>CM035230.1:49049041-49687539 GCA_020226215.1 Sindora glabra | reverse complement strand
TGCTATAAAAAATTTCTGTGTAAGAAATAATGAATATGGATAAATTGATTAAATCATAACTATAGAAATATTTTGAATGGGATAGGACCCTATCCTTTAGAATTGGAGTAATACGATGGATTTAGAGCATATAACAAACATTGGTTACAACACTTAATTCCATAAGAAGTTATCTTCTTCTTGTTTAGTGATATGATGTTTATAGATAAAAATTGGATCCATCTACAAAATTGCCTATTGGATAAGTATTGGAATGGTGCGATATCATTTGTTAAGAGAACCAAAAATATTATTGACAAAAGGGGTTTGGTGAGATATCCACATAAGAAGTGCATGAATCTATTATTTCAAATATTGAAAATGTTGGAGGCACATATTATAAATAATAAATTTTATCTATTATATATAAATTGGGTACATCATGATGAAGCAAATATTTCAATCTCTAAGGGGACAAAGGGTTTATCTTCTGATGATAGAGATGAAATGGTGAATATTATACACAATTGCATCGACCTTCATGTATTTGAAGAAATAACTCATGATGAAAAAGAAGGAAATAAGGATGCATTCGAGGGGGATATCGAATTGAAATATAGCAATTGCAATAACCTATTTGAACAAGTAGAAACAGAATTATATCCAGGATGCACAACATTTTTAGTGTTGAACTTTTTAGTGAAACTTATGCACTCGAAAGTGTTGCATAAGTGGGCTAACAAATCATTTAATGTTTTATTGAAGTTATTGAAAGAGGCACTTCCGAAAGATAATAAACTGCCTTAATCACATTATGGTGCAAAGAAATGACTTAACAACTTAGTGTTAGGATATAAGTCAATCTATGCATGCAAGCATGATTGTGCATTTTTCTAGAAAGAACATGCTTGGAAGGATAATTGTCTAATTTGTGAAGAGAATTGATAGGTAGATAAACATATGAAAGGAAAAAAGGTGTCTTAAAAAGTGGTTCGATATTTTTATGACTTCATTGGCTAAAACGATTATATGGGTCGAGGCATATTTCAAAGGATATGTATGACATCATAACTGGCCTAAGGTCAATAGAGAAAGGGGTAATGCAACATTCCTGTTGATGGAGAAGCTTGACAAAAATTGATAAATAGGTAATTGCAATTTCTTTACTGACGTCGTAAAATATAAGGTTAAGCTTAAGTGCAGTTGGCGTTTAATCTTTTTAGTAATAGGAACTTCATCCTACAACATATAGTAAGTGGTGATGATTACTTATAACTTGTCATCATAAATTTTTCATGAAATTAGTCCTTTTTCATGTCGACCCTATTTATACTAGTGGCCACAATTACCAAGCATAGGATATCGATGTTTCTTAAAATCAATTGTTAAAGAGTTAAGGCATCTTTAAGAAAGGGTGGTTGAGACCCTGCGATGCTAATATAAATCATAATGCTATAACATACAGTAACTTTGTTTGTGAACTATAAATGATTTTTTTCGCTCGAAGCAATCCCTTTTGGGTGAAGTAGATAAGGCTATAAAGCATATCTTATATACAATAATGATACTCCATCAATTCAAGTTAGGGGAAAATAGCCTATGTACTCATTGTTGTTGGTTTCCAAGGAGTCATGTATGAGAAATAGGAAAAAATTCAATTGGAGGTTGGAGAGGAGAGGCCCTCTTCATCTTTTTACCAATAAAATTATCATAGACTAACTGGGGTAAGGCGGTACAAAGATTTCCTAGAAAAACATGCTTAGTTTGGGAGTCTAAAGCAGAAGAGGGGTGTCGATGAACCTAATTAGAGTAAGAAAAGCATATATTTTTGACCATTTGTATTGGCTAGTAATGAACTTGAGGCATAATATTGATGTGATGCATGTTAAAAAAATGGTATGTGATAGTATTCTAGGTACGTTATTAGATATTGAGCATAAAATAACAGATACAAATAATGTGAGATAAGATCTGGTAGAGCATGAAAATAAGGTCAGACTTGCATCTGTAAGAAGAGAAAGGCTAGTTTTTTAAAACCATATGCCTGCATACACGCTCACCCAGGAGAATGAAGATAGTTTTGGCCATTTATAAAAAATATGAAATTTCTTGATGGGTTTATTAGGAGTCTTAAGAAGGATGTCAGACTGGTCATGATTTGAGTTGGAAGTGGTTAAAATCACATGATTGTCATGGTATCATGCAAAGAATTGTTAAGACTTTCAATTTTAGCATTTTTGCTAAAGAGAACTATCATATCCGATTATTGAATTATACAACTTCATTCAATCAAATATATACTAGAATTCTCAATAGGAGGAGATGTCTTATAAAGCCAAGTAAGACATTGTCATCATTTTATGTAAACTTTCTTTGACATAATGGTTCACTTTGGTAATAGCATTTACCTAATGAAGCATTATAGGGTAGTATCATTCATTTTCGATGGATGTACCCATACAAGAGATACATAAAAAAGTTAAAGGATTATATTTGGAATCGTGCTTAACTTGAGAGTTCAAATTGTAGAAAGATATATTATCAATGAGGCATTAACATGTTGTTCTATATACTTGAAAGGAATGGAAACTAGATTCTATCGACTTAATCATAACCCAAATATAGCATTCAAACATATAAAAAAAGGCATTATTAATTTTTCAATCTTAATGTTAACCAGTGAGAAAGAAGATAATTTCTCAAATTTGATAGGAAGGATTAAGATATTGCCATATAGTACATTTTAAATAATTTTATCGAGATTAAAAGTATCTCCAGTAAGTTTCTATAATCATTCATACTTTCTCCCGACTAATTATAATAGACTAAAATACCTATGTTATGCAGTGAGCATCAACAAGAGTTCAAACGAAGTGATGCTAAAAAATATTGATCAATTGCAAAGAACAAAAATTCCCCATGTGATTTTACTCTAAGGGAAATGTTTGTTCTTTCTATCCGTATTATGCAAATCATGTAAATATTCTTCCTTACTCGTCACTTTTTCTTCAATTTAACTTTTATAAAAATATTATTGTCATAAATGTACCATTTATATAGACATGGTTCCCCAAAAGTTATTAAAAAGCTACTATCATCAGCTTTCAATCCCAATTTTATTATCATGATATATTCAGTATGTATTGTAAATAGAATACACTTATAGTTAAAACTTGAGATGTGAAGTATAAAACACATAATAGTGGTATTTCCATTTTAGGAAACTAATAGTAACATATTCTATGGTATATTGGAAGACATTATAGAGTTGACTTACTTAAATAAGTACAGTGTGACTTTATTTAAATACAAATGATATGACATTAATCCTAAAAAAGAAGAAACTTTATATTAATAAGAATATTACAAACATCTTCATTAGTGGGCAATGTCTCTTATATCGAGGATCTTCTAAATGGATCAAATTGGAGGCTATCCATAATGTGTTGTCTCGCAACATATAGGATCTACCTAATGATAATGTCAATGCATAAGACTTGTCATTCCTGCAGGAAAGTAACTTCTTCAATTTCAACTTTACAGTTGATATTGGAGATTTCCATTTAGTAAATTTGAAGGATTAGAGAAATGGTTCCTCAATCATTTCACCTTTCAAAAATACTAGATTTGCTGCAAAAGGAGTGGATATCTTTATTAAGGATGAAAATAATCTTGAAGATAAAATTATTGAAGATTATATGGAGGAAGGGCTTCCACAATCTAATGATAATAGAAAAATTGATGACCATGAGAATAAGTCTATTAGATTCACTAATACTGATTTAGAATAAAGAAATGACTTTTTTTTGCATTACATCTTATAATTGTGTAAGAGTAATTGTGTACTTTCATTATATGAATATAGTAATTTATATCTTGTTATCATTTTAATTTAATTGTGGATCTTTCTTTTAAATATGTATTATCCTAATAATGGCAGATGTCATGGCATGACACCATGAAGGTGACACTGGAAGGGACCCTCTACGTAGGTTTACCCACATTCCATTGCAATGCAAGGGATCAGGTATCTTTTTTTATTATGAACATTTAAATTGATTACTAATTAAATATAAATTTATGGTATTAATATCTTCTATTATCTATCAAAGCTACAGGTCTAAGAAAGAAGGGCTTGAATAGCCCCCTCAGGCTACACAAGAAGATGGAAAGAAGACAGGGGAGGGGGGAGATCAGTGCCTGTACAGTTCAATATGATTGGTACATAACATGTGGTTAGTGAGAATGCTAACCATCTTCCTTTGTGATATGGGCAGTATTATTCGAGCCCATATGCCACCATATTATAAATCATGATGGTATGTGCCTTAACAGCTACGAGACAGAGTCATACAAGAGGTCTTCGTGAGTATCTATCTCATATCTATCTTAATTTAGTTATATTTGATATTGAAATTTTTCGACATAGTACTCATAAATTTATTAAATGTCTTTTAATACAATTCTACTTTGAGTTTTAGGGCATCATTAAGGTTGAGCAGGATAGAGCGTTTAGTGGTTTGATGCAGACTACTATCGACCTATATAGAGACTAGAAATACAGGTTGAATAGACACTTTTCTAGAGCACAGAGGTGATCGGGAGCAAGATTTTGACCTGGATCATGCTCAACACTACATGTCACAATCTGTCCTGCCTTAGACATGGTAGAGGTGTATGTACTTCTTTGACAATAACGATTATAGGGTAAGTATGATATTTAATAAAATTATGTAATTATTTCATATATTTAAATTATAGATGTAACTATATCATATGATTATTTCTTAATTTGCAGGAACTATCTATAAGGAATGCAGATAATAAGGCGAGGAAGGTGGTGAATGATTGGCATGGATCGAAATCCATTGTTGCATGTTGTTATAATAAGGTAATTCAACTTATCATTCATGATTTAAATGTATAATTTGTTAGCCAACTGAATAATTATATTTGTCTTTTTTTTCTTTTGTAAAATATTAATAGAAAAATGAGGACACAGATGAGTTGTAGTTGGTCCTAAAGAATTTTAAGGACTGACATATGTATAAGGCATGGATTGAAATCTTTTGTCATGTATTTTTATAATAAGATAATTCAACTTATCATTCATAATTTGAATGTATAATTTGTTAGCCAATTGAATAATTATATTTGTCCTTTTTTATTTTGTAAAATATAAACAGAGAAATAATGATATAGATGAGTTGTAGTCAATCCTAGAGAATTTTAGGGATCGACACGCATATAAGATAGGGAAGTAGGTGCATCTGACCCCCAAGGAGTAGTATGTAAGTTATCTAAACTTTATATTTTAAATATAATTTACAAACATATTTTGTAATCTTTATAATTAATTTTGTTTTAATAATTTAAGACGAGGATGATTGAGTTAGTGACTTAGTACATATAGTTTAGTATGTTATCTACTGGCTTGTCTGGCACTTGTTATAAATTGGCTTGTCTAGCACTTGTTATAAGCTAACAATTGTGCCAATTCGATAGGCAAATGTACTCAGATTAAGATAAAACTTTATGAAAAAAATCTAGCATGTTATGTGGATCCTGAAAGTGAAATTTGGGATCAATCTGGTTAGTGTACTATTTTTCCTGATTTTCTTAAATTTAAGGATATTTTAATCATTTCGAAAGGTTTGAGAATTCGTTAGGGTTTGAGAAGCCAATGTTTGTGATCTTTGCATTTTTATCTTCGTATTGATTGGTTTTCCTAAGAAACGGATGCCCAGAGTATGGCAAAAAGCCCTTATAACAACTTGAAAAAAGTATGTCATTTTCTAATATGAGGGGTTTTGTTCAAAATACTCTTTAAAGAGGTGAAGTGTGCCAAAGGCCTAGTAGGGCACCTGGACACTGAGTTAGGGATGGAGTGTGTTAGCTTGTGACCATTCCTCTATACATTCTAAACTATGAAATAAGGCATAAACTAAGTGAATGGAATGTCATTTTTCCTATTTAATTGTCCCTTCGACCCGAATAACCTAAATGTTTCCTGTATGGAAGGATCTTATAGTCCAGTATGCGAGAATGCTTTAGCAACATACGATATTAGTGTGCAGATATGTTGTACATAAGACTTGTTGTATGAGTAATAAGTTTTCGATGTCCTGTTATCTCTACCAAGCGTGCCAAACAAGGGTTGTAAAGAGGGAAGGTTGATATGTTCACCAAGAATGGCCAGCATGTGCCGCATAGTTTTGACTAGAGAGCCATCGATTGTGACATTTGATATCAAAGCTCGGTTAATGTTAAAGAGCTTAAATCGAGTAGGTAATGATTTGGTTTTGATACAATTTATCCAATGATATATGATATATGCGAAGCTTTCATTCTCACAAACTTAGTAGTGTTGTGGCTAAAGACTTGACCAGAGGGATGCAAGAGATTGGATCACCCCGAGAAGCCAAGTGGGCAAGGGAATGGTACATACAAGTGATCGAAGATTAGTACATTGAGTCCAAGCATTTATGCCAAGTGGGTTTATCTTGCTTGTTGGTGTATGCAGGGCATTGGTTATACATTCATTCATAATAGTGGCATTGAAGGATGTAAACCTACCATCCTATAGGATAAGGGAATTGATGACTAATATAGTAGGAGAAGCCTTGGTCATACCAAAAGTCTTGATTGTTTATGAGATTGGTGGAAATGAAGGGTGAAGCTATTGGTCATGCAATAATGCATGACCACAGTTGGAGGGCATGAGCAGATTGTTCTAGAGGGGGTGATCCAAAATCGTGTCAATAAGGTCCGGAAGGATCATTCGTATTGCTCGATGGGGGCACAATCGAAGTGTGAAACCTTAGCTCATGCAGGAGTGCATGATCACAGTTGGAGGACACATCTTGAGGGATAACACATTGGAGTAATGTGCTAAGCAGATTGCTTTAGTGAGAGTAGTCTAAAATCGTGTTAAAGAGGTCCGGAGGGATCACTTGCGTTACTCAAGGGAGCATTGCTAGTGGGCAAAGCGATTTGCTTTAGTAGGAGTATTCCATATCGTGTTGAGATAGTCTAGTGGGATCATTCAAGTTGCTTTAGGGAGCATTGTCGAAGGGCATAGCAAATACTTAAAAAGAAGTATTGCTCGATAAAGCATAGCCGAAGGACTAATAATGTGCATAATCTATAGGTTGATCGAGAGCGCACAATCATCTATAAAATTTGAGAGGAATATGCTAGAGGGCTAAGACATTAATGTAGTGGGTTAGGCTATATAGTTGCTTAGTAGAGATGCAATAATGACTCGAAGGAGTGTAGCAGACTAGCACTATATCATTGCTTGGTCGAGGAGACTTCGCAACACTGAACTCACGTTTGTTCATGCATAGGCAAAGTGAATCTCGAGCTAAAGTGTGAGAGGACTCTATGCTCAACCTTGTTTTACCATAGAATGGATAAGCTATCAAGTGGATGTGCTCGAAGAAGTCATCAGTGGATGCATGAGTTAGGAATGGTCATAAGGACCACAATGCTAGATTGTATTAACTCTAATCGGATGTGAAAGTGGCTTTGTGAAGCATAATGAATTTGATCGAAATGCAAATGAGCAGTTGGGGAGTGAGGTTATGGGGTCTCTCTATGTAAATCCAATATAAGTTTTGTCTCTTATACTAGTACAATGCGACATTAAGTGCAAAATACCTGTTAGTAGGTGATTCAAAGTGCTAAGCATTTATCATGAGTAATAGAGTTAGCACACATTTATGCTATGAAGGTGGTGATCGTGCAATTTATGGAGGCAATGAGCATAAGTTGTAGAGGCAACTACCTATCAAATGAGTTACAAAGGTAATGAGTTCGAGAGAGTTATGTGGGATTGCGACATTAGAGAGTGTCGGGATACTTTATAAGGTGACTACATATATAGCTCTTTGAGTGACTTACGGAAGATACATTTTACAAAGAGATACTTATATTGCGGAGGTAACAGACACCCAAATTTGAGAAAGAGGAAATATTTCATAATGCTCAAAGAGGCATGCTTTGAGAAGGTTAAGGAAGTAACTTAGTGGAATAGGTTGAAGACCACAACCATGTTAGATTGAAATGTCAATAAAAGCATTAACATTTGAAGTGGGGAGAATATCATAAGCTAATAGTTGTGACAGTTTGATAGGCAAACGTGCTCGAATTAAGACGAGACTTTATAAAAAAATCCAATATGTTATATGGGTCCTGTGGTTGAAATTTAGGATCAATCTGGTTAGTGTACTATTTTTCTCAATTTTCCTAAGTTTGGGTGTATTTTAGTTATTTTGGAAGATTCTAGAATTCAGTGGGGGTTCAAGAAACCCATATTTGTAATCCTCGTATTTTTATCTTTGTGTTGATTGATTTTTGTGAGAAATGAATGCTTGGAGCATGGCAAAAAGCCTTTATGATAACTTGAAAAAAGTATGTCATTGTTCAATAGGAAGGATATTGTTCAAAATGCTCTTTAAAGGAGTGGAATGTGCTAAAAGCCTAGTAGGGCACCTGGACACTGAGCTAAGGATGGAGTGTGTTGACTTATGGTCATCCCCTTACACACTCTAAACTATGGAATGAGATATAAATTAAGCGAACGAAATGTCCTTCTCCCTATTCAATTGTCCTTTTGGCTTAAATAATTTGGAGATTTTCTGTATGGAAGGATCTTGCGATCCAGTATGCGAGAGCACTTTAGTGACATACAATATTAGTGTGTGGATATGTTGTATATAAGACTTATTGTATGGGCGATAAGTCTTCAATGTTCCATTATCTCTATCAAGCATGCCAAACGAAGGTTGTAAAGAAGGAAGGATGGCATGTTCATCAAAAGTGACCAACATAGGCCACACGATTTTAGCTAGAGAGCTGCCGGCCTATAACAAACTCCTAAATAGATTGACGAGGTTATCATTATTAATGAGGTGCTTGACATTTGTTGAGGATACAGGAAGACAATTGATCGTGTGCTGCTTGGCTAACCAGTTATACTATTTGGCCAACACTTTTGGCTTTAGGGCGAGCTCACAATACATATCCTAAGTTAGTGAGTTATAGAAGTAGCTATAGTAGAGTTAACAATAGCTATAGTAGAGCAAAAAGTAGCTTTAGTAGAGCCAGCAATTGATTTAGGAGCAACAACAGATGCAGTAGCAATTTGGAACATATCTCATGGAGCTTACCTTACTATTTAGAAAGCAGGGTCTCGTCCTACTTGTGCCTCAATTTATTGTTGTATTGCCTCAGTCGACTAGATTTATAACTACACCCCTTACCCAGTGATCCAGTCCTTCTCAACCACCACCATTGATTTGTCATCCACATCGTTAAGACGATGATGATAGTCTTGACATGGATAATGATGCATCGAGATATTTGTACCTCCCTTTCCTATATATTATTATGTATATATAATTTTTTTATGTATAGACATTTATATAAACTATGTATATATAATTTTTTATTTATATGTATACATAATTATACAGTTATTTTATGAATATTCATTCTTTTATATGGATTATGTGATCATGTTGTATATTATTACTAGTGCTGTTATGTATTTTATTTGTACAATTTATATAGATGAAATTAAATTAAAAAATATCAAATTAATTCAATTAAGTTGAAATAAAGAATATTCTTATCAATGTTATTAAATATAATATATTATTTTAATTACATCTAATTATAATTTTAATTTAAAATATATTTTTAATATTTTTAAAATGTTAGTATAAAAATAATAGTATTAAATATAATTTTTAAAACTTTTAGCACTGTAGGGTGTAAATAAAAATTAAAAAATAAAAAGCATTTTAGCAACAACATTGTTACTGTTGAAAGATCAAAATTTTAACGACGATACTAAAAGTTTGAAATTTTAATGCCATCACCAAAAAATATTTTATTATTATTTTTAAAATGATTAATAGTGACAACAATTGTTGTCATTAAAATTTTTTTAATTTTGAAAATATTTTCTACAACGACTTTATCATTAGAGAACGTTAGACTTTTATCGATGACATTTTACTAATGACTTTGATTTTCAACAACAACCGAGTAATTTTTATTGACAGCAATTGTCGTCAATGAAAGTTTTTTTTGCAATAGTGAATTATGGTGGTAAGTTATGATTAAATTTTTGAATAGATATAAGATTATATATAGAAAGAATTGAAGATTATTTTGATGTAAAAATATTGATAAATTAAGTAGATTGTAGCATATATTTGTGAATTTAAATTTAATCTACTATAAATATACAATTTTTTATACTATTAATAAATAAGAAAATGACATATCATTACAAGTTAATAAATTTTATTAACAATATGGATATTTTAACAATTTTTATTATTGATATGGTAACATATGGATGAATTATATTATAAAATTAATTTACAATTAAATTTAAATTCTATATTTGTTGCTATTTTTCTGTTAAGAAATGGTTATTAAAAAAAACCAAAGATTGTTAAGATGCAGAAGTATTAACGACTTAAGTCAATTACAGGATAACTTTATTGTTATTTTTCTGTTAAGAAAGAGTATTATCATGCATTAATTTATCATACAGAAAGTCTTGCAAAGATAAGATGTATGTGCAAGCCAGCAGATGGAGCCGAATATAAGTTTGACCGTATTTAGTTTGAAAAATTCAAGTTAAAACTCAAATTCAAATAAATGAATTTATATAAACTTTTTGAGCTTGAATTTAGAAAAATATTAGGAACCAATCACTTGCTTACAATTTCAATGTTTCAAAACTACCATGGATGACAGTTTATCATGAATTTAACTTTTATTTGCAGTGACATGGTTCCAAATCCAAGTTTTATGTATTTCAACTAATTTCAAAAATATCATTTATATGTTTTTTAAAAAAGATTCTATCATGGAATTTCTCACTCACAGCTTATAACTAATTTACTAATAGTGATGAATCCTTTCAGAATACAGTAAGATAATAAAAATTTTAAAATTATATATTATTACGTGATAATTATATATAAAATTTTGAAAATAAAAGCCTTTGGTCATTTGATTTTTTTAAAAAGTTTCTCTTAGAAGTAATTTGATTTACATTAATAGCATAAGAAGTTTTATTTCTAAAAAAATAAAAAGGAAGTATTTAATTGATCACTATTTAATAAATTGCAGTAATAGAAATCAGGTTGTTTGATTTACAATAATAGTATAAGAAGTTTTATTTCTAAAAAAAAATAATAAAAAGGAAGTAGGTTGTTTTGATTAGTTATTATTTAATAAATTGAAGGAATAGAACAAATTGTGGGTAACGTAGATTTCTCCATCTTGTGTTAGTATTAGTCTTGCATTCTCAAGAAAGCCTCTCACCAAGTGATTATGGCGCCTATTTTTAGTGTTCAACACTTCCTATTTAGTAATCATAAAATAAATTGTAAAAAAGAATTCAAGAAAATTAAGTTTTTTTTGGTAATTTGATTTTAAATAAGAATCTAATTAGCTTAAAATTAAGGGAAGTAAAAATTACAAACAATACAAACGACTTTTATGCCAAATGTTGGACAAAAAATTAATTTAGACAAATAAAATGTTAAATATTTGAAAGTACATATTGATGAATTACAATATTTAAATCTACAAATAAATTAAGTAAAAAAATTACATATAAATAAAATATAATTTTTTCCTTTTATTAAAATTTTCAATGAACATATTTCAGTTCTTTTAAATTTTTAGTTTCCAGCTTCGCTTCCCTGCACATACGAGCCTATGAATTCCCGCCCTTTTGACTCACCGGATTTGAGAACCGACGAGGAAAGTTGAAGATGACTGGATCAAAACGCATCACAGTTCGATCATGTCATGAGCATCCACTTCATGCTCAATGGTGCAGTCAAGGATCTCCAGTTCCCTCAAATTCCTCCAAGCTTCTATATAATTCTGCATTAATGACCCTTATTATTTTCAACAGGGAAATATACAATAGCATTATTAAATAATAATGTACTGCAGTCTACGATTATAAGTTCTACAGGTACCCATAATTTGTTGGAGATCAAATATATATATATAATCAAAATACAACATAAATTTTTTAACAAAAAATGAAAAGAAATTAAAATTAATGGTATCCCCTGCCCAAAATATAATATGATTTCCTTTTCATGAAAGCTTTACGGCTTTCTTTTTGCTCGACGCATTATAGAGATTTACTTAAAACTCGCAACAAAATTCGGTTGACAGGATTCACTGTTACAATAATATATATTACTAGCATGATTTCAAAATGAATATTATTATGCTGCGAATAATAATATTGCAGATAAATATAGACAACAAAAATATTATAATAAATAATTTATAATAATATTATAATTGTGAACTACAATTTAATCACGGTTCCTAACCATGCAGGAACAATCCAAAAGTTAATACCATGTGAATCAAGAGAGGTCGCTGTCATGTTAGTGGCAGATCCAAAAGCCCTGGCCAACCAAAGTGAAACGGAGAAATCTTCCTCTCCCACATGCAATATCTCCTCTGAGCTCAGCTACTGTAATGCATTATACTTTTCTCTTCCCTTTCCACGCTTTAATTTCAAATTCAACTCCCAGATATTTGATAGTATTAAATTGATATTTTTGAGATATATATTTATTACAAAAATAATAATATCCCATTATTTAATAACTTGATCATCCATTCCTAAATAAAAATGCATGTTGTCGAGAAGAGAGTTGAGGAGCCCCAGTTACACTCTGAGAGGTTGAAGATTAATTGTGTCGAGGTTGGTACTCTGATATTAATTAATTGTAATAGTTTAATTTAAATATTCTATAAAAATTATTCCCTAGAAAGTTACCGAAAAGCCTAGTTTGGTCAAATTGCATCCAATTCTGCGAGCCAACATTACTGGTGAGCATTTATTTTTGCCTTTTGAGATCACAAAATTATATTATTTAAAGGGTGCTCAGATTTGTTCAAGTGAAAACTGAAAATCCCAAAACTCATCTTTGTTGCGTTTGCCGGGAGTCGAACCCGGGTCTATTGCTTGGAAGGCAATTATCCTAACCGTTGGACTACAAACGCCGGTTGCTCCAGACGTTACATCATACAGTAATGGAAACCGCAGATTCTCAGCTTCCTCTTACTCTCAGATAAAAATAAAGAGACACGTTACTAAAAAGGAAGATAAAATATAATCTTTATTGAGATTTATAATTTTAATAAAAAATTTATACATTTATTTTTAAATTCACACCCTCAATTTAAAAAAAAATTTAAATGAGTTCAAAATTATATATTTATTTCTAAATTCACCCCTGTTATTAATTATATTGTCATTTATTATATTATTAAAAATAATAATAAAATATTTAATTTGGTCAGTTGGAATATGTGTTTAACGTTTAAAACAATCTCAAAAATTGTTATTAGCATTTTCCTACATAAAATCACAAGTATCAAGGTGAAGGATGGGTTCATCAAGTGAAAATATTACTCCTCTTTAATATAAAATTCTAGGAAATTTTGTTTAAAGTATCATCAATGAAGAAAAGAGATAAATACAATATGTTTTAATCTATTGCTATAATGAGACTCAATTTATTGTTTTATCAATTTTTTTTAAAGTATGTAATAAACCTGGTTCGTACTAGAATCTTTTCATAAATATATTTCTTCTTAACCAAGAGAGGTTGCTACTATATTAGTAGCACCGTAGCAGAGCCAAATGCCCTGGCCAAGCATAGCAGAGAGAAGAAATCTAACAAGTTTAGTACACAATAAAAATTAAAAAATAACAATTGAACAAAAATACAGTTCTTGAAAAGAAACTAGGAATTTTTATTGCTAAACGATTAACAAAAAATGCCTCTTGGCAAAGTAATATGGCAAAGGGCCAAAGTACTAAATGTTTATAAAGTTAGAACAAAGGAAATAAATTAGTCATTCATATGCACATTAATTAATGTTAACGTTAGTATACTACATTTCATATAAAGTTGTAATGTGAAAAACCAAAAAAACACCTCCATTTAGTTTCCAGTCAAGCTTGTAAATCTTGAAGCGAAAGCAGAGGCACTAAAGCAGAGGAAAATTTAGCAAAACACACTCAAACCAGTACAATAAGGAAATATTCAATACAAATTATTAGAAATATTGCAGCTAATCTTCTCAACAGTAAAAGCAGATAAATATTACAGAGATTCTTTGCTAGGAGAACCAAATGTTCATGAAAATCAAAACAAAGTCTTACATGCCTTCAAACAACCTTAGAGCCAAATTTAAAAGACAGTGTTCATAAGGAGATTGCACCATAGGAATCAAGAAGCAAGCTTGCCATAGTTTTCAACAGCAGAATCTGAATTGGTCCATCCACATCAACAATGGCAACCTGTCAATTCACAGCCTAGTTTTAATACACACTAAGTATATGGTTTAATAGCTACAAATGAATGGCAGGCCTTAACCAATGCAAAGTATTTTGTGAATCCTAAACAAATATGGTCATCCTTAATAACAACGAAACATTATTCAGAGTTAAAATTCATACAACTATATGTGTGTAATAAGAGCAAGCTACTTATAATTCTCTACTTTTCCTATTAGTTGTTACTTAGATGAAGCCAGTACTGGGTACCTTCACATTCTGCAGTTGGTTGCGATGATAGGGTTCTTGATTTTAAGTTCACCTTGGATGACGGATGACGTGGGTGTTATAATCATCATATTTTTGGCCAGCCTTTTGACAGAAGTACACAAACGGAACATGCTTGATAACCCAATACTCTTCCCCAACCGGATATATTTTTCGAATGAATTCATTTGGGAGATCAACCAGCAAAAAATGTTTGAGATTCTCCAAGTAATGTATGCCAGAAACCTCCTTCAACTGTGGGATCTTTACGATCTCAAAATGTTCAAGATCGACCAATGCTCCTTTTTCTATAAGGATGGAGTTCAATCCATTCAAGGACGAGAGTCTTAGTTCCTTCAGCTTCCGAAATCCTCTCTCTTGGAAGCACAATTTCTCCCCATGAAATGCATCACAGAAGATATCAAGGTTCAACAGGTTTGGAAGATTCTTGAGTGACTCGAGAGGATTTGTCAATTTGGAATAAGCCATTGACAGCCTCACAAGGCACTGAAGTTTTGGAACCCATTCTGGAAACTTCTCCAATCGACCTCTCAAGTGAAGCCGACCAAGTACTGGTGGAGGAGATGAAATGAATTCCAAATCAATGACTTCATCTTCAAGTTTAGCAGTAATATCCAGAGTTGCGAGGTGCTGCATCTCGTTAAGGGAGGCACAAAGAGCCTTTCCATGTGTTCTCCTTACATTCTTTAAGCCTAACTTCCTCAATTGCCTCAACTTTCTCAGTTCTTTGATAAGCTCTGCTCCACCAAGATTTACATCCACTTGGTAAAGCTTTTGTAGGGATACTAGGCATCCGACTCCGCCCTCCATTTGGACTCCCTTTTCGCAGTTCAAGTATGTTTCACTGCCAAATGCTCTTCGATCGTAAGCTAAAAGATGGCGTAGCATTGTGAGCTTGTTAATTTGACTTGGTATCTTCCGCACGCGTGTTCCTTTTAAATCCAAGGTCTCAAGGTTCTGCAGCTTGCCAATGGATTTTGGAAGAGTCTCCAAATTTGTATTCCTTAGGCTTAAATACTTCAAGTGAAACAAATTCCCTAAATTATCAGGAACATGATGCACAGGAGCTTCTTTGAAATCCATCACTCTTAGACGCTTGAATTCTTTAGGCACTCTGCTGACAAAAGATTCTGGGAATTTTTCCACCTTAAAAACAAACAATGACTGCAGGCATGAATTTTCTTTCGTCCACAGGGAATCACATGAATCTGTTGATATTGCCAGGCGTCGAGTTTTCCCATCAGAGAATGACGGAGCATTTTCTTTAGCAAAGCAACAAAAGTCTGAATCCTCGATTTTTTTTATGATCATCTCGCGTAATAAATCATGAACTCGGCAACTTCTAGCTTTCCCATCGAAGTTATAATCAGCAACTTGAACTAGGCTCCTATGGATCAACTCTGTCAAGTATTGTTCAGCAATTTCCTCAGGAGTTTGTTGACCGTTCTCTTTCCATTTCACAAATTCCTCAGCTATCCACTGCCTAGTTAATCTTGCACAGTTTATGGAATAGTCTTCTGCATATATACCAAAATACAAGAAGCATGGTTTGAGATAGTAAGGCAGATCATCAAAACTAAGAGCTAAAATTCTTGCTAAGCCGGTTAAATGTAGATTGGTTTCTAGCTCCGAACCAAGATTTTTTAGCAGGTTCAGCCATTCGAGCTGGATTTTTTCCTTGGTTGACAAAAGACCACCAACTGTCACAATTGCTAGTGGTAATCCCTCGCATTTTTCAAAAATTTTACGAGCTATTTTTTCGAGCTCTTCTGGACAAGACTCATCACAATCATTCGCGAAAGCCTTCTTGCAAAAAAGCTCCCATGCTTTGTCCGGAAGCAAAGGCTGCAACTTATGCACAAGAACAATGCCAGATTTCTTACAAAAATTTGCCACGCCTAAGTTCCTTGTTGTGATAATAATTCTACTTCCATTGTTGTCATCAAGCAAACCAAGTCTAATTTCATCCCAGAAATTCTCACTCCACACGTCATCGAAACAAATTATGTACCTCTTTTGCTTCAAATACTGCCTCAGCTCAGCAATCAGTGATTTCTCGTTCATTTCGTAGATCTCCGGAGGAGAAGGATCCTTCGTAGACTTGCAAAACTCCTCTATCATGCTCCTTAGCAAACCTTCTGTTGTATATGACTGAGACACTATGATCCAAGCATGACAATCGAAATGCCCTTTCACCTTCGAATCCTCGAAGGTTGTCTTGGAAAGAGTGGTCTTTCCAAGGCCCGCCATTCCCACCACTGCGATCACAGCTCGCTTCGTTGTCCCCTCCACCAACCAACCAACCAATTGATCTCTCGGCGAATCGAAGCCGACAACTTCCGCTTCCTCAATGAAAAGGGAATCCCTTCGAGGATCGAGCCATTTGAGGCGGCTCTCTCTCGAGGCATCCAATACGCATCCTTTTTCGAATGATTTCTTAAAACCATACCTTTCGCTTCTCTCCTTGATTCCTTTAATCGAGGATTTGACATCCTCGATCTCGGTTGCCATCCGATGACTAGGCTTTAGTGTCTTAAACAGGCGAGCAATCTTGTGGAACAAGGCCGTGCACCGAGGACGGTGAGGCAGCCGGTGCTTAGCGACGAAGGCTTTGTATTCATCAACGAGAATTTCAATTTGGAAAGTTACATCTCTCAGCTGCTTTATCCATGTTCTGATTCCCTCTTCCCTGCCTGTTTCTGCTGCGGCTCGGCTGTCTGCTTCTTTGAGGAAGGCATGAATGCTTTCTAGTTCGTTTCTGATGTCTCGGAACTCCTTGTGGATGCTTGTGATACGATTTGCTTGTTCATTTAGGAATGAAAAGAGTTTCTCGAGAGCCAAGGATACTGACATATCCGCCATCTTGCCTTCTCTCTTTACTTCAGCAGGAAATATTCTGTTTCATTTTCCTTGCTGTGAGCATTCTTTGTTTTTGATTTTTTATGAAGAAAATATGAGCAGTCTATTATTTCTTCTTGCATGTATTCTTCAAAGCTTGTCATGAATGAAATGTTCAACATTAAGCAAGTCGTTCGTACCCGAAAATCCTCTGGAGTCTGGTCGCTCTTCATTAACATCCAGGGCCCTTGATTCTGACAAATTAATTGCCAAAAACAAAAGACTATGACTTGTTGACTCTCGAGCATACGTTTCGTTTTCTCTTTTTAACTCTAGGAGTAGTAATTCACGAAGATACAAGTCTTGAAGTCGAATTTCAAGCGCAACGAAAGTAAAATGTATGGAGATGAGGATTGTAGTTGTGAATTGTAGCATAATAGTATACGTCGTGTCCTTGGTAACGGATATTTTTTTACACATATACGCAATTATGGGAGAAGTTTTAAGAAAATTACAAGAGAGCCTGGTTGAAGGCTAGTAGTATTTTCCATCGAATTTCCTGAAAGATTTGTTCTGCCTTAATTTTCCATGGACTGGGTAGTAGTTAGACTTACTCCTGAGAAACATGATAGAAAAGAACAAAAAGACCAAGACTTTGACATTGGCGTCGCATATGCGAACTCTGTTTTTCCTTTTACTACACGAGATTTATTAGAAAATTAATAATATATGCCATTAATTAATAGCTTATTAATCATAATCCATTTTTAGATAAAACTTCATGTACTCGAGTGGAGATCTGAGGAGTTCAAGATTGTGTTGAGGCGTTTATTAATTATTTGTGAGGTTTAATTTAAGTATTGTATACAAATTATTTTCTAGAAAGTCACGTAAGAGCTTTGTCCGGTTGGAAAAGATATTTTATGCAGTCTGGGCTTTGTTCACTAACTACTGGTGAGCATTTATTTTATAAGATGCTGTGAAAGATATATATTTTACGCAGTCCGAGCTTTGTTCATTTTCACGCCGAGTGAAAATAATCAGATGTTGCGTGATCTTGCGTTTGCCGGGAGTCGAACCCGGGTCTATTGCTTGGAAGGCAATTATCCTAACCGTTGGACTACAAACGCCGAGTTGCGTCGTTGCTTTCTTTGAAAATCTTTAGACTCGATATTGACAAAATCGGTAAGATCCCACCATCAGAATTTAATGATTTAATCAAGATGTATACATATTTATCTAAAAAAATTTCAATTAATTCACCAATAAAATGGATCTTTATAATTTAATAAAAAAATTAATTTATTAAATGAATTTCTTGTCATACTTGTGTAAAGAATTTTTTTTTTTGGATTAAATTGATGGAACCTAAGCTTCAACAAAAGAAAAATTACAAACGAATTATATGAGAAGTAAGACACTAGCAACATCATCAAGATGTAAATTACTTAAATCTACAAAAGGATTCTTATATACTTCCAGTCCTAGATCATGAGTAGGACTAAAAGGTAGGACTAAAAGGGATTAGTCAGTCTACCCACTTTGATAAATACTTATATTTTAAAAGGTTATAATGGTAATTATATAATAATTGCCTAACTACTTAATAACTATTCTTCAATCATTATATTCAAAGAATTTCTATATAAGGCATGCATTGCACTTTATTACTCACTTTTTCTCTCTTAGTATATTATTGACTTAAGCATTAAAGGAACTTCAACAAATTTTCATTCGCCATCTTTTGACAATATGTTCATGTCTTACTAGTATTTTAAAGAGAGAAATTCATCATTGTCACCATTTGTGGGAATTGAACCCATGACCAAATTCAAATCTTTAGATTCATATCTTCAGATTGAGATCAAATCTTCAAATCATTAGATTAAGGTTAGATCTTCATATCATCATATAGGATTTAGATAGCCTAGATCATTAGAATTGAATGCTAGATGTTCAAATCAAATCAAGGAATACTAATCAATTTGTTTGACCAGTTTTGAGGTTTTAAATGTTCAATCGAATGATTTTAGGGTTTTAGATTTTTAATTAATCAATTTCTAGGTTTCAGATATTCAATTGATCAATTTCAAAGTTTCAAATTTTTAGGTTGGACATTCAAACAATTTAAATTATCATAATTTATGTGTAATTATTTTGGGTCAAATTATGATTAACTTTTGCAAATACTCAATAAAGCTTTAGTCAACAACTCAAAAGGGACTACTGACAAATATTTATATTTTAAAGGTTATATTGATAAATATCTAATACTTGCTTAACTACCTAACAATTACTTTCTAGCCACCCTATTTAGGAAACTCCTATATAAGGTATACATCACCTTTATTCCTATAAAGATTATTCTTTCTTTACTACACATTACTAATTAAGCATCTAAGAGACATTTACAAACCATTGCCTACCATCCTTTGATAATGTGTTTTGTCTTGTAGGTACATTAAAGAGATAACAATTTAGCACAATTATTCTCTTCCCTGTAAGTATGTTTAATAACAATTCTCTAATTTCTCTATATTAAAGATTGACATCTAAATAAGAGAGTATGATGTCTAGTAGAGGGAAAACTCTTTAGTAAGTAACTTCATTAGTTGTTTAGAATCCATCTCCAAAATAACCTATCGAATACCAAGATCCTAAGCTTGAATTATATAACCCTTGAAAAACACCCTAAAGCTTAGCTGCCATAGAAGAATAAATACTCAAATTTTGAATAAAGCCACTCACCTATCTGCCTTTAGTATTCCAAATAAGAACTCCATAACTCACTAAATAGAAATTAAGTTTTGAAGCACCATCAACATTCTCTCTAAACTAACCTTATGCTATAAAAATAATTTTTTATATGCCTAAATAAAATCATTTTTTGTCATAATGGATAAAGTCTTTTAAATCACTAAACAAATATTTATTGGGCTTCAAAAATAAATTAGAATCAATTAGAAAATAATATAAATTTTGATATAATATTAAAAGAGGAAAGCGCTAATTAACGTGCCATAAACAACTCACTTTCTCATCACTTGTTACCTACTTATCAAAATTAAATTAGACTATTACTCAAGCTTTTTATACCCAAACTTTTTAATATAAGAAGTATGCCCATTTATAATGCATAATAGTCTTACTTGGCATGCTATTTCATAAAATAAGAAGACTATTCCTAAATCTTAGAAATTACAATAACATTTCCATTTAATTTAGAAGTGCAATATATTTTTAAGTACATCAAGTTTAAAATAGTAAAATCCTACTATGAAGCATGATAATTATATTTTAAATAAGAAAATTCTCTTTTAAAGGAAGTCATTAAATCGTCTTCTATTTATTTCATGACTATTACATGAAAAGAAAAGTGTGACCAAACAATGCATATATTATTTTTTTAACGATAAGAATGGCTAAATCATTAAATACAACTATGAGGACTAAAAATCAAATCTTACATATAAAAAAAGATATAAATTTTTTAAAGAATATTAAATATCATTTGAATTAAAAGTTCTCATTAATTAAACCATATATTTATAAACTACTTGTTTGACGTTTCATGTAGATTTTGCAATAATGTTATTTTCATTCTTTTATTTTTATTTTTCAATCATACACTCACAACAATTTTAAAAAAGTAAATCTCATACACACAAAAATTTAAAAAAAGTAAATCTTACTTTAATTTCACACCCACTGTCATGAGTGTCATAAATCTACAGCAAGTGTGAGTTTAACATTTTCTCCCTTTTATAATTTGTATCTTGCATTCATAAAAGTTAAAGTTGATATAAACAATGCAAATGTCATCGAAGCATACACAAGGTACTTGTTGGATATATCACACAAATAACATCTTTGAATGGCCAAAACAAGTTAGAACACAAAGGAGTGATTTGATTTGCACAGGAAATAATTTTCTATAAGAATTTAATTTTTTTAGAAAATAACTTCTTATGTGAATTTCTTGAAAAGTATTCAAAATTATTTGGTTGACATATAGGAAGCGATACTTTTTGAGAAGTAACTTCTTATATCTTGTTTAGTTCAACTTTAAATATTTTAGAAAGTGTTAATAAAATAACTACTATATTCTTAATATTATTATAATATAAAGTAATAAATTTTAGGTATCATTAATTAAATTTAATAAGAATAATTTTGTTATTATATTTATGAATTGCATGGGAAATAGAATTTACTTAAAGCGAGGTGAGTAAATAATTTTTTATATTTTGTGAAAAGTAAAACTTTTCAAAAAATTCTATTTTCTTTAATTTGTCAAATAATAGCTAACCAAATAACTTATCTATTTTTTATTTTTTAAAATATATAACTTCTCATACTATTAACACAAATCAAATGATCTTAAAGAACTTGTAAATTTAAGATTTCATTTTATTTTAACAAAAAATATTTTTTTATAAAATATAATTATAAAATATTAAAATAAAATTATTTTATGTATTTAATATTAAATTTAAAAAATTCAAAGAAAGTGAATTTTTTTTATTAAAGAGGAATTTTCTTTCCTATATTATTATGATTTTAAATATTATTTTTTTAATTACAAATACAAGTAGAATGCCACTTCTTCATTAACATATATATATATATATATATATATATATATATATATATATATATATATATATATATATATATATATATATATATATATATATATAAAATATTTTTCTAAAAATATTTTTGAATAAAACAAATAAATCGGAATTCATTATATAAACATTAAGGATTCATTTAGAATCAACAATTTGATTTTATTTTATTTCAATAAAAATGATTTCAATTTGATTATAAATAAATTCTATTGTTTGAAATTATATTAAAAATAATGGTTTCAATTTATTTGCAAATAAATTCTTTCATTTAGAAAATATTGAAAAATACATAAAATTCAATTGAAAAGTATATTTTCATAGTATCATGGCAAATACAAGGTTAAAAAAGAGTAAATATTTTATATAATATGTGTTTTAGATCAAATGAAATAAATTTTAATGAAATTCTTGTTAAATTTGGTAAATTTCATATATCATAAATATATTTAAAAAGAGAATTGTAAAGGAATTGAAATTATTTTTAATTTAAAGCTAAACATCATTTAAAAAATTATTTAAAAATAAAATGAAATCTTATTTTTTATTATACAAGATAAAGGATAATATTAATGTTGTGTTTTGATCCAAATACAAAACCATTGCTTGAGGGCAGAAGGCGAACGGATTATACAATTTGTTAATCAAAAGGTCCTTTTTCTTTTTTTCTTTAATTATATGCACACATATATAATCCATTGAGATTTTTTATTTTCAGTAATTTTTAAACTTTTGCTGCTGGCATGATTCCTTCTGAAAAATTATTCCTTATGAGTAAAAGTCTAAACATTTCAATATATCAAAAATTAATCCCAACGCGTTGAAATGGTTGTTTTTTCCTTTTACAAAAATAAATTGGTATAATTACATTGTAGGTGCCTATAATTTTACAAATTTTCAAAATAAGTACCTATATTTTAAAAGTTTCTAATAGGATACCTATAATCTATTGTAGTTCCTAAATATTGGTTCCTACTAAAATTCTGTAAAAAAAATGAATGACATGATTAATGAGAAGTACTTCCCCCATTTTTTTTATTTATTGCATTTTGAAAAAAAATTATTCCTTTTAATCTATTGTTTTAAAATTGAATAAAACATTAATTTTTTTAATTTTATCCTTCTTTTTTATTAATAAATATTTTATTATTCTATATTTTAAATTTATTTACATTTATTCTATTATATTTTTCTATTTATTTTCAACTGTTTTGAACTTTATATATAAAGGTTGGTTTTAGAAAGTTCACTAAAAATAAATAAATAAAATTATTTTCGTAATATTTATAAAATCAGTTAACTGTGATAAATAAAAAAGAATGGAATGAGTATCTAATCAAAAACTATAATAAATTATAAGTATTCGATTATAAATTTTTAAATGTTAAGTACCTATTTAGAAAATCATGAAAAATATAGGGACCACTTAAGGAGATAGGGCACAAATCCGTAAAATTCTACCACAGTCTCAAATAGTTACTTATATTTTAAAAGCCTCTGATTAAATTCCTATAATTTATTTTATATCGAAATTGGGTACTTTTCGTTACTCATGTCACAAATTTTGTAATGGAATGTCTCAAAAGGAGGTACCAGCTAGAAATTATAATAAATTATAGGTACTGAGTTAATTAGAAATTTTTAAAAAATATATATAAATAACTCCCTTGAAGTTTAAAAAAAGTGAAATAATTAAAATTTCAATTAAAGAAAATAGAGAGACACTGAGATGATTAACTATTTTTTAAATACAATAAAATCAAAGGAGTAATGGATAAAATAAAAGAAGCATATATCCTACCTCCTTCCATGTAGTTTAGTCAAGTTTCAACAATAATTTATTCAAAATGCTTATTTTTTAGTTATATTATAAATGTATTATGAAATTAATTTTATTATTAATAATTTAATTTAGAAGAAATCTTATTAAAAATTGGTTAAATTTTTGTTAAAAATATTTAAAAATAATTATGAGTAACTTATTTGTTATTTTTTTATTTTTAAAAATTAAACTGCCAATATTTTCACTTTTTGCAAACTTCAAAGATGTCATTTGTAAGTTTTGAAACTTCATGATAAGGAAGTTATGTGATATTAAGGCATAAAGAATTTATTTGTATTTTTCCAACTTTTAAAATGTAAATATCTATCTAAAAAAATGTGAAATTATATGAGTCTACAATGTAATTTTTTAAGAAAATGAAAAACAGAAACTTTGATATTACTTATATCTGTTTATTTATTATATAAAAAGTGCCCAATGGTACTTTGTCGTTGAAGTATTAATTAAAATTTGTTTGCCACATGTCACTGTACATTCACTTTTTTCCCTACAAAAATCATCCCCTCCCACCAGTTTTTCAATTTTTTTTATTCAATAACTATGCAGAGAATTGATGGTTTTCTTTTTTTTTTCTTCCTTCTTCTTATATAAATAATAAATGATGTTATATACATAAGTTGTTAGAAATATTACATCAAAATAAGTTTTTGCTAGATAGCAAGTCATTTTAAGTGTTTTTTATTTTAAAATTGAATATTTAAAAGGCTCATCAAATTTCTTTCTAAATTTTCTTACAAGAGAATTTTTGTAGGGATTAAATCAAAAGCTATGCCTCCCAAAAAATTTAGAAATCCGGATCCTTTATATCCATCTCAAAAATTAGAACAAATTAAGGCCAAACCACCTGCTAAGGAGAAAACAAAACAAGTTGCCTCCTCTTCCAAATTCTCAAACAAATCCAAACTTAAATCCTCAACCCCTCAAGAAATTAATAATAATGATTTCTCGATTGAAGTTTCCCTTATAGCCTCTCTTCAAAAACTCCTTCAAATTAATAAAAAATCTTACGCAGACATGGTCATTTAGAGGAAAGAAAACTCCTTGATGATCATATATATATATATATCGTGATGAAGTAGTTTGTCTCTGTCATATGATTTCATAACATAAAATATTATTCCACCTTTTTGAATTCAACAATATTAAAATGATTAACATCCCTGATTATTTGAATTACAATTTTGTAACTTTCTACTACAATAAATAATATATAATTATTATTAAATTTATATAGCTAATTATTTTATAGCTAAATATTACAGTTATTCATTAATATTAATAAAAAATAATTTTAATTCCAAAGTTATTTATCAATAAAAAATTTAATCCAGAAAAATAAATATAGTATAAAATAATATATTTAATTCTTAGTAATGGGAAAAGAAATAAAGATACAAGTATAGTTAATAGTGCACTTTTTTAAAATAAAGAACAAATTACATTTGAATTTAATTATTGTTATTACTCATTAAAATTTTTATTTTAAATTTATTTTAAATTTTTATAAACACATATCTCTCATGTTAAGAAAAAATAAAAATATACACTAAATAGTATTATAAGAATTAATAAAAAAATTAATTTAATTTCATTATTCATTACATAATAATCATAATATATAAATTCTATTCAATTTTAATTTTACAATAAATTACAAATTTGTGCATAGTATGGATACACTTACTTGTTTTAATAAAATAAAAACAAGGTTTGGCAAGACAAACATTGCATTGTTACTTAGAAGTCATTTGGTTTACAAAATAAATAAGTTTTCACAAGAAGTGCACTTCTTATGAAATAAACTTCTCTGTGAACTTCTTGTGAAATATTTAAAATTATTTAATTAATATTAAGAAATTAACATTTTTCAATAAATAACTTCTTGTATTTTATTTGATTCAACATTAAACTTCATAAAATTATTATCAAAATAATTAATGTATTTTTTAAAATTATAATATAAAAATAAAAAATATCAATATATTTAAATTGTTTGTAATCATCTTTTTTTAAACTATAATTTTAATATCTCTTTTCACCATAATTTTTACAATTTCTTATTTTTTCATGAACTATAAAAAGTGTAGTAGATTTATATTAAAAATATCAATATGTCTTATATATATGTATATTTAAATTATCTTATTACAAGTAAATTGGAATATAATTTGAATATGAGTTCAATGATTAATCTTGTCAAATTATATAAAATAGATAAGAAAAATGTTATTCTTATTTTTATAATTATTAAAATAATGCATAATAAATATAAAATAATAAAATAGCTATATAATAAATATATTTCTATTCAAAATTAAATTTCTATCATTATAATAATATTTATA
Source organism: Sindora glabra (assembly GCA_020226215.1). Taxonomy (NCBI): domain Eukaryota; kingdom Viridiplantae; phylum Streptophyta; class Magnoliopsida; order Fabales; family Fabaceae; genus Sindora; species Sindora glabra. Next base: position 49,661,262 of record CM035230.1, on the reverse strand, counting down.
ATTCATATTTTTATATTATATCTAATTTTTATTTTATATAATACTCATTTTATAGATTTAATAAAATAATTATATTTTGCATAATTAATAATTATATTTGAATAAATGCATTTATATTTTATAATTAAATATTTATATTTATTATTAATAAATATTTATTATAGTTTTGAAATGTGAGAATAAAAGTTAAAGTGGCCATTATAAAAATTAAGCAATGATAGTTTTGTAATTCTATCTATGAAAGATATGGGAAGTTATTCTTATTGAGAGATATGAGTAAGTAATTTTTCATGGTTTATAAGAAGTATAACTTATCAAGAAGTTCTATTTTCATTTTCTTTATTTTGATAGTTAGTAGCCACTCAAATGACTCAAAAATTTCTTACTTTCTAAAAAGTTATACTTCTTATGCTATTTCTATGAATTGAACAACCTCTTAGAATTAGTCTACATATAAACCAATTAAGTTTTTTTCTTTTGAGTTTTCTTGTGCTACTCTCAGGTATTAATCGTTATTCACTTTTTTCTTTGTATATAATAATAATAATAATAATTACCTTCTTTGAAATTTCAAATTACACTTTGCATATTTCTCATTTTACAAAGTTATATACTTCTACTTAGAGGTAAAAATAAATTAAATTGTTCATAAACAATTTATGAGTTGACTCATTAAAGGTCTAATTTAACTAAATTATTTACTCAAGTCAATTAGACCTAAACTAATAGATTGACTTATTTATTAAATAGGTTTATTTTATTCAATTTTAACTTGACCTATTAAATTGACTTATTTAACTAATATATTATCTTAATTTAATATTTTTAAATTAATTGACATAGTTATATCATAGTTATTATTCTTTTATTATTGTGGCTTCCTCCCCCTTCTTTAACTTAATCATCAGTCTTCTCAAATTTTTAGAGTTTATAAATAATGAACTTATATAATATCATTTAATTTTCTTGATTTTAAATAATGATGATTATCATTTTGATGTTAAATTGTTAAGAGTTTTTATAAAATTAAAGATAAAATTTGGTTTAATGATTTTTTTATTTAACAAATTTATTATTCTATTTCTTTGACTAAGGAGTTTATCTATAACATATGTACCTAACCACGTCTCTAATTAAGCCCACCAATGAGTTACTTAGATTTCAATAAATACGAAAATTAAAGTGACTTATTTATTACTCAATTAAGATTTTGATTTCGCTAAAAATTGAAACTTTATGATACTTCATTGCACATTAATTTCCCATTTATTTTCATCCATAAACTATGAAGTGTATGAATTAGACAAAAAAAAAAATGAAGTGTATGAGCAAAATATTGGTATCATTTTAGGTTGAATAAAATCATGATTTGGAGGGGGAAAAAAACTTCTAGTATTATATTAGTATGAAAAATGTAGTACTACTTTCAGAAAAATAATACATTTAAAATATTTATACGAAAGTAGTACTAAATCTTTAATGCTAAAAATTGATTGCTAGACCAATCACTTTGATAGTGTTATTGATAGGATTTGAACCCGTTCTCCTAATAAATAGTACCCAACCATCGTGAAATTATACACCTAATATATCAAAAAAAAAAAAAAAAGAACGAAAGAAAAATGAAGTGACTCAGCGATGAATATCATGTAAAAGAAGGAGCGCACAAAATCTAACGAGGGAACAGCCGGCCTATACGTGGCCAAGTTTCAAGTAAGGTTTGCAGCGTTGGCTGCTACCAAAGGAAAGAACCAAATCCTATTCTTTTAATAACAGATAAGAAATAATTAAAAGCCTTGAAATGCTAGGATTTAATTGCTTTGATAAAGGGAGTTAGAGTTTTTTCTTCCATTGTGAAATTTGTCATGGCAGGGTTGGCAGCCGTTGCAGGCACGACAGGCCACAATGTGTGGTTTAAAACTACGCCATTCCAGTCTTCTGTGATTGAGGAAAGTAGAATTATAAAAGGAACATAATCAAATTTTCTTAATTCTGTGGGCAACATATTGGGAAAGTTTTGTGAAGACAAGCTATGTGTAAAGCAATTAAAGCTTGTTCTGAGATCTTGTGAGCCCCATCATCTGCACACTCGTATTGATCGTTGGATGAAGTCGGCTCCTGCGTTTGGTGATGAAGAGCTCTACCCTTTTCCTCGAAAATTGTTATCATGGGGAAACAGAGGAATGCTATTGCTTGCTTAAATGGAAAAGTTATATTTGACAAGGTATTTCTGAATCATCCAATTTGGTTCACTTTGTTCCAAGTTTTATCGTTGAAGAAAGCTCATTTCATGAACGAATGAGTGATGCAGAATCTCATGTTGAGTTATCTATCCATTGAATGCATGAATCTGATCCAATGCTATGGGGTTAGTTATCTAACTATTGATGGTTTGCCTAAGCTAAAGCAACTTGAGATTGAAAGCTCATATATATGACAAGGTTGTCGTTGATGCTTCAAGTCTCGAAAGCTGATATTGCAATGCTCCTTATCTAGACATGCCTAGTATGGTGGACGAGTGCAAAAATGTTAACAGTCTTACATTTACGTGAGGTGAAAGTTTCTACAACTATGACCGACCTATGGTTGATACAACTTCCGCATGAATTACCTTTCATAGAGTTTGGAATTGAGATATTTTTCAATGTCTGAAAAGATAGATATATTAAGTCTTCAACTTAAAGTTTTGACATTTATTGACTGCCATAGCTTAGAGGCACTCACTATTGATGCTCCAAATATGTGCTTGTTTGAATTTGGTTCCTAAATTTTACAATGCCGGCTATAACATTTTTTAACCATTCAAGCCAATTGGAAGCAAAAGTTAGTTTCAATTTGAGTTCCTCCAGAGGCTTTGTCAAGTTCAGGAAATTTCGCCAAAACCTTAAGCCCATAAATGTTCAATCATCAGTGACCTTGGATATCTATGAGGAATTTTGTGCAAGTATATTTAAATAAATAAATATTATATATTTCATTAATTCAGCTTATATATTTTTTTTTATGTTTAATTGTCTAATTACCTAATTGATTCATTTTGTGTTCAGCAGATTGAACCTGAGACAACTGTATTGCCAGATTTTTTAGTCCCTCCACAAAGCATCAAACACCTAGAGTTAAGAGTAAAATTCTGTGATGATTCTTTTAGTTTGCACGCTATCGCTGGGTTGCTTTGGTGCTGTCGTGTTCTATGATTCTCAGATTTCTTGGTCAAACAGCATTCGATTTGCACAGGTATATATTTGTTTCTATCATCTAGTATTTTGTTTTTCTATTCACATATAGGCTACTTGTGTTTTGATAGAAAACATCTCACATAAGAATAATGTCATTTACTTATATTGATAATTATAAAATATTAAAATAATAAAGAAAGTATTTTATTTATTTGTATAGAAATTATAATAGAAAATAATATTCTTTATTTAAGAAAATAATTATTTTCTTACCACTGTTTCACTTTATCTATTATTTTGTTAATCATAAGATATATATATATATATATATATATATATACAAGTATTTTAGAAGTCCTTTACCTATACAAAAACATATGGCATCTTTTTATAAAAAATATCTTTTGATAAAATAAATAGAACTTAATATTCTACGTAAACAGCCTGTAACTTATGTTTTATCACATGTGTGTAACAAGCAATGGTGGAGCTTCAAGGCCCCTAAAAAATTTTTATATGAAAAAAAAAATTAACTTAAGTCATTTTGTCCACCAAATTTTTTGACCCCATCAAAATATCCAATCAAGATCCACTGTGGGTAACAAGTACAGCTCCTTTCTAAGAAGGTGATGGCCAGGGGAGATTGTTGTTGCAGTGAATATAAGTTTAAACTTTGCAATTGGAGTAAGATCAAATTTTGGTGGTATAGCTTGAAGGATGTCAAAGTCGCAGGAGTTACCTGGAATATTGGGAATTTTGTTTGCCGTAAGGCCTTTTTAAATGTTTTGCCAACTCTTTTATTGGATGAAATCATTCACTTCAGATTCGTATGGTGAATTTATGATGATTATGATATGATATATATTTTTAGGAATAATACTATTTACCTTCTTATATTTGGTTAAATTACTTCCTTGAAGTTAAAATGGGATACTTCCCTTGTATGACTACTTTGAAAAATACGACAATTCAATTGGATGTTAAATTTAAAGAAATTAAAGGTAATTTGTTCCAAAGAAAGATTTTAGAGTTATAATTTCTCCAATCATAAATTTTAAGAGGGTAAAGATTATTTCTTTCAAACTTCTACCATATTATGATTCATCTAAAATCATTTTAATGATCTTGTACACGTTACTCTGTTGATTCTTCACCAATGTTATTTTCTATGAACCATCCCCCCCCCCCCCCCCCAACAATGGATTTCTAACTGTTGGGGGTAGAGTTTATTATTCCTCGAGAAATAAGTCAATAACAATATTTTTTTTTGGTGATAGATATTTTCCATAAAACATTTTGAATTTGAATTTAGTGTTTTTATAAAATGCAGATTAATTTTATCTAGGCACACATATTTGCTAATAATTTCTGATCCTCCTTTAATTTCAATATTTATTAGATGATATATGATTTTTAATTTTCACAATTTTTTGAAAATTTTATAATGTTAATATAGTATAAAGATATATAGAAAGAAATTATAAATTAACGATATAAAGAAAATATGAAGAAAATATGTTAACATTATAAGGTATTAAATATTATTCATAATTAGGGATGGAAGCACGTTATGCCAAGTTAGGCTTTGGATAAAATCGGTTAGGTCTGCATAAAAAAATTAGCCAACCCTAATTCATATATATATATATATATATATTAAGATTTGACCTAACTTGTTAATTTATATAGAAACATTAATAATTAATAATGTTTTCAAAAAATACTAATAACAACATAATTAAATTAAGTCAAACCGAATTTTGATACCATAAAATATAACTCAATTAATATAAAAAAAATTGTTTAAGCTTGAACTAATAACAATATTTTAATTCATACTTATCTTGACTAGAAATAATAAAGTTCAAAAGTTCATTTTAATTTAAATTCAATTTGAGTTTGATTCAATCCCAAAACAAATAAAAATATTATAACAACACTTATAAATTAATCATTTAAATAATTATAGTATAGGTTAAAATTAAGAGGATAAAAATGTGTTAAAATTTTTCGTACACTTTAAATACATTACAACATTTTTGCCTTACATCAATAACAAAAAATTATTACCTAAAATTCAAAAGGTATTGTGTAAAGAATAGATAGCTTTTTTCAAGTGTTGTATTATTAAGTATTGCTTTTTTTAGGCAATGATTTCTTTAAACTTTTGGCAATACTTTTTAAAAATTATTGTCTATTCTTATATTATAGATAACAATTTTTTCTTCATATTTAAAAATGGTTTTGCCTATCCCACAATATAGGAAATAGTTTTATCTTTATATTTAACAATGATTTTTCATTATTGCTTATTTTTCATTATAAGCAACAATTTTACTTTCATATTTAACAATGATTTTTTATTGTTGCCTATAAAGAATAAGCAACATTTTTATCTTTAGGAACACATTTTGACTATTATTTATTTTTGTTTAGACAATAATTTCATCCTTATTTGCCAATGTAATTTAACTATTGTTTATGAATATTAGTGCATCTAATTTTTTTAAAAAATTAATTTATTTTAAATAATGATAATATGCATAAATTAAAACATTAATATTTCTCTTATCATAAATTTTAAATTAAAATTTTTTATATAAAAATATGTAAAAATTTAAAGTAATAACAAATTTTCAAAAATGATATTTATTTGTTCTTTAATTCAAGTCAAGAAATTCATGATTCAAAAGATAGCAATTTTCTTATAAAATATTATACATCAATAATATGAAGAAACTTTTAAGATTAACTTTTATAAGTAAAATATCAATGAATTGTTCAAAATTTCACATACCAAACACTTTCTCAAAACCACAGTGACACCAATCCTCTTTATTTTGATTCTCATCCTTCACAAGCTTGATCATGTCATCAATTCAAAGGATTGTAATAGATACATCAATTTCAAACTAGCAAAAGGCAATAAACAAAATTTGCTTAGAGAACCATCACATAAATTGTTCCTCCAAGTCAACCCATTATAATAAAAAGAAATTACTTGTATTATGGTCACGATCTGCTTTGATCATGATCAATGTAGAGTCCATTAACTGATTTCACTAGCCTAACTATCTTTCTAACTAACTATACAAACACTAACTCAATAGAAATACATTTATTCCTATGTAGCACAAAATGCAATACAAATTTCAAAATGAACAAATAGAGTTTTTTCTATTTATAAACAATTGTGAGGGATGCAGACATGTAATTCTACGAGAAAATAATGAGATTTATGCATGGACAATGATTTACTTTCTACATACAACAACAATCAAACATAATTTATAACTAATACTTTACCCCTTAATTATCAAACTTTTCAACCAAGGCACTTTAGATTTCCATGAAAGCAACTCAACTTGAAAATCCAAGTTAACATGGAAATGTTATAAGTAAAATAAAAGAATGAATTTTGTAAATTCAATGAGTGTGTATCTACCTAGAACAAATATTAAAAATCAATGGGATATAATTTAAGAAAAATGCAACATTGGCAAAAAGGCAATTATAGCAAATTTCATATCTAAACTTTTGACTATATATATATATATATATTCGTCCATTCGCATTCACATGAAAACTTCTACAAATTTAAAGGATATTGACACCCAAGAAGGTTGTCATTCTCAAGCAAATAAAAATTATCAAGGCCACATTTAGGTTATAGCAGACTCATTGAATTCAACAACACTATACACATAATGATCATTAAATAAAAGAATTTACAGATTCACTGAAATTTCTTAATTAGTACCGCAAGCATATGTACATATCCATCAACATTTACAATAGTATAATATATAAATAATGCAAATCTAGTTAATCTTATTCATTCATAAATCAAACCTTATTCCTTTAGAGCTAACCCTATTCATTCATAAACATTTCCTCGTATTTAATATTAAATATATATATATATATATATTCATCTCCTCCGATCTCATCACATCACATGCCAATAGCAATTTTCCATCACGGGTTACAATTCAGCAATTCAACAATTCTCTTCAAACACAATTCATACCAAAATTATAAATAACAACGCTCATGCCTCTCTTGCATGCATGGGCACAATTCTCTTACAAAACAATAATCTGCCATTTACTAAAACATAACCACTATGAACTATAGTCAATAACATCAGTGCCTTGCCGTTACTGCAAGGTCCCAGAAAATATGGACAACAATATTTCACAAAAAAATATATATAAGTATACATTCACCATACTAGATACATCAACAACATCAATGTAAAATTAAATGTTAACTAATATTTAAGACATGAATTCCTATCCACAATAAATTATAATTTATAAGTATATCATTAAATAAGCATAGATATATGTATATAGAATTTATTTGAACCATGAGGAAAAAATATAAGATTATTTGAAACAGTAGGGTATACACTCACCTATTCATTTCAAGATTTCAAGACATCTAAACTTTCCTTTTATTTTTCCCTTATCTATCAATCTATAAGGATGCTAATGTTATTACTTTTATTCTAAACTAATCATCACTCTAGGTTCTAATCACATTATACTAATAATCTTGATCATTAATTCTTTATATTTTTAAGTTCAGAGCAAGAAATTAGAAATAAATAGGAATATAAGGATTTCCAAATCATGCCGATACAACTTGAAATATTAATATTGAGGTATTATGCTCTTAGGTGACTTAACTCCTTCTAGAAGTCGCTGACAGCACATTGGCATCGAAAAATGGTAGGTTCGCCATAGATTAAGCAGTAGCTGAGGACCTCACCCTGCTGTGAACAAGGCTACGATTCCACAACTCTTTTCCACATAAGGGAGTTGCCCAACAAAGAGGGGCATACAAGTTAGTGCGCGGTGGCAAGCGGTAATTGGGAAAGTAAAGACACTAGCAGTTGAATGAGGGAAGACGTTGGAAGCGGTAAAGGGAGAAGGAAACAGAATTGGTTTTTGGAAAAATAAGGTACTTCTGACCTTTTTTTTTTCTCTCTCTTTTGCTTAAGAAAGTTATAGGCTTTTGTAGGATAAGGTGTTTGTAATTTGAGCTCAACTCTACCCCTTTTAATCTTACGCCTTTGTTTTGTCTAATTTCTATTAAAAAAAAGTCAAAGAGAAACATAGAACTTTATCCTAACCACTCGTTATCCCTACCAACTTTATTCCTATTAAATCCAAGTCAATCCATCCTTATATTTTTCATTCTAATTTTCTTAATATAAATTATAAATTTAAGAGTTCAAAAATAAATATTTTGAAGTTGTATGGTTTTTGGAAAAATCATTCACTAAAACATACATAAACATTTACATAAATTCATCTCTCTCTCTCAAATACTAAAAGTTCTCAACTTTATGAGAAAATCATCCTAAAATTATTTAAAATAATTTTAAAACAATATCTTATCTAAGTAAATGTAATTCTAATATTACTGAGAAAGTTTACTAAATTTCTGAATTTTATCTTAAGGTAAAATAGAAAATGCCTAAATGGCAAGTTTATTCATTCAAGATTTGTTTGAATAGAAAAAAATAATTTAAATATTACAGTTGCTCAAATTAACTGTTTCTAAACTTAATGAATAATAATAATAATAATAATAATAATAATAATAATAATAATAATAATAATAATAATAATAATAATAATAATAACAAGTAAAGAAAAAGAATTTAAATGTTAAATTCGATACTACAAATACTTTGACTTTACTCATTGTTGGTACAATGACTCCAGCTTCCAAGTTGTTGTCAATTGTTCCCTTTGAAAAATCCAATCACATGCTGAAGAAAATTAAGAAAATGGAAAGATGAACAAGTAATACTTTTATATGCAAAAAACGATGATGTCAATACTACCATATAATAATCACAAACTACACAAAGGAAAAGTTTATACAACACCACTTCCTGTCATATCTTGAATCATCCCTCTTCCTCAATTTATATATCTTCATTTCTAAAATAGTAAATCTATATATTTAATCAGATTCCACTTGAGTTGAAAGGCAATATTAAGTAATGGTATGATTCAAACTACTTCTTATAAAGCTTGACATAATATAACAAGAAAACTATAATTGCAACAGAATACCTAGATAAATGTTTCTTTGCAGCTTTAGTTTGTCTGTGTGGTGGTAGGCTCGCAATTTAGCAACCAACTCAGTTGCATCTTTAACAGCATTAACAGTAAGCACCTGCATAATGTGTCACCAATGTAAATTAAACAAGAGGAATATATTTGATTTGAGGCATCTTTTCACACGGATTTCCCACAGCTTTCCCCATGGTATTCCATATTGTCCTGTGGTTTGCTACTTGCCTACGGCATTTCCTACATGGGAAATAAAGATGTTAAGCGGATGGATGAGATCAACCACTAAACAAGTTGGGTTAGGCCTGTTCATGTTACATATATACGGACTTCTATATTGAAGGTCCTTGTCCGGTCCTCACCAACTAACCCGAGGGTTTTTAAAATTTTCAAATTTTAGACAATAAAAAAATTAAAATCATTTGAATGTACTGCATATTCATTTATAAAAGTTGTGGAACTTGATTTGTGATGAATTGCTTGAGAGAAGACTGACTCTCAGCATGATTATTTATATTCATAATTATACAAACTAAATCTCTTGATTTTAGGAATTAAGAATCAACAGCAACTAAATTATCCTAATCTAAGATATGTACAACTAATCATATCAAAATATACATAGAAATAATTAAATAAGGAAAATAGGATAATCTTGACACTCCCCCTCAAGCTGGAGCATATATGTTATATGCTTCGAGCTTGTCACAAATATATGATATTCTTGGACCCCGGAATGACTTTGTAAGCATGTTTGCTAACTAATCATTAGAATTTACAAATGATGTAACAACTTCTCTAGATATAACCTTTTTCCAGATGAAATGACAATTAATCTCTATATGTTTGGTTCATTCATGAAAAACTAGATTAGAGGTGATATGTAAAGCTGCCTGATTATCACAAATAAGACTTATAGGTCCTACTTCATAGAATTTTAACTCAGAAAGAAGTTATTTTAACCATATGAGCTCGCATGTAGTGAGGGCCATAGCTCAATATTCTACTTCCGCACTTAATCTAGCAATAACATTTTGTTTCTTACTCTTCTAAGTAATGAGATTCCCTCCAATGAGGATACAATATCCTGAAGTTGATCGCCTATTACTTGGACAGCCAGCCCAGTTTACATCTATGTATGCAATAATATCAGTATGACCTCTATTCTTATAGATCAACCCTCTTTCAAGAGAAACTTTAATGTACCTCAAGATCCAAACCACTGCATCCCAATGACTATCACAAGGGGAATTAAGAAATTGGCTCACAACACTTACAGCAAATGATATGTCAGGTCTGGTCACAGTAAGATAATTTAACTTCCCTACTAATCTTTGATATCTTCCTAGATCTGAATAGGGCTCCCCTTGATCTAGCATAAGTTTGATGTTAGGATCTATAGGATTATTGATTGGTTTGCAATTAGCATTCTTGTCTCTTCCAAAATACCAAGAGCATACTTCCTCTAAGATATAACAACACCTGTTCTTGATTAGGCTACTTCAATTCCAAAAAAGTATCGCAATCATCCCAAGTCCTTGGTTTGAAAGTTTTGAAACAAGTGTTGTTTGAGACGCTTGATGCTATCATGATCATCTCCTGTAATGACAATATCATCTACATAGACAATAAGGTAAATGCATGATTAGAGGCAAAATGTTTGTAAAATACAAAATAATCTGCTTCATTGCGAATCATGCCAAAATTCTTAAGAACTTTATTGAATCTACCAAACCATGCTTGAGAACTCTGTTTAAGACCATAAAAAGCCTTATGCAACTTCTAAACAAAGTCACATAACTCCCCCTGAGTAATAAACCCAGGAGGTTTCTCCATATAAATTTCCTCTTCTAAGTTACCATGAAAGAATGCATTTTTAATATCCAACTGATGGAGAGGCCAATGGCACATGGCTGCCATAGATAAAAATAGATTAACAAAGGCCATCTTTGCAATAGGAGAAAAGGTATCACCATAGTCAAGCCTAAATATCTAAGTGTAACCCTTGGCTACTAAGTAAGTTTTTAACCGATCAACTTGACCATCTAGGCCCATTTTAATGGTAAACACCCACTGAAAACTAACTATAGATTTCCTAGGAGGAGATGGAATAATACTCTAAGTATGGTTTGATTCCAAAGCTATCATTTTATCAATCATAGTCTGTCGCCATCCTAGATAAGAGAGTGCTTCCTGGACATTTTTTGGAATAGAAATAGAGGAAATAACATATACAAAAGCACAGTAGGAAGGAGAAAGATGATGATAACTTAAGAAATTATAGATGGGATAAGGGTTACGAGTAAAACGTGTTCCTTTGTAAAGAGTTATAGGTAAGTCAGCAGAAGATGCAAGTGGATCTAGAGAAGGTAGAGCAATTGGGATAGAATCTAAATCACCAGTCTCATTGATGTTAACTTCCTCTGATGTTGCTGGACGCGGATGACATTAGTAAGTGATAAGAGGATAAAGAGGAGAAAACACAGGAGATAGAGTAAACTCTGAAGAATTAATGACAAGTGGAATGGGTGGTATAGGTAATACTTAAGAAACAGAATCTGGTGATACTGATGAAGTAAAATAGAGAGTATCCTTAAAGAAGGTAACATCAGCAGACATGTAAAATCGATAAGTAGAAGGAGAATAGCATAGATATCCTTTCTATGTCCGAGAGTAACCTAGGAAAATGCATTTAATGGCACAGGCAAACAATTTGTCAAGACCTGGTGTACAATTATGCATAAAATAGGTGGAACCAAAGACACATGGAGGAACTTTGAAGAGCTAGTCCCCAGGAAACAAAAGAGAATAAAAGACTTTATTATTCAAAGCAGAGGATGGCATTCGGTCTATTAAGAAATCGGTAGTGAGTGCAACATCACCCTAAAATTTTAAAGGTGCATTGGCATGCAATAAAAGAGTACAAGTAGTTTCAATGATATGACGATGTTTCCTTTCAACAATACCATTTTGTTAAGGTGTGTATGGGCAAGTAGATTAATGTATCATGCCATGAGAAATCATAAAATGATGAAATGAGGTAGAGAAGTATTCTTTTGCATTATCACTACGTAAAATACAAATAAAATGTCTGAACTGGGTTTGAATTTCATTGTAAAAATTCTGGAAAATAGTAAATAACTCTAAACGTTCTTTCATTAGAAAAATCCAAGTACATTTTGAAAAGTCATTAATGAAAGTAACAAAGTATCTGTATCCTAAGATAGAACTAATTCGACTCAGACCTCAAACATCTAAATGGATAAGATCAAAAGGAGAATCCGCATGACATTTAATTGTGCTTGCAAAGGAAGCTCAAACATACTTACTAAGCTGACATGATTCACATTCCAAAGATTTTTCTTCAATTTATTGAGACTTGGATAAGCTAGACAATAATGAAGAAGATTTGGTGACTCTAAAGTGGTGCAAGCAATAGAAGATGGAAGCTAGAGATAATATAAACCATGTAATTCAAATCCTGTACCAATCATCTATCCCGTACTCCAGTCCTATATAAAGAAAGAATTGGAAGTAAAAGTTATAGAATAATTAAGATTGCGAGTGAGTTGACTAACTGGGACCAAATTAAAAGGACAACTAGGTATAAAAAACACAGAATTCAAAGATAATGAAGGAAGAAGTGTGGCTTAACTAGTACTAATGACTTTAGCTTTAGAAGCATCGGCTAGAGTGATATGGTGTGGTGTTTTAGGCTATGATAAGTTTGAGAAAAGAGAAGGATTACCAGCTATGTCATCAAAAGCATTAGAATCCAAAATCCAGGATCCAACAAATGAGGATTGAGAGAAACATTCTATGGAATCACCAGTGTGAGTTATAGCAACTGCCTTAAGCTGCAAATACTCCTTGTATTTAGTATTTGACAAAATATTCTAATTATCACTTCAAGGTTCAGTTTGTTTTTTAGATGTCGAAGACTGAGAGTATGTCACATTGGCTAGCTTCTTAGAAAATCCATTTAAGGAGTAACATTTATCTTGAGTGTGACCCATACGTTTACAATAAGAACATTGTAGGCAATTATTAGAGCTATGACCTCCTCATTCACCACCTCAACCACAACCTCTGCCAATGCTAAGGATTCTGTAACTTGATTGGGAACCAAAATCAGTTATGGCTTCTGGAGAAGGAACATGAAGTAGACGATCAACAAGATTTTCTATTGTAGGGACAGTAGAGCTTGTCAAAATTTGATTCCGGACAGATTCAAGATCCTTGTGCAAGTCATGAAGAACAAACACTATACACATGTTGTTAATCTTAGTCAGCACTTTTTGAAGATTGCCATCTGTCAGAATTAACTTAACCTCATCAATGGTGGACTATGCTTTATTCAAATATGATGGAAGATCATGGTCTATCATCTAAAGGGTAGCTAAATTATGCACCACATCATAAAGTCACTGGACATCATTTGAATAGACACTCCGAGCCTTCTTCCATATGTCATAGCGTGTTTTATAAGTACGAAAATGGACCAATAGTTTTGAATCAATGGACTACCATAGGAGAGAAACTAGCTGGTAATCAGCCTTTTTCCACTGACCTCGTTCAGTAGCATCAATGTCTTCAATATTTTTAGTTAAGTGATTTGAGAGACCTTGTCCCAAAAATCATATTTCTATAGCAACTTGTCAATCCATATAATTTTTTCCATTGAGTTTCTATAATTTTTTCATGCGTTGACGAACTCCTCTGTTGCTGAACGCGCATGACAGTGCATGACTAGACAAAATCGAACAACGATCGGTGGGATGACCGGTCGGAGGCTTCTAGGGCTGTGGTCGGTATTCTAGCTCTAACAATGGCCAGATGGTGAGACTTCTAGATAGAAATGGTTCTTTGTTTTAAGGATTTTCCTTTGTTTCTGACTTTTATTAGGCCCATTGAACATGAGCTCGATACCAAGTTGTGGAACTTGATTTGTGATGAATTGCTTAAGAGAAAACTGACTCTCAGCATGATTATTTATATTCATAATTATACAAACTAAATCCTTTGATTTTAGGGATTAAGAATTAATAATAACTAAATTATCCTAATCTAAGATATATACAGCTAATCATATCAGGATATACATGGAAAGAACTAAATAAGAAAAATAAGAAAGTAGGATAATCTCAATAATATATAAATCATAATACATTTTAAATTTATATATATCCTTAAAAAAAATACTATACCTACCAAATATAGGTCAATAAATACCTATAAAATAATAATATTATCTATAAATTATGCATAATACAATCCTAATAATTAAAAATAAAAAATAAGAGTGTAATTTTGTATGAATTAAGAATTTTACTCTATATAAAATTTAGAAAATATACAAAAATATATTCATAGATTGATTCAATCCATCCATGGGCAAGCCCAAGCAAGATGTAGGCCACGCCAGCTATGACTTACATATTTTAGGACTTTTAAAATGGAAGCTTGAGTTCTTTGAATCTCATGAGCTAACAAGTTAATCCATAATTTTTTACTCATTTTAATGGCTCCAGTGGGATATCGAGGGAAATCATTTCTTGCAAATTTCTTGTTATATTTTTCACAAGTTTTCCTATAGAAAAAATGTTGCCTCACATTTTTAAAAATTTTAAAAATAAATTCAAAGTTTCCTCAAATCTTTTCATGGGAAAAGTCACCCCAAGCTTTAAAAAAATTAAAATTTAAAATTAGTAAAATCAATTCACATTTTAAAATATCAAATTTATATTAAGTTTCATAAAAATGGAATTTTATGTATGAAAATTTGAAACCTCTCTTTAATATATTCCAAATTTTCATATTCTTCCTTTGTGCAAACTCTAGAGAAGAATATGCATATTAAGAAACGAAATATGCATCATCATAGTTATCAACCAACGTCAAAATATAAAACCTATTACTTTGCAAGTCTGCAAACAAATTTCTAAATTTGTCCGGTCATAGCATTCAAATTATTATAGAAACATAATTTCATTTTCTCAATAACTCATAAAATTATGTGCTTACTTTACTTTCACTATTGCCTTGCCAAATTGTGTCAAAATAGATACTTATACATAAGCAAAAAACTTTTACTATGCTGGTTCATATTTTTAGATTCAACACTATTCTTCAATATCCATTCAGCTATATCACAACAAATAGGCCCGTGTGCTTCTTCAGTCCATTGCAAGGGCAAATTAAAATGATGAGTGCCAAGGAAAGAAGGAAAAGAATGCACTACACAACAAATAATTTTCCATAAAAACCTACATTCCAACAAAAGTTATACAACCAGCAACATGTAACATTATAACTTTCACTGCCAATAACAAAATCCACAGCATAATCACAACCTAGAGTAGGACAACATTTTGTCTAAAAGACAATTAAGACACCCATATTTAAAAAATTAACAAAACAAATTTTACAGTTTAATGCTCACTTATCTGTGAAAAGTAAACAATATTATTATCCAAGATATCAATAAATGAGATGCAAAACTATATAATGCTTTTCATAAATAGAACAAATATAATATACCTATAAGGTTATTATCAAAAGATATAAATTCAAACAAAGATACCCTGTATATGCTAGAATGCAAGGATAACATATCTCGGTGTTTCTGATTCAGATCATAAGTAACACATGAACACAACAGACTTCGATTAATATAGATAACATTTAACTTAAAAAAAAAAGTATGTGATAAATCAAGCTTAGAGGAGCTGTACTAATACTTGCACACAACAGGAATATTGTAACAAACCCGCAGGGCTTAAATTTGGTGCCACTTGACAATAGATGGTGGTGGTTAACTCCAGAGCATATGCGGTAACTTTTCCCAGTTGCGTTTAGCTTTGCTGCTAAAGTTGGTTGTTCTAATCATGTCAAAATCAAAGCTAAGAAGAAAACTCTAGTAATTAGGCAAAAAATGAAGGCAATTTACCATCTTGAGCTAAGATTTAAAAAAATGGTCTGTGATAACAATATTGCAGTTTTGGAGCAAACAGCATTCATAATTTTTCGTAATTTTAAACTGTTATAATCGTATTTTTCTGTATTTATTTGTATTGCAGCGATATCGCGATCACAACTGTAATCACAATTTAAATTCTTGATCTTGAGTGTCTATGCAAATCCAGTGAACGAATTTTTATTAAAATAATGAATAATATTTGTGGACTCAGCTAAAAGAATAGTTTTTCGAACTTTCTACTCCCGCGTCTTAAAACATAAAAGAAAGTTAACGAAAAAGAAAGTCAAGAAAGGTTTTAATTTAGAAAACGGACAACAAAATCAAGCAACCAATTATAATAGTTCAATCCTCCATATATGTCAAAATGCTTGCCATAACCAATTTCAATATAATAATAGGATTTCCATATCTCTTAACAAGATTGTCAAAGTGAAGTGTGGTAGGTTCTAAGCTATAGTCTTTCTTGATATTGAGAGAAGATGAACTAAAATTAGCAAAACAACAAGGCAAGTGACGTAAAAAGGATATTTATTTCCATTCATACATATAATGTCGTGTTTTGTGTCCAATTTGGTGGCTTCCTGATACCAAAAATGAGGGATTAAACCCTAGATTTGGACCAGATAGTTATATGCGTCAAAGTTACAATTAATTTAAACCTTTATATACATGACATATTTGAATATATTATCAACTTTAAGGGAAAAAGGGATATATTTGAAATCTTCATCATTATATTCCACACTTTTTTAACATAGTGCAGATAAAAACAATAAAGTACTAGATAAAAGGTCTATTCAATGTGAGAAACTGAAAGGAGCATTTAAAGAGAAAACTAATGACTACATAAAGATAACTAAGACTTAACAATAGGATCACATTCAGACTTCGGAGATAACTCTTGGTAGACATACACTAAATAACCAAGTGGGTAGGCCGACATTAACAAGGATTTTCACATGAATACATTATGATATCTATTGGTGCTTTTAGTTACCAAAGAAAAGAAGATAGAACACTAGGATTAACATTAATGAAACAATTAAAAAGCCTTTTGTGGACAATAGCTAATTAAGAAAAATAGAAATTTGAAATCAGATCTGTTATGTATGAATATCTAAACCAGAGAGCCAACATCTAAATTAAGAGTAACACCAATGTTAGACCTATTAGCAAAATAGAAAATGCCAATTTTAAATTATTTAAATGATTGTTGGACAAATAATTAACACCAAGAGTTTATGTTTTCAAATTATAAACATGTAATAAGACCCTTTATGGCTATTATTGTTGATTAAAGACATTCAACTCAAGCATTATTATAATTGTAGAAAATACTCCACGAACTAATTGTCCTATCAAATAGAGAAAACAGATGACATAATAACAAACAAAACATCAAACCCGATGAAGAGCAATATAATAATAATAATCCATTTGACCAATGGTTCAGAGACACCTACACATTTTAAACAACTAACTGATGCATTAAGTGATAATCCAGTCCAACCCTTAAATGCTTTATCATAGTGTAGTTAAGAACATCGCAAGCTTTATTCCTTACCAATCTTATTATTTTCAAAAGTGAAAAATGGCTTTATAATTTCTTCAGTAGTATCCTTTGAGAAGCACTCATCAATTACTAACTACCAAAACATTTCCAAAGATTACGATTATAATGCAAAACATGTTGGGATCAAACATCAAAGCGAGACCATATCATGTAAAAGACATCACCATCACTAGCTATTCAATGGAAGATATTTAATTAATTAAAACATCGCATACCTCAATCTGAATTAACCAGTTGTTAATCTTTTATCTAGATCCATTATTAATGTGGTAAGCTTTTGGGCTTCCATCCGTACAATTTGTACAATACGTTAAACTTCAATTTCCCAAATGTCATAAAAATTTCTCACTAGCTCGTTTTGACATTGCACTCTGAATGTAGGTAATATTTATATAAGAT
The DNA here is from genome assembly GCA_020226215.1 of Sindora glabra. Taxonomy (NCBI): domain Eukaryota; kingdom Viridiplantae; phylum Streptophyta; class Magnoliopsida; order Fabales; family Fabaceae; genus Sindora; species Sindora glabra. The sequence goes on along the minus strand of CM035230.1, from coordinate 49,643,040 downwards.
CCTTCTGCCTGGAGCAATAGCAGTACCCATTCTAAAAGACATAAGCCTTGGTCTGTTCTTGCGTCCTTCGTTCTGCCCAATCCAACAAATAGAAAACAACTAAAAAAGTACAAGCATAAACGAAAATAGAGCGCTTCAAGGTTAAATTAATTGACACAAGTTTTTATATCTAAAACAAACATATAAACCCAAGTAAATCCTTGCAAATTAAAATCAAAAGGATATATCACCTAAAAATATTTCCTTTTCTTAGAGGTGGAGGTTCTGTTCTACCATAAATTAAAATCAAGGGGATATATCACCTAAAAGCACTTATCAGCAGACATGAAGATCCTGAAAACTTTCAAGATAAAAATCGTAACTATTACTGTGGAATAATGCAAAATAATCCATATAAATTCAATTATATATTGGTAAAGAAACAAAGCAAACCATAGAAAGGTACAACTATATTATTAAATGCTTATGCTTCCATAAAACCGATAGCATTCCAACATAAAGAATGAGAAGAGATATGTAAATTACTCAGACGATAGCAAATTAATATTAATATAATGTGAAAAACAGAAGCTTCAAAAGTCAAAATGAACTAAAGGATCACAACCTTATCATGGCCAAGATCAAGCTATAGTGGTTTATTTGAACCTTCTTTAGTGAATTTGTGACCTGAATTTCCAAGGGAATAAATTAAAACAATCAAAAGCTTTAACAGAAGACAAGCATAAGAATATGTGTCAATGAAAACAGAACAACTCTATCAAACATATACAAGTTTAAAAAATTAAGGACTAAAGGAAAGGACCATGTTCCTATTGCTTTCCAAGTAATTCATGACGAATCAGAGCAAAACTCATAGGTAGGAATAGCATAAAACCCACATTACACTTAATGAGACAGTTAATGATTAAAATGAATTGATAATGTGCATAATGCAAATTTGAACACTTGAAATGACATAATCAACAGATCATAAGTAAGTATCTTCTATATATTTGAATTCCACTTCAAGCTTTGCCCTTGATGTAGGATCATTAGGCTTGAAAAGAAACTTATCCTCGGACAAACTTATCCACTGTAAAATTCAACTTTCATATTATCGTAGTTGCCATTTGAGTGGCAAAGCTCCAAATTGAATGCGCTACAACATAAGAAAACATTTAATAGCAATCAAAATTATGGATTTCGGTTGAGAAGAAAACTTAAATGACAAACTTAACACAAACATTTTAAATAGACAGACCATTATCTAATTTCAGATCTATATTAATATGAAAATTTCTTAAATATATAATTATTCCGATGCATATTAATATCTCACAGCAGTTGCTTGTAAAAACAGCAAATCATATAATTTTTTTAGTTAGACGATATAATTAGTATTCTACCAAAGAGAGAGAGAGAGAGGGAGAGAACAAAGAATTAACACTACAAGGAAATTTGTTATTTTCGACGGTCATGGCCGTCAATAAAAGTAAAATTGACAGTCAAAAATAAAATTATTGACAGTAATCTGGCCACCAATGACTATCATAACAAAGAGTGTCACTAATATTAATAGTAACGGCCATTGACCATCACTAATAATTTTTTATAATTATCAACGGTTACAACTATTATAATACAAGACTCTAATTTTCGACTACCAATTGCATTAAAAAGTGAATAATATTTTTATTGACATGTTTAGCTGTCAAAAATAGTTACTTACAATTTTAATTTAAAATTATTAGTGATAATCACTTGACCGTCAAAATTTGTAGTCATTTTAACTATAACTTTTATTAACATGTTTGACTGGCAAAAATAATTACCTAATAAATTTAGTTTAAAATTATTAGTGACAATCATTAACCATCAAATTTTATAAGCATTTTTTAACTACAAGTTTTACTGACATATTTGACCATAGAAAATAGTTACTTAATAAATTTAATTTAAAACTATTAATAATAATCACCAACCATCAAAATTTGTAATCATTTTTAACTTACCATAACTATAGTTAATTACTCTCATTTTTTTATTAAATGATTATAAATATCCTATCAATTAATTCAAACCACTCATGTAATATATACTATTGAATATGAAATTGTGTGTAAGTAATAAATGTGGCAATTATACCTTTTCAATATATGAGAAAAATAAATGTTCCCTTAATCAGTAAACAATGTCATTTAAAATTGTTTAAGTATGTATGGCTAGAAAAACAAATGCTCTATCTCAAAAAATTAGAGTTTGTATATTAGAATAATTGAGTTACAAAAATAACAAATTTTCTTGTAATCAAGCTTATCCTAAAGGTTTAAGCCATCATCTAGTAATATGACCTCCAAATGCACAATGCTATTAAAGATCCACCATTGATAACATATCCTCCTTACTCCTTATCTTCTTCAATACTCATAATTCAAATGCAATTAACTTTGGCAGGTACCATCATCCTGAAGAGTGAATGGCAAGCAATCAAAGGCAGAAAACAAAACTATAAAACTATAAAAACATAAATTACAAAATAAAAACTTTTTGCCAAAGTAGAAAGCAAGCAACGGCAAAAAAATAAAACAGAACAGAGCAAGACAGCTGAAAACAAATGATGACAGAAACATAACGTAAATGTTATTTTGACTTCAATCCCCCAAGTACAATACAGGGTTAACAAGCCCTTAATACGTGACCCCTTGAAGACCACAAATAGTGTCGGGATAAGAAAACGACAAATGAGGTCAATTGCTGGCCACCTAAAACAACAATTACGTACTTCTATTTACAAATTGATGCTTTAAAAAGCAATAATCACAAGGTCTCTATTAACATAATGTGAATGCACTGTGGCGGCCCATAAAAGGAATTATTAATCCGTAGCATAGTAGTGGGAACAAAAATAACTTAATTTATTGTCAGAAGGGTAACATTTGCAAAATCTGAAAATTCTGTCTATTCTCAATTATTTATGATGTATATGTGTAAGCCATAAACATCATATTATGTCCACCATTCTGCATTTTTTAGAATAATTAGTTAGCCAAACTTATTATAAAAGCAGTAATTATTAAATTCTTTAAATTCTACAAAAAGCACTGTTAGTCATATATCTTGATTAACATTATAATTAAACACTTTTTCATTCATTTATAATACTAATTTAGACAAGAATATTGGAATATATTATTAAACAATTTCCACTAATAATTTTAAACTTCCCATCTTCATCCTTGCAGGGAACAACCCAAATAACATATTTAAAACCTAAATGTTACTAGATCCCTTAACTTAAGTAAATGTAATAAAGAATAAACTAGAAAAAAATCCAATTAACTTCTAATCAGCTTATATAAAATCATGCAACCATAGCTACTTAAATAAGCATGTTGTCCCTAAAAGGCATATTTTGACTTCTAATTAGTTTGTATAATAAAAAGAACTAAAAGCAAATTATATATAAACTTGCTATGAAAGGAATAAAGTACCATTATGTCAATACCTGCACTAGAAAAGCTGTGAGCAATAGTATTTGTCATTGGCCCTGTCAATAGTTTTGCTAAAAGTTCCTCCACACGCTCAACTTTGCCTTCCAAACTCTTCACTTTGGCATCAAATTCTTCGCACTTTCTTTCTGAATCTAGCAATTTTTTGTTTGTCTCTTGAAGCTTAGATTGGAGTTCATGAACAAAAATAAAAGATCCTTTAAAGCCCCACAAATCTGTTGGGGTTGCACCAGCTCCAAAACCATGCACCCTGCCATGTCTTTCTAGTCCAAAAGTCATCACCATAATTTCATCTTCAATCATTTGAGAAGATCCTTCATTCATTTCAGCTGAAAATCTTTTGAGTTTATCCTACATTTGAACATAACATGTGCATAAATAGAATTAAGAATTGTAAACAAGTTTATTATATTTTAATTTTGGAATAATATATACAAGTTTTTCTTGTGCATTTTGATTTGCTACCCTGCCATCAAATTTTGTGTGTGTGATTTCCCATAAGCGAATTCGACCAATTTATTGCCCGAACTTCTCCTTCTATTATATAACCAAAAAAAAAAGAATAGAATATACAAAACATGGTGAAATGAATCCAAAGTGAATTGAATCAAACAATTCATTTTTCCATAATATTCATGGATGAGCCTACTTCTAGGCTAGATGCAATCACTGAATAAAAAAAAGAATTAGAAACATAAATTTCTTCTCTTCTATCACTGAATGTAGTATATTCTTCTCATTGCAGCTCTTCTTGATGAAGCAAGAAGGGTAAAAGATATATATGTATTTACCAATTGATTTAATTGTCACAATAGAAGTAAACATTCATACTTAAACATAATTCAAAGTCATTATTTCATAAAATATAAAAAAAAAGAGTTAAATAGAATACGAGCTAGTTATTAAACAAGGGCTTGGGACATCTAGTTGTTCAACAACTATCTAAATGTCAAACACCATTTTTAAATCAAAATTCCTATCTAAGACTTTGGCCATATGAATGTAATATGTAAATGACAATGATAAAATTCACTACAGATAACAATTTCCGAGTGTATGTACCAGTACTGCAAGGCTTCTCACAATCACATGCAGGAGATATTTTCATTTCAATTTTCTTTCCTTTGTTTTTAGTCAATTTTAAACAATACTTCAGAATTTCATGAGATCGACAATCTACATCAATTGGAAAATTAAAATACTTGATTTATGAGACCATATCCACAAAATGTATTTACTAACAGGAATCTTTACCAAAAGACATAAATCAAATGTCAATAACTACCAATAATGACATATTCTTAGATACACAAGTAAATAAGTAGATAAATACCTCTTCTTCTGCCCTTTGCATGAAACCTTTTGACCTAGAAGTGTGAGCAACACTGTCCAATCCTCGATTAGCCTTGTTCCTTTTACTTACTTTCTATTGACCAATTTTCACATAGAAATTTTAAAAAAAATACATTAAAACAACAATTAAAGAAATAAGGACATGTAATTCTTAAGATGTGTACTAACCTGCCAATCACTTGAATTCCACAAATTTACAAGATAGTTCCAATCCTCTTTATCAATATTTGATGGAACATTTGATCGTGCTTCATTTGGGTCTTCATATGGATTAAAATATCTTTGCTTCAAGGAAAATCTATAATTCTTGTAGGACCTATTTAGTTGTGCCCACACCCACCACTTATGATTTTTAACATTGAAATCATTCTAAAAACAAAATCATGAAAAAAAAAATGTTAAGGCATGTTATTCAACTAATCACTTCAGCATTTTATTACTATTTTTGAAGGAATGAAATTATGTCTTAGTTAAAAAATTGTAAAGTAAGGATTTATTTTCATACCGCTACAAGTTTGAACATCTTCTCTTTCTTCTCATCATTAACTTTTGCCCAATTTTTCACATTTAATGGTGCATTTTGGACTTGTCTAATCACTGTTATGCATTTTGACTTGAACAATCTTGAGTACTCTCCCACAGCTCTGTTGAATCTCTAAGAAATTTGAAATTTATCACCTTTTTTCTTTTTAGCTTATGCAAGGTTACGTGTAGGCCCTCTTCCTTTCCTTTTAGTAGAATTTGTTTCATTGGGAGGATCTATTAAAAACACTAATGACAAAATTTAGTTCAATACAACAACAGTCTAAAAATAAATACAAATATATAAAACTAGCCTATCATTTTTAATGAGTGGTCAAATCATGCACTTGACTAAAAACCCTTATTCAATTTATAGTTATTGCCAATATATTATACATCTTATTTAGCCAAATTTTTTAAATTAAAAAAACCTAGAATATTATATGAAAGACACCTATTATTGTCGGATGTGGAAAATAAAGGAAAAAAAGTAAGTTAATATCAAGGAAAAGACATAGATCTTTTGTTTAAGTTCCCTGTACTCATTTAGTTTCCTTGACGCAGAATAAAGCTGATAGACAATAATGTTTTCTGGAAGAAAGACTACTTCAAGGGAGAAAGATGATATTACCATTTATAATGGATAAAAATTTCCACACTAAAGAATTTGTGAGTGATCAATATATACCCAATCCATTATGTGATTTAATCCCATCCCATGGAAGTAAATGGCATTTTGTCATGTAAAACATAGTACTTCATCTACCTAAGTTAGTAAAACATATAAACCACAGCACTCCATCTATCTAATGTAGCAAAACAAATAGGGAATTGAAGCTGACATATTATCTGTATAAATACAAACAAGTTAACCTAAGGATGCTCAAGGGTGGAATATAAAATTAATTGATTTAATATAATTATAATATTAATAATTATTATAATTATTAATTATTTTAACATAAATTATTATTATTATATTACTTATATTTTATTATTTTAAATATATATTATTAGTACATATATAATTTATATTTTAAATATATATTATCAGTACATATTATTATATTACTTATATTTTATTATTTTACATTCATATGGATTAATCATAAATGGTCAGACCAAACAAATCCGTAAACATTGCAAACTTTCTAAATGATAATTTGAATCTGCATATTTTTCCTTTCTTTAAATAGATTCAAAATTTTTAAATCAATTTAAGCCTAAATAAGAATCGCGTGAAACAAACATGAATAACAAGAAATTCTCTAGCCTTTTTTTAACTAATAATAAGAACAGTGTAAATGGACATGAATTCCAAGATAACTTTTTAGCATTCCCCCCATAAGATAAAAACCTACAAAATTATATATCAGTTTACAATTCAATTATAGGGTCTATAAAATATTGGGATGTGTGTATGTCGAATATTCATAAAAAAATTGGAAGGCAGCAGTGATAGGAGAAATAGGAAGAGCCTATGTCCCTATGGAGGTGTTTAAGAACATAAAATGTTAATAGTGACATAATCCCTAAATCCATAACTGAGAAAAAATGATGGCAAACTACTCTATTTTTTCCTTTACAGTATTAAAAAGACCTATATTCCTAATTGAATAGAAATGAATCCTAATATATAACATCATACGCATCAATTCCCATAAATTTGTTAGCTTAAATCCAAGTGTGCTACTGGTATCTCTGATTGAGGCTGAGATGCTCATTTGAGCAAGCAATGTTAAAAAACTAAGAGCAAGCAATGTCATATATAGAAAATTTCTTAAATTGACTCTATTATTAAATATTTATACTGAGTTTTAATTCATTTTGGGTCAAATATTGGCTCATCCATGGCATTTAAGCAAGCTTTCAGCACCAAAACAGCAAGACTTCCAGCAATATTTTAAGGAGAAAAAGATGCCATTCACAGATTAAGAATGTTATCACTTATAGTTTCACTACCAACTTAGGTACTAGGTATATTTCCTCTTGAAATGCTTTCATCTCTTTCTTGAAAAGAAGGTCGATTCTTTACTGTAGGGTTAAGTAGTCTTTGATTAGTCTATACTAGCAACTTGTTTTTGACACTAACCCCTCCTCTAGTTAGTAGTCTTTGTTGAAAGGTTAAACCTTTTCCTTTTGTACCACTTGAGTAACTAATGTTCTGTCCTTTATTTTCATTAATCATGATTATTTTTCCTACATAAAAAATAAGTGTTAGATGATAGAAATAATGAATAAGAAAATAAGATAAAAGAATATATTCTAAATGAAATTAGAAAACTTACAAATCTTCCTACCTTATCTTCAACTTGAAATTCTTCAAAGGATATGACAAAAAATAAAAAATAAAAAGTATAATAATTGAAACTATTCTCATGAATTTCATACAAAGCAATTAATTATTCTCATGGATGTCCTTATCCATATCCTCTTCACCCATAACAGTTGCATTCACTTCCACTAGTATCCTGGGTGTATCAACTCAGTTCTATGTAAACACAATATTATCATCATTGTCCAATGTGTTTAAACCATCCCTTTGATCATTATATGACATGCATTGCTGGTATGCTTCCAAATTAATAGTTTCCTCATTTTCATTATCTTTTCCTCCATTTTTATGAATAGAAATGTCATAAAAATCACGTGGAGTAACTTTAATGACACATAGCCAATTAACATTACTAATATCTTCAACATAGAAAACTTGTTTTGCTTGACAAGTTAAAACAAACGGCTCATTTGTGTTTAACTTATATCTCTTATTCACAATAGCTACCACATGTGAATCAACTCTGATTCCCTTTCTATAACTTTCCACATCCCACCAATCACACTTAAACATGACCATATTATTATCTCCCATATATTCCAGTTCTATAATTTTTGTAATGACACCATAATATTCTTGATTATTTGCACCATCTCCTTTCACCACAATCCCACTATTTTGGGTTTTCTGATGGCTGTCACATTCCCAAGTATGAAATTTAAACTCATTAATGATAAACCCATTATGAAAAATAACTTCTTGCGATGGACCTTGTGCCAAATACAAAAGGGCTTCATTCTCTTGATTATTTTCTTCATTAAACAAATGTGCAACTTATAAGTAGAAAAATTAAAATCAATATCAATTTTGTTTTAATTTGAAATGGATTATAAGAACATTTTATATAAAACCATTCAATGACTTAAAGAGAGTAAGATACTTACACGACTCTCAAACCATTGAATAAACTCTTGCTCATGTCATTTTTCAACATTTATACAATTCTTTCATTGTATTTCCAATTTGTGCTCCCTGATTACATGTATAAATTTCTATTAGCAAGATTACTTAGTAGAGGTGCACATGAAATATAATTGAGAAGACTAAGCATATAATAACTTACTTTAAAAATGGAAGCACTTCATCACAATTTCTTAAGACATAAAAATGGGCTTATTTCCACTCTTCTAAACTGAGATTCTCTAATGACTTACTTCTTTATGTGGGACGACCATTTTGGGTAAAAATAGGTAACCCTCCCAAATGAGGGGTACCACAATCCCAATTTCATCCAAATTGGTTGAATTTGATCTCAATACCATGAAAGTATCTTGAACAGAATGTTAGGCACTCATTTGCAATATAACCTTCAACAATTGAACCTTCAGGATGAGCTCGATTACGTACATAAGCTTTTAAAGTTCGTAAAAACCTATCATGAAAAATATGAATAATAAAGATTAGAAAGGTATTGACCATGAAAATAAATTTTAAATGATATATCATACCTTTCAATAAGATACATCCAATGATATTGAACTGGACCTGCAATCTTAGCTTCAGTAGCAAGGTGAATAGGTAAATGCATCATGATATCAAAGAAAGAGAGGGGAAGTATCATCTCAAGTTTGCAAAGAGTTATAGCTATCTAAGATTCCATTTGTTCTAACTTCTTTATGGTTAATACTTTAGAACACAATTCTCGAAAAAACATACATAACTCAATTATTGCATCACACATATTTGGAAACGAGAGCCCACATAATCCAAGTGAAAGAAAACACTTCAAGAGAACATGGCAATCATGACTCTTCAATCCTAAGATTTTTCTCTCTTTAAGATTAATGCATCTTCCAATATTTGAAGAGTAGCCATTTGGAACCTTAATATGTTTTAGAAAGTCACATAAAGTCCTTTTCTCCTCATTAGATAATGTATAAAGAGCATAAGGTAATGACACCTTGTCACCATTCTTAATTGGGTGTAAATCTTTCCTAATGCCCAAAGCCATCAAGTCCAAGCAAGAATTCAAGTTATCCTTTGATTTTCCTTGTATATCCATTAAAGTCCTAAGAACACTATCACATATATTTTTTTCAATATGCATAGGATCTAGATTATGACGAAGTAGTAAGGTACTCTAATAAGGCAATTGAAAAAAGATACTCTTTTTTAGCTAATTATTACCTTGGTTAATTTCAACTTGCTTTCTTTTTTTCATAAATTTTCCAAATTTGAACCCTTCAAAGCCACTAATTTGATGCAAAACTTCATTCTCAGGAAGTTGTTTAGGAGGGCTTCCACCTTCCCTTGTGCCATCAAATGAATTATTCCATCGCCTCCATCTATGTCTAATTGGCAAAAATCTCCGATGCCCCAAGAAGCAATATTTTCTCCCATTGTTCAAGTAGAAAGATTTTATCTCTAAATGACATGAAGGGCAAGCTAAAGCCCCTCTAATATTCCATCCAGATAAATTTCCATAAGCCGAAAAATCATTAATTATCCATAATAATGTTGCATGCATGATAAAATTCTATTTTTTATATGCATAAAATGTTTCAACACCATTTTTTCATAAGTTTTTTAGTTCTTGGATTAAGGGCTATAAGTATATGTCAATATCATTTCCTAGGCTTTTTGGCCCAGGAATTAACAATGACAACATAGGATAAGGATCTTTCATACACATCCAAGGTGGTAGGTTATAAGGAACCAAAACAACAAGCCAAATGCTATATTGGGAACTCATATTTCCAAAAGGTTTAAAGCCATCACTAGCCAAGTCGAGTCTTACACTCCATGGCTTAATTGCAAATGACTCATGCATTTCATCAAAAAATTTTCAAGTTTTACAATTAGCTAGATGCCTTAAGACTCCATCATTAACTTGTTTATCATAATACCATGTCATCTCAGATGTTGCTTTTCTACACATATACAACCTTTTTAATCTAGGGATTAAAGGAAAATGATGCAAATTTTTTTAAGGAATCTTTTTACACTTTTTTACCTCATCATTATACTTCCATCTAGAAGACTGCAAACCACATAATTATTTGCCTTTAAGTGCTCATTCCAAAATAGCATATAATTATTTATGCATGCATCTATCTTAATGTAATCAAGGCCTAATCCTCTAATTACCTTTCTAGCTTCATAATAAGAGTTTGGTAAATCAACCCCATCAGGAAGTGCATCATTAAGCAATTTAAGCAACATGGTAAATGATTTGTTGCTCCAACCATTAAGACATTTGATGTGAAATAACTTCATGAGAAAAGATAGTTTTAAATACTTAGAATTAAGGTAAAGATTTTGCTAAAAATCATTTAGTAATTGAAAAAAAAAATTGCATCTTCATTTGGCTTCTTTAAATTCTCTTGTTCCTATGCTTCAATGTTTTGAGGTCCAAAATGATCTTGTAACATATCTTCAATGTTTACACCATCTGATTCCTCATTACTATCACTTGCAAGATCATATGACATGTATGTTTCCTCTCCATGCATTAACCATTCTTCATAACTTGGAATGATACATACTCTAACAAATCACCTTCAACCTCATCTCTAGTTTTGTGTTCACAATTATTGCATCTAAGACATAGGCATAGGATTTTATCTTTTTCCATTACATGCATAGATGCAAAGTCTAAGAACTCTTTAACACTATTTCTATATTGAGGTAGTTTTCTATCTCTTAGTTGCATCCAAAAAAATTCTATACCAAGAAACAAGTATAAGAAAATTTACTTTATTATATTTTATAGCTCACTAACAATGTGGCTAAGCAAAATATAAAGGGAAAAAATATGCTATTCTACATATGACCAACACAGCTTAGCTTTATGTTTATCATTAAGTCTAAGTGAATTACACTAGTTTATATTGAAATTTATTCTTATTACACACCCCTTCTCAAAAGCATTAACATTTCTTGGAAAAATCCTCGCCAAATATTCAAAAATCAGACAATAATAAATGAGCATTCTTCATGTATATCATAAAGTTTGGGAGGATTACACTTATTTATATTCAAATTTAGTCTAATTATGCCCTCATTTGTAGAAAAATTAAATTTGTTAGGAAAATCCTCTCTAAACATTCAAGCATTAGTCAGTTGAAATATATAGCATTATGATAAGACACACAAATAATTTGATATGAAAATTTTTCAATTTTCAAAGAAAAATTATTAATGAGAATGAATTTATTGTATCATTAGAATTATAGGATAATGTGTGTCACATACACTTTTAATCATAACCTCGAAATTTCTTGATCACTATATTCATATCTCTTCTGGACCTTTTATGTTAGAAAATTTTTTTGTGATACTACATTAAAATTGAAAACTCAATATTAACCCATATAAATATTACTAAGTGTATTTTTTTCAATTCAATGATCTAATTTGTTAGAAAATCAAGTATTTCTGATGAAATCAAATTGTTAAGTTGAAAAAAATAATATACTTGATAATATTTATATGGTAATAGCATTAAATTTTTAGTACTAATGTAATACTAAAATTTTTTTAAGTACTCATAACATCATTTCTCTCATATTTCCAACTAATATTCAACATAAATAGAATAAAATGATGTAAACTTAGAATAAAAATACTATATAAGTTCCTAACATATATTCAAGTGATCCAATTAGTAACCACACAATTCATAACTAAAAATTTGAGAGATCAATAGCCCTATTTTATCCAATCAAGAATTTTCCTAGAAAATAAATGGAATAGTAAAGGATTAGAAAAAACCTTTCTTAGCCAAGAGCAAGAGAAATAGAAGATGAAGTTCAGAAAGACCGAGGTGGAAACAAACTTTTGGGTTAAAAAAGTCGTTCTTCTTCATCTGCTTACTTCAGACTTAAGAATATCTGTCTCAATGTAGAAACGGATCAAGTCAAAAGTGAAATAAGTATTGTGTAGTTATAGATTAGAATGGTTCTCGAATTTTCACAATTATCGGGTCAACCAACAAATTAGCAAAAAAAAATATGTTATTTTGCATATAAGAAAAAATATGCTATTCTGCATATTTAATATAAAATATTTCATAAAAATAAAAATAAAAATAATTTCATAGAAATAGAAAAGAAAATTTACTCTTATTTATTTTATAAATTTTACATGCATTAAAAATTATAATTAACTTTTATGAATGAAAATATTTTCTGATTCATTAAAAATGTTTCAAGAAGAGGTGTTATTAAAGTAATATTCAAAATGAGATCCCAACAACAGTATTCAGCTTTAAACACTTTGAGGGCTCTAAAGCTAAGAACAAACATGTTTGACTTTGTCTGAATAATTCTCGCATTAGAAATCTTGAGAATTTTGAGATTTGCAAGAGAATTAGAAGGTAATCCAAGAGTAAGTTTTCTCAACGAAAGCTCCAATTTCACTAAAGAATGACAATTAAAAATGGAATTGAGATTGAAATGAAATGGATAAAAAATAGAAAGATTGGGCATGTTCTCAGAAACACTCCAAGAAGAAGAGAAAAACTGACTCAAAACCAAGAAGTATTAACATATTGAGAAAAATAGACTAATAGGTCAAAATCCTGATGACTAACTTCATAGTTGAGATTATCGTATCTCAAATATAACAGGTAAATAAAATGGATTTATCGAGGAATCTTCCTTATGATCATTTTTTGCAGAGGAATTACATTTTTTAAATCAAGCATTAAAAGATTTTTAACCTGCATGTACAAGTGAAGGAATCACTAAGTCCAAGTGGATATTATAACCAATATAAAGCATTCATCTACTTGAAATCATAAATGGATGAAGGGGACAAACTGATATGGATACTAGAGGTTAAACACACCAAACCACATTAAAGATGACTATTACTCTACTATCAAGCCATAACAATGAGTACAAAATTTATCAAAAATAGCAAGCTTTGTTCACTAATCAACTTAATTCTTATTCCACATTTGATAGCTAGACCAAGAAGCAAAAACATAGTAAATTTTTGTAACAAATTGATTATCTATCATGCAATTGACCTTGAGAAAAATACTCCAAATGTCATGCACCTTCCTAGCCACAAGGATCAACTCATATTCACTCCAGAACAACGCAATTATTCTATGATTGGTAACATGTAGAACTACATATAATGAGCATAAAAAAGAAAAAAAAACACTTCAACCTATAGGAGAATATGACTAAATTTCATTACCTAAACCCATAAATGGAAGTAGTACAAATTTCAATACCCAGGATTAGGATGGGAAATGTTTTTAGTCCTATGGTAATTCTGAGATTTTAATATTAAATCCACTTATACCTTAACAAATAGGATATTCTAATATTATAAATGGATAGTTACTAAAATTTAGAAGATAGTAACTTTATTTATCAAAGTATAAATGAAAGCAATATCAATGAAAATTTTAGTACTATTAAAGAATTAAAAATCTTATATTTTAATAAATAGGCTATTTTAACATTATGAACTGATATTGGTACTTACTAAAATTTAGAAGATAAGAAAAATGAGAAAGATATAGTGGTAGTAAAGGAAACGCAATTAGCATAGCTACTCTCAATCAGTCAACTCTCTAAAGCCAAAGCGCAAAAAGAGTGGAGCCAAAAACCCCATAAGTATAACAATAGAATAGAAAGCCAAGCTTAAAGTTGCAAAAGAAAATGTTGATGCCATTATAATGGACGATAACTTTACAATAATAGTCAATATAGCCAAATGGGGACAAGCAATGTACATAAACATTCAAAAATTTGTGTTGTTTCAATTAACAGTTAACATTTATTCATACAAATTCAAAAATTAAACATCATCACTCTCCACTCCCAGAGTCCTAGGTCACTAAAAATATAAAATAAAGCCACACAACAATGTCAGAATTACTTCATTAAGAGTAAACAGATATTTCAAAGGAAAATAAAATACTTAATTAAAACTAGAAAACACGCTTGAGTATATAAATAACAAAGAAAGATTTCATAGATTCTACAGAGAATGTACACAACTAAAATACTAGTAAAAATTCTACACCAAATACTAGCAAAGTGCAATGAATAAAAAGGAATAACAACAATAGAGCATTTTACCTTAGTAACAAAGAACCCAAGGCAAATCTGAGTGAATCCAAAGCTTGAATCATAGAGAATTGCGATAGGAAAACAAAATGCAAAGCTTCATATCTGAATCGGGAAGAATCATGAAGGAAAAACCACATTTGAATCCATCATCATAGAGAAGAAATTAAACCTCTTATGGAACCTCATAGAGAATAAATTGAACTAAAAATTCTACACCAAATACCGGCAAAGCACTGAATAAAAAGGAATAACAACAATAGAGTATTTTACCTTAGTAACAAAGAACCCAAAGCAAATCTAAGTGAATCCAAAGCTTGAATCACAAAGAATTTTGATAGGAAAACAGAATGCGAAGGTTCATTTATGAATCGGGAAAAATCGTGAAGGAAAAAACACATCTAAAGCCATCGTCGCCATCACTACAGAGCTTCTCCAGTAGTGGTGTTTAGGCGTTTGCAAAGTGAGAATGCACTAGTCTTTTTCCTACGGTAAAAAGAAGTAAAATTTTTTAATTTAAAATTAATATTATATAATATAAATATAAATGAAAAGATTAAGATAAGACCTTTGACAAAAGCATAACTTTTTTTCTGACGATCAACGCCTCTTCCCCTGTTATGAAAATTTTCTTAACTTTTATTATCGATCACTTGAGTGTGAAAGAATAATATAAATATTGTATAAAGACATATACTGACAATTTACAATGAACGTCACAACTAATTCTTAAAAACTACAGTTATTTTTTACCGTCAATAAAATCTTGTAGATATAAGTGTATTTTCTTGTAATGTAACAAAGAAGTAAAAAAAATTCTATTATCAAATTTATAGATCTTAAGGGTTGATTTAATGGAATCAGAGTCCATGAGGCAAAGCAACAGAGAAATGGAAAAAAATATTATTATCAAATTACCAATCTCTTATGGAAGCTGGTGGAAGTTGTGGTGGAAGATAGTGATGCAGGCTTCAAACTCAATGGTTATGGTGTTATTGTTACTAAAGCCATGCTTTTTGCCAATGTTGTGATGTCAATATTCCTCTCATATCAACCAAATAGCTCCCTGATAATCTCACAAGCGGTATCCGAGTCAGAATGAATCCCAATTTGAACCCAAACTTGGCAACAGATGAAAAGCCGAGAAAAAAGTTCTTCAAATCGAAAAAACTATAAAAGCATCTGGGCTTCTGGTAACTAGATGATGGTAGAATGGCTTTGGGTAGCATTGAAAGTGAGAAATAGGAAGAGTTTCAAAAATAAAGGCTGTCAATGAAGGGGAAGAAAACATGACTCTAGCATTTCATAGAAAGAATGAGAAAGGTTAAAAATGTAGTGAAATTTTTTTAATGAAATCCAAAATAAAAATTTGTGTGTTTGATTTCATTTTTTAGGTGGACTAAGTGTTGATACATGTTTAATAATATCATTAAAACTCTCATATTATTCATATATTTGTATATTTAATGTGTGGATTTCTTGGGTATTTATTATATTTTTGCTTCATATTAGGTAGTCATAGATCATGAATGGATGTCTACTCATTGTTAAGCACTCAATACGCTAAGCAAGTTGACAAATTTATTAGATTTGCCATAGGTAAAGAGAAAAAGGAGAAGATTGATAATAAGTTTATTAAATGCCCTTGTAAGGAATGTATTTGTATTAGGATACTCAATCTAGCAGAGATAAGAGAGCATTTATTTTTCAAAGACATTGACAAAATGTATACATGATGGATATGGCATAGGGAAGATGAATTGTCTAGTTTGTCTCATGTGCATGAAGGCAAGAGTGTCTACAAAAATGATGACATAGATATAGGAGCGAATAATTTATTAAAGGACTCATGATGTTGAAGATAATTTTACCAAGTGCCCACATGTCCTTTATAACTTATTAAATGATGCAAAGAATCCTTTATATTTGAGTTGTACTAAATTTATACAGTTATCTAATATGTTAAAATTGTTTAACTTAAAGGTAAAGAATGGTTAGAGCAACAAAGTTTTACAACATTGCTACAATTGTTGAATGTAGTGCTTCCTGAAGGTAATGAATTACCAAATTATACTTAGGAAGCTAAAAAGCTTATGTGTCCAATGCGTATGGAATATAAAAAAATACACGCTTACCTTATTAATTACACACGATATCCAAAAAAGAATAAAGTTTTAAAGGAGTGTCCAAAATGTAGGGCACCACCTTATAAACTAAAGAAGAATGATGACATCAATAGCAAAAGGTCTTTGGCTAAGATGTTGCAATCTCTTTTAATAATACTAAGGTTTAAACAAATATTTGCCAATGTAAAGGATGCAAAGAACTTAGCATGGTATAGGAACAAAACATTAATTGATGGCAAGCTTTAGCTTCTAGCTGATTTTTCTTAATGATAGATAGTTAATACATTATTCCTTGCATTTAGTAATGAGCCAAGAAATCTTAGACTTACATTTTACACTGATAGAATAAACCTTTATAATAATATAAGTAGCAAATATAGTACATGACTTATTATATTGGTAATCTATTATTTACCTCTGCATGAAGTGTAAATACATTATGTTGTCTTTATTGATTTCAAATCCAAAACAACTAAGAAATAACATGGATGTCTTCTAGCCACCACTTAATAAAGACCTAAAGATGATGTAGGAAGAATATGTCTCAATTTTTTATGCATATCATCATAAGTCTTTCATTTTACATAGCATGCTCTTTTACACAATCAATGACTTCCCAAATATATGATAACTTGTTTAGCTATAATGTTGAAGGGAATAGAGCATGCCTTATTTATGAAAATGGTAAATATTCTTCTCAACTAAAGTATAAGAAAAAGACAATGTATATCAGTCACTAAAGACTTTTGCATCGTGACCACTGATATTGCATATTAAGGAAGGCTTTTAATGGGTCACTAGAGTAAGTAATGGTTCAAACTCCCTTAACTGAGATTAGGTATATGAATAAGTATAATTGAATTTTCAAAAGTATTACTCATTTTGTTATTGATAACTAAATAATATCTTTAATTTATTCATTAAATGTTATCTTATATTTCAAATTTATAAACAAGTTAAAAATGTTAATATTATTCTTGACAAACCCTACAAGCTTTCAAGTAAGGATACTATATGGAAGGTCTATATTTTTCAATCTTCCATACTAGAAAAATTTATTTGTGAGACACAACATTATTGCCATGCATATAAAGAAAAAAATTTATAATAATCTTGTTGAAATATTATTAAACATACCAAGAAGAGAAAGGATAGAATCAAAGGCAAGTTGGATTTGGTTGAAATGTCCATTCGAAGAGAATTAGCACCAAAAAAAGGAGTTAATATACATATCTTCTGTCAATCTACCATACTCTATCTAAAAAGAAGACAAGTTTTTGCAAGTATTTACTGGGTGTTAAAATGCCAGAAGGATATCCTTCAAATATTAAAAAGCTTGTCTTAATGAAAGACTTGAAGTTACTTAGCTTGAAGTCTCATAATTATCATGCTTTGATATAACAATTGCTACTAGCAACTATTTGATCAATCTTGCTTGAATATATTAGATACGTTATTACTAGATTTTGTTTCTTCTTCAATGTAATATCCAGTAAAGTCATTAAGCTTGAAAGTTAAGCAACTTACAATACAAGTAGTAGTTATGCTATGTTAGTTAGAGATGAACTTCCTACTTTTATTCTTTGACATCATGGTGGATCTCATTGTCAATTTGGTGAGAAAGATAAAATTATGTAGGTTAGTTTACACAAGGTAGATACACCCTTTTAAGTGATATATAAAAATTCTAGAAGGATATATGAGGAATAAATATTAATCAAAAGGATGCATTGTTGAAGGTTATATTTTTAGAAAGGTGGTCGAGTTCTACAATGACTATTATCAAATACGGATGCTATTAGACTACCAAAGCCTTATTATGAAGGCAAAATTACTAGTAAGGGCACATTGGGTACTAGGGTGGTGAACATAAGTCTTAAAATGTGCATGCAAACCCATCTTTACATTCTGCATAATAGTGATGAAGTTCAACCTTTCATTAAAAGGTATATAACCCTCGTAAAAGGATAACATCATAGAAAAAATTATCAATGGATTCAAACTAAATAAAATTAATCGATCTTCAATTGGTTCCAAAGTGAGTTTGTTATCAAATGACATAAAAATCAAATATTATTTCCAAAACTATTAGATGGTTAATATAAAAGCCACATATAGAGGTCATCTCTTATTGTGAATATGGCATCAATGGGTATTCTTTCTAAATGAAAGATTAGGATGACAAGAGCATTATGGATAATAGTAAAGTAACTTTGATGACTTAGGTTATGTATATGAGTAGTTCTAAAGATAGGAAACATGTCTACGCCAATACATCATATTATGGGATTATTGAAGACATTTGGAAATTTAATTATATTATGCTCAAAATGTTTATGTGTCAATGTAAATAAGTTGAAAATAAGAATGACGTCTAAGTTAATGAGTTAGGATTCACATTAGTGAATCTTAATAAGAAAGGTCACAAGTAGGAGTCATTCATAATAGCATCCCAAGCAAAATAAGTATTTTATGTCATAAACTTGTTTGATCATAAATGGTATATAACTTTATTAGAGAAGAGATAAATTGTTAATGATGGAGACAAATAAAACTTAAAGGATGATATTGAGAAAACTTTTCCTTTCCTTATACAAATACCTCCTATAGATGATAAAAGTGATATGGAGGAGTTCCACATGTGAGATGATTATGTTAAGGGGATATGTTGAAAATCCTCTTATACATGTTAGGAAGGATTGGAAATGATTATGTTAATACTTTTTATGCCCATATCATATATATAATAAATAGCATTTTTGAATTATTAATTAGTTTTCAATATGTGTTTATATATTTTAATCTTCTAATATGATGCAAGTTTTACATGCAACTCTAATTGTCTCGAAATTTGAGGGTGGGAATAGTTTTCACTAACTGAACAAACAACACATGATATCACCAAATTTTAAAGGTATAAGTAATAAATTTGCCTTCAAAAGAATCATATAATAGTAATGCTACACTTATAACATTAATTTTGATGTGTTTCCACTTTTTTTTTCCATAGTGGATTTTACCAAGGTTTCGATCAATAGTTATGTCATTGTAATACAATGTAACCTCTTTCTTTGATATTTAGAGTTATTAACCCAATTTTTGCAACATGTATATATTATATGTTTTCAATTATTTAGACCCAATATAATATATGAAATTGTTGCCTTGGATGTTTATTTATATTTGGAATATTACTTTTGACTATAGAGATATTGATGTAGGGTTTGAATACTATTATCTATAGTTGAAGGTTTGATACTGCTCAAGGTGTAGTAAGATATTGGTGAAAACTATTGGAATAAAAAAAAATCACTAAATAATGCCAGTTATTATAAGAGTACCATTGTTCTTTTTGGATATATTACGTCGGTTATTTAACATAAATTAACATTATATATGAAATTTATGTTATAAAAGAACATTAATTTTTAATAGTAATTTTCAAGTTGAAGTTGTAATCTATATCTTATGTTGTTTTATTATAACGGTGGTTATAAGCCGGTATCTAATTTGAATGATTAATTAATATTCAAGAATTAAAAACATTAATTTTTTTTATAAAACAACTAATATAACTAATATCATTATATATATTTCATGTTGATTGTAAAATCAATATTAAATATGTTAGATACATAATGATACAATAATTGATGTCAAATAAGTAAAGCAATCAACATTAAAGAAAAATTCTGTATTGGTGTCAAAAACATTAGGCTTACGGTAGCATTTTTCCCTTTGTTTTTATTGAAAAAAAATTCTGCTTTAATTTTGAGGAGCTGGCCTATAATCCAACTGAAGTAATAGCCAGCCAAAGACTATGACACTATGATGCTTTTAGTACATCAGAGTTATCGGTGTAAAGGACCGCCAAGTTGATGAAAGGCAGTTGCTATTTCCCAATTACTTGTGATTTGGTTTCAAATGAACCGTGCTACTTCGTTGAGCAATTAATCATAATTTTTATCAAAAAATTTACTTATAGAATTATGTTCATGAACTGAATAACTTAAATCTGAAGCTCAAAAGTTGGCATGTTTGCTAATTAAATATTAAATGAATCAAATACAATTTCTGAATATTTCAATTCCTTTGCAAATGTCGACATGGATGGTTAATTGCGCATGATTTCAGAGTTATGTATCATTTTTCACTGTCTGCTTTCTGTGGCAGATTTATTTATGAAATCGCGTGCCCACACACGCTCGCACGTGTGTGTATATATATATATATAATATGTGGAAAGAGAGAAAGAAATATGTTAATGGTAAATATTATTTTTATAAATTTAAGTAAAATTGTTAATGCAATTTATTTTTGCATTAGTTGAAAAACAAAATTTCTATTTTTAACAAACATGAAAATATTTGAAATTTATCAATTATACATAAGGACACACGGCATAAAATAAAATATTAAAATAAATTATATTTTATTTTATTTAAATATTTAAGTTTTTTATAGTTATTTTATTTTAATTTATATATAAATATTGCATCCACAACTTAAAATTCTTAGATCCATCACTGTCCCCTTTAGAAATTGCTTTTCTCTTTAAACTCTTACTAATTTTATATTATATTATTTTATTTTATAAAAGATCAGGTTGATTATTGTGTAATTTTATTTTGTTTTTCTTTAGATTTTCCGGATTTAAAAAATAAATAACTAAATCGGCCTTGTTCATTTATTAGTAGTGATTTGATATAAAAAGATGAGTATTCAAGTAATTAATAAAAAAATGTAAATTACTCCCTTTAACTTTGGAGTGGTTAAATTTTACATTCTTTAACTTTGAAAACTAAAAAATCAGCTTTTGAAAGTATATAAAAATTAGAATTAACACACAACATCAATTTAATTTATCATTTATTAAATTACATGAATTTTTATGATCTTTTTGAATAAGAAACACAATATTATAATATTTTAAGAAATTTCTATGTCATATAATTAATAGAAATCAAATTAAATATATATAGAATTTTAATTAAATAATAAAAATTAGTTATAAAATTACATATGAAAAAATGATAAAATAAAATAAAATATTATAATATTATGTTTCTTATTTAAAAAGATAATAAAAATTATTTAATTTGATAAATGATTAATTAAACTAACAATTGGTGTTAATTTCAAATTTTGTAAAGTTTGAGAGAATAATTCCAAGTTTTCAATGTAAAAAAGGTAAAATTCAAACAATTCAAAGTTCAAGAGATTATTTCGTATTTTTTCTTAATAATAATATAAATTATTGGGAGGAAAAGACCATTAAGACTATAAAAGATTTATTTTTATAATTTTAAAAATATTACAAAAAAATTAACAATCATGTCACTTAACAGAGGGAACCCTTAAATTCAACCTTCAAATTTTATTTCAAAAAAAAAATCAAATATTGCGTGCAAAGAGAAAAAATTAACTAAACGATATAATTATATAGCAATATAATAAAGGACATGTCCATCTAGCGGTTAGATTGAATTTTATCTTGCATTCATAAAAGTTAACATTGATATAAACAATGCAAATGCCGTCAAATGCATACAAAAGGTAATTATTGGTTATATCATATACAAATAACATATTTGAAATGGCCAAAACAAAACAACTTAGAATACGATGAATTTGTACGTCAAATTCATTATATAAACAATAGAAATGTTGTATTTTTATCCAAGCTAGCTAGCAATATCGTTACAAATCCATTGCTTGATAGCAGAAGAAGAACGAATCATGCAATTTGTTTCCAGATCCTAATTGAAACTCTGTAAGCAGGATTTTTTTTTTTTTCGTTTTGATTATTATATGCACACATACATTGAGATTTTTATTTGCTGTGTCTTTTAAACCTTTTGCTGTTGGCAGAATTCTTTCTGAAAAATTATTCTTTTATGCGTTAAAGTCTACCCTTTGTTTAGTATAATCAAAAATTAAATTTTATTTCATTTTCAAATGAATTTCCTTATAAAATGATTTTGATTTTAAATAAAATGAGATTTCTTTTTATTTCATTTTTATTTACAATTTTTATTTTAATTACATTTGTTTCATTATGAAATGCATTCAATTTAATAAAGATTTTGTTATAATTCATTTTATTTGGCCTAAAAATATATTATATAAAATATTAACCCTCAATATTATATCTAAAATGATACTATCAAAATTTATTTTTTAATTGAATTTCATGCATTTTTCAATATATTTTAAATAAAATAGTTTATTTGTAAATAAATTGAAATTACTATTTTTGATAAAGTTTCTAAACAATAGAATTTATTTATAAATGAATTGAAATTAAAATAAAATGAAATGAATTCTAAAAAAAATTGCATGTGAATCTACAACTTCCAATGCATCAAAATTTTGATTCTAATTCCCTGAAGTTTGTATGTGCTACCTCGTTTTGCTAGCTAGCTACTCAAGGATGGAAGGGATTTTGTTCTTTCAGAACTTTCACTTTACCGTTACCTGCGTTACTTTAGATGCTTTATCCACATGATAGATATATAGCAAGAAAATATTTCAAATTCTCACCAAAAATAACTGAATAAGTATTTTTTTTAACAGATAAGAAATTAGTTAAACCCTTAAAATGCTACGATTTTAGCAGCATGATTTTAAATTGCAATTGCTCGCAAAAGTTAAAATACAGATCGTAAATATTGAGATTGAAGAAGGCAAGATAACTGCAATATTGTGGCCGCCCGCAATTGCTCTTGCAGTCAGTAATCTAAAACTATGTTCTACTAAAAATATCTTCTTTGTGACAGGGCCACAGGCTGATAAATTCTGTTATTCAAGTAACTTTGAAGGAAAGAAAAATTATCAAAAGCAATGGACCAAATATCGAACCTGCCAACACTCATCCTCCATAACGTTCTATCAAGGCTGCCTGAGAAAGATGTTGCTAGAACCAGTGTTTTATCCAAGTCTTGGAAACACACTCTGTCTACATTTCCCATATTGGTCTTCAATGAATTCAGATATGCAAAGGAAGACTATAGGGGCTCGCGACATGCCCGTCAGAGCAGTGATTATAGAAGGAAAAGAATTAATTTTCTCAATTCTGTGGGCAACATATTGGAAAAGTTTTGTGATGAAAAGCTAATTGTAAAGCAATTAAAGCTTGTGATGAGATCTTGTGAGCCGCATCATTTGCACACTCGTCTTGATCACTGGATGAAATCGGCTACTGAGTGCGGTGTTGAAGAGCTCTACCTCTTCCTCGAAAATTGTTATCATGGGGAACCAGGGGAACGCTATTGCTTGCCAGAAAGCATTCTCAAAGCTAAATCACTGGTTAATCTGAGCTTAAATGGAAAAGTTAAATTTGACAAATTATTTCTGAATCATCCAATTCGGTTCACTTTGTTACGAATTTTATCATTGAAGAAAGTTCATTTCATGAACGAACAAGTGTTCCAGAACCTCATCTTGAGTTGTGTATATATTGAGTGTATGAATTTGATCCAATGCTATGGGCTGAGATATCTAACTATTGATGGTTTGCCTAAGCTAAAGCAACTTGATATTGAAATAGTATGTCACACGGTTGTCATTGATGCCCCGAGTCTTGAGAGCTTATATTGCGATGCTTTTTATCTTGACATGCCTAATATGGTGGACAAGTGCCCAAATTTAAGAGTCTTACATTTACGCCATGTGAAAGATTCTACAACTATGACCAACCTTCGGTTGATACAACTTCTGCGTAAATTACCTTTCATAGAGAATTTGGAACTGAGATATTTCTCGTTGTATGGAAAGGTAGAGATATCAAGTCTTCAACTTAAGGTTTTGAAATTCATTGACTGCCACTGGTTAGAGGCACTCACTGTTGATGCTCCGAAATTGTGCTTGTTTGAGTTTGGCTCCTCAAGTTTAACAATGCCAGCTATAACTTTTTTGAACTATTCAAGCCAATTGGAAGCAAAAGTTGGTTTCGATTTGAGTTCCTCCAGCTCCTTTGTCATGTTTAGGGAATTTCTCCAAAACCTTAAACCCATAGATGTTCTATCATCAGTGAGCTTAAATATCTATAAGGAATTTAGTGTAAGTATATTTAAATAAATAAATATTATAAAAATTTCATTAATTCTGCTTTTTTAAAAAAAAATTCCTTTTTGTTTATTTCTCTAATTGCCTAATTGATTCACTTTGTGTTCAGCAGATTGAACCTGAGACAATTGTATTACCGGATGTTTTAGTCCCTCCGCCAAGCATCAAACATCTGGAGTTAGAAGTAGAATTCCGCGATGATTCTTTTGGTTTGCACGCTATCGCTGGATTGCTTTGGTGCTGTCGTCCGACTAATATTTCTATAAAGCTCTACGATTCTCAGAATTCTTGGTCAAGCGGCTTTCGATTTGCCCGGGTATATATTTGTTTCTGTCATCTAGTATTTTCTTTTCCTGTACACATTTAGGTTACTTGTCTTTCAAAAGAATAATATTATTTACTTGTATGATTTAAAACTTATTTTAGTTTTTATAAAATTGAATTTTTATCATTTTTATCTTTGTTTAAAACTTTGTATTAATTTATTTCTATAACATTAAAACCCTTAAATTTTATTTTTATATAATAATTCAGTATTTCATTTGATGTATGAAAGAGTTTAAAATTTGAGGACTTTTAATTTTATAGGACTAAATTGATACAAGTTTTTAGTTAAGGATCAAATTGATAAAAAAAATTAATCTTATGAGGACAAAAAAAATTTCTAACCGACTTGTATTGATAATTATAAAATTTCAAAATAACAGAAAATATTTTATTTATTTATACAAGGAGTATGATAAAAAAAAATATTACTCTTTATTTTAAAGAAAAATTTATTTTCTAACATTGCTATAAATTTCATCTATTATTTTATTAATCATATATATATATATATATATATATATATATATATATATATATATATATATATATATATATATATATATATATATTTTGATGGTCCTATACAAAAATACATGACATCTTTCTAAAAATAATATCTTTCGAGAAAATAAATTGGCCTAATATTCTACATAAGCATCTTGTAACTTATGTCTTGTCACATGTGTGTTACAAGTACAGCTCCTTTCTAAGAAGGTGATGGCCAGAGAAGATTGTTGTTGCAGTTCCAAAACCGTTAAATGTAGGTTTAAACTTTGCAATGGAAGTAAGATCAAATTTTGGTGGCATGGCTTGAAGAATGTCAAAGTCAGAGGATCCTCGTGGAATAATGGGAATTTTGTTTGTTGTAAGGCCCTTTTAGATGCATTGCCAAGTCTTCCATTGGATGAGATCATTGACTTCAGATTCGAATGGTGAATGACAATCTATGATATATATTTTTGGGAAGAATAATATTTACCTCCCTAGGTTTGGGTCAAATTACTTCCTTTGTTTTTTTGTTTTTTTATTTTTTTATTTTGTGTGAATTTTATGTATCACAAGTTCACAAAAGTTGCAACTTCGTTAATCAATTTCATCGACAATTTCTTTAATATAAAAATAACAACTTTTAATAAAAAAAACTTTTTGAATAATAATAAGAAATCACAAAACTTACAAAAATATAGATTAATATAGATTCTTCCTATTTAAAACATAATTCTAAATTTAAAAACTAAATACATAAAATTGAACTTAATGACCATGAGTTCTTGTTTCCACCACTAAATTTCACGGTGTTTTTGGCCTAACACAAAAGGCAACAAGATGTCAGCATTTGTTGAGTACTAACCCCAAAATTATAGGACTTTAAAATTTCAGTTAGGGACTAAGAAGGGGCGGGAGGAAAGGCATTAAGAGAAGATGAAGGGGATATGGAAAAAAAATGGATAGTTAAGTCATGATCTTCCCTCTTTTTATTTGGATGTTAGAAAATCTTTTAAATTGAATGAGCATAAAAATACTGCTCTTGGAGGATGTTAGAGGGTTTTGGAGAATTAATCACATAATTCCTCATTTCCTTCCCCCCATTGACGAAAACTCCCAAACAAAAGACAGTTTATCCAGTAACCTTCCTTTCCTTTCTATCCTCCTCCATCCATACATATCATAAGTAAGAAAAGCATCTCAAAAAGCCAATCAAGAAATAATATATAAGCTCTTTAATTAACAAAATGTTTAGATGAAGGAGAATGGAAAGGAATGAGAGGAAAGAGAAAGTTATGTAATGATATTTCGCTTATTTGGGAGTATTAGTGAAGGATGGAAAAGGAGTGGGGATTATAACTAGTCCTCCAAAACCTTCCAATGTCTTCCACTTTTAACATTTTTTTACCATTCCAATTTGAAGGATTTTCTAAACATCTTAACAAATGAAAGGAAGAGTTGTGACATAATTGTCCATTCTTTCTCCATCCTTTCCCCTCTATCCACTCTTTTGTCTTCTTTTCTCTTCCCCTCCTAACTTTGAAATGTATCATAAGAATAGGTATAGGATATCACAACATTAAAGGTATTGAGTCCAACAAGACTCAATTTTTTTTCGTTTTTTAGTGAATGAACATGAGAGAGAAAGTGAAAATAAAAAATACACTATAAAGATAAGAAGCATAAGTAAGCTAATCCCATGTAAGAAGGACCTAATAAATAACTATGTCATAAATTGTTAAAAAAAAATACGAGTTAATTGTGCTAGCCAATAATCCAATCATTGCTACCAAATTATCTTTTAATGTCAATATATTGATGCCAGTCAAAGTGAAAATCAACGTATATAATAATATGATGACATTTAAAAAAAAATAAATACAACTTATCACATTGGTTGTAATAATTAGCCCACGCTATAAAGTCAGAAAGAGTTAGTTCTATGAAAACTCAAGACATCAATTATTATCTACAACTAATATCTATTGTAACTTACATGTTAGTTTAGACTTGGTCAATGTCTAAAATTATATGAATCACCGGTTACTTTGAAAATTGTAAAAACATAAGACATCAAGCTTTCATTGGTAACCAACATCTATTGTTACTCTTAATGCTTATAAATTTCACTTGTACTCTTTTTTATGTTAATGCTGAATTTGAGTAGAACTAATTCATTCTTTGGAAATGTTTTGAATTTTGTAGAAGCATCATATCCAAAACTCTAATATCTCTTCCTTTCAAATAACAAGAAGCATTATAATTTTAGATGGGATGCTTCCACAAATTCAAAACAAATCTAAATAGTGATCATATTTCTTTAATAAATGAGCAACTAGGATCTATTTTAGAGTATAAATTTAAATAAATAGTGATTATTCTATAAAAGTGTAATTTTTGTGTAGGAAGTCTTATGGAATACATATAGTTGTAAAAGTGTTTTACATTTTCATTTGTAATTTTTTCATATAATAACCTATTGTAATTGAAGATTTCATTTAATTTTTACTTTTAAATATGCCTGACTTTTTTCCTATTGTTATCTTTAATCTTTACTATATAATAATATCATTATATCAAATTTTCAAAGTTTCAGATATTTCATTGTGTAAATTATATTTGCAATGTACTAGATAAAAAAATATATAGAAAACCACTTCAATTATTTAATAAATCCCAATGTGGAGATCAAACACAAACTTATCTTTATTTTACTATGTCAATTTTTAAATACCCATTATATAAAAAAAAATACCAAACATGATGGTAGAATGCATGTTTGTAAGATTAGACATTAGATGTATATAAAACCAATGTCTAAAGGATTATCAATAGCCAATTTTTATTCATTGGATACTATAAACAATGTTGTATTTTTAACATCAGTTGTAAATATAAAGCCAACATCGAAATGCTATCTACAATTAATTAATATTTCTATTTATAATGTTATAAAAAATTATGGAGAATATTTATATTTTAGACATTGGTTGTATGTACAAATACAACCAACATCCAAAGGTTATCTCCAGCAATTAATATTTTTATTTAAAATATTATTGGATACATCAAATGAATTATCACATCAATCTAAATTATTAATCGATGTGTAAAGTTATGTCAATGGTTTATTCATTTAAACTGCACTATAACATTCATAAGATTCTGGGAGACCATGAACACTAACAATGTTAGTTGTTTAAATAACCAATTTCTAAGAAAAGTTTAAGCACCATAGTTTTAATCACCAAAAATTTAGACATCGGTCCTAATTTAATAATTATTTTTTAATATTCTACAAATTTGCCAATAAATTAGGCTCTTAATCTCCATTTCAAATAGTTTTAGTAATGCCTCTGTTTCCATTATCTAATTCCAAAGTTTAGATTAAATTTAGAAAGAGTTATCATTTCATCTCAAGAAACATATTTAGAGAGAGTTATCATTTCATCTCAAGAAATATATTTAGAAATGCTTCAAATCTTGTCGAAGGACTTGCTTACTTAAATATCTCTAGTTTCATGGTGTGACAAACCATAAAAGTCCCTTTAAAGCCTAAGATATCAAAAAAAGACAAAGCCTATGATATGAATCAAAGCATCTCTAAATGTACTTCTTGAGATGGAAGGAAGTTATCCTTACATTCGATCCAAACTCTTAAATTAGTAATGAAGGTAAATATATTATCTTAACCTTATCCTACACCCTACCTCAATCCATAGGGAGAAAGTGTTTCTCCACAATGTAATTAAGCATAAAAAATATAAGCTAACTTTTCACTTTTTTCTTAATGTTACCATAAGAGGAAAAATTAAAGAATTGAGCTCTTCTATACTTAATTGTATAATAGAAGAAGCCTCTTTTCCTTGAGGATTGGGGCAATGAGTCACTTATGCCCTCCAACTCAAAAGTAGCCTCAAATAATATGAAAAATATAGGATTAATTGGAAAGAGAATAGACCATTATATTTGTTAACATCTTTAATATAATGTCTTATAGAATATGAAATGAAAAATCAGTTATACATTATATTTGTTAATATAATTATGTAATGATGT
Organism: Sindora glabra; assembly: GCA_020226215.1. Taxonomy (NCBI): domain Eukaryota; kingdom Viridiplantae; phylum Streptophyta; class Magnoliopsida; order Fabales; family Fabaceae; genus Sindora; species Sindora glabra. The sequence goes on along the minus strand of CM035230.1, from coordinate 49,613,246 downwards.
ATAAGTGAATAAATAAAATTATATTTCTTTCATAATTATTTATTGTCTCCTTTTTCATTTCTTTTAATTTACTTTGTTTAAAATTTATATTCAATTTTTGCATATTGATAACTTTATTTTGTTAAGAACAAAATGTATATATCATTTACAAAATGAAATAAAATTAACTTTATGTCTATTATCTTTCAACTAAAATTTTAAGCATAACTCTTTCATTTTTCTTTTGAAATTTCAAAGTTTTTTATGTTAAAAAAAACAACAAAGTCATGTTAATTTCTATCTTAACACAACCATCTTTATGTTATGAGATTTACTTATTATAATAACCAACATATTGAAATAGATTTCTCATAGAGATTCGATGAAGATGATGACATAGATGTAAGAAAAGATGATCAGTTAAAGGACATAATGCAAAATGTTGAAAATAATTTCACTAAGCATCTATATGCCTAACATAACTTGTTGAGTGATGCAAAGAAGCCCTTATATTGAAGTTACAATAAATTTACACAATTATTTACTTTTATTAAGATTGTTTATCTTGAAGGTGGGGAATGGTTTAAGTGACAAGAGCTTCATCACATTACTATAACTATTGAAAGAAATGTTTCCCAAGAGTAATAAGCTATTAAATTATACATATGAGGCCAAGAAAGTCATGCACATAATGCGTATGAAGTGTAAAAGATACATGCATTCCCTAATAATTGCATATTGCACCCAAAAAAGCACAAAATTTTAGAAAAATGTCCAAAACTTGGGGCAGTATATTACAAACTAAAGAAGAATCATGGTATCAACAATAAAAGGGCTCTAGCTAAAGTGTTGTATTATTTCCAATAACACTAACATTTAAATGAATGTTTTCTGATATAAGAGATGTTAAAAACTTAACATGGCATGCGGATTGAACATTACCTTATTAAGTACATGTTTCTTAGCCATATTGAAAGAAAAAAGTCATGTGCTTCACTTAATGCTAAAGTGTTGTGGTATATACTCATGTTTAACTCATCCTACCAATTCCTACCCTATATTACAAGAAAATGATGGTCAATCTCCAGCCAATACATCAACATTCTTTATTAGAAAACCCTAATACTAACAGTAATAGCCTAAGTATGATCCTTACTCTAATTTTTACAATCCTAGCTAAAAAGATCATCTAAATTTCATATATGAAAATGTTCTAGTACAACAACCAATCAAACTAGCGCAATATTAGCCAAGCAAACCTTCATTCCAGCAACTTGAACTTTTTAAGCCAATCCAGTAACAAAATTTCCAAAATCAACAAACAATTTCATCCTTATCTTTTTAGTTATCTTTTAAGAATTTAGTTAAGTAAATGGCCATGAATAACTTGTAATTTTTGCAAGAACAAAAGCAACAATACAAGATTTACAAACTTAAATTAACTAATTAGCTTTTTCTTTAAATAAGCTCAAATCAAAAGGTTCTAATATATAGCTTTATTAAATAATTCCAAATTCAAAAGGCAATATTTATACCATTATGCTAAGAAGTGATAAAGAAGTTCAAAAATTAAAGAATCAACTAGAAAATTAACTAGTAAATTCTAAAAATTTTGTAAAAAATTCAAAGTAAACAAACTAGAAAATAGAGAAATTAGAATTTGTGCAAAAACCAATAAATTATACAAGACCACTCCTTTCCCAAATAAAATTACATACTCTGCAAAAATAGAAAAACTTGAGAGACCAAAAGATTTTAGAGACTTTTAAAAAGGTTAAAGTCAATATTCCATTACTTAATGTCATTAAGCAAATTCCTAAATATGTCAAATTCTTCTAGGAGTTATGCACTTATAAGAGAAGGCTAAATGGCAATGAAAAAGTAAGGATAAGTTAAAATATGCCAAGTATCCTTCAACCCAACTTGCCTTAAAAGTGCAAAGATCTAAGGACATTTGACATACCTTGCATTATAATTAATAACATATTTGAGCATGCATTAATTAACTTAGAAATGTCTATTAATGTCATAGCATAGAAATGTCTATTAATGTCATGGCAATGTCAATGTTTTCTTCTTTACAACTTGGCCTTTTGAAGTAAATAGGATTTCTCATTCAATTAGCCAATAGAAACATTGCACATCATACTGGTGTCATTGAAGATATTTTGGTTCAAGTTAAAGAAATAATATTTCTAGTAAACTTGTACATTCAACCTATAAAAGATGAGTTTTCAAGCAAGCATGCACTTTTGATTATAAGGAAACCATTCCTTAAGATAAAAAAAATAAAGATAGATGTAGATTCTAACACTCTTTTCATAAAGCATAGGGATACAATTGTAAGTTTCAACATCTTTAAAGCTATGAAATACTCTATAGAAAGTATTCTCTTTTTCAGTTAGATATGATTGATGTACTTGCTAAAGATACTTTTGATGATATGCTTGTTGACTTTTTAAAGATTTTTGAGTTTATGGATTGTATTAATAGTAATAAGTTCACTAAATGTGCCTTATGTGTTAAGATTTCTACATTCATAAGTGATGAGAATAATGTTATTCCAGAATGTGCAAAAAATGATGATCAAGCAAAAATTCAACTTGTAAAAGTAGTTTCTATCATTAAATTAGTGCTTTTGTAGCCACCTATATTGAAACTCATACCGGATCATTTAAACTATGCATTCTTAAAAAAGAATGAGAAGTTGCTAGCGATTATAGTAAAATATCTACAACCTAAGCAAGAAAAAAATAATTATAGATTTTGAGATCTCATAAGTAAGTAATTAGGTGGACATTTACAAATATTCTTAGTATTAATCTTTCTACATATATGTATCAGATTTTGCTAGAAGAAGGAGCTAAGCCAATGAGACAACTTCAAAGGCAACTCAATCTCTTGATTCTTGATATGGTGAAGAAGGAGATTACTAAACTATTAGAAGTTAGTATTATCCCATTTCTAATAGCAAATGAGTAAGTCCAATGCAAGTTGTTCTAAGAAAGATTAGATTATCTATAGTGAGGAACCAAAATAATGAATTGATTCCTACTAGAGTTTAAAATAGTTAGAAAGTCTGTATTTACTATAAGAAACTTAATCAGGCAACCACAAAAGATAATTTTTCACTCTTTTTCATTGACTAGATTTTGGAGAGATTAGAAGGAAATTCTTATTATTACTTCCTAGATAATTACACTAGTTATTTCCAAATTCATACTACTCTAGAAGACTAAGAAAAGACTATATTCACATGCCCTTTTAGCACTTTCACTTATAAATGGATGTCATTCAACCTATGCAACACACTTGGGATATATCAGAGGTGTTTAGTGAGCATTTTTGCTAATTTTTTAAAGCACTGCATAAAGGTCTTCATGGATAATTTTACTATTTGTGGTTCCTTTTTTAATGCATGCTTGGATAATCTTGCTAAGCATGTTAGATAAATGCATTGAAACTAATCTTGTGCTAAATTTTGAGAAGTTTCATTTTATATTAGAGTAATTTTCATGGAATAAGCTTAAGTGAAACATTTGTCATAAACACTTACGAGTTGGAGAGTGAATTTTATAAAAATCTATCAATTTGATCTATTCTTTTTGAATAAAGTTTCTACGTTAATTACTTTCAAGTTTGTCAAGATTTATGTTCATGAAGTGTTATATTTTTTATAACTTTGATTGTTTCTTGCTTATGAGCTTTCTAAATTTGAAGTTTTTGGAAAATAAGTCTTTTGTTTTTAATTCTGAATAAAATTATGTTTTGTCTAAGATCATATAAACATTAAGTGTGGGAAAATTTAATGTGCAAAATATTAACTATATTATTTCTTCCTATTTTATGTCTCTTATTATGTTAAATATTCTAATTTTATGGAATTGGCATTTTTATATAATTAGGTATTAGTTTTCTAGTATTTTGAAATTATTCAATTAATACTGAATTTTTACATCGTTTCAGGTTTTTAGCTATAACTTAAGTTCTAGATATCAAAATTGGATGATCTTTGTATTTTTGGAAGGATTAGAGGAAGCTCTAAAATTTTTATATTTTGGCCTTATTTGGCAATTAACTTATTATATTAGTAGTTAGTTGATTTAATTAGTTATTAGTTGATAATTGATTGTATTAGTTAATTTAACCAATTAATTGCATTAGAGTTTAAATGAAAATATTTAGTAAAATCAATTATTTATATTTAACTGTTTGTATAAAAAAATAATATAGAAGGATATGAGTATATTTTATAAGTTATTTGAGTATTTTTAATATTTTAAATTTTATATATTATTTAATATATCAAATTTTCTTGTAAATATTATATATTAAACATTTTTTAAAATTAAATTAATGTAATTTTTATGATTATTAATTTTTAAGAAATTAATAATTATAACTATTATAATTATGTAAAAATAATATTATAATTTTTTATAGAAAGAATAAAATTGAAAATACAAAAGTTAATCAGAGGTAATAAAGTTATTTTATAAAATAGCTATTTCAAAATGTTACCCCTCTCAATATTTTGAAATTAACTATTTTAAAGAAAATTAATTGATTAAATTAGTTATTTATCAAATACCAAAATTAATTTTTTTAGGCAAGTCAATCAACTCATTTGGTTAAACTAATCAAAAGCCACTCAATAAGTCATTTCCTAAACACTCTCTTTAACCAAAGCCAAGTTCAGACATTTGGAAGATGAAAAATGGCAATGAATTTAATGCTTTATTTCTATCTAAGTAGAACCAATCTTGGTTTTTGGGCTATATCTAGAGCTTTAGGAGTTTAATCAAGGTGAAACCAATGCCCAAAGTTGTCTAAGACATAACCCAATAACTTTTATGTTTGAAATTTAGTGAAATTGCATAGCTTTGAAGGTTATACAATAGGTAGAAGTCACACCTATGAGATTTTACTACAGTAACTCTTAAAATGTATTATTTTTTGAATCAGGTTTTAAGCTTCTAAAATTAGGAAAACCTTATTATTTTTAATCCTAAGAGGTATATTAACTTGACTTATTAAGTTTTACAAGAAAGGAAATTAGATTCAAGGGCATGTGCCTCTAAAGATAAGAATACACAATTCTAGATAACTTTCTTCTCTTTTCCAAGTTTCTTCTTTTCATCAGTAAAGGGCTAATTTTCATATTAATTCAAGGAATTTAAGACATATCTCTATTTAAATTATGACATCCTAATTTATAATATTGACTTTTGTTAATCTTTCTTTAATTCTCTTATTTAATTTTCTACAACCGAATAAATTTGATACTAATTTGGTATAATTTGTATTAATATTGTAATTTATGATATTTATCTTATTTTATGTTGAATTTTAGTTAGTTAATCATCATTCTTCCTATGATAATAAAGGAGTAAAAAATTAAATTAAAGCTTTCTAGTTTAATCCTTCAATTTAGCTAAATTCTATATTCAAATTGATTTAAATCTAGCTTTATGGATTATAGCAATCGCTTAATTCTATTAATTTAAATTGATCAAATCCTAAATGACTATCTAGTGTACAATTTGTGAATCATTGCAAAGGTTCTAGATTATTCTAAACTAAAAAATCAATTGTAATAGTTAAATAAGTTATAATCTATGATTAATCTATTAAAAAATTCTCATTTTTCTTAAATCAATTGTGTTCTATTGTTTTTTGTGTTAATTTTGAATTCTATTTTTTAATATTGCATTCTATTTAATTTTGAATCAAACCCTTCCAATTTAATTCTATTTATATTCTTGCATCTTATTTGCATACTATTTGGTTAATTACTTAAGTGTGTAGGATCAAATTTCACTTCCTTTTCCATTTACTTCTTCCTTTTTTTTTCTAATTATGTAATCATAATCAATATTTAAATGTAAAAGGATATATTAAGTGGATCATTAGGGTGTTTGACCTAATTTGTTGTCTTATACTATAAATTTTCATCAAATCAATAATTTCAATTTTTGATTGGCTTTGACAATTATCACTTATGCCCTTCTTTTGCCACAATGGGGTTCATAAAAATTTTTGTCTATAACTATGTCATTGAAAAATAATGTAACTTTCTTCTTTAAAATTTAAAGATATTATTTTTAATTTTTGCAACATATATATTATATGTCTTCAATTATTTCAATCCAATTAAATGCATAAAATTGTTATCTTAGGTGTTTATTATATTTAAGATGTTATTTACTATAAAGATATTGAGATAGAGTTTAAATACTGCTATCTATAATAATACTACTTGCATAATAATATAGTTGCTAGATCTATATTTAGGTAATTTGGATACCACTCTAACTATAGTGGGTTTAGGTGAATTATGTTGGACCAAAAAAACAACTAATAAATCATGTCAGTTATTATTAAAAGCTATCATCCTATATTAAAATATAACATCAGTTATTTAATAAAAAATGTTATATATATAATTTAAGTTATGAAAGAACGTTAATTTTCAACAATGAATTTTAAACTGATGTTGTAGTCTATGCTCCATGTTAGTTTATTGTCATTTGTAATATCAATTGTAAACCAATGTATGATGTCTATGATTAAACAAAATATAGGAATTAAATATGACAATTATTTTTATGTAAAAATCGACATCATTACAAATATTTCACATCTATTTAAAAATTGATGTTATATATATATATATATATATATATATATATATATATATATATGTGTATATATATATGTGTATATATATATATGTGTATATATATATATGTGTATATATATATATGTGTATATATATATATGTGTATATATATATATGTGTATATATATATATGTGTATATATATATGTGTATATATATATATGTGTATATATATAACAATGTTTGTATATAAGTCAATTAATAATTAATATCAAATTTGTTAAAAAATATTGATATTAAATAATAATAATGAACTAATGTGATACTCAAACATAATTCTAACAAGTATGATGGTAAAGAATAAAAAGACCAAGACTTTGACACTAAATCGTTTTTAGTACATTAGAGTTATCAATGTAAAGGACCACCAAGTAAGAGTATAATATGGGACAAAGTGGATTAAATCAGCCAAGTCCATGCAACTTGGGCCTACACAAATTTATCCACATAAGTTTATATTTTTTGTGGATAAAAATAATTGAGCCCATAGATAAACTATCTCTTTTTCTTTTAATAGAAGTGATTATATCATTAGATATGCATACACAAAACCTTTAAATAAATATTAAATTATATTAGATTAAAAAAATATTAATTTTTTTATAAATTATAATTGACTAATTAAATTTTTTTATTTTATATAATGAGTTAGTTAAATAAAACTAAAAAAAATATATTGGATCATTGGACATTGGAATTAATTAGTTTAAAAAAATTTTAAATATTTAAAAATTAATAAAAAAGAAAGCAACCACAAAGGCTTGTCTGCATAAGCCTACGTGGTAAACAGACTGTACCCAAATTACCCGCAATCAACCCCACGACACCCACGTACTCCAAATCCATTTTACATTTCTACCACCAAAAAGTGGTTGCTATCTCCAAATTACTTGTGATTTGGTTTCAAATGAACCGAACCACTTGGTGAAGCAATTATAATCGTAATTTTAATCAAAAAATTTACTTATAAAATTATGGTCGTGAACTGATTAACTTAAATCCAAAGCTCAAACGTTGGAAAGTTTGATAAGTAAATATTATATGAATCAAATTTTATTTATGAAAATTTCAATTCATCGCGAATGTCGATTCCTGAGATGCCGTGGAAAGTAGTAGATGATGCATGCAAATTGTTCATATATACACAAAAAAAAAATGTAAAGGTACCAATTGGAAGGCTAACTACCCATGATCCTATTTGATTGTGTTTTAATTTTCTATGTCTTCTTTAGAAATCACTTTTCTAATTAAACTATTACTCATTTTATGCGGCTCACTGTGATCGTGCATTGTTTTATTTTATCTTTTTGTGAAAGATAAAGTTGATTATTGTGTAATTTTATTTTGTTTTGCTTTAGATTTTTCCGGAACTAAAAAAGTTAAATAAATCGGCCTTGTTCATTCATTAGTAGTAATTTTATATAAAAAGATAAGTATTCAAATAATTAATGGGGAAAAATATAAATCACCCCTTCAATTTTGGGGTGATTAGTTTAATCTTATTTTTTAGAGTGACTCTCTTAAATTATATAAAATTTAAAATTAACATCTATCATCTACTTAATTTATCATTTTATTAAATTTCATAACTTTTTTATGATCTTTTCAAACGAGAATCATAATATTATAATATTTTAGTTTATCTTATTTTTTTGAAAAATAATTTCTATGCTATCTAATTAACAAGAATTAAATTAGATATATAGAGTTTTAATTAATTAATAAAAAATGAGTTATGAAAATTATATATAAAAAGGATCAAATAAATTAATATAGTATAATATTGTGATTCTTGTTAAAAATTCATGAAAAAATCATATAATTTGATAAAAAATTTAATTAAATTTAAGTCTTATAAAATTTAAGGGGATAATTTCAAGTTTTCAAAATAAAGAAGATAAAATCCAACCATCCTAAAGTTGAAGAAGTTATTTTACATTTTTTTCTAATTAATAATAGTAGCAATATGTAATATAAATTATTGCAAGAAAAGACCCTTAGGAGTGTAAAAGATTTATTTTTATAATTTAAAATAATACAAAAAAATTAAAAATCATGTTACTTAGAAAAAGGGAAACCTTAAATTCAACCTTAAAAATTTGTTTCAAAAAAAAATTCAAATAATGACTATTGCATGCCAAAATAAATAAATAAATAAAGAAGTGACAAAACGATATAATTATGTAGTAATATAATAAAACATATGTCCGTAGAGGTTAGGTTTAGAATTTGTATCTTGCATTCATAAGAGTTAACATTGATATTAACAATGCAAATGCAGTCAAATGCATACAAAAGGTAATTATTGGTTATATCACATACAAATAACATATTTGACATGGCCAAAACAAAACAAATTAGAATACTAAGAATTTGTACATCAAATTAATTATATAAACGATTGATCGATGTTGTATTTTGATCCAAGCTAAGAATATCTTTGGATAAAATACCTTTTTACCGTTTTTTTCTAAACATATTTCCGTTTTACCGTTATTCCGAAACATATTACCAAAATGCGCATCACGGGCGGAGGCGCCATCCGGATTGGCGCCATTGGGGGTGGGGCGCCATCTCAGATGGCGCCCTTGTGAAGGTCTGAGGGCGCCATTCAAGATGGCGCCCTTGGGCCTTTTTTTTCAACTTTCCTTTTTAAAAATAATTGATTTTGATATCATTTGAAAATAAAAATTTTAAAAATAAATAATATATGATTGTGACTCAAAATAAATTATTAAAAATAAATTACTCATTATATAATTATATTTAATGTCATATAAAAATATATTGACTCTACTTTGATATCTAATATATAAATTTATTGTAGAAATTAAATAAGAAAGTAGTTAATAATAATAATATAATGAATAAAAATAATTAATATTTGGTGAATAATAAAATATTATTTAAAAAATATAAGATTAATAAAGAATAATTACGTAATTTATATTAATGTCTCTCAAAATTTGATCCGATGACACTTAATATTTATATTAATTTATATTAATATTTATTAATATTTGAAATTATAAACTTCCAACATTTAGAATTATATTATTACAAGTAATTATCTAATATGTTATTACACATAAGTAAATTGATTGAATTATTCAGTAATATTCTTTATATACGAAGTTGAAGATTGTTAAAGATGAAAAGAAATACAGCAAAATAAAAATATTTTTCTTATTTTGTATTTATTCCAATAATATTCTTGTCACTTTGTATTTATGTGAATAAAATTATTTTAATTCTGTAACAAAAAAAATGCAAAATCACGCGGTTGAAGATAGATGAAAATTTAAAAGAATATGATTATTTCGTTTCAATAAATATTTCATTTTGTAATGAAATCAAAATTGTAACATAAATGAGTTATTTTTTAGTTCGTCACACTGATAAGATATTTTGGCAATGTGAGGGAAAAGTATCGACTAACTTTTTTTAAGAAACTATTATTCGTTATATCGTTCCTTCAAAACATTTCATCGAAATAAGCACAGAAGATACGTACAACGATGGAGAGACGCCAAATGACGTGTAGAGGTACGCTAGATGAAATGACATCGTTGGCGCTGAAGGGAGGGGATAACATGCGATATTTCACATTATGAACGTAAAATTTATTAAATTAATTTAATATTATTTATTTATTTTCACATGGTAAATAAAAGAAAAGTAGATAATTATAACAGTTGTGAAAGTATGATAATTAATAATGTTAGTTATTATATTTGGGACATATCCTTATCATCATTTTTAAAAAAAAACTTAATAGTCTTATTCATTTTGAAGTTTATTATTATTTATAATTATTCCTACACAAGCAATTAAAAATGTCGTAGAAATTAAAATCATCCTAAATGTTGATGCTTGGCAATGAAGTAGTAAAATCATCCTAAATGTCGATGTTTGGTAATAAAGTAGTAAGATAAATGTACATAAATATACAATAAACATCGAAAAGGAATCTAATGTCTACGCAAGTGATGTCCAGTCCCACATCCAGGATCGGTAATGTGGCGACCATATCTACTAACCCTCTGCGCAGGCTCGGGAGTCACATCCCCAGTGTCTGTGTCCCCTCTACCTCTAGCCCCCGCTCTGCCTCTACCCCTGACTCCCGCTCCGCCTCCACCTCTACCTCTATCTACAAGCTCTGAGTCATCTGTCATCATGTCACCATGTGCTAATCCCTAATCCTGAGTATGCCAATCAAATACAGGACGATATGGCTGCGATGGACCAGTATCATCGGGAGGAAAGGCATAGAATGCAGATGAAACTCTTGGTACGTGTGGAAATGCCTGGAATGAGAATGGAACACCAGGAGGGAGCTGGTCCATCTGGGATGACAACGGCCTATATAGTAAGGCCGGGAACATGGTGGAGGATGAAGGATCATCGGGTGTAGTGGGGTACACATGAGATGGGGCAGTAACATCAGGCATCATCGTCATGGTCTCCTGGGCAGTCGAAGGTGGAATATGCTGCAATGTCGAAGCGGACGGAACATCGGCCTGCGACGTATGCCGTGGAGCAGTGTGACGTCGCCGGCGAGTGCGAGGCTGATCATGGTCACCCTCCGCAGGGTCCGGGATATGGTGGGCCTGGGGAGCTGGCTCCGCATGTGAGTCAATAATCACATGATCAACCTGCTGAATCGCATGAAGAATGGACTCCGTCGCTGACCTAAGCGCATCGAAGGTGAACACAGCCTGCCCCTCAGGGGTAGTGAAGTCCTGTAGTGAGGAAACCTAGTCTACCTGTGAAAAAATTTGACATTGAACTTAGTTATAATACTAATGCATTTAAAGAAAATCAGATGCAAGAAACTAGCACGGAATATTACCACAAGGTCTAGCGCTCCCCCGACAGGTGTAATACATCGCCTGGTAACCCGTCTGTACCATGTCATGTAATCGGAACGTGGTCCCAGAACCAGGCATGTCGTCGGCTCAGCGGTAATGCACAAGTCTCGTCGAATATCCCAGAGTGCAATATACGGCTGATGGCGGATGTGCCACTCCTCGTCATGCCGACCGGACAAGTGGAGGCAGTGGACCTCCGCCACCTGCTTCGGTGGCTCTGGAATAGCCTGGCGTAGTCCAAACTGGCGCAAAACCCTATCAGACTGGTGCCACTCGACAATCTGAAAGTGGATGAGCAGCACCACTGCTGTCCACGTGTCACTCCCGTCAAAGCAGTACTGAGGCAGTGATGCAATGACCTCCTCAGTGTACGGGATCCAGGCAATCTGAAGTTACAAATTTAGGTTGTGATTTAAGTACGATAGTGGAATGGACAAAGCCCTTAAATAAAGGAATCCATTATCCCCTACATACCTGGTCAAGTCGAAGACGGTCCAGCACGTATCTGTAATGGGGTAGGCTGTGTGCCGGACTATCCTGAAATGTCTTCTGATAGTGCCACCTGCCAAGCACAATGACAAAGTTAAACAACTTCGAAGTAAACTTAATTATAAGTGAAAGTTGAAAAATTCTCTAACCTACGTGCTAATGGGCCAATCCCTGCATCCCCCTCTGGTATGTCTGAAATGGCTATCGCAGGGGCGATGGTGGGAAATCTGTTCCATGCCCAAAGCTGCAGTAGTAAGCAACACCCTCCTATCTCCCTGTAATCTGGAGCGGTGGCCTTACAGAGCTCTCTGTACAGATATGCCAAGCAAGCAGATCCCCAGCTATACGTCCCAGCCTCATGTAAGTGTCCGATCAAGGGTAAGTGCATGAGGTGGACATACGTGCCGAAATGGTCTGGAAATAACATCCCCCCAATGAGTCGCAAAATGTAAGCCCGGGCAAACCTCTGCATTGTCACCTCATCCGCATCGTCTGGAAGATGACTGAAATGCCTCTCTAACCAACTCATCCTCAATCGCCCCCTCTGATGACATGCTCATCCGCCGGTAACTGGAGTCCCAAATACTCCTCAATCAGGGCTCCCCATCCCCACACAGTGGGCCCCGTCACTACTCGACCGTCAATGGGTAGGCCGAGCTGAAAAGCAACATCCTGCAGGGTAATAGTCGTCTCTCCCTGCGGCATGTGAAATGTGTGTGTCTCCGGCCTCCACCTCTCTACAAAAGCACTGATCAACTGGTGGTCGATCAGCACAAACTCGCACATCGCCAAGCCGTAAAAGCCTGCCTCTCGTAAAAAGGGGACAATCAACTCCGGCGGCTGCTGGTGATGGTAGTGATGAGCTCGTTTAATCCTGAGCACATGCTGGTGATAGTAGTAAAAATTATTACGTATTATTGTATCATCACAAAAATTATACAAAGATCACGCTAAATTAAAAATACTTTGCAAGATAATATATATAAAAAAATAAAAACAGTAGAACAGTAGCATACATAAAATTTTATTGACGTATATTTAATTTTTATTCTTAAATATTTTTATTACAACTGGGATATATAATTAATTATTTCAATTAACACTTCTCATGACATTAATCTTTTAAAAATATTTTTACACAAACCCTAAATATGTGTCATTATGTCGATATTATATTATATAATTGTCTTATTATTTAAATCGTGAATAATATAATGTAAAATAAGTTAAATTATAGCCAAATAGATTAAAAAAGGACAAGTGTTATGTGAAAGGTAAAGTAATAAGTGTTAAAGATTAGATATGTAATCATTTAATTTTATTAAATAATTTATTTGATTATTAAAAATAATTTTATGTTAAGAGAACTTGTACTATATTTATATTTTTCATTATATTGCATTTGAACTTCTAATAAAATGATTGAAAAATAAAAGCAACAAATTAAACAAAGTGGATTAAACTAGGAAAAATTAATGTACGAACTATACACCCTTGGAGAAGTTTTAGTTGATGCATTTCAAATTTAAATAAAATTTAATTTAATTACTAAGTATTTCATTTAAAAATATAATATAAAATTAATAATTTTTAAAAATAAAAAGAATATTACAGCTTTAATTTATTTAAAATATCATACTGAGCTAAAGAATTATAACTTATTATATTTATGTTAATTAACGATGATGGTGTTTTAAACCATAGACAATACGATCAGATATAAATAGAATACAATAGAGTAAATTCTTATTTCTAATACATACAGTATAAAATACTAAAAAAATTGACTCTATAATAGATTAATTAATTAAATAAATTATTTAATTTATACAGAATTCATTTATAATCAAATAATTAATATATCTTACGGTTACAAAATATTGGTGTGTGTGGTTTAAATAACATGAGTTAACAAAAAAAAATAACAGAAATGTATAATAAAATATAAAATAAATACAAACAATGCATAAAATGTCCGGTCTTTACAAAATACCCTCAATTGATATTTACTTATTCTGACATATATTACTCCAAAATTAATATAAAAGTATTAATTAATAGGATAATATATCCTCGTAGTAATGAACATATAATAAAAATATTCTTATTTTTATCATATTCTACATCTTTATGAATTTTATATTTTAAATGTATCTAAAAATTATTTTTACCTACAATGTAAATTTTATTCTAAAACACTTTTCTTTATCCCCTCTGTCCTTCTTTTAACTTACAAGCTATCACAAATCGTATAAATTTCTTCTATTTTTTTCTTAAATCCTATATCATAACTTGACAGCATCAATCATAATAATTAACATAAAATAATAATTTCTCCCTTAATGTAAAATATATTTTTATAACGAGTAAAAAAAATATGTTATAAATACACAAATTATAAAAAAAAACCAATAAAAATTACAAACTATTACAGAACATTTAAATTTGCATAAATTTTTTCTAAAATCTAAAATATAATAATTAACATAGAATAAAAAATCTTCTCTTATTATAAAATATATTCTCATAACAATTAATAAATATTATAACATACATACAGAAATTATAAAAAAATTAATAAGTACAAATCACAAACTATCACAGATCATATAAATTTCTACAACTTTTCTTAAATTTCATACCACAGATAATAATAATCAACATAAATTATAAATTTTTCTATCACTATATAAATATAAAAATTAGAAAATACTAACCAATTAAGAGCAAGAAAAGAAGACCAGATCTGTTTCAAAGAAGTAAATATTACCGGATGAGATTTACAGATTCAACAAACAATAAAAATTTATAAATAAAAATATAAAAAAATTACCAATGGCCGAAGGAATGGCTGCGGAGGAAGAAGAGAAGAGCAATTGCACTTGAGAGACGCAGATACTCGTAGGGTTTGTGTGATACTCGGTGGTGGCTGTGGGGGGGTATAAATAGGGGGAGGGAGGCGCCATTTGGTCTGGCGCCTCCCAAAAAAAATTAAAAAAAATTTGGAGGAAGGCACCAGACCAAATGGCGCCTCCCAAAAAATTCAAATTTCAGACTAGGGGGCGCCAGGTTGAATGGCGCCTCCCAGCTGCTTAGAAGGCGCCATTCAACCTGGCGCCTTCAGCATGCATTTCCACCCAAAAACGCCATATGTAATGGCGCCCTCAAGACTCTCCGTGCGCATTTTGGTATTTAGTTTGCGCAGAACAGCAAACCGGTAAAATGTTTTAAAAAAAGCAGTATTCCGGTATTTTATCCAATATCTTTACAAAAACATTGCTTCAGAGCAGAAGGAGAATGAATTATATATTTTGTTTCCAGATAATTCTAGTTGAGGATCTGTAAGTAGATGCTTTTTTGCATTTTGGCTATTATATGCACACATACATTGATATTTTTATTTGATATGTGCCTTTTAAATCTTTGGTTTTTGGCGGAACTCTTTCTAAAAAATTATCCTTTTATTGATAAAAATTTACAACTCTCAATATATCAAAATTTGATTCTAGTTCCCCTTGTTTTTTATCACTCATGTTATAAATTCAATTTCCATCAATGATTTCTAGAAATTAAACAATTTGTAAGTTAGTGACATGTCCCAATCTTAAAGTGAAATAATTTATCATACTCAATTTTTTTTATCCCAAAAAGGAAAATTGATTCTAATTCCCTGAAGTTTACATGTGCTACTAAGTTTTGCTAACTACTCAAGAAGGATAGAAAGGATTTTGTAATTTTAGCTTTCACTTTACCATTACCTCCGTCACTTTATATGCTTTTCTCATATGATACCATACCAAGTAACTACTCCAAATTATTAATTTCACATCGGCAAAAGTAATTGAGTAAGTTCTTTTTAATAATAGACAAGAAATTAGTCCAATCCTTAGAATGCTATGATTTTAGCTGCATGATTTTAAATTGCAATTGTTGTTACAATTCTGTTGCCTTTTTCATGATTTTCAATATCGCAGAAGTTAAAATACATATTATAGACATTGTGACCGAGGAAGGCGAGACTGTAATATTGTGGCCGGCCGCAATTGCTTAATCTATGTTTAATATCTTCATTGTGTCAGGCTGATATTTTTGACATTCAAGTAACATTGAAGGAGGAAAAATTATCAAAGGCAATCGATCATATATCAAACCTACCGACACCCATCCTCCATGATATTCTATCAAGATTTCCAGAAAAATATGTCGCTAGAACTAGTGTTTTATCCAAGTCTTGGGAACACACTTTGTCAACATTCCCCATCTTGGTCTTCAATGAATTTAGATATGCGAAGCAGACCTCGCGGGCTCACGGCATGGCCTTCAAAGGATTGATTATAAATGGAAAAGAACCAAATTTCTCAATTCTGTGAGCAACATATTGGGAAGGTTTTGTGATGGCAAGCTGTGTGTATAACAATTAAAGCCTCTTGTGAGATCTTGTGAGGCCCATAATCTGTACACTCGCATTGATCATTAGATGAAGTTGGCTACTGAGTGTGGTGTTGAAGAGCTCGACCTTTTCCTTGAAAATTGCAACCATGTGGAGCCTGGGGATTTCTATTGCATGTCAGAAAGCATTCTCAAAGCTAAATCACTCGTTAAGCTAAGCTTAAATGGAAAAATGATAAAACTTGACAAAGTATTCCTGAATCAGCCAATTCAGTTTACTTTGTTGCAAGTTCTATCGTTGAAGGAAGTTCGTTTCGAGAACGAACAAGTATTCCAGAATCTCATCATGAGTTGTCTATCCATTAAATGCATGAATCTAATCAATTGCTATGGGCTCAGATATCTAGCTATAGATGGTCTGCACAAGCTAAAGCAACTCGAGATCGAAAACTGGGACGACAAGGTTGTCGTTGATGCCCCAAGTCTTGGAAGTTTATATTGCATTGCTCCTTATATTGACATGCCCAACATGGTGTACAAGTGCACAAATTTAAGAGTATTATGTTTATGTCAGGTGAACAATCTTGCAATTGTCACCAATCTTTCGTTGATCCAACTTTTTCAAAAATTACCTTTTATAGAGAGTTTGGAATCAAGATATTTCTCAATGTCTTACAGGATAGAAATATTGAGTCTTCAGCTTAAGGTTTTGAAATTAATTGAGTGTCGATGGTTAGAGACACTCATTATTGATGCTCCGAATTTGTGCATGTTTGATTTTAGTCCCTCAAATTTATCAATGCCTGTTATAACTTTTTTGAACCATTCAAGCCAACTAAATGCAAAAGTTGGTTTCTATTTGAGTTCCTCTGGAGGTTTTGTCAAGTTACGGGAATTTCTCCAGAACCTCAAACCCAGAAATGTTCTATTATCATTGACCTTGGAAATCTATCAGGCATCTCGTGTAAGTATACATAAATAAATATTTTATGTGCGGGGTGTGTGTGTATATGTAGAGAGGGAGAGGCTAATTGATCCGCTTTTTATTCTGCAGATTGAACTTAATACAAATGCATTGCCACATGTTTTAGTCCCTCCACCAAGCATCAAACACATGGAGTTAAAATTATCATTCAACCATGATTCTTTTGGTTCGCATGCTATTGTTGGGTTGCTTTGGTGCTGTCTTCCTACTAATATTTCTATAAAGCTCTACGATTTTTCTGAGACTTGTTGGTCAAGCGGCATCCAATTTGCCGAGGTATGTATTTGTTTCTATCATCTTGCATTGCATTTTCCTGTGAACATTCAGGATTTATTTATTTTGTCAGAAAATATTTTCTATAAAAAAATTTTATTTGCTAGTATATAAGTAAAGGAATGATATATCACTAAATACCTTGATTAAAAGAATAATGATATTAAGTAACAAAGTAATGGGTCAAGACAACTTTCTTTTTGAAATAGAAAATATTATTCTATCTCCATTTAATGACAAATAAATAAAATATTTTTTATTATCTTAATATTTTATAACTATATTCTTATAGAAAATAATCAGTCAAAATAAATGGACTCTTAAGCTCCTTTTCTTTTAATGAAAAATATTTTCCATAGGAATCATCCCATTTACTTATATTAATTGTTATAAAATATTAAGATAGCAAAAAAAATTTATTTATTCCTAGTTACATATGTAAAGAAGAAAACATCTTTTTATCATAAAAAGTAGTTTTTTTTTTTTTTTTAGGTATGGACCATCCGGTATCCGGTAGGCCACATTGGACTTCCGATTAATTCGAATTCGAACCGGAAGGATCCAATATGAGGGTAAAGCTCTCCCAGCTACAATTTGTTCCATTCACAAGACTCGAATCCGAGACTTTACTTAAGAGGGTCAAGCTCCTACCGCTTAGACCAACTGTCATTGGTAAAAGAGTAATTTATTTTTCTTCATTATTATAACACCATCTATTATTTTATTAATCATGTGACATAAGAGTAGTATGAAAATGCTTACTTATATATAAATATACAAGATCTTTTTATGAAAAATATTTTCCGACAAGGCTGGGATCTTCCATGTAAGGAGGTTGTAACTTCTGTTTTGTCACATGTATGTCAAGTACAGCTCCTTGCTAAGAAGGTGATGGGCAGAGAAGATTGTTGCTCCAGTCCCAAAACCCCTAAATGTCGGCTTAAACTTTGCAATTGGAGTAGGATAAAATTTTGGTGGCATGGCTTGAAGCATGTCAAAGTCACAGGTTCTTCGTGGAACAAGGGGAATTTTGTCTGTTCCAAGACCCTTTTAGATGCATTGCCAACACTTCCATTTGATAAGACTGCGGTCTGTATAACCTTTAGAATGTTTATGAAAATTATGTACACACTATAATATATACACACCAGATTAAAATTTGTCAAATTCCTTTTTCTTCTCACTTTTAATAATCTATCATGCAATGTCAGAAGACAAGATGTAATGATGGACTTAAATATTTAGAAGATGGTGCTTCAATACTTATTTAAAAAAATTTTAAGTTTTTATTATGATTTAATATTTTTTTATAATAAAAGCGACAATCAACTTATAATATAAACACAAAATATTTTAAATTCAAACTCAATATATAAAAAAAAAAACACCACAAAGGCCCACTATATAGCTACCTAACTAGGTGCCGTCTTATGTTAATTTAGTATTGAAAATTGTTATTTTACATATAAAAATCTTGTGAATTTTGACAAAAAAAACTATCATCTTATACTAATTTTGTCTATAATAAATATAACAAAAATTGTAATCCTATAAATCAAAGTTGCACCAATAAATTTTTTAAAAATTGTCCCACCTTTTAATATAAAAATTGTAATTTTTTATCAAAAAAAAGTTCCACAAATAAAAAAAATCATAAAAATTATAAGACAACTCATATTTGTAATCTTAAATGATACAATTAATTTGGATGGATGAGGTGCTGCATATTGAGCAACTCATTAGTACACTCTTACACAATTTGGTTTGGGCTGCTGCGTTTTATTTGACCACTTAGCTGTTTTAGATAACTACTGTACCCTAAAGCATATGCTTCATTTTTTTAATCTGTTTCACTTAATTTTATAGCTTACTTTTTTAACATATACGAAAACTAAGTATCAATTGAATAATTTTAGCGGCGAATTTCTCACATTGTCTTTTCACAAGCTATACGAGGGAGCTGCTAAGAATAGAAATATAAGTTGGATATGCTGCAGCTTGAGCAACTCATTTAAAAGTTAGAACACTGCTATTACAGTGTGATTGTCCCAACATTAGATGGGAGCAAGATGCCAGCATTTGGCGAATACTGGCCCCAAAATGACACAGCTTTACAATTCCATCCTATATATATTTACTGTACGACAAAAGCTCTTCAAAAAGCCAACCAAGAAAAAATATCTTAAATATAAAATGCTTGCCAGTATAGAGATTCCTTTCCTGCACTTCCATGGATCACCTCATGATCAGGATGGTACTTTCTCAGTGTACTCATATGGTGAAGCTCAGGTTGAGCATATATGTTACTTTTCAAAGTTCTTCCAGGCACTTCCCACACTGTGCTTCCTGCAGGCACTTCACCAACGTGTCTCTCAAAGCAAGGCCTTACTCTTCTTCCAACCTCTTTGTCTGAATAAATTGAACTGCCACCAAAAACGCGGTATGGCTCATTTCTAGCACCAACTAATACCCTCATATCAATTTTTCCAACATGAATTGTTGATGGTATCTGAATTTCATTGGTGATGGAAGCGGTTGAACTGGTCTTTGAAGGTCAGGCATTGTTCTATGGGCGAAAAAGGCAGCATCACGAGGAGCTCTTTCAAGCCTGTCTACCACTTCTTTGGAGTCGCTTCCAAGGATGGACCATTTTCACTTCTGGAACCAATTTCCAATATCAATGCTTCATTCATTCTTGAAGTATGAATCGTTTGAGGATAATGATTATCGAAATAAACTGAAGTTGGTATCTGCTCCTTTACAAACTTGATTTCTGGAAATGGGAGTTTTCTTTGTTGAATTGAACCTGAATAACCATTATAAGACCTGATAGGACCTTCCGTAGCTTTATGACTGTGAATAAACTTAAAAAGTTCTGCATTTACCCAATCGAAAGGGTTTATCACATCTGGAACCATCACCTCGCTTGTTGTAGTAACCCGGGTAATATTCTTTCTTGAGATCCACACATTTAATCAGTGCCAAAGTTTTCAGAAGCAAGTTTATCAATTCTCCGTTTATTATAAGTAGTTTTGTGATTGATATGTGTTAGTAGATAAGTAGCATTATATCCCACATCACTTATATTTTATGCTATATATTCTGTATTATATTATATATAGTGACTGCCTAACTCAATTGAGGATATGGCATTACAAATTTTCCTCTAATCAACATGGTATCAGAGCCTTCTAGATATTTTTTTCTTTCACCCCAATTCAAGAAAAAAAGAGAAAACCCAGCTCTCTCTCTCTCTTCTTCTCTCTTTCTTTTTCATTTTTTTTTATGCGTGACTAAAGTCACGGTGGGGCCAGCAGCAATTTGAGCCGCATATCAGTGGGAGCCCAGATTTCAGAGGTACAATTTGGTGGCGGAGGAGAGCAGCAGCGTACTGTTTGGCGAAGTTGACATAGTTCCTGCCACCAGAAGAAGAATCTAGGCACATAAGATGACAGATCACGGCAACGCGATTCGGGATAGGTGGCGCGTGACTCACACGAGCGTGTTGTACAGCGGCACGTGAGGCTCACGCGTAGAGGAGATAGGTGGTGCGTGGAGGATCTACAGGCAGCAATCTTCACTAAGGGCACTATTTCAGAGATTTCTAAGTAGCCCTGTGAGGTTGTTTTTACGATTCTGTGACTCCAAGCAGTGTTTTCTATTTTTTCAATAATTTTCTGGTTCTTTTAATTTGCTAATTGGATAAGTTTATTCATCATGGATGCTGGTTCTAATTTTGGGGGTTCTAATAGCTCAGAAAAATTAAGAAACAATGATAAATTATTGTCTGATAGTGAATATGCTGAGTATTTGCAATTGAAGGCCTCTTTACAATCGCCATCTACTCAATCCACTACCTCAATAATTCAAACAGGTAATCCCATTACATGTTTCTCCAATTCCAATTCTAGATAGATCATTGATTCTGGGGCCACTGATCATATGACTGGTCAAATTTAATATCTCACATCTTTCTCATGTTATTTTAGCTAATGGGTTTACTGCTTCTGTTATTGAAAGTGATATGGTTGATATTACTTCTGATATTTCTCTCTCCAATATTTTGTGTCTTCCAAATTTTTCATTTAATTTACTTTCAGTCAGCCAAATTACACGTACTTATAATTATGGTGTTTTCTTCTTTCCTAGTTATTATGTGTTTCAGGATCTATTGACAAAGAAGATTTTTGGCAGGGGATATGAATCTGGAGATTATACATACTGGATAACAAAGTTACTTAATCAATTACTGCTGCTGGTACTCTCACTCCACATCAGTTACATTATCATTTTGGTCATCCCTCATTGGTATCTTTAGAAAGTTATGCCCTAATTAGAATCTGTTTCTCATTTAGATTGTAAGTCTTATCAATTTGCTAAACAGCATCATCAATCCTATGTTCCTAGAATTAATAAGTGAGTTTCATCTCCATTTGAGTTAGTACATTCAGATATTTGGGGGCCTTGCCCAATTGCTTCAAAATCTTATTTTTGTTATTTTATATTTTTTATGGATGATTATTCAAAAATGACTTGGCTTTATTCAATGAAAAATCATTCAGAATTATTTCATATCTTTCGTACTTTTCATGCTGAAGTTACAAATTAATTTCACATAACTATTCGTAATTTTCGAAGTGATAATGCTAATGAGTATTTCTCTGCACAGTTTTCAGCCTATTTATTATAGTATAGTATAATTCATCAATCATCTTGTGCTATTACTCCACAATAAAATGAACTAGTTAAACGAAAAAATTGACATTTAATGGAAGTTTCTTGTGCCCTTTTATTTTAAATGAAGGCTCCTAAAGTTTTTTAGGCAAATGCAGTTTCTACAGCTTATTTTTTGATAAATCGCATACCTTCTTCAGTCCTTAATGGTCAAGTACCTTTTTCCACTTTGTTCCCTTCTAAGTCCTTATTTCCTATTTCTCTATGTATTTTTTGGTGTACATGTTTCGTTTATGATAATCGTCTACAAGTATCCAAATTGGATCCTCGATCTTTGAAATGTATTTTTCTTGGATATTCTCGTACTCAAAAAAGGTATCGGTATTTTTTCCCTTACTTAAATCATTACATTGTATCTTCTGATGTCACATTTTTCGAATTTACTTCATTCTTTAGGTCTTCTCCATCTTCCTCCACTTTGCCAGATTCAGAACCTGAACCTGTTGATGAATACTTCCTTGTATCTTCTCCCTCACAAAATCTACAAGTTTCTCCATAACAGAATTGGAGTCAACCTCCCATTAAATATTTTTACTCTCGTAGAATGCAGGTACCTTCAGCAGCTCCTCCACCAAACAAGTCACAAACATCCAGTCCAGACTTCATTCTAAACGATCCGTCAGCTTCATCTCCCCTACCGGCTCCTTCTTTATCAGATCCTCCTCTTGTGTCTTCTGATTTGGATCTACCTATTACTCTTCGGAAAGATATTCGTACTTGTAATCAAAAAGGTAACTCTAACCACCCGTATTCCATTTCTAACTATGTCTCATATTTTTCTTTACCTACTTCTTCCCGATCTTTTCTTGCCTCCTTAGATAGTATTACTGTTCCTAAGTCATATTTTGAAACTTTTTCTCATGGTGGGTGGCGTGCTGCTATGGAGGAAGAAATGACAGCTCTTAAGGCAAATCAATCATGGGATCTTGCATTTTTATCTAATGGGAAACAATCCATTAGTTGTAAATAGGCATTTATTATGAAAGTGCATCCGGATGGTTCTATTGCTCGTTTGAAAGCTCGTTTAGTAGCTAAGAAATATGCTCAAACCTATGGTATTGATTATTTAGAGACCTTTTCCCCCGTGGCCAAAATTACTTCAATTTGATTGCTTATCTCTCTTGCTGCTATTAATAACTGGTCTCTTCACCAATTGGATGTTAAAAATGCCTTTTTACATGGAGATTTGCATGAAGAAGCGTATATGGAGCAACCACCTGAGTTTGTTGCTCAGGGGGAGCGTGAGAAGGTACTACGTTTGAAGAAATCATTATATGAGTTGAAACAATTTCCTCGAACTTGGTTTGGAAGATTCAATGAAATAATGACAGAATTCGGAATGAAAAAAAGTGATCATGATCACTCTGTGTTTTACAGGCAATGTGATTCAGGATGTATTCTTCTAACTATATATGTTGATGATATTATCATTACTGGGAGTGACAAACTGGGCATTTCACAATTGAAAGCTTTTCTTCAAGCTAAATTCTAGACTAAAGACTTAGGAGCACTTCGATATTTCTTAGGCATTGAGATTGCTCGAAGAAGGAAAGGAATTTTCTTGTCTCAAAGAAAATATGTGCTTGACCTCTTGAATGAAATAGGGATGAGTAGTACTAAACTATGTGAAACTCCTATGATTACAAATGTTAAACTTAGTCCGGAAGATGGGAAGTTCCTTGAAAATCCTAAGCGGTACAAGAGATTGGTAGAAAAATTGAACTACCTTACTATAACTAAGCCTGACATTGCCTTTCCAATAAGTGTAGTTAGTCAGTTTATAAACTCTCCAAGAACTTCTCACTGGGATGCTGTTACATACATTTTGAAGTATTTGAAGAAAGCACCAGGTCGAGGAGTTTTATATAAAAATCATGGTTATTGCAGAGTGGAAACTTTTTCTGATGCAAATTGAGCAGGATGTTCCATAGATTGGAAATCTACTTCTGGGTATTGTGTATTGTTAGAGGAAACCTTGTGTCGTAGAAAAGTAAGAAACAAGCAGTTGTATCTCGCTCTAGTACAGAGTCTAAATACCAAGCCATGGCTCATGTGACATTTGAACTTATATGAGTTGCTTACCTTCTTTAACAGCTTAGCATCAAGACTCATGGAATTATGCAATTATAGTGTGACAATTGAGATACTACTCATATTACTTCAAATCCAATTTTTCATGAACGAACTAAGCATGTAAAGGTTGACTGTCACTTTATTAGGCAGAAGTTACAAGAAAGGGTTATCAGTCTTGGATATATTAAAACTGGAGAACAATTAACTAATTTATTTACTTAAGCTTTTCTAGGGAAATGGGTTGATAAAATTTGTAACAAGCTGGATATGATTGATATCTATAACCCAGCTTGAGGGGAGTGTTAGTAGATAAGTAGTATTATATCCCACATCACTTATGTTTTATGCTATGTATTCTGTATTATATTATATATAGTGACTGCCTAACTCAATTGAGAATATGGCATTACAAATTTTCCTCTAATCAACAATATATATTTCGCCATCAACTCGAAGCAGGTATCCTGCATTGACCAAGAAATTGTGCACAGGTTTCCTTTGCTTCCAGTAAATACCAGTGAAAAGGCACACAAAGCTCAACATACAACACAGTTCACACAAAGATAGATGTAAGGAAAAATGTTACGACAAAGGAAGGAATCTTAATTCCACATGTTGAAAGTTAGTTAACAGATAGATTTAAGAAATTTTAACAATATTACCACCTTACATAAAACACATTAGTGCCCAATTTGGAAGCACCTAATAGATAGGGCAACCAATACCAATGCATCGGAGCCTCCTTTTTGTGGACCCCACCATTGAGGTCTGAAAAAATGAAGGACCAAATGCATTGGTATTGATAGCTACTGCTACCTAAGTCTTGGCGTTCTCTACATGAATAATTATCATATTTGGATACACCAAAACACCATTCCAACATAAAAAGAAAATATCATTAAGTTGTATAGGAGCAAGTCGGTATCAAGAATTGCCACTTAAATTATATTTTTACAGTCACAATTTAAGCAAAGCGTTGCAATACAAAACATAATCTTTCCCAGTGAATTAAGAAAAAATAGGAAAGCCACACTTGGATTATACATTATCTAATTTGGTCCAGGGGCAGGGTAGCATAGCAGAACCATGAATATTTCAGATAATTTATAGTCCTTTACAAAGGAATCTCACTGCTAAATATCATAAAGGTGAATTCTAATAGAAAACTCACCTAATCATGAAGCAATTCTCTTCCCTTCCATGTAAGCCAGCATGAGGAAAGTTGAATATAACACGGTCGAATCTCCACATTTTCAAATCCGATGAAGTTTCATTTTGGTGGTATCCATTCCATGTAGCAAGCAGGCTCCCGGCTCTTTTAATTTATCTAAATTTGACTTCCCCTCCTTGTACTTTCTGACAACTTAACCTATATGAACAGAGGGAGGGGAGCATGATGAATTAATCCAGGCAGAAACTTTTGGAGGAGTAATACAAAGAGATACAGAAATTATAACATGAGAGCGAATGGGACTGATTAAATTCATCCATTGTTGAAGACGTACTTCCATCAAATTTGCTATCTCCAAGAAATAAAAAGAGAAGTCAGAAGTCCAAATCGTATGCACATCAAGGAGTCGTTACTGGTTTTGTCCTTCTTTTGATTATGACTCAAAATTAAAATAGGATCATAAACTAAATAAGGTAGCTTTTGCTCTTACAATTTTTGTCCTTAAAAATTCTCCAAAATTAATTATTCTTCTAATAATATAAATCATCAAATACTGTTACCAAGTAAAAAGCAAAGTCGTTCATAGTTTGAAATCAATTACTAACAATTAAAGATGCGTAAAAAACCAGTTATCTTGTCCTTGTACCAAATAGGCCATTGTGCCCTTCTGTTCTTTAAATGCAGAAATAATATTTCACCAGAAGCGTTTTCTCAATTGGGAATCGGAATATGGAGTCTGGCTTTAACAAAATAGCAATAAGTATAAGTTGGGTGCCTTTCATTTCTAAAATAGTCAATGCCATAAGCCATTGATTCCTCCCATAACCTCACTGTAATAAGCCCAAGTAATCAAATTACATTGGTATATTTGAAATTTTATTTAAAAAAGTTTATCAAAAGGCAAATAAAGCTTTAGCAGTGGCAAAAAAAAAATAGAAGCACTATGACAGTGCTCTCTTTAAAATGGAGTGAAAAGCTACCATGACAAAGATTGGGAATCTTGTACAAAATAGATTGTTAAACTTTGTTCAAAAATATAGAGTGAACTGGAATGAGAAAACAATCAGGCGTTTGTTTAATCACATTTTGGTTTGTTAAGTAAACATACAAGCCTGGCTTTTAAAGTTATCAATGCCAAATTATCCTTTCAAGTCGACAAATTTTTGTTTGGTTTGGCATGATCTTAGTAACGGAAGTAAACGAAAAGGGTGAATTGTTTCAACTGATTATTAATTGATGCACTAATAATGACATTGGATATATATCTTAAGGACTAAATGTCCCGCACCCGTAATTTGTAAGGATCAAAAGATGGGTTTTTTCCTTAAGGAAGGGTAAAATATAAGAAATCTTTTTATACTTAAAGTGGCGTTTGATTCGCGGAATATTTTTAACATTTTCAGGAATATTTTAAAAAAATATTACATTCTCATGTTTGGTTCAAAATTAAAAAAAAAAAATATTCGAAAATGTCACATTCTCAAAAATCTTTTTAACCCAATATTCCCTCAAAATATTTTCATGAAAAAAATGGATATCTTAAATTCTCATAAAATAGGAATGTGATATTAAAATATTCTCAGAAAAATTTATAGTAAACCAAACATAGGAATATTACATTCTCGTTACTTAAATTCCCAATAATGTACACTTCTTGGGAATGTAAGATCCCGTGAACTAAATGTCACCTTAGGTTAATGTATGAAAAACTTTTTAAATTTTAAAAATGTATAATAAATTTCCAAAATTAAATTATGAAGCAATTAACCATTGCCATTAAATTCCCTTCCAAATTTTAACGTGATGCATATTTACCTTCAAATATTTAATTAATCATTATTTTAAATCTTTATTTTTACAATTTCAATAAATTCCCTCTAGTATGGGCTATAAACATTGACGATAATTTTCTCTTATTGTTGTAGTAACTTTTTAACACAAACATTGAGCATAATTTAAAAAAAAATAATTAGTAAGGCTAGTAATTTATATAACTAATTCAATATTTATTATTTAAAAATCATGAGCCAATAATTATTAACCAATTCTATGACAAGCACTAATTTATCGATGATTATTGCATATTTGTCAAAGTGCTCTTTTATTTCACATAACCATAAATATTTTCCATTTTTATAACTTTTAATTGCTAATTTTTTCCATCAAAGAATAAATTATTATAAATATAGAGATAATTTATTTTTTATATATAAATATATATATGAAGATTTCCTAGGTTTATTTCCTATCTAATTACACTAATTGTTTAATAATTTTGAATTTGAAATTTATATTTATTTTTCTTATTTTAATTGAAATTTCTTATTTTTCTTATTTTTTCTATTAAGTATTTTTTAGTAATGGATAATTTTTTCTTCTTTAAGTTTTTTATATTTATTTATATATTTACAATTTTATTTTATTATATAAATTTTGTATATATGTAATTGCAACTTGAAAAATCAAATTACCAAATGTATATAATATCATTTTCATGTAATAATCATCATCTATTGAATACAAACAAGTAGAGGTGCTAGTAACTCAAGTAACCTATCAAGAACTTCTAATCTAACCTATTTATAATTTAATCTAACCTAACTTATTTATCAAAATAAATTAGGTAAAAATTAATAAATAAGTCTATTTAAATAACTAAGCCAAGCTTATCTTAAACTTTGCTCATAAGCCTATTATATTGGCCTGTTTAATTATTAATAAATTTATAAATTATAAATAATATATATAGATATATTATACATATATATAATAAAATAGCTTAATATATATAGGCCTAATCAGACTATTAGATAATTTTAAGCTTTAAGATAATTTTCATTTATTAGTAAATTTAAAAATCTATTTATATAAATAAATTTTAAATAGGCTAATAAAGTTGATCAAACTTCTTTAATAAGTCAACTTAAGTTTGAATTTTATCTTTATATAAGTTAATAGGTTAGGTTTAGACCACTAATTTAGAAAATGGACCTGACCTATTTAAAACAAAACCTAACTTGGTTCAACTGATTTATAGCCTTACAAAAAAATCTATAAAAGAATATTCTTTGAGGACATTTGATAAAAAAATGTATAATAGTAAACAAATTAAATATAAATATCAATTTTATATTTAGCATTTTTCTTCTACTTATATGTGATACAACTCTCAAAAGTAAAATTAAATTTATTTGAATTATTCAATAATTATACTTGATTAAATTCTCACTCATTTTTAATTTGTGACTAGTAGAAGTCCATGATTCCATTGAATGACAACTTCTATCACCCAAGCCACACTTAAAAGGAAACCAATAGTAAAATAATATTAAAAAAAGAAAATATAATTAGATATCAAAACAAAAAAACAAAATAGAGGGAAAAAGAATCTATTAAAATTATACTTATAAATAGGAAATTTAAAATATTAAATAATTAAATATTTAAAAATAAATGTATATGATAGTTCAAATTTTGGATGGAAACTTAATTATGAGAAGTTAATTGTTCCATATATATAGTTTAAGGGGTTATTGTACATTTTTAAAGTTCAAAGGGTTTATTACATGTGAATCCAAGCATAATGGGGTTTCTTATATTTTAGCCCTTAAAAAATATTGAATGTTTTTATTATCAAATTGCATTTAATATATTAAAATTTTTATTTTTATTTTAATTCATTTACATTGAAATTTAAAAAATTAAATCCTATAATAAAAATATTTAACCTTTCAAAATATGGAGCTCCCCTATTTACACTTTCGACAATTGATACTTACATGCCTTAACAATTGATAATCACACATCAATCCTTGATATGTTGGCATTGGATATCGAATTAAACAAAAATTTACTTACGGTATATTTAGAAACATTAATTCAATGCTTAGAATTTTTAAAAACACAATAAAGATAATTTTAAAATTATAAAAAAAATTAGTATTTTATAGGTAAATTTTCAAACCATTAATTAAATTCAATACTTTAAATAACAATTTAATCCAACATTATAAATCCAGTACTCAATTAATTTAACACAAATTTTTAATGCTTAACAATTATATATAAATTCACTTATGGTGTGCTTAAAAACATTAATTTAATGCATAGAATTTTTAAAATCATAATAAAGATAATTTTAAAATTATACAAAATTTTAGTATTTGTGAGAAAATCTTCGTAACGTTATTTAGATTTGGTGCTTATTAATTTTTAAATTATATATATATATATATAATCTTGCTTAAGAATGTGGTGTACAAAATTTTAAATTTTAAATGAAGAATAATTTTAAAATCATAAAAATTAGTATTTTTAGATTAAATTATCTAATTATTAAATTCAAAGGTTAGAATAGGAAATTATTTAGATGTTATAAGCTTACTATTTAATGAATTTATCACTTAAAAAAGTTAATGCATAATTTCAACTTACCCAAAATTTTATTATTGTGGGGTCAATGTTTAAACAATTATCAAAACTCTTATGAATAATATGCAAGAAAATAATTTTTGAAAAATTAATTTTACAAGAATTATTGTTATAAGAATAAATTTTATTTTTGAGAGAGTAAGTTTAAAATTACTATAAAAAATATGTGATATATATATAGTAAAAAAATTATTTTTATAAGAATGAGTTTTAACATAAGATTCAAAGGACAGAGTTATTTATTGCTCAAGAATAACCAAAAAGAAAAAGAAAAAAATTTCCTACAACTTAATTTTTTTTTTTTTTTTTGCTATAAGAAAGAAAGAATAGGGGTAACCAACATTGACGGCCCTCATTAGGCGTTATCATAGGAGTACTCCTTCGTTATACAATGTTCGGTTTGAACCATAATTACTGCTCAAAGGACGAGCTTCGTTACCACAGTCCCACCAAAGTACTAATGATCTCATGAATCCTCCACCCCTTGGCCACAACTTAAGTTGAAAGATAGACTTAGAAGCTTGATATAAAAAATGTTTAAATATATACTTATAATTTTTTTCAAAAACGGTTTCCTACACCGCTTTCGTGCACAAAATCAAGGTGTTGCCCTAGGTGTGCAACTGTATACGAGACCTAAAATAAAAGAGATCTTTGATAATGCAACCTCAGCTACGCCGGAATCCACTTTGGGTGCAATTGCAAGGAAAAAGGGGCGAACCGGCATCATTCTTATTGCTGACTTGAGTGCTTCTAAAAATTCGTGAACCATCAAAGCAAAGGTTATTGCAAAAGGTAATGTTTCCCACGTTCCTAAGAGCAATGTAAATTTTCTCATTTAATGTTCTAGATTTCATTAAAGGTGAAGTTAAAGTAACCAATTTTAATAAGATAGTTGAAAATTTCTTTAATATAGTTGATTTTAGTAGAATTCATATGGGATAAAATACCATATTAACATTTTTTCGAAAATTTACTTCCATTTTACCGTTGTTCGAAAACATATTACCAAAATACGCACGTACGGGGGAGGCGCCAAACAAGATGGCGTCGAGGGCGGAAGGCGCCATCTTGGATGGTGCCTTTGCGCTGGCTTGAGGGCGCCTTTCAAAGTGGCGCCCTCGCCCTCAATTTTTTCTTAAAAAAAATTTTAAAAATAAATAATATGTGATTATAACTAAAAATAAATTTTTAAAAATAAATTTATAATTATATTTGATGTCATAAAAAAATATATTAACTCGACTTTGATATTTAATACATAAATTTATTATAGGAATTAAATAAGAAAGTAGTTAATGTAATAATATATTTAATAAAAGTAATTTATATTAATTAAATATAAAAATAATTAAATATTATTAAATATTATTAAAATAAAATATAGGATCAATAAAGAATAATTATGTAATTTATATTAATATCTCTCAAAATTTGATCCAATGACACTTAATATTTATCATTTTTCGAAGTTATAAACTTCCACCGTTATGTATTAAATTATTACAAGTAATTATTTAATACGTTATTATACATAAGCAAATTTATTAAATTATTCAATAATATTCTTTATATATGAAGTTGAAGATTGTTAAAAATGAAAAAAAATATAACGAAATAGACATGTTTCTTTTTTTTTGTATTTATTCCAATAATATTTTTGCTATTTTGTATTTATTTGAATAAAATAATTTTTATTTTGTAACAAAATAAATACGAAATGACGAAGTTGAAGATAATTGAAAATTAAAAAAAAATGTGGTTATTTCATTGCAATAATCTTTAAATATTGTAATGAAATTAAAATTATAACATGAATTAATTCTTTTTTTTTTGTCACAATGATAAAATATTTTAGCAATGAGAGATAAAAGTACCGATTTACTATTTTTTTAGAAACTATTATTCGTTTTACCGTTCCCTCGAAATATTTTATCAAAATACGCACAGAAGATACGCACAGCGGCGGAGAGACGCTAAATGGCGTGTCGAGGGACGCTAGACGAAATGGCATCGATGGCGCTCGAGGGAAGGGACGTCAGGCGATATGGCGCCTTTAGCCTACGGCACCATCGCTCCTCATTTCTAAGTTAATTAGTCGGTGATCGTGTCTACTATGGATCCAAAAGACTTGAATTTTGGTATTGTACAAGGCCAGTATTTCCATCTACGTTAACAATTGTGCTACGTGTTTTGACCTCAATATTTGGTGGACTCAAGTCATAACGTATTAAATAAACATAGCATTTAATGTCATTTACAAGGATGATGGTTATTTATCCTTCAAATATTATAATTAATATTATTAATTTTTTTATATTAATTATATCTATTTATTCCTTTCTTCACTAATAATATTAAAATAACTAATGATAAGAAATTTAATTTAAAAATAATTATATATTTCAAATTATGGAGAGAAAATTTATTAATTTATTTTAACATTGTTTATGTATTTTAACATGGTAAATAAAGAAAAGAATAGATAACTATAACAACTGTGAAAATAAAAAACTAATAATATTAGTTATTAAATTTAGGAGATGTCATTATCACTACTTTAATTAAAAAAACTAAATATTCTAATTATTTGAAAGTTTATTATTTTCTGTTATCTATATATTAACTTAAAATTTGGGTGGACCGATCTCAGAGGCCCCATTTGGTTTGGCATCTCTCCGCCGAAGTGCATATTTTAATAAAATATTTCGAATGAATGATAAAACGAAAAATAATCTCTAAAAACATAATAAATCAATACTTTTGTGTAACGAGATGTGAAACATGAAATAATGTTTATCGTTAGAAAGAAATAGACACACACTATTTTAAAAAATTTGTAATTAGTTTATGTTTATTAATATTTTATAATAATTAAAGTTATGAAAATAAAATATTAGAGGAGAGAATAAAATTCTAGTTAGAAGAATGTTATTAGAAAAAATTGCTTTAATCTGATGCATTATATGAGAATTGAATTGATTGTGTATTTGTTATAAAAATTGGTAATTAAAATCGATATAAGTACCTACGCAAGAAGATAAAAATGTCGTAATAATGAAAATCATCCTGAATGTTGATATTTGGCAATAAAGTAGTAAGATATATGTGCATAAATATACAATAAACATGAAAAAGAAAGCTAATGTCTACGTAAGTGATGTCCAGTCCCACATCCAGGATCAGTAATGTGGCGGCCATATCTACTCACCCTCTGCGCAGGCTCAGGAGTCACATCTCCGGTGTCTGTGGCTCCTCCGCCCCTGGCTGCCACTCTGCCTCTGCTCCTGGGTCCTGCTCTACCTCCACCTCCACCTCGATCTACAAGGTTTGAGTCATCTGTCATCATGCCAGCAAGTGCTGATCCCTGATCCTAAGTATGAAAATCAAATGCAGAACGATACGGCTATGATGGACCAACATCAACGGAAGGAAAGGCATGGAATGAAGAAAAAACTCTTAGTATGTGTGGAAATGCCTGGACTGAGAATGGAACACCAGAAGAAAACTGGTACATCTGGGGTGATGACGGACCAAATAGTACAGGCGGGAACATGATGGAGGATGAAGGATCATCAGGTGCAGTAGGATACATATGAGATGAGGCAGTAATGTCTGGCATCATCATTATGGTGTCCTGGGCAGTCGATGGTGGAGTTTGCTGCACTGTCGAAGCGGACGGAACATCAGGCTGCGACGTAGGCTGTGCAGCAGTGCAACGACGTCGACGAGAACGAGGTTGATCATGGTCACCCTCCACAGGGTCTGGGATATGATGGGCATGAGGTGCTGGCTCTGCATGTGAGTTAATAATTAGATGATCAACCTCCTGGATGGCGTGGAGGATGGAGTTCGTCGCTGATCTAAGCGCATCGAAGGTGAACTTAGACTGCCCATCAGGTGTAGTGAATTCCTGGAGTGTGGACACCTCATCTAACTGTGCAAATTTTTTACATTGAAGTTAGTAACAATACTAATACACGAGAAGAAAATCAGACGTAGAAAACTAGCACGAAGTATTACCACAAGGTCTAGCGCTCCCCCAACGGGTGTAACACATCGCCTGGTAACCCATCTGTACCATACCATGTAATCGGATCGTGGGCCCAGAACTAGTCGTGTGGTCAGCTCAGCGATAGCGCACAAGTCTCGCCGGATATCCCAGAGTGCAATGTACGGCTGATGACAGATGTGCCACTCCTCATCATGCCGACCGGACAAATAAAGGCGATGGACCTCTGCCACCTGCTTCGGTGGCTCAGGAATAGCCTGGCGTAGTCCAAACTGCCGCAAAACCCGATCCGGCTGGTGCCACTCGATAATCTGAAAGTGAATGAGCAGCACCACTGCTGTCCACAAGTCACTCCCGTCAAAACAGTACTGAGGCAGTGATATGGTGACCTCCTCAGTGTATGGGATCCAGGCGATCTGAAATTACACATTTATTATCAATATAATGGGACAACGAAATGGACAAAGCCCTAAAATAAAAATATGCATTATCCCTTACATACCTGGTCAAGTCGAAGACGGTCCAGCGCGTATCTGTAATAGGGAAGGCTGTATGCTGGACTATCTTGGAATGTCTTCTAAAAGTGCCACCTACCAAGTACAATAACTAAGTTAAACAACTTCAAAGTCAACTTAATTACAAGTGCAAGTTGAGAAATTTTCTAACCTACGGGCTAGGGGGCCAATCCCTGCATCTCCCTCTGGTATGTCTGAAACAGTGATTGCGGGGGTGATAGTGGGAAATCTATCCCATGCCCAGAGCTGTAGTAGTAGACAACACCCTCCTATCTCCTTATAATCTGGGGCAGTGGCCTTGCAGAGCTCTCTGTACAGATAGGCCAGGCAAGCAGATCCCCAACTGTACGTCCCAGCCTCATGTAAGTGTCCGAGCAAGGGTAAGTGCATGAGGTGGACATACGTGCCGGAGTGGTCTAGAAACAACGTCCCACCAATCAGACGCAAAATGTAGGCTCGGGTGAATCTCTGCACTATCACCTCATCCGCATCATCTGGAAGATGAGTGAAATGCCTCTCCAACCAACTCATCCTCAATCAGCCTCGTCTGATGAGATTCTCGTCTGTCGGTAACTGTAGTCCCAGATACTCCTCTATCAGGACTCCCCATCCCCCCACAGTGGGCCCCGTCACTACACGACCGTCAATGGGTAGGCCGAGCTGGAAAGCAACATCCTATAGTGTAATAGTCGTCTCCCCCTGCGGCATGTGAAAAGTGTGTGTCTCCAGCCTCCACCTCTCTACAAAAGCACTGATCAACTGATGGTCGATCGGCACAAACTTGCACATCGCCAGGCCGTAAAAATCTGCCTCTCGTAAAAAGGGGATAATCAACTCTGGCAGTTGCTGGTGGTGGTAGTGATGAGCCCGGCGTATCCTCAGCACGCGGTCAGGCTGCAAAACAAAAAAAATATACTAGTTATAGCGTCTGACAATCCAGGAACTGTTCAACCAACTTTATTAAGTTCTAACTATTTCCATACATGGCCTGCCCAAATGGACTGGGATATGTGTTCGGCCTGGGCCGTCAGCAGTGAAGGATCCCGTGGACCAGGATCAACACGTCGCAATGTGGATGCCATCTACCATGACAAAAATTACATTACGATGGAATCTAAACATACACTAATATAACATACATATGCAAATTATCTACAGAGATACACATAAGAATACATAGCACTTGATATTTTTAAGTATCCTGTTAACATTACTAGTAATGGGGTCACATATATATACATAATGGCTTGCAGTTTTACAATAATCAAACAAAACACATCATCCGACTGTGACATTTATGACATTGCTTAATATATTTCATAACGTACGTCTGCAAAAGTAAAAACCAAGGACAACGTCAAGATGGGCCTTCCTCTCCATGTAGCAGTGGGCAGCGCCTACGATTATGACCTTCCGCCTTACAAAGACCACATTTTTGCTTCACACCAC
Organism: Sindora glabra; assembly: GCA_020226215.1. NCBI lineage: Eukaryota > Viridiplantae > Streptophyta > Magnoliopsida > Fabales > Fabaceae > Sindora > Sindora glabra. Next base: position 49,577,194 of record CM035230.1, on the reverse strand, counting down.
TCTCTTGAGGCCCATCCATCTCATTTCTGATCTGGGTCGACTTCGGTCGTCCCTTTGCACGCAATCTTCCATAATTTGGAACCAGGATCGAAAATGGTGGAAGGTTATTCCATTGCGACCACTCCCCGATCGGCCACCACTCAGATTTATAGCAATTGAGTAGTGTGTCAAGTCTGTATACAAGATCGACATATGGTTCCCACGATATGTTGACTGATGCACAAGCAGCAATAATATGAGCGCAAGGATACCTATACGCTTGGAATTGTCCACATTCACATTGCCTTTTATTTAATAACACTTGAACGACCTTTCCACATGATCCCCTGGCCATATCAGGGCCCTCCACCACCTCAAACCTAGTTCCTTGTCTATTATAAGCACGAACGTGGTAAGAAGAGGCACGTGACTGGATAGTCACAAGCTCCTGTCTGAACCTGCTTGCGTATATGTGACCTTGTTGTAGTTCAGCATGTACTTCTTTTGCCCTCTCCACAAAGTACTTGACACATCTATAGTATGTTTGTTGAACAAGGCCTGTGATTGGTAGTTTCCTTAATCCTTTGAAGAGGCCATTGATGCACTCTACTATGTTAGTCGTCATATGACCATATCTCCTGCCTTCGTCATAAGCAAGCGTCCACTTCTCCATCAGAATAGAGGTCAACTTCTTGTGGATCTCCTCATTGACTTTGCTAAGGTTCTCCAATCTCTCCATGACTTTTTCCCAATTGGGCTCGTATGCTGAACAGAAGGAGACAAATAGGTTAATCGGGTTGTGACATTTATTCAACAAAGAAGTTGTGCTGTAATATTTACCAATCTTAAGGACAACTTTCTTGACATTGTCATCCCTGCACTTCTTGCGAACGTTGCTGGCAATATGTCTGATACAGTACCGGTGAAATGCATGAAGAGGCTGCCATCCGAGGGCTTCGTTGGCTACAGCATCTTTTATAACTCGGTGTCGGTCTGATATCAGGCATATTCCTTGCTGGTTCGTAACATTCACCCGTAGTAATGCTAAAAATCAACTCCAATTTTTGTAGTTCTCCCTGTCAACAATGGCAAAGGCAAGAGGAACGGGACATTTGTTACCGTCTTAGGTCGCAGTAATCAGTAGCACGCCTCTGTACTTGCCATACAAATGCGTTCCATCAACTTATATGAATTGCTTGCAGTAGAGAAACGCGGCAATACACGGCTTGAAAGCCTAGAAAACTCGGTTGAAAACATATTTTTGTGAATCAACACGGTTGTCAACAGTAACGAATTCTCCTAACTCCAACTTGAACAGAGCTTGGTCACAGTAGCCTAAGATGTCCAACCATTTGGGGAGCACTTCATACGATTTATCCCAATCACCGTACACCTTGACAATTACTTTTTGTTTTGCCTTCCATGCTTTTCTATACGAAATCTTATACTCGTACATGCCTTCCACCCTCTCTTGTATAAGCGAGATTGGAACATCTTGCTTCACTTTAACCATCCCCAGTATCAAGGAACTGATATACTCGAAGTCAAGAGACTTGTGATCCTGTGTCAAACTGGCATTAACACATGTGTGAGGCCCTGAAAATCTAGTTATTGTCCAACTGTTAGAATTCTTCAGAGAGGTTGCTCTGAGATGGAATCTGCATTCGTCCCCATAATTATCACACTTCACGCTCAATCTTCTGGTATCCGACTCCTCCACGTAATAACTGTGGTGCCTTCTGATGTGGTAATGTTTGATTGCAACAATTAATGCCTCCTTGCCATCAAACTCTTGTCCAACCTGTAAGTCCTCCACGCCGTAATCATAGCTTGATTTTAACATTTCTAGAAATTCATTAGGATTCCTTATGGCATCCCAAGCAATGTAAGAGAAAACAGCATCTTGAGGGACACCACATGATGTCTGTGCAGCGTTGTCACTCCTTACTCGTCACGTTGCACCATGGTCTCCATGTGTCATTGCACGTTCTTCATCATCAGTATCACGATCATCACCGTTACTGTAAGACACCTCATCGTCTTCAAAACCAAACTCAAGATGGGCATCCATTAATATAGGATCAGTGGATTCTTCCTCTACAACTGGTAAGGCACTTGTTGAACCCATTCCTCCGTGTGATACATTTCTCGGGAAAACACCTGCAACAGATGAGTCCAATGCAGGAGTATAACTATCAAAAATGTGAAACTTGAATCCACCCGTGTAAGGAAGGCTTTCCCGCACCATCGAACAACTAGTACTGACATTAGCTGTTGGATCCACAGGTGATCTAGTTGTTGGAACTCTGTCTTGTGCACCCAGGTTGGCAGTGTGCGGTTCGGATGTGATCATCTTCGCGTACAACTCCATTGTTGTCATCGTCGGATGTTGTTCATAGCTTGCTATCACACACGCCAAGTCTTCATCGTCGTCTAGTTCGTATGCCATATACCGAGCCTCTATTTTATGCTGCGGAAACTTGTAAACAATTTTCCCACAGCTTGATCTCCGTGAAGCTTCAGTCGGGCATGAATTCTCTTCCGCAAAACATCCATAGTGCTGCATCTTCTCAATTTCAATGCCTTTGGGGGAGGTCCATCGTACATTACCCCCGTTGATCCCTCAATCATTGTACCATTTGAATATATAAAAGCAATTAAACTTTTCTTCATCTTGTTACTTTTAGCTGTAAAATATTCACTGCACCCTCACAACTGACACATAGTCTCATATACAATTTTTGTGCTCATCAACGAATGTACTAATAATTAATATTACAAGTAAAAATGAACGGAATGTATCACTATTCTTGCAGTGTATTTATTTAATACTACGTAATAATAGGATAATTTTTTCGGCCAAGCAAGTGTTATTTCTGTTCAACACTAATATAATATTTAACTATATAATCTTATCTATGGATAACTATAATCTTTTTCAGATGTCATTTTCTTTGTTTGTTATGCACAAATTATACTAATTAAATTGGTTAAGAATTACATTCAAACGTCTAATTACATTCACATAGTCTCATATACGTCATTTTCTTCTTCATACGTCTAATTACATTTACATATCCTGACATTTTATTTTTAGTACCTCTCTTGTGATATATTAAGAATTTACATGAAAAAATTCTCTAAATATAACTTTCACCAAGGTCCTCCTAACCTCTATTAGGACACCCTTCTTTATCTCGATTATTATTCTTTTAATAGCATAACCTATCACAGTACATATGAATTCCTACAAAATTTTCATAAATCATAATTTCACATCTTAAATCATAATTTCACATCATAAACTATAATAATCAATATGAAATAAAATTTTTTGTATCATTTATATCATCATATTCTAAACAAATTTCTCTACCAATATAAAAAATATTTTCATGATAACTAATAAAAATTATAATATAAGCACAAAATTTATAAAAATACTAACCGGTAAGTATTAGGAGAAGCAAACAGCAAAAAACCTCCGCATAAAAAAAAATTGTTACATATCTTAATAACTTATTTCCCTAAGTAAAAGTTATTATATATTATTGTATAATAAATTATTTAATTTAATGATTTATAAAATTTATATAAATCATATTTATAATAAAAATATTAACTTATCCTACTGCTAAAAAATATTAGTATATATGGTTTAAATACCATGAGTTAACAAAAAATAGTAATAAAAGAGTACAATAAAAAAATAAGATAAATAAAAATACTACATAACATATCAAGACTTTTAATATTTATTTATTTTGACATATATTACTTTAGAATTAACCTAAAAATATTGATCAATAGGATAATATATTCTTGTAATAATAAACATATAATAAAAATAATCTTATTTTTATCATATCTTATATCCTAAATAATTTTATATTTTAAAAATAATTATAACTAATTTTTACCTAGATCATAATTTTTATTTTAAGACACTTTCCTTTATCTCCTTTGTTCTTCTTTTAAAATTATAAATTATCATAGATGATATAAATTTCTATAAATTTTTCCTAAATCTTATAAAATAATTTCACAATACAAATCATAATAATCAATATAAAATAAAATTTCTTCTCCTACTGAAAAATATATTCTTATAATAACTAATAAAAATTAAAATATAAATATAGAAATTATAAAAATACAAACCAGTAAAAATTATAAATTATTCCAAATCATATAAATTTGTATAAATATTTTCTAAATCCTAAATCATCATTTTTATCATCAATTATAATAATAAATATAAAATAAAAATTAAAATATAAATACAAAAATTATAAAAATATTAACCAGTAAAAATTACAAATTATCCCAAATCATATAAATTTGTATAAATATTTTCTAAATCCTAAATTATCATTTTTTATCATAAATTATAATAATTAATATAAAATAAATATTAAATTATAAATACAGAAATTATGAAAATATTAACCAGTAAAAATCATAAACTATTACAGATCATCAAACAATTTGTACAAATTTTTTTTAAATCCTAGATTTTACATCATAAATTATAATAATCAACATAAAATAAATATTAAAATATAAATAAAAAATTTATAAAAAAAATTAACCAGTAAAAATTATAAACTATCACAGATCATCAATGAATTTCTATAATTTTTTTTTAAATCCTAGATCATCATTTCACATCATAAATTATAATAATTAACATAAAATAAATATTAAAATATAGATTCAAAAATTATTAAAATATTAACCAGTAAAAATCATAAACTATCACAGATTATCAAATAATTTGTATAAATTTTTTTTAAATCCTAGATCATCATTTCACATCATAAATTAATAATCAACATAAAATAAAATTAAAAATATAAAAATTACAAGAATACTAACCAATATAAATTACAAACTATCCTAGATCATATAAATTTGTATAATTTTTTTCTAAATACTAGATCATCATTTCATATCATAAATCATAATAATTAATATGAAATAAAAATTAGAATATAAATACATAAATTATAAAAATATTAACCAATGAAGAACAGATTTGTTCCAAAGAACAAAATGTCGCCGAATGAAATGTACAAAGGCAAGAACGGATGAAGAAATATTTTCAACTACTTAAAAAAAGGAAGGATGAACTAGTTACTACAAAATTTTGGAAGAGAGAAGGGAAGAGAGCGACTGCGCGAGGGTTTTGGAATGTGGCTGCATGAGGAGGGGGGAAGGAAATAAATAGGGCAGGAGGCGCCTCTTCAAATGGTGCCTCCCAGCTCATGTTCGAATTTTAAAAGGCGGATGGCGCCTCTGCAAATGGAGCCATTCAAGGCCTCGGAGGGCGCCACTTTGAATGGCGCCTCCAAGGCCAAGGGCGCCACCCAAGATGGCGCCTTCGCCTTGGGGCGCCAAACAACCTGGCGCTCTCCAGGTTTTTCCCATGATCGCGCACGCCATTCAACCTGCCGCCCTGCGTATTTTGGTAAATTGTTTCAAAAGTACCGTAAAACGAAAAAATATTTGCAAAAAAATGGTAATCCGGTATTTTAACCATTCATATGATATCCAATGGTTTGAAACATATACAAACAAGAATTCCAACTATTACATAATGAGTGCCTCATTAATTTGAATACTACTTCAATTGTGGAGCCTTTTATGAGAAAGATGATTCAATTCCAAAATATCTAAGAGCATTAGTGAAATTGTGGGAATGGAGAAACATAAATTTGTTAATCTTATAAGGATTGTGATATCTACTGAAGTTGCCTCCACCGTTGAGCTAAAAAGGAGAAAACATAGCATAGATAAGAAGCTTAAATCTTGAAGATGACTCAAGTAGTATTCAACTAACTTTATGGAGAGATATTTATTTGAAGGACAGTAAAAAGCTGCAAAAAAAATTGTTAATTTTGGAGATTTCCCTATTCTAGCACTTAGAGGTGGGCAGGTTGCTGACTTTTATAAAGGGTCTATGGTGAACACCTTATCCTTTGCATATTTTTTCACAAACCCAGGTATCCTTGAAACTTATAGTTTAAAAGATTGGTTAAATCAAGGAGATAGGGATACTATTTGTGGATCCATTTTTTGAGAAACTATGGCTAAAGGATGTAAGAATATGATACGTAAAACTTTGCGTGTTTTCTAGTCTAATCAAGAACTAAGACATTCAAATTATGATAAGTCGTTACAAGTATTGTTTTCAAGCTTGAACCAGCTCATTGATTGAACTAGTCAGACTAGTATCTAACTCAAAAATGGAATGATTTAATCTTAAAATCTAATTTTGCTAAAAATTCAAGTTAGTCCAGTCCAACCTAATAAAATCTGAGGTTGAACTAGGGATCCAGTTAACTCATCCACTCAATTTGAGTTCTTTTTTTTAACAAAATAATGGAATTTAACTCCAATCCAAATTAAAAGTCCAATGTAAAAAAAGAAAAAAAAGATTAAGAAAGCCTTAAGTAAAAAAGTATAATGTAAAAAAATTATTAAAAACTAATTTATCCTATATGTGTAACAAAATAAATAAAACACATATTTTAAAATATTAAATTTAAAAAGTCAGTAATCATAATTCTCCATTGTGAAAATTTTAAGAAATTTTAATTATTCAAAAATAGAAAAGTGTTGAAATTTTCTTGTAAAAATGGATTAACAAAGTTTTAAAATTCTTGTCAAAAATTTTTAATTGTTCAAAAATAGAAAAGTATTAAAATTTTCTTGTAAAAATGGATTAAAAAAAATCTTGCTTGATTCTTAGTAAACTATAAGGATTAGAATGAATAGTTTTTGTTATAAATTAATATTTTTGTCATTTGCAATAACTACTAAATGAAAAGAATTAAAACATATGTGAAAGTAATTTGAATTAGCACTACAGTAAAAAAAATTAGTTATAACAATTGTCGTTGGTGAAAATTACTCGATCGTCCCTGAAAATTAAAATTATCAGTAAAAATATCGTTAATATAGGTTCATTATTGAAGATCCCAATACCAATGACAAAAAAGTCATCAATAAAAGTTTAATGTTCTCCAACAAAAAGGTTGTCACAGAAAAAATTTTTCAAAATTCAAAATTTTTTTAATTTAAATTATTAGCAATAACAATTTTTATCACAATAATTCATTTTGAAAAAATATTAAAATATTTTTAGTAACAGTAATATCGTTGCTGAGAGTCAATATTTTAGCTTTTAAAATAAAAAAATAATGAACCTTTTAGTCACAGTATAATCATCACTAAAAGGCTTTTTATTTTTTATTTATACCCTATAGCATTGAAAGTTTTAAAAATTATATTTAATATTATTTTTATACTAAAATTTTAAAAATATTAAAATAAAATATTTTAAATTTTAATTATAATTGATGTAATTAAAATAATATATTATATTTAATATAATAGATAAGAATATTCTTTATTTCAATTCAATTGAATTAATTTAATATTTTTAATTTAATTTTCACTATATAAATTGTACAAATAAAATATATTAACAGTACTAGTAATAATCTATAACATGATCCATATAAAAGAATTACTACTCATAAAATAACTATATAATTATGTATACATATAAATAAAAAATTAAATATGCATAGTCCATGTAAATGTCTATACATGAAAAAAAATTATATATATATATATATATATATATATATATATATATATATATATAATCTACAGGGAAAAGAGGTGCAGATATCTCGATATATCATCATCCTTGCCAAGACTGTCACCATCATCCTAACGATGTGGACAATACATCAACGGTGGTAGTTGAGAAGGACTAGGTGGCTGGACAAAGGGTGCAGTCACAAATTTACTCAGCCCAAGTAGTACAACAGCAAATAGAGGCATACGTAATGCAAGATCCTATTGTTTAAGCAATGAGGTGAGGTCCGTGAGATATGTCCCAAACTACTGCTACTGAACAAGCTACTACTGCTACTTCTGAATCAACTGTTGGCTCTGCTAAAGTTGCTTTCGACTATACTCCAACTATTGTCGACTCTACTACAGCTGCTTCTATAACTCGCTGATCTAGGACATGTACTATGAACTCACCCTAAAGCCAGAAGTGCTTATCGAATGGTATAATTGACCAGCCAGCACAAGGCTAACCGCTTTCCTATACCGTCAACAAATGCCAAGCACCTCATTGGTAATGGCAACCTCGTCAATCTATATAAGAGTGCCAAGTGAGCTAGTCGATGATACATTTGACTACGCATGCTAAGTCACTAACTCAATCATCCTCATCTTAAATTATTAAAATAAAAATTAATTATAAAAATTACAATATATATTTGTAAAACTTTATTTAAAATATAAAGTTTAACTAATTTACATAATGCTCCTTGGGGGTTGAATGCATCCACTCCCTCATCCTATACATGTGTTGGTCCTTAAAACTCTCTAGGATCAACTACAACTCACTTATATCCTTATTTCTCTTTTCATATTTTACAAAAGAAAAAAAAAGAAAAATATAATTATTGAATTGGCTAACAAATTATACATTTAAATCATGAATAATAAGTTGAATTACCTTATCATAACAATACAAGGCAATGGATTTTGATCCATGTCAATCATTCATAACATTCCTCGCTGTACTAACTACATTCCTCATAGACAGCTCCTGCAAATTAAGAAATAACCATATCATATAGTTACATCTATAATTTAGATATATGAAATAATGATATTTTATTAAATATCATACTTATCCTATAATCGTCGCTGTCAAAGAATTACACACATCTCTGCCACGTCTAAGGTGAAATAGATCATGACATACAGTGCCGAGCATGGTCCAAGTGAAAGTCTTGCTCTTGATTACCCATGTGCTCTAGAAAGTACTTATTCAACCTGTACTTCTAATCTTTGTACAAATCAACAACAATCCGCATCAAACCATTAAGCACTTTAAATCCATTCCAGTCTTATCGATTCTATATCAAGTAAAAATAATATGATAATAAAATAGGATTCTCTCTTTCTAAATCCATTATAAGATAATTAAATTATTAAAACTTTATGCTAATAAAACAATCTATTCACATTACTTTACAAAGTTATATGTTTGATTCATAATATTCTTATCTATAACTTAATAAAGTCACCTGGTTGTAATTCTCATATTTGCCTCCAAGCCATTTTTATCACATTGATACCATTTGTATACCAACAACACAAACTGAATCATATTACCATGCATATATATATACATACATATACATATCATATAAACTTCATTTCTTATAGTATCTCAATCTCAATTTAGCTACAATACGAGGTAATCAATTTATTATCACAATCATCCTTATTTTTAATACCATAACTTCAAATACATTCACGTTTGGATATAAGTACACCCAATTGTCAAAATGGTAGTTCCATATTTCTCATGTGTGGTCATAAGCCAAGCATAATCATAACCACAATCTTAATTAAAGCATGCATTCTTCACAACTAAATAATAACTCATATGATGCTGTCATCATATCATTTATAAAAGATCAAGTAATAATAATTAACAATAATGAAATGGTGCTTTGCAGCACGATTACACACCACAACCTCTATCATAATAGGAAACAACAAAAATCATAAGTTTTCCATACTCATTCATATTGAGGTATACATTTACACACATTCAATCCCTTAATCTTACATTATATTGTCCTAATATATAGAATGAATAGAGTGTAGAGAAATTAAGTAGAAAGCTTCCTAAGATAGATATACACTCACCTGAGGATGTCCATTTTCTTCAATGATTCTTAAGTATTCCACTTTCATTTCTTTTCTCCTTTTTTTCCCTACTTTAAAATTCACAAAGACAATTTATAAACATTAATATTACTTAATTTGTGATCATATCATTATGTTCTTATCATATAAATATCATAAAAAACTTATCTCTAATGTTTAGAAATTAAACACCTCATGTTAGACCTTTATAAATCATGAAAACATAAAACAGGAAGGGTATGGTTAACTATAGGGTCATCATAGTTATGACCTTTGAAAGATATCATGTGGATGATTTAAAAATTATGAATAGATTATTTATAAAACTTATTTAATGTGAAAGTAGATTCAATTAACTTTCTATAGACTACTCACTCACCCAAATCAGTTAAAATTCAAAGATATTATAGCTTTTAGAAGATAGATATGAAATGTCCTTTTTAGAAATCCTAAGTTTTTTTTATCTCTATCCACTCTTTTGATGATATCTCATAATATACATAAGAATTTGATTTAAAACTAATTTCATTTGAAATCAGACTCAATTACCTTTAAAATGATAGATAGGTTGTTTCAAATGGACGTAAGATGAAGGAATTATACCTTTTTAAAGTCAATAAAAATTTTATAGTCAATGATGTTAGGTTTCGAATCATCATATGCAGCAAAATTTTAAAAAAATTAATTCGAATTCTACCTAAGATCCATGCAAAAGGGCATAAATCAATGTTTAGGATTTTACCTTTTGTGTGCTCATGTTCTTTCTGAACAAAACCTTTAAAGATTGAGATAAATTATGAATTCAATGCCGGCTGGAAGGCACAGCATGTCTACGATGTCCACGCGGAATGAATAAAGACTTCTCATCTTCCACGAATCTACTTTCTCTAGGATTAGAATTAGTGCATTTTTAAGTGAATTTAAGGTTTGATGGTAGCTAATGTGTCGTACAATGTGCTACCTTTAAGTTCCTTTTTATAGAACTAAGGCAAACTACATTCCTAATTCTACTAGGATAATGCTTCCAAATATCCTAATCATACTTGACAACTATCACATTATCCTTATCATGAAGAGAGTGAGCAGAGATAGGACTTATCCATTATCCAATATTAGATAATATTATCTCATAATATAATTATCTAACATTAAAAGGTATATAGTTATCTTATATTAGAAAATAATATTATCTCATAATATAATTATATAATATCTAATAATGTAATTATCTGATATTACTTTAATATTAAATAATATCACATAATAATCATATTTATTATGTAAAAAATATATTATTATTTTAATAATGTGTATATATATATATGCATGAAAATAAGCTTAATTAATTAGATTTTAGTCTAACTAAAATTTAATTAATTATTATCTCATTCTTACTCCTTTTGTGTGATCTTATAGGTTCTTACTACATTGGTAATGGCCCACTTGTGAACCATAGACATTGAGCAGTATCTAGCAATACATCACTGTCATCTAAGTAGTAAAAATTTGTGTGACTCAATATTCACTTAATGTATGAACAACACTTTACAACATAATCCCTTTTGTAATGATATCCAAATCAAACTAGAGGCATAGAATGCATCATCCTCATTGATATTCAATTTATGTTTCTTGATACCGAATAAATTAACTTAAATAAATTATCAATATCTCATATTGATTCATTTGAGTATAGATATGCATCTCTTAATCTCACTCAATCAATGGCCCAAGGATATCACTCCTACTATGTAATAGGAATAAAATTTCCATCTACATCATTCACATTCCTCTGCATGATTCATGACACACCTAATCAACGTCCTACAACACATCCTGATTAAAGGTGATACAGGATGACATCAAAGTATGTGACTCCTCATATAGGGAACTATAATGACTTTAGGTCAAAAGACTACATGTATTATGATCACATGAGAATAACTAATGACACATAATAATCCATGTAATTTTCTCATTACAGGTCAGCCCAGTACATTTATTCATTAATAATGTACTCATGTATTGACTTAATATCACATATTCATGATTTATAATCATCAATCACTATACATACTAGTATTGATGTATTATTACTATTCCTTTTGCAATAATACTTAACTAGAGGCATTTTAGGAATAGTAAATTATTCCAAGGATAATTATTATATTAAGTTATAAACTACGCAAAGTAATAGAAAATATGAAACAAAATATAATAATTTGAATTGTCTAAAATAAAATATAATATATTGTGCATTTATTATAATCATCTCTATGATTAGCTCCTATTACACACACTAATAAATGAATAGATTCATTCACCTAATTTTTACCTCCGGACCCCTAGAATTGATTTATTACTAGATTCTAAGGCTCAGTTTCACCTCTATACCCTTGGAATTGATTCATCAACCTCTAAACCCCCTAAAATCAATTGATCACTTTATTTTAAAGTCTAATTTCGCTTCTGGACTCTTGGAATTGATTCATGAATCAATTAACACATGAAAATCTCCACTTTTTACAAATTTTTCACTGTGCAACTAACCCAAAACACCTCATAATCATATATAATGCACATTAAACTTAAATATAATCATTAATACACTTATCTAGTATCTCATATCACCTTTCTCCCTCATTTATTCTATCAGTCACATTAAAATAACCCAAATTCAAGCAAAATTAAATAAAAATTCATATTTCATCAATATCATTATAAAACCTTAAAATTCATGAAATTTAGATAGATTATTCACTCACCTTATAAGGTGGAGGATGCTAGAAGACTAGTTTGAAAAGATCTTTCAACCCTAACCATATCAAAATCTATGAATTCAAGAGTTAGCGTTTAGAATTCCTAACAAAATTAAATGGCCTAAAATCTCTTTATTAACTAAGAATGATGAAAACAATGTCTTTGCCTTAATTAAATGAAGAAATCAAGAAGAATGGAGGTTTTCCTTGCTTGATTGAAGGAGTAGAATAGAGATTGTGTAGAGCGAGTTAAGAGAAGTTAAGAAATGAGAAAATGAAATAAGGGTTAGGGTTTAAGGCTGAAATAAAGAAAATAAGGCCCCAAAAGCATTTTTGAAAAAGTGCTCCTAAACCTTTTTCATACTCACACATTTACTAATATCAGTATATAACTTTATACTTTATGATTTCAATAAATTTTTCCCATCAAAATTTCACTCAAATCATATTCTAACATTCTTACTTTTATTAACTTTATTTTATTTCATACTTCACACATAAATTCCTAATCTACCTGAATTTATCGATTACCTCGAGTATTCTTTTTCACAAAATAAATTTCAAAAAATTGCCATAATCTAAAAAGAGTGTAACAATTAATTTTAGTGAAATTTACATGATATCTATTTGGATTAGTAAAGTATACAAATAAAAATTACAAGTATTTGGATAATGAGTGTCAAATTAATTTAAATATTACTTTAATTATGGAGCTTTATTTTGAGGAAGATGATTCAATTCTAAAATATTAGTATTCTTTTAAAAGCATTAGTGAAACTTTAGGAATTGAGAAACACAAATTTGTTAGTCTTATGGGGATAAGGAGCTTAAATCTTAGTGATGACTTAAATTGTATTCAACTAACCCTATAAAGAGATTTTTGTTTGAACGATGGCAAAAAGTTGTAAGAAATTGTTAATTTTGAGGATTTCATTATTCTAGCAATTAAAGAAAGAAAGGTTGTAAATTTTTATGGAAGGCTTATGGTGAACGTTTCCTCTTCTACACATCTCTTTGTAGAGCCAGATATCCATAAAGCTTATATCTTAAAAGATTAGTTTAATTAAAGAGGAGAGGATACTATTTGCAAGTTTATTTTCAAAGAAAGTATAGTTGAAAGATCTAAATGTGTGATATGCAAAACTTCACATGATTTATATTTTGATTGAGAATATAGACGATCAAAAGGTGATTAGTAATTGAAAGTAAGAGTTGATATGATTTGAAACTTTATAAGTAATGATTCCATACTTTAGCAAACATGCTACCTAAAAATGCTAAATAAATAACTTTTCAAAAAGTTGATATAGTTGATGTGATTTCAAAGCTTTATACGTAATGATTCTATATCTTAGGAAACATGCTAATGAAAATTAATTATTATTAGTCTACTTGAAAGATTGAATAGTTCATGGACACCATTACGTAAAGTTATCACCATTTGCAATGCCACAACTATTAGTCCCATGATAGTGAAGAATATATAACAATAAAGAATGAAATCGAAAGATTCACAAGGGATGGCTATCTTTATCAATATGTGAAAAATGATTAATCAAGGTAAGACTATGACCAGCAATAACAAAATAAACCTAAACAACACTAGGCTAATGTGATTGATCAAGATCAAACTCTTATTTCCCTCAAAAAAACATGTAAATAAATTGAAAAAAAAAGTAGAAAAGCCCTAAGAAATGGTTAGCATAATAAATGTAATAGATGGAGTTTCACTAAGAATGCTCATAAAAGGCATATAAGGTTAACCATGATAGTAGATGGCAAAAAGAAACTTGACTTGACTTGACTTGTCTCTTATTCAACTATTACTTTCTCAGAAGATAACTATGAAGCTAATTTTGAAAGGGACCACGATGGTCCTATAGTGATAATTGTCATTATTCATAACTACTCAATGGAAAGAACACTAATTAACCAAGGGAGTTTGCTTAACTTTCTTTATGTAGACGTCTCCAAATGGTTACAACTTTCCAAGGATAATCTAATATCATATCCAGGTAACTTAGTTAACTTCCTAGAAAAGTAAATGCTTATTGAAGGAACAACCAGGCTTTGAGTTACCTTAGGTTCATGGCGAACAATTACTAATATTGATGCCAATTTTTCCATTGTAGATGCTCCAAATACAACTTACAACACCATATTCAAATAGCCTCATTAAACCAAGCTAAAGTAATGGTATCAACCAATGTTTCAAAATCTAATTCAATCATTGGCCCGATAGAGTGAATATGTCAAGGTCAAACTAATCTAACTAAGTGAAATAAGTCGTTAAACTAATTAATATATTTTTTATATGTACAAAATTATATATTATATATGCATATAAAAAGGTTAAATCTACTTATTTGTACAAATGTATTTTTAAAATGCAAGTAAACATTGATTTTACCATAATTACAATCATTCAACACAATTTTAATATGTTTCATAATATTAAAATTCTATTTCATTTCAATCTAGTGAAAATTTTAAATTTTTTATTATAAATATTAACATTATTCATCAAATAAGAATGATTTAATGATATTTTATATAAAATATAAATATTTAGTATAAATTATTTATAATAGAGAAAATAGCAAGGTGAGTGATATGAAAATGAATTTTACCTAACAAAGTTCAATATGTAAGTCATTACAATTTTAAATAAGTCATTTGTTATTATAATTCAATAAATCATTTGAAAAATAGAACTAATAAGCTTTTTATATAATAAAATACATCTATATAATGAACAATAAGTTAATACTAATGGTAAGCAGAGTGAATGTTCAAAAAAGGGCCATATCTTTAAAACTTCTTGAAGCAATATTATGTTATTTTTGTTGAAGCTGTAATATACAATGACAATCTCGTCTATTAACCTATCTAAATCGGGTAACATTGATTTAATGGGTTTTGCAAGTATTAAGCGAGTCAAAATGGTTTGACCTTAGCAGGTGTTAGGAATTCGGATTATCATATGCAGCAAAAATTCAAAATTTGATCTGAATTCTACCTAAGATCCATGAAAAAACATAAATCAATGATTAAGATTTTACCTATTGGGCACTCATGTTTCTACTGATCAAAACTTGAGAGCGGATGAATCAAACGCTGGCTGAAAGGTACAGCGTCTCTACGGTATCCACACAGAGTGAACAACGACCTCTCACCCTCCACGAATCTGCTAGGATGCGTTTTTCTCCTTAGGAATTAGGATTGGATGTTTTATGAGTGATTTAAGATTTGTATGAAAGCTTTGAACGTGTTATTAAAGTGCTGCCCTCAAGTCCCTTTTTATAGAACTTAGGCAAGCCATAATTGTAGTCCAACTAGGATAATACTTCCAAAATCCTAATCACACTTAACAACTTATCTTATCCTTATCCTAGAGATAATGGGGAGAGATAGGACTTATCTAATAATTATCTAATATTAGATAATAATATTATCTCATAATATAAATATCTTAATATTAGATAATTACATATAGTTATCAAATATCAAAAAAATATTATCTCATAATATATTTATCTAATATCTGATAAGATAATTATTTAATATTACTTTAATATCAAATAATATCACATAATATATATATTATGTGAATTTATTATTCTTAATAATATATATATGCACGAAAATAAGTCCAATTAATTAGATATTAATATAATTAAAGTCCAATTAATTATTATCTTATTCCTACTCCTTTTATGTGATCCTGTAGGTTCTTACTACGTTGACAATGACTTATTATTGAGCCATAAACAGTAAGCGGTATCTAGCAATACATCACTGCCACTCAAGTAGTAAGAATGTCTGTGATTCGACATCCACCTAATACATGATCAATGTTTTGCATCATAACCCTTTTGTAATAATATCCAAATTGAACTAGAGGCATGGAATGTGTCATCCTCGTCAATATTCAATTTATATTTCTTAATACTGAATAGATTTAAAATAAATTATTAATACCACATATTAATTCAATTGAGCATGGCCATGCATTTCTAAGTCTCACTCAATCAAGGGGCCCAAGGATATTTCTCTTTTATACAAGAGTAACAAAATTCCATCTACATCACTCACTTCTCTCTGCATGATTTATTACACACCCAATCAATGCCCTACTTGTCATTCTGATTAAAGGTGACATAGGACAATATTAAAGTGAGTAATTCCTCATGTAGGGAACTGTAGTAACTTCAAGTCAAAGGTTTATGTGTATTTGTGATCATATGAGAATAACTTATGACACGTCTATCCATGCAATATTCTCATAGTGAGTCAGTCCAGTACATTGTTCACTAGCAATATACTCATGTATTGACTTGATATCATATATCTATGATTCGTAATCATCAGTCACTATACATGCTAGTCTCGATGTATTATTACTATCCTTTTCATAATAATACTTGACTAGGGGTATTTTAGGAATAGCAAAGCTATTGTAAGGATAATTATTATATTAAGTTATAAATTGCACATAATAATAATAAAATTATAAAAATAAAATATAATAATTAAATTACCTAAAATAAAACATGATACATTGTGTATAACTTCAATCATTTATATGATTGGTTCTAGGACACACACCAACAGCAGGTTTCAAATATTATCCAAATCAAATCAAAATTTAGTTTCTGATTAGCCTACCCAATCCTATCCAACCTTAAAAATATTGGTATCAACCTCTTACCTTCTGATAAAATTTTTAATTAAAAATAAGATCAATCATGTTAAAGTAAGCTAAACAACTACTTGAAAATGTTATATTAACAACTTAAGTTAAGAAGAAAGTTCAGGGTTTACGAATAGGAAATATATAGGAATGAAGAAGTTTGGCACTTACAAAATGATTAGCATTAATTCACTAGACCCATAGGAAGAGAAGAAGGAAAATAAACCTAAATTGAAGTAAAACATTGAATTATTGGACTAAAAAATATTTGTTAATCAAAATTAGGAAGGGTCTCCCAACAGACTTCAAAATGAAACCAATTAATTTATTTAAGGAATACATGGAAGTTTTTGCCTTATTTGTTGCTAATATGCTAAAAATTGGTCTAGAAATCACTTATCGTATATTAGCAATAGATTGCATAACAAAAGAAAAAGCACGGATCCAACAAGGCTAGAGTAATCAAAATTGAGGTTTAAAAACTCCTGAAAGTAGGATTCATAAAGAAGGTACCTATACAACTAGGCTTTCAAACATAGTCATGGTGAAAAAGATTAACGAATCCTGTAAAATGTGTTAACTTTAACAACCTCAATAAAGCTTGTCCCAAGATTTTTATCCTTTACTAAACATTAATAGTTTCACAAATAAGACATCTAAACTTAAATAAAAGATGTAAATTACAAACAAAGAACAATCTATTTTTTCAACAAAGGATTACATGGGACTAAAATTAGATATCAAAATATTGAAAAATTAACTTTCTCTTTAATAACTTCTTCTAAAAAGTTGAAATTTAATTTTAGTCCCACCAGATCATTATGATAATTAACCAATTAATTAAATAGATATAGCATGATGATTATGGCATGGTCTATAAAATTAATAGCATATAGTTTACTTTTCAAGCTAAGAAAAGTAATAAAGGTGCAAGCATTGGGTGACTTTGTAGTAGAAATGAAAAGATTGGGAATTAAAGAGAAACTAAGAAATAGTGATAGAAAATCACTAACCATTCATTTAGACCCTTTACACAAATAAATCCTTCAATAAGAATGAAAGCGAAACAAGTGTTATTCTAGAAGGGCTAAATGAGATCAATATTGAGTACACATTAAAGTTTAACTATAAAATAACCAACAACCAAGCGGAATATGAGGCACTAATGGTAGGTTTAAAATTAGCAAAAGAAATGGATGTAAAAGTAATATTAGTAAAAAAAAATAATTCTTAATTAATGGTCGATCAAATTAATGGAACATATGAAATAAAAAAACCTTACTTAATTTGTTATACAAAATATAAAAGCATTAATCTTAGAATTTCAAGAGTTTAACCTCAAACAAATCCCTAAGGATAAAAATAACTATGTTAATGCTCTATCCTAATTAGTTAGTGCTAAATCTACCTTAAATAATTGAGCAATGCTCAAAGAAACTATTATAAGACTAACCATTGAAGAATTGGAATCAATGAATGTTGATTGGTACTCCTTTTAAATGGATATAATCCAAGCTTACTAAGAAAAACAAGCACTACTAACTAATCATCTTAAAGTCAAATGCCAAAAAAAAAGGCCACTTCATTTTTTATGAAAAATGGTCGATTATATAAAAATGGATTTGTCATCCTATCATTAAGGTATCTATCTAAATAAAGCCAATTATATCTTAAGAAAACTACACAAAGGAATTTATGGTAGTCATATAGTTAGTTCTTCTTTAGCTCACAAGGTAATGTGATCAAGATATTTTTTTGCTAACCATAAAAAGAAATGCTCAAGACTTAGTGAAAAAAATGAATAATATTAGAAAAATGGATATATATATATATATATATATATATATATATATATATATATATATATATATATATATATAAACTACTACCATTAGACCAGAAAATAATCATATTATAATGGCTTTTTGCTAAATAGGGTGTAAATTTTTTGGGACTTTTCTCATAGCTCTAAGATAATTTAAATTTATGATTATAGAATCAAACTACTTTACTAAATAAATTGAAATTGAACCTTTTACTACTATTACTATTAAGAATACATAGAAATTTATTTGGAAAATTGTTATTTGCATATTTATCAATTAATCCTTCAAGAAATTCTATCAAGAACTACAAATTACCCAAAGATATACCTTAATCAAACAACCCTAAATGAATAAGTAAGATGAATAGGCTAATTGTGTCATATTGGAAGGGTTAAGGCAAAGGTTAAAAGGGTCAAAGAATAAAGAAGTTGAAAAACCACTAATCATCCTCTGGTCTGGTGGGATAAACATTCAAAAAATAACAAAAGAAAAATCATTTCAACTAACCTATAGTTACGAAGCTCACATTCTTATAAAGATAATCAAATCAAGTAAAAAGGTTAAATAATATTCTGAAAAACATAATGATGAATTAACAAAAGAAGGGATGGATGGGCTAAATGAAGACCAAGAAATGGCTTATATGTAATCATTTGCATATAAATAAAGAACAACAAAATACCATAACAAATCCATAAAACCAAAAGGGTTTAAGAAAAAAAAAACCCAAAACCTTAGTATTAAGAAAGGTTGATAGCTTGAGAAAAGACCATGAAGAAGAAAAGATGGCTACAAACTAAGAGTCTAGAATCTTAGAAATAACGCCTATATAAATAGAGAATGACAAAGTACCATGACAAATCCATAAACTAAAAAGGTTTATGGAAAAAAAACCTAAAACCTTAGTATTGCAAAAGGTTGATGGCCTTAGAAAAGACCCTGAAAAAGAAAAGATGGCCACAAACTAGGAGTCCAGAACCTTGGAAATGGTGCCTATATGCATTAAAAGGAAAAATGTTTCTTGAGACTTAAAATCTAACTCACCTTAAAAGGTATTTTACCAATCTTATAGAATAAACTTTTGTTGTATCATACATGTATAAATAAGCTTGTTAACAAGAGGAATAAAGAGAAATATTTCAAAAATCTTTGAAGTATATCTTTTCATCACCACTATAATAATGATTAGTCATATTCTTTAGCATGAGAGCTCAATCAAATGTCTCCCAAATCAATATACATTATTCATATTTTATAAGTACTTATTCAAGTATCTCAAACTATGCCAACATGTATTGGTCATTTGGAGAGCTCAATCAAGCATATTCTTAACCAAGATTCATCGATTATATTCTATGAGAACTTATTTGTGTATCTCAAACTAACTTAATGTTTATTGATCATCAAGAGAGTTCAATCAAGCATTTTCTTAACTAATATTCAAAATTCATATTCAAGAAAACTTATTCGAGTATTTCAAATGTTACCAATGCCATTAACATTAATCAGTTAAATGAATAGTTTTTTCAAGTATTTTATTGATTACCCAAATAAAGCTTATTTAATCCCTATATCAATCAATCAACCACATTATTAAAACTTAATTATGCATCCTAACTAACGATTCTATGAATTTGCTAACAAGAAAAACCTAATTCTAAGAAGTCATAAACTATAACCTTAATCATCAAAGGTTATTGTAAAGATAACAAACTGATCCATATAAGTGAGTAACTTGTGAAAATTTAGTTATACCATTAAATTAGTCATATATAGGCATAAGTTGTCTTAAGTCTTAGCTACAAAATAAAAAAAAATTTTAAATAAATAATAAATGAGCAAAAGAAGAATAAACTAATGTTACTTTTATTAATAAATGTACATCATTGTCATATATAAAATCTCAGCATTAAAATGCTTTTAAAAATGCATTTTACCTTTTGCCCTTATTGTTCAAATGACCTAATACTACTCCATGACAATTTGATCTTTTTCTTAAACTATGTCAATGGCATCTTCAATTCTAGTTTTCTTATTAGCTATATCAGGATCTACTTTATTATCTTCACCTTCACTTTAATCAATTTTTATCAATAGGTCAGCCATACTTTTATAGTTATCCATTTTTTCAAAGCTTAGAGAGGATAGAGTGGTAATGCTTATTCTTTAGTTAAATCAAATCCTATGATATAGTTTTCCCTTACTAATTATAAATCTCTTCATACTTTTTTTTGTAATTTTCATATTTAGCATTTAGCTCAGCTAATTCACTATAGGACCAATCATCCTTGTCAAGAAGAAGGACTTGGTTAAAAAGTAGTGACAAAGAAAGTGAAATTGGTTAGAAGTGAAGCAATAATAAAAAAGCCTCCTACCAGTAGGATTCTAAGTAACAAAGATGCAAAAATGTGACTTTGATCTAATAATAGACAACAAAAGTCATATGGATCCTAATTGAACTATCCATTTACATCCAACAGCTTATGATTAAGGCCACTTGAATCAAACATAAATCATCCACATCTAATAGTGGATGTGGATCAAGCACAAACTATCCACATATAAAAATAGATGCTAAAAAGCTCAATTGATGATATCCCCTATTATTATTAACATGTATAACAAGATATTAGGAATAATGAAGATTTATAATCTTAAAATTTGTGCCCATGCTTAATTAATTATTTCTTGGATAATAAAACATTTATTTAAGCCTATAATTAATAAATAAATATCATTTTGAATTATCAATATTTGGTTATGGTTTAGGATGATTAGCCATGCAAATAACTCATTCAAGCCTTGCCAAGTTATTTTAGGAAATAAATGATAGACATCTTTATTAGGTTCAAAAGAACCAACCTCTAAGCTTAGACTAATTACTAATGATTAAACCTTAGTGTGTTAAATGATCAATATACTACAAGCATATGAAGATTAGTTGAACCATTTAATTACAAATAATTATAATGGCAAATTTACTAATTAGTAAAAAACTATTTTTATGACTAATTGATCTATATTAAAAATGTCTCACCAAAGTAAAATGATCGATCTATCCCTTTTAAGGACTTTTTAATGGATTCTTATATATTATTATTTTGAACACCTAACTATTTGATACTCTCTCATTCCTTCTAGCCACTCAAACAACTGTTCAAAAATTTGTTTATAGGAGTCTTACAATCAACCATCGAGGTGTAAAGGGAAAAACTTGACTAAACACTATTGATCTACCGAATTCTAGTAATACAAAACTTCATAAGTAGTTTTTCATAGACAGCCAATCCTATGGCCTTTTTTTTTTAAAAAAGTTTGCATCTTATTTCAAAACCTTTCTTTTAGTTGATACTCTTCACGATCAATAAATTTGCTTGCTAGAAGTTTTCCTCTATTTTAGTATATCCTCAACAACTAAAGTTTACTCCCTATGCCAGCGGCTTGACATCACTTTCTTAAAGTCACTACTTCTTCCTTTTTAAGGTTAAAATTAAAGCACTATCACACTCCAATCCTTTTCTGTTTGTGATTAGAGAAAAGCCAATGCCATTGTCATACACAATTAATTTTTCACCTCTCTTTCTAGGCTTTAGTTGCTAAAGCTGGGGATGAAATTTAATTACAATCGAAGAGAAAAAATAATGTTTACTCTTGGAAATGATTTCCAAACCAATTGTTAAAATCATCTTCTTTTTTAAAAATTGGGTGATTTCTACCGTGCATAAGGTTAAATCCTATGTTGCAGTGCAATGGATGATGTAGAAGTTTGTAGGCTATAGAAATCAATTGTGAAGTAATAGCTATCATTGATTTAGAATGGTAATGCAAGAAAGGATTTGAATTTATGAAAAGATCCCAATAATTTCTAAACCTTTCAATGAAATCCTAATAATTTAGTAAAAGTGCCCAAATATGAAAATATCCTTAAGTAGTATTGTTTTAACCGAAAAATTGCCAATGAAATCCTAATTTGTTTTCTATTTTACATGTATTCTTTTTTTTATGTCCTTTTTTTATTAGGCTAATATAAAAAAATAATATAAATATAATGTGATATATTTTGAATAAATTAAATTATAAAAAATTCTATTTATTTAATTTTTATTTACTCTATGTAATATTTTTTATGCTAAAGATGTTCATTTGATTATGAATTCAAATTATGGAGAATTTATACTTAATAAAGTAAATCAATTGATTTTGCATATTTTTATTTATCAAAAATCTAATATATATGTAAAAAATGTATGATTCACAAGTTTAAATATATGATTACATCAATAAAGATTTATTTATGGATCAATTTTTATCTCATAATTATTTTCTAAGAGACTTTTATATATAATAATAATGCTAAAACATGAACGTAACCATGCTAAACTCAAGGAGTAACTCCAAATCAATCACTTCATGGGCCAAAACTTCCATCCCCTAGAATTTCCATCATACTCTTATATCAAAGAAATACCTTCCCCACGCCGCAACTTATTGCTTCATAGTCAATGCATAACTTTTAGTTAAATTGTTACTTATGGTCAAAGACTTGACTTTTTGAAATTTTACATGCATCGTTGTGGGCCTTTCCTTGTAATTATTTTTGTCTAAACAAAGACAAAAAAATAACTTCTTAATTATATTATAACATTAAAAAATTATATAAGTATAGCTAGTTATGCAAAGAAATTATCACAAGGAATGTTATATTAATAAAAAATAATTATTTATTTATCTATTCAGTCTATTGTAATTAGTTTAATTGTGTTTTTTATTAAGTTACAATATTTTTTATTAGTAAAAGTTAAATTTTAGAATTTATAAAAGAATTTATTTAATTAACAAGTTATGTTTCCGAGAATGTTTAAAGTATATAAATGTTGCACCAAAAATATTAAAAATATGAAACGCAAAAAGAATATGAATGTTTTAGTTTTAAGTTTAAGTCTATTTTCTTTTCTTATTTATTTGCATTCTCACTTATATTCCTTATTTTAAATTTAATTTAATTTAATCTTTAAATTGCATTAATAAGTGTTTCTTTATTTTTGTTTTGTTATATTTAAATGTGACAAAGATTAAATTACAAGAAAGCATTTCACAGGTCGATCATAGGGTAGTTCATAATTATTTTATAATTGGTAAATTAGTTAATAATTAATAATTAATAAATTACTTAATTGAATTAGAAGTATTTAATAAAATTAGTTGTTGAACTAATTAACAAATATAAAATAACATAAAAATATATATTAATATTTGCTTTTTAGTAAAGAAAAGACTTCGACTTTTCTCAATTACCTTATAATCAACCTGTGAAATGCTTTCTTGCGATTTAATCTCAGTCACATTTAAATATGACAAAAAAAAAATAAAGCAACATTTATTGATGCAATTTAAGGATTAAATTAAATTAAATTTAAAATAAGGAATATAAGGGAGAATGCAAATAAATAAGAAAAGAAAATAGACTTAAAGTTAAAACTAAAACATTCATATTCTTTTTGCATTTCATATTTTTAATATTTTTGGTGCAACATTTATATACTTTAAATATTTTTTAAAACATAACTTGTTAATTAAATAAAAGATTTTTTATAAATTCTAAAACTTAATTTTTACTTATAAAAAATATTGTAACTCAATAAAGAACACAAGTAAACTAATTATAATAGATGGAATAAATAAATAAATATTTTTTATTAACATAACATTCCTTATGATAACTTCTTTTCATAGCTAGCAATACTTATATAATTTTTTAATGTTACAATTTAATCAAGAATTTTTTTTTTTTTTTTTTGCTATCTTTGTTTAGATAAAAATAATTACAAGGAAAAGCCCACAGTGATGCATGTAAAATTTCAAAAAATCAGATCTTTAACTATAAGTAACAATTTGAGTGGGGCTCACACAACATATAAATAGATTTATAACTACACTAAAATTACAAAACATCCACTTAAAATAACATGCCATGTTGGATTGAAAACAGCTGTTGAAAACAATTTGATTCAAAAAATTATTTCTAAATCTATTTTGTAAAACAGCTGTTGAAAACAAAAACATATCCAAACATTTGAACTCTCACTCAAGGGCCAATATAGCATATTCAAACTCCAATGTGTTTCCCATGTGGAGGCTTATTCAGCAACACACTGACAGCATTAAGGATAACTCATTCAGAGTGTTCATTATCAATCCAACATAATTTGAAATGTATCAAGACATCAGCATATGCTAGATATTGACCGCATAATTACACAGCTTTACAACAGCAACAAGCTAGTCGTGACAAGAGCACTTCAGAGCTTTACAACTGCAGCTATACCGCACTGCAATTCATCTCATTCAGGCAACATTCCTCTCATCCCTGCTTTCAGTTTGCTCACACGATGCTCAACATAAATGTCAACATTCAAACTTCTTCCGGGCAATTCAGCAATGCGGTTCCCGAAGCCAGGCCTTATTCCAAGAAGAGAACGAGCTGCTCTCATCTCAGCTCCTATTCCCAGTACCCTTCCAAATAACTTGAGCTGCCACCGATGACATGATAGGTCTCATTTGTAGCACCAAGTGATAAATGTATTGCATCCATTTTTCCAATCAGGTCTGTTTGAGGGTATTGAAGATTAATTGATGGTGGCCATGGCTGAAATGGTCTCTGAAATGGTCTCTGAAGATCAAGTAAAGTTAGATATTGCTCCTCTGCAAATTTGGTAGCTTGAAATGGAGGATCTCTTGGTTGTATTGAATCCATACGATTTCTCCTCCCAAGTATTTCCACAGCTCTGTAATTGTGAACAAACTTGTAAGTGTTGCAGCTGCCCAGATAGAAGTCTTCATCACACTTAGAACCGTCACCTCGCTTATTGTTATAACCAGGGTAGTCTGTTTGCTTGAAGACTTCACAGTCAATTAAAGTCAAAAGACTCTGTGAAGCAAGTTCCTCTATATTCCATTTGCTGTAAGGTTCTTTATTTTTATGGCTTACATGAATTTCGCCATCAACTTGAAGCAGGCACTTTGCATTCCTGAAGAAATTCAGGACAAGTCCTCTATGCCTCCTGTTAACAACAGAGAGAGGCACTAAGAGCTTCACTCACATACAATCACAAGGAGAGCTCTTAAAATTTTTCAGAGCCATAGATATCAGGTAAAAGCATATTAATGATGGAAATTATAGGGAGGCAGCAAAGCAAAGTTCTTTCATTAACATCTTGGCTTCTTAAAAGTTTTGATTTGGCTATCCCACCTTGTGCTCTCTAGATATTTTTATCTTGATATTTTTACTCTACTTAGATTTTTATCACTCCATTAACACAGAGACAAAAATTTGACTTATAATAGAGTTTCGTTTGCTTTCATTTACAACAAAACACTTTCTAGATTCTAGATTTTTTATGGAGCTCATTCACTGCATTAACTTCTAAAAAGGGAATCAGTTACCTAAGGAGGCATATATTTCACTCATGGAACATCGGTTGATAGATACAACAACCACATTCCTTCTTACGAGTGCATGCACACATGCACGTGCGCATATAAAGCAATATTTTCCATAAGATACTGTCATATTTGGATACAATAAAAACGCCACATCCAATGTGCGGAAGAGATCATTAAGTTCTATATTGTCATGATGATATCAAGATTGACAAATGAATTATCTTCTCAAAGTCAAAATTTGAGCAACTATATTAATTATAATGCCAAGAGTGAACAAAACATCAATCCTCATTTCATTTGAGTTTAGACCGGAATTGGAATTCAATTTAAGAGTAAACCATTTTTTAAGCCCAGCAGCTTAAGTAATTGACTCCTTCACAGAGGCT
Source organism: Sindora glabra (assembly GCA_020226215.1). Classification (NCBI taxonomy): domain Eukaryota; kingdom Viridiplantae; phylum Streptophyta; class Magnoliopsida; order Fabales; family Fabaceae; genus Sindora; species Sindora glabra. The sequence continues at coordinate 49,550,352 of CM035230.1, read as the reverse complement.
AAACAACAATGGGGAGCAACGCTTCCTTGCATTACTTATTTTCTAAATTTAACCATGGGCAGCATAGCGGAGCCATATCACTATAACAACTCAATTAATACCTTCCATAAGGAGCTAATGATGTTAAACAATAATGATAAACTTACATAATCATACGGTCGTCGACTTCCTTTCCATGGAAGCCAGCATGAGGGAAGTTGAATACAATACGATCAAATCTTCGCATTTTCAAATCTGGGTGAAGTTCCATCTTGGTTGCATCCAATCCATGCAACAAGCATGCTCCCAGCTCTTTTAACTTATCTAAATTATACTTCGCCGCTTTGTATTTCTTGAGAACATCATCTTAATCAAGAGGAAGAACATTGATGACATAAGCCAGGCAGAAGCTTTTAGGAGTAAAATAAAGAGATACAAAAATTTTAACTAAAGAGCCAATTAGGCTCATTAAATTCATCCACTATCAAAACCGAGTGCCATATAATTAATGACACAGAGAAAATATAAACAACAATCTGAATGATGCTAATTATGGTTTTCTATTCTCTAAATGCAATTTTAATATATCACCATAAGCACCTTCTCAATTGGGAGTCAGAAAGAGTTTAGCTTTGAGAAATTAGCAGTAAGTTTAAGTTGCAATACAAACACAAAATCTACGGACTGACCACTGACAGCAAATTCAATAAGTTGCAATACAAAACACAAAATCTACGAACTGACCACTGATAGCAAATTCAGTGATAATAAAAGAATGAACTAAATTCTCCAAATGACTATGCTTCATTTAGATGCTAAGGAAAAAAGTCAAGTGGCAGAAAAATGAACAATTAAAATAATGTAAAAAATTTCAGCTGTAAAGTAGTCTCTCTTGGTTTACCAAAGCAAAAATGGGAAAGTAAAAGCAGTCTGCAAGGAATAAAAAGATAAAGAAAGAGATTAGGTTTGTGGATAAAATCTAAAAAATTAGTAAAGTTTAGCCAATAACTTTATACAGGTAGATGATTGATGAATGATCAAACCCAACTTAAGATTTTTCTTACTGAAGGAAAAATTAAAACGAACAAAAACAAAAACATTCGTCGTAGGATCAAGGAAATCGTTAGACAAGCAAAGCGACAATTTTTTTTTATTTCTTTTGCATTATTTTCGTCAGTATCCAAGGTCAAGACTTCAACATTCAATCAACCAACCTTAAGAACTAATAAAACTTACGATAACAAACAAACAGACGTAACGATGAAGGAAAACATGAACAAACCATGAGAGTCCAAAGATGAGGCCACAATGTTGGAAGCAGAGCCAAAACCGCGACCTAAGCACAGTGAAAAAGAGAAATCACCCTCACCCACCAGCAGTGTCTGGTGCTTAGAGGAATAATATTTCACCCATTTCTCCTCATCGTCTTCGTTGACACTCAAATTCTTCTTCATGAGCACATTTGCCATTAGGCCTTTTTTCTTCATTCTTCGTCTCTTCTTCATTCTCGGTCTCCTGATGCAAGAGAAGTAAAGCCAAGCAGCGAACAGCAAAGGCAAGATTCTTACTTCGTCGTGTGATCATGAACATGCATTTAAAGAAAGAAGATTTAAATAATGATTCCATCCATCCCACGACATTGTACTACAGGGGCAAGGCCACTGTGTCCCCATGTGAAGCTACAGAGTACAGACAAAAGGCGTCATTTTACCCGATGAAAAGCAAAGAGCAAGTAACTTCAACAATGGGTAAAGTCGCCCGTTCGATTGATTTTCTATTAATTTTATTTTTCATTGAGAGTTTATCTCAATTTAATTTTTATAACTTAATTATTTGGTAACAGCTTTTCACATTTTATAAAGTAATTATTTGATAAATAACTTTTCGCATAATTTTTAATTGATTTGACTTAAAATAATTTATTGACTTAACTTTTAATTTAATAAACTGTTTGGTTAACAGCGAATTACATTAACTCTTTGCAATAAAAAAGCTATTCTCACAAACGCTGAATCAAACAGCGTTTTGCTGTGGTGGCAAGCATTTTCATTTTTAAATATTTGAATTCCCCCAAATATTTTTTATATTTTCCACCTTGCCCTTCATCTGCTTGCTCCTTCAATTTTTTTTGCATTTTCCTTCAATTTTCCTCCAGCTGCTGGCTGCTGCTTTAATTTGATACTTTCCAATTTTTTAATATATTTTATGATTAATAATTTATTTTTCAATTGACTCATAACCATGAAGAATATTACTTTATTAATTTTTTATTTTTTTTACTATCAACATATAAAAAATTATAATATTTATTTTTTCATAAAAATCAAATAATTATAATTATTAATTTTTATTAAAAAAATTATTTAATATAAAAATTATATTAATTTACTTTTGAAGGAATATTTAATATAATATAATTTATATGATCTAAAATATTAAAATAAAAGAATACTTAAATAATTTATAAAATATATTAATATCCTTTTATATTATTTTACAACAAACAGCTAATTATAAATAGTTAATTTTATCAAATATTTTTATTTAACTAACTAATATAATTAGTTAGTCAAATCAGTTAATACAATTAGTTATCAGTTAACAGTTAATTAAATCAGCTAATAGTTACAGTTATCAGCTAATTGTTAAATAAGTCCAAAATTAATTCAATTTTAAATTTTAATTCCTCTATATATAAAATAGAGTTATTAAATTATTATATAAAAAATTAAAAATTGATATAAATTTTAGTAAAAAATTTCAATCTTACAAAAAATAAAAATAAATTTTTTATTCTTCAACAATTATCTAAGAATAAATTATCGGCAACGATAATTATCCAAATATAGTTATAAGAAGTTTAAAACTTTGTTCTACCCTGATAAAATATCATGGGAAGAAAGTGCAAATTTCTATCTTTAATTTTGATTAATTGTATTTCAGACTCATAACTACAATTATCCAAACATAGCTACGAGAAGTTTAAAACTTTGTTTTACCCTGATAAAATATCGTGGGAAGAAATGCAAATTTCCACCTTTAATTTGAGTAATTGTATATCACACTCAAGACAATTAATTTTTATAATCACTCATTTAAAATTATTTTTTTACGATAATAGAAGTAATAAGTTACTTAATATATACATATAAAGTTCTGATTCAATCTTTAAATATAATAAAAATAAAATTTTTAAAATGATATTGAATATTACTATATTATTAAAATGCGGACACTCAATTAAAATTATTAATAAGGGATAAATTGCTTTCAAGAAGAGCTTTCATCGTCACTCTTAACAAGAATTTAAAACCTTCTTTGTATTGTTGGAAAGAATTTTTATAAAAAAAAATTAAAAATATTATTTATATATATATTAATAAAAAAATCACATACCACTTGTAGTTAAAATTATAGTAATAAAAAATAAATATTTCTTTTAAAAATATTATTTTCTTATAACATATTTACAAAAAGTATCCTCCATGGATACAAACCAAGGGACATATTCTAACCCAAAATTTAAGCATCATAACCATGTATTTTGGTGCTCGCATTCAATGAAATGAATCGCGATAAAGTGGCCAAAATACTTCAAAAACAGGACAAAAATTAGGAAAATGTATATAGGCAAGTTTGCACTTGAATTTGAGATTTATAATATTTTTTATTTTAAAAAATAGAAGAACTTATTTAGTAATTTATTTTTCAAAATTATAATTTTAAATATGTAAAAAAAAGAACTGATTTTTAAATATTTTTTAAAATTATTTTTATTTTTTTATATCAATTTTACAATTAAATAAAATAATTTTCTTATATATAACATTGGCCACCTCTTATTCTTTATCTTTTTTAATCCAAAAATAATTTTTAAAAATAATGAAAATTGTTTCTAAAAATAATTTTTGAAAACATAAAAATAAAAATATATCCAAACACAATTATAATTTTTCACTTTACTTGTTTTTTTACATAACTTCATATAAAATTAAGTATCGTTGCCTCTCAAATAATAACAAAATAAATATTCCCTTCATTATTTATTATTTGTCACATTGATTTTACAAAAATTAAAAAAGTGATTTAGTCGAACTTTGTAAAATTATCCCTTAATTTAAAATCAAAATTTATTCTATTCTTTTTTAACCCTTTATTTAAAATTTGTAATCAAATTTAAATACACACAAATCTCTTTTTTATTTCATACACAAATTCTAATACAATTAAAAATAGAGAGAGATTAATATATTTTAATTTTAAATTATAAAATAATAAAGTATTTATTAAAATAAATAAATAATAAAATTAAAATATATATTTAATATTTTATTAAATTTCTAAAATGATAGATAAAAATAAAAAAAAATTAAAAAAATTTAAAAATATAAAAAAAATAATAAAAAATAGAGAAAGCAAATGTTGTGTGAAATCTACTTATAAATAATTTTACCTTTTGTGTGGCGTAACTAAAATAAAGTTTCATTACCTTTAAAAATAATTTTTTAAGATAGTGTTTGACTTTAGATAAAGATAAATTTCATTTTATTTCATCTCATTTATCATTTTTATTTTAATTATATTTACTTCGTTATAAAATCTGTCTAATTTAATAAAATTTTTATTAGAATTTATTTTATTTAATTTAAAATATGTTATAAAAAATTATCTTTTTTAATATCATATTTATCATAATATTATTAAATTTTATTTTTTATTAAATTTTTTATATATTTTAATTAAATAATATATTTATAAATAAATTAAAATTATTTCTATGAAAATAAAATAAAATTAATTTTAGAATCGTTGGATGGGAAACGAGCCAGTGAATGATTATAAAAATTAGTAATTAAGACGGTTAACTATCCCAGTGTTGTGGAGACTTATATACATTTTTTTTTTCAAAATAATATTATAAAAGGTTAAAGCCTTTGGAAAAGATCTGCTGTAAAATACACATTGACCGCAGTGCCCCTTCTTACGGTATTAGATTTCCAATGATACGGTTTATGAATCATCGTATCAATAGAGCTTGCATACAAAATAGAAACACTTGCGGATTTAGCCATAAATGAAACAGGCTCAAATCTGACACATATCTTCCAAGAAAATCTTGTTATTTTAATGAGAATCTCCACTGCCGGCTTGCAGACGTCGTATCAGAGCTCCAACCAATGGCCGTGCCTTGACTCTGTTTTAATATTTTAAATAAAAGTAGAATTTAAAAATTAATAAAATATTTTAAATAATATATATAATTTTATAATTCCGTCATTGGCTCCGACACTTGGCCTGAACTATATTCGTATGCTAGCTAAGAAGGGAAATAGAAAACAAAGGACTCGTTTGGTTCATACGGGAAATAAGTTCCCATGGGAAATGGAACTTCACAGGAAGTTGATTTCCCGTATGAACTTCCTGGGATATCTGAATTTTTGTTTGGTTGACAGGGAGCAAGTTCCATTTCCCGCAGTAAAAGTTCCTACATTTTTGTTTGGTTCAACTTTGTATTTCCTACGATATAACAATGAAATGACGAAAATAACCTCCAAAATAAACATTAACAGATATTAATTGATTGAGTTATTTTTTATGTGGAAAACACTGTTCTTCGAGGCGGGAAAATGAAAGGACACGACATCGAAGCGACAAAACGCAATGGCCTGAATACGAAACGACGCACGCGAAGGGCGTTTCGGCGGGGACAAAAAGGCCGAAACAGTAACAGTAACAACACTTCGCATTCCATCTCAAAGCTCACCAGAACCAGTGATCTCAAGACGCAGGAAGACACCGTGGTTATCATCGCCGAATACACCAAGAGAAGATACCAAACAACTCTGAACAACCGGATAACCTCATTTATCCACATCGGACGCTGAAAGCAAGATCAAACAGCAACTCTGAACAAATGGGTCGTCCACAGGTAAACCCACCTCCTCTTTAGCATTGACTCTAATACAGGCATCATACTTCAGTTATAAGTGCAACGAAAATGTAGAGTTGCTTGCTTGGACTTGTGTTCCTACGTGAGTTGAAGTAAAACCCTAGCAGTTAGTAGGACCACAACATGCCATGTATTTTGTTGCATGTTACTGTCACTCCACATAATATCCGTAAGACAGTTATACTACGGTTATAGGCTCATGTTACTGTTTCTCGGTGAAACAGTAACACCCCACTGCGATGATGTTGCATTGTTATTCATACCTCACAGAGTGGCACTTACCCAACTGTTTTGTTAAACGTGTATGTATCATTTTGTATCTGATGTTACTTTTTCTTGCTGAAACAGTAACACCACTAGGAAGAATTGGATGTTGCATTAGTGATCATACCTGGTTGTGACTATTTATGCTTGATCTAACTCTTGATTTGACGTTTACCCGAGCAGAAAGACGCTAAAGCACTCTCACAAGGAGACTTTTCTGATGAAGAAACCCAGAAATTCCAGCAGTATAGGTCCAATCTCTTGGCCTGCATTAGGCAGGTTGATCAGCTTCAGTTGGATGACAGGCACACGACGGTGCTACGACACAACGCATTCTGGGTCCTGATAAACGCAATAATAACAAAGGAACTGGATCGCAGCATGTGTCGTAAGAGCGATGTTGAAATTCAGTCCATAATTGCTACCTTCTCAGACAAGAATAATTATTTCAACATCGGGGGCGATCATCTCAGAATAACACCAGCATCAGTGAAGCTGATCTTTGGAATAAGAGATGGAGACCAGCCCATCCAGACAACCTCTGGCAAGAGGACCTTGTCAGACTTTGATGTTAGATGTTTCCGTGGCAAATCACGCCTGAGCAAACCAATCATATTCAAAGCTCTCCAAAGAGCAGTGCGGGGAACATCGGAGACTGATGTGCAGGATGTCTCCCACCTCATGACGTTGATGCTTCTTGTCACCCTATTCGTACCCAACAGGGCCCACACAATGGGTTGGTCGTATATCAATTTGTGGAGGATGTGGACGAAATAGCACAATATGGGTGGTCACAACACATTCACGACCAACTCATGAATTCTCTCAAAAAGGACAGCACCCCCAATGTAACCGGGTGTGTCATGCTATTGCCAGTAAGTTAAAGATGTCAAAACTGCTCTTTACTTGGTGTTCGAATCCTTTACATTTTCTTCATTCATATCCATTCATTTGAGTGAATGTTCCTGTCTCTTGTTGTATGTTTGTCGCAAGGCTTGGCTCATGTTGTTGTTTTAGGCTAAAACAGTAACATGACCCTCCTTTGTCTCTTAAGGGTTGTCCCAGGTTTTATGGCGTCTCTATTGTTAATGTGATCTCATTAGACATTTAGTCGTGAGTTCTTAATCCCTGTTGTATGTTTCTTGCACTGGCTTGGCTCATGTTGCTGTTTTAGACTAAAACAGTAACATGAGCCTCCTTTGTCTCTGAGTGGTTTACTCAAGTTTTATGGCGTCTCTATTGTCAATTTGATCTCACCAGACAGTTATTCGTGAGTTCTTCATCTCTGTTGTGTGTTTGTCGCAAGGCTTGGCTCATGTTGCTATTTTAGGCTAAAACAGTAACATGAGCCTCCTTTGTCTCTGAGTGGTTTACTCAAGTTTTATGGCATCTCTATTGTTAATTTGATCTCACCAGATAGTTATTCGTGAGTTCTTCATCTCTGTTGTGTGTTTGTCGCAAGGCTTGGCTCATGTTGCTGTTTTAGGCTAAAACAGTAACATGAGCCTCCTTTGTCTCTGAGTAGTTTACTCAAGTTTTATGGCGTCTCTATTGTTAATTTGATCTCACCAGACAGTTATTCGTGAGTTCTTCATCTCTATTGTGTGTTTGTCGCAAGGCTTGGCTCATGTTGTTGTTTTAGACTAAAACAGTAACATGAGCCTCTTTTGTCTCTGAGTGGTTTACTCAAGTTTTATGGCGTCTCTATTGTTAATTTGATCTCACCAGACAGTTATTCGTGAGTTCTTCATCTCTGTTGTGTGTTTGTCGCAAGGCTTGGCTCATGTTGCTGTTTTAGACTAAAACAGTAACATGAGCCTCCTTTGTCTCTGAGTGGTTGCCCCAAGTTTTATGGCGTCTCTATTGTTAATTTGATCTCACCAGACAGTTAATCGTGAGTTCTTCATCTCTGTTGTGTGTTTTTCGCAAGGCTTGGCTCATGTTGCTGTTTTAGACTAAAATAGTAACATGAGCCTCCTTTGTCTCTGAGTGGTTTACTCAAGTTTTATGGCGTCTCTATTATTAATTTGATCTCACCAGACAGTTATTCGTGAGTTCTTCATCTCTGTTGTGTGTTTGTCGCAAGGCTTGGCTCATGTTGCTGTTTTAGGCTAAAACAGTAACATGAGCCTCCTTTGTCTCTGAGTGGTTTACTCAAGTTTTATGGCATCTCTATTGTTAATTTGATCTCACCAGACAGTTATTCGTGAGTTCTTCATCTCTGTTGTGTGTTTGTCGCAAGGCTTGGCTCATGTTGCTATTTTATTGTCCGCAGTATTGGCTGTGTGAGATTACCAACGTGCTGGGCGGGCACCACATCAAAAAAGTCCCAAGGTGCCTCAAATGGGACCTGAAGCTCCTCACACGCCAACTGAGGGATCAACTTATCAGCCAGCTTCAGGTAACAGTATGAAAATATCAACTTATTACAATGCCCGATACATGTCAGTGCAGGAAAGCATGTTGCTGTATTGATACCCATTGCAGCAGTTTACTTTGTTTTATGCGTGGTGTTGTTGTTTCATAACAGACACAAGCATGCCGTAGTCACAATGCAACATGTTGCTATTTTCTCTAAAAACAGTAACATGCCGAATTCCCACACTAACAGTTGAAATAATGTTATGCTTCAGGTCGTAAACAGGGAGATTGAGCCCACTGCACATGAATACGATCTCCTGTACACAAATGAGACAAATCTGCGGTTGATTGAATTCGCTGACAAAACAAAGTCGCGCGACACACCCTCCCAGTCGGAGGACTCGGAGGGCGATAATGAGACAGCATCGGCCCAGTACGTGATCCAACCCCGGCCAACAAAGCTGGACCAATTCGCCGATATTGCGCTGTCCCAGAAGGATCAACAGCAACAAAACAACGATGAAGTTCTGCGGCTTAGGGATCAACTCACCAGTGCAAACACAGAGTTACTCAGACTGAAGGATGAGTTGACGTCCCTCACTGAGAAACTTCATTGGTTAGAACAACAGAAAGAAGAAAACGCCGGGACAATATCGAAACTTAAACACGATAACGCACTGCTACAGGAGGAACTGTCCACAGCAACAAGTGACGCAGAAAACCTCAGGACGGTCAACATTACTTTGGAAATGGTTAATAAACAGCTCAATGCACAGGTATCAGAACAGATTGTGCAGGTGGTTGAACAAGCTGAGGTAGAAACCACCAGAGCTGAAGACCAAGTTACATGCGAGGCAAAACAGCGATCAATGATAGCGAACATAAAGAAAAAACCAAGAAAAATAAAACGGGACGAGGAGTTCACGTACTCGGGTCCTTTGAAAAAACGAACAAGACAAGCATACGCACGTCAGTAGATAACAACCGCTGAGGAGCTAACAACCGCTGAGTACATCTACGGGCAGACCGAAGAGGCCCCCGTTGTAATTGAGGATGAAACACCCATAGAAAAAAACATTAAAAAGCAGTCTCAGAAGCCATCCCACAGTCCAAAGTTTCCAACTTCAAAATACTTGACCAAGGATGTCAGGAGTAAGATGATGCGATTAAAACTGGCAGGCGATCCACAGTAAGTCATGTTCTATTTTGTTGTGGATGCTTTGCATTTACTAGGAAGTTTTATCTGTTGCCTCATCTAATCCCCTTGCCCAATCACCACATGCAGTATTTTTGTCTGGTCAATCCCCCAGCAGGATTTGTTCATCACATTTGAGGAATTGGTGGGAGTTATGAAGGAGGAATCAATCACGAACAACGTATGTATCATCTGGTCGTTGTTCATGCATTGTTGTTTTGTCATTAATCACACCTCTGTTCCTGTTACTGTTTCTTTCCTAAACACTCAATGCAGATCATAGATGCCCATGCCTACACTCTGAGCCTGGCTTCTAGGAACAGTGAAAGGAAGGTATTTACCTTCGACAGCTGTTGCTGGGTAAGATTCTGAATCCATCTCGCTTATACGAATCACAGAAGGTATCATTGATTCTGACGTAGGTTAAAACTATGTTGACAGTCTTACATTGTCAGCGACCTCAAGTTTCTCCAGGAAGCCAGGCAATACAAATTCGATGCACACATGGAGGAGGCAATGGCTGCCGATGTTGTTATCTTCCCACTGAACTCCACGGGCGTCAATGACTTCAGCAACCCCAACCACTTCACTCTTCTCGTCCTGGATAATAAAGCGCGCAGGTGGACGCACTATAACTCGATGCGGCCGAGAAGAGAGGGGACACCGGATCCATATTTTCGTGATGCCACAATGGTGGTGAGTGATACTAACTACATTGTTATTTTATTGACGTCACTCTCTCCATCAGACACAGTAACATCATTGTAGACAGTTGCATGGAGTTTTAACCTTTCATTTTTGTTGGTTTGATAACAACAGAAGGACTACTACGAGAAAAGGATGAATGAAATCCTCACACGGGGTGGAATGGATAAGAGGGTAGGGCGAGCCACCTCAGGTCCACCGTTTGATATAATATCATACGAACGGTCACCTCAACAGGCAGAAGCATCGTAAGTAGCAAGGTCCTTTCTTACCGAATGTTAACATGGCTAGTGGGTACCAAACTAACTCGTTACTATTTTCCAGGCAAGACTGCGGGATAATCATGTGCTTCCATATAGAGAATGTATTCAACAATAAAGAGTTTCAGGAACAATTTCCCTTGGAAGAAGTGAGACGATACAGAGCAAACTTAGTTAATAAATTCCTCCAGGATTTCACTCTTCCCAGCTGAAGTTGTTTAACATGCACATATATAACAATAAAGTTGGTTATTATGCACATATGTAAAACTAAATTCATGTTTTATCCCAAAGTCTTAATATTTAAAATTCAAGTGTATGTATAACTCAATTGTAAATGTAATTCTTCTGTACAGATTAATCTTATATCCAGTTTATGTTAGCACCCAGACATCAGGTTGCCATGTGAATTACTCGCACACGTGTTGATGCTACTATTTTTTAACGGATACCCCACCCATCCAGTTGTGCGATACTATTATCGAAACCTACCACCAATGTTTGTATGAATGAAGGACAATCAGGTGGACACAGCCATCAGGGAGCAATACCCAGCAGCCAGGGCGATGTTGCTGTTTTATCCCAAAACAGCAACATCCCACACGAACACGTTTCTTGGACACACGGAGGAGAGAAACTTTTCAAGTGACGTGAATGACAACCTAGACCCGCCCCCCAGCCAATCTTAACCTCCAGGGAGCAATACCCAGCAGCCAGGGCGATGTTGCTGTTTTATCCCAAAACAGCAACATCCCACACAAACACGTTTCTTGGACACACCGAGGAGAGGAACTTTTCAAGTGACGTGAATGACAACCTAGACCCGCCCCCCAGCCAATCTTAACCTCTAGGGAGCAATACCCAGCAGCCAGGGCGATGTTGCTGTTTTATCCTAAAACAGCAACATCCCACACGAACACGTTTCTTGGACACACGGAGGAGAGGAACTTTTCAAGTGACGTGAATGACAACCTAGACCCGCCCCCTAGCCAATCTTAACCTACAGGGAGCAATACCCAGCAGCCAGGGCGATGCTGCTGTTTTATCCCAAAACAGCAACATCCCACATGAACACGTTTCTTGGACATAATCAAGATAGGAACTTGTCAAGCGACGTGAATGACCACCCGCACCCGCCCTCTAGCCCATCATAACCTCCAGGACTCAAAACCCATCAGTCTAGGCGATGTTACTGTTTTCGTCCAAAACAGTAACATCATCTAATACATTAATTAGGAGTATCAATGGAATTGCCATGAGAAAAAAAAATGGAATGTATTGTTATATTCAGCCACATCATCTAATACATTAATTAGGATCTGATGTCAGTGCCCAAAAAATAGGTGCACATACAGAAGTTCAACAACATAGTATGAATTTAGTCAGTGTCTTGGTTCCTATTGACTACTACTTTTCTAGAACTTCACTGATCTGGAAGTAACAAACCATGCACATAAGTAGATCTGTACTCCTCTGGAAGGCTAAAAAAGAAATTAACTTCTAGGGGGTTGAGAGCAATCTTCCTAGCCGCAGTCATAACTTAGGTAGGAGTTAACCCGTCAATTTTCATAATCTCACTTGTCACTTGCATCCTTCTCCCTGCAGAATCAGATTCATGTTGGAAACAAGACGCCAAGCGGCCTATATGTTTACTTGCATCCTCCATCACATCACTCATTCGTGCAAATCTAGAAGAGAATTCTCTCAGAACTTCTGAATTTTCTATCTTTGCCTTCTTTGACCTACGGTTTACTGGGGTGGTTGAGGAAGAAGTTCCCATTGGGGCACATGGAGGGACTGGGTAAGTGTCCTCCGCGGAAAAGGCAGGAACATTTTCTTCTTGCTCTTCTTCCTCTCTGTCCCTTACTTCGTCTTCTATCCCCTCTAATGCATCTTGGGGATTTACAGCCTCGTCTCCAATGGCTCTATCCTTCCCAAATATTTTGGCTAAATCATCAAAAAATGAAAATGGCTTATTTCTTAAACCCACGGCATTTTTATGGCTCTAGCATAAAAGAAGGGAAAACATAATGAGAGAAGGTAAAACTTTAAAAGCTGTCACCAATAAATAGAATTATACACATTTACACTTATGTGCATAGAAGAAAAGGCATAGTATAAAATATTACCTTCACCCATTCATCCCACACTGGCTTTGAGCAAGTTACATACTTCTCTTCATCATTCCATCCAAAGCCGCTAGCAGCTGGACCAAGCATCTCCGCAATAGCATTATATTGATTCCTCAAATACTTGATACGGGACTCGATGTGTGGCTTAGCCTTCATACCACACCCAGGAATCTTCTGATCCATAAGTTGTTCTAACCTGTTATAAGCTCCATTCTTGAACTGGCCATGATCCGTTTTCCAGCCACCCAGCTCCACAAGATCCATCATTGCACCAATTAGTGCACAATCCTCAGCGCTTCCCCATCTTGTGCATCCTCTAGATGGGTTCGCACCCTCACCACCTTGGTTGGCATTTCTCTGAGCTTTTGGTTGACTCATCTGTTAAGAACGAAAGATGGAAAGACAGGAAACATAGGAATTCGTTAGAGCGGCATTCTGCTCATGATTTAGCAATTTAGGATGGTCATACTACCAGTTCAATAAAAAGCGAAGTCATTACTCCCATCTTATTACAAATTCAGATAAAAATATTACAAGAATAAAGTGTATATTATCTACCAATCCATAAATGCAATACAAGTGAAACACGCTACATAGTTTTAGCTAAACCCTATTCAATGACGTGGTGTCATGTAACCATGCATTGTACATCTCATTGGCAAGATCATGTCTGAAGGTAGTCCATGCAGCACTAGATTTCATAATTCCAATATTAAATTCACCATTGTCTTCTTCTTCACCATCCACAAGCAAGGGCTCCATGGGATCCACACCCATGAATGTTCGAATGAAATTATGCATCAATGCGCAAGCCAGGATAATTCTACCCACGGTTTTCCTAGGGTACCAAGTTGTACATCTTAGAATACCCCATCTCATTTTTAACAATCCAAAGCACCTCTCGATAACATTCCTTGCTTGCGAATGCTTCATATTAAAATATTCCTCAGCAGATACAGGTTGCGCACCACTCTTCCACACACTGAGATGATATCTCTGGCCTCTAAATGGTGTTAGAAAACCCTCACAATTCATGTATCCGGCATCACATAAATAGTAGTTGCCTATAATTAACCAACATAAGTGTTAGGTACTGTCATCTCAAATAAGCTCCTTGGTTCAGATTGAGCAATGTCAAGGTACCTATGGTGTTACCTTGTGGAACTTGCAAAGCATTTTTTCTAGAAAGTGCATCTCGAAGCACTCTATTGTCATGTGCGGACCCCTCCCAACCAGGCAATATATAAATAAATTGCAAATCCCGCGTGCAAGCAGCTAACACATTAGTAGTGAGTTCTTCTTTTCTATTCCTGAATCTAGCTTTATCTTTATCCCCAACACAAACCTTAATATGACTTCCATCCAAAGCACCTAAGCAATTCTGCAGTGTGTATATATATAACTTGTTAATAGATACTGTATATATTTATAAATATTTACGCATTCACCTAATCTTCCTAGAAATTCTAACTTACCTTAAACCATTTCCACCTCTCATCTTGGCAAATCTCAGTCACTGGCTCAGGTTTCTTTAGTAGAATATCATGGCATCTAAGGACAGCGAGGAGAACTGAATTGAAGTGCCTAGATATTGTCTCACCACTTCTCCTAAAGTACAATTGAGTTCTTCGATTTTTTGTGTCATGAGAAAGTGTGAATAGAAATAAAGCAACCATCTCCTCTAAACTAGTATTCCTATTTCCTTGTAACTTACCGACATCTCTAAGCATATCACATAACTTAGAAAAAACAGGCTCTATTCATCCTAAGGTTGTCCGAGCATGCTAAGTCACTTTCTTGAATCATTGGCCTGAGATTCAAAATCCTAGCATAATATCTTTCTTCAGCACAGCTGTCAAATATATAGGACATAGGCTGAGGCAATCTAATGTCCAAAAAGGCCAAAAGATACAAGAATTCAGAAATAGCCTCCAAAATCATGAGCATCATCTGTGTGTATAATGCAATACATGTAGTAGCAATCTTCTTCCTTTTACTCAACGGTAAGCGAGCGATAATTGTATGACATAGGCAAATTACATGCAAGAATGTTATAAGTTAGAAAAGCAATAAAAATATGGTCAGCCACTCTGAGAAATTTGAATGCAACAAACTCTATTCATCTTTTTCAAGGTAGTCAACAGGCAAACAACAACGATATTATATCCAGAACCTCTTAGAAGCTCTGCCGTCGTGGTTGGATTAAACATACCAGTTTGCTAAACCATAAGCACACCCTTCTTTGTCAAATTCCACAACAAGAGGAAATATAACGAGCACTGTCGTCAAGGCTTACCTTGAATCGCTAGTGCCGTTGCCCGGAACTGTTGCTAGGGTTTAGGGGAGATGGCAGAAGCTCGAGAACCAGAAATCGCTACTACCTTTGCCGGAGACTGCTGCTAGGGTTGAGAGGCGACGGGAGATGCTCGACAAACAAAAAGGCATACAGGAAGAAGTGAATCCTTTATATTCAAATTACAAGGGCAAAATTGGTATTAAGTAATTTTAACAGGATCATTCTTGTCTATAAATTAGTTGAAAACGCAGCCAATAAAACTTATCGAGGGGGGTGGGTAAGTGACCTCCTGCGTTTTATGGGAAATACAAGTTCCCGGAAAGTTGTTTTTCCTCCCATTTGGGCAACCAAACAACTCTGGGGTCGTTTATTTCCTGGGAAGTCCAGTTTCCCACGTTATTGCTGCGAACCAAACGAGTCCAAAGGAAAAAAATTTCAAAATATTAATGTATGAAATAATATTAACTACAAATGGATCAATTTATTTTCCCTTTTTCTTTCTTCAAATTTCATCAAACTAAAAAAATTTAGATATTCATTTATTTTATTATAAAATATTATTTATATATATATTAATAAAGGAGAAATATATTATCTATATTAATAAATAAAAATAATATTTAAAACTATAATAATAAAAAATATTTTTTTAAAAAATTATATTTTTAAATTTTTGTATTCAATAATAAATAAATAAAATATTTTTTAGTTTAATATTTTATAATTAAATTATAGAAAAATATTTTCCATCTTAGACACATATAACTTCTTCGTTTCATCTATTTTCCTTTAGCCAAGGATAGCATACGTCTCGGTAGGAGATGAGCAGCTGCCTGCCCTTGGGTGATAAAAAATCTTAGATTCACCTTTAATCAATCGGTCAAATTTGAAGTTGTTGGGTTACAAGTAGTTCATATATTATTATTAATTAAAAATAAAAAAATTATAAATATCAAATAATTGATCAATTATAAGTATAAATTTTTAATCATAATTAATTCTCATAATTAATCAAATTTAATTAATATTAATTAAAATTTATATTAATATTTTTTAAAAATTCATATTTAAAATTTTATTAATTATTTTTATAATTTAATATTTTATTATTTTTATTATAATTATATTAATAAAATTATGATATTAATATGTATTTATTAACTTTTAACCTTTAAATGAATTTATTTAAATGTTTAAAAAAAATTAAATTTTAAATCGAGCTAAACCAAATTTATTAATTAAATTCGATTAAAATTATATGATTAAATTCAATCAGTTAAAAAATATATTTTTAATTAAAAATAATTAATTTAAAAAACAGTCTTCTATTAATTAACGGATAATTACTTCTATTTGGAATCTCTGCTCTTCTGATGTCCATCGGGATCCTCGTTTATAATTTTTCTATCCACTGGATGGCGGCGGAGGAGATAATTTATATGGAATTTAAATTTAAATTTTGATCATATAAATTAAGTTTATATTATTATTGACATATTACATTATAAAAATTGATAAAATATTTTATTTTAAATAAAAAGTTTTCAATTAATATTATTTTTTATAAAATATTTTTTTATTTATTGGTAATATAAAAAATTTATGGTAATTTTAAATCAAATTTAAAATCATTTTTATATCTCTAAAGTTTCAATAAAGCGATACCAATAGCGTATAAAATTTAAGTCTTTAATACATGATTTGTGTATTTACGGGATAAAATATAGAATTATAATCCTTAATAAAAAATTAAATATATGAATAATTATAAATTTAAAAATATTTTTAATCGATTATTATTTATTAAATTTGGAGCTTTTACTTTTTTATTATGAATTATAATTTTATTTTTTATTTTTTAAAGTAGGGAAATTCAATTTATAATTTATGATTCTTTAATCTTTGAAATAAATTTATTTATGTAAATAATGGCTTGAATGAATTGTATAATTAACAATTCGTCCCTTAGCGATGCATTTAAGGTTCTTAACAATTCGTCCCTTATTTGTTTGAAGACTCAATTTTATCAAATCAGTTCGAAAATTGGCAAAACCATGGGTTTGCGTGGGACATTAAAACCATAATTAACTAATATATTATTAATACTAATAAAATAGGCTTGGAATGTTTTAATATTTCAAGGCAAAAAGATATTTTTATCCCAATTTTTTTTTCAGTTTCAATTTTCTCTTTAAATTTTATTTTGTGAAAATTTATTTTTTAACTCTTAAGAAATGTATAATATAACTCAATTAATACTTTTAAGGTTATTAACACATGTGATTATATGACATTAAACTTGACTTCCCGTGCAGTGTATATAAATTATATTTCCATATTTTTATGATAAAAATTATTTTTGATCTCCTAATTTTTATCAAAATTTTAATTTTATTCTTTAAATTTTATTTAAATTAAGTTTACTCTTTAATTTTTTTAAAAACACGATCATTTGCATGGTTATATAAAGACAAAATATCACTATAACAATAGTTTTCATTGTAATTAATCAATGCGAATATTAAATAAATTCAAATATTGATTTGAAAAAATTCAAAAAGAAATTATACTTATATTTTTTAGTTGTCTTGATTATTAGAATAGTCATTAAAAAATCATAACAAGCATGTAATGCTATAAAAATATGTTTTCAGAATTTGAAGTTGCATTTATTTAGATTTGTTGCTACTAATGAATTTATTATATATCTCCTACTTCTATTTTAATTTAAAAAATAACAAGTTCAGTAGCACTAAGTTCAAAGGATTGATTCTATATTATTTTGGATGTTAAAGAAAATTAAAATTTGACAAATTCTTATTTGAGTTGAAGGATAAATTTGATTCAAATAGCAAATAAAATTGAATTTTGGTGAAAATTAAATAGTTAAAAGTATATTTTTTCATAAGAATATAAAAATATGACTTATATATGATACGTAATATATGAAATTAAATGTCATATTAGTGGATTCATTATAAAGTTAGATTAGTGGATAATTTATATTTTTGAAATGTTGGAAAGTAAAGTTTACTTTAAATAAAATATAAAAAATATGATTGAAATTTTACTAAAAATTAAGAGATCAAATATATCATTTTATCCTATTTTAAATAAAATAAAATGAGACAAATCACTTAAAATGTCTATTTGTCTTTATGGACATTTTAGAAAATGAATCATCTCCTTCTTTTAAGAAATGGATGAAGTAATTTTAGAAAGAAATAAATCTAATTTTTCCTTTAAAATTATAGATTACTATAACAAAAAATAGTGGGTGTCAAAATAAAATTTATATTTTTTTTTAAATTGACAAGAAAATTAATAAAAAAAGGGGGAGGATACATCTTAGAGCTTTGAAAGCCTAGCTCAATGCTGGCTTGATCATACAAGGCAAATAATGGCGAGCATTTATGACTTTTTCAGGCCATGAGTTAGAAGCAGCTTGCAGTGTCAAGACATTAAAGCCAAACGAACGCCGAATTAAATCGCAGCCTTTAAAAGGCAACCTATTATTCGCAGTAACGGAAGTAAAAATTTTAAATGAAGGAGGTCAAAAATAAAATATTATAAAATTTAAGGGGTTATATATAAATTTTAATATTATATTTTATATTAAATTTTTGAGATCGGGAACCAGGGCCTGTTCAAACCCCCTGTTACTGCCGCTGATTATTATTGGCCTTAGGAGAAATAATAAGATGAACAACGTTTCATATCAATATATACTTAAGAAAGATATATGAGTGTAATATGAAAAAAATAAAGTAATTATAACACATTATGAGTAGATAAAATGATGTGGGTTCGTGTAAAACTTTATCTCAGAGATTGAAAAATTAAATAATATATATGTCTTAGGAATTGAATATTCAAACAATGTCTACATACTCAATGATTAGGAGACAATATAAGCGGAGGATTATTGCCCCCGCTGAGGATGAGAATTCGTCTCGTTTAAATTAATTTATTTTTTAAATTGTCAAAATAATTTATCTAATTTATTTAATAATTTTAATTAATAAAATTTCTATTATAAAATTATTTATTATATTTTATAAAAATATTTTTATTTATTAATAAAATATTATTTTAAACATTTATTATTATTTTATTAAAATAAAAAATTTATATTTTTATTATATATTTATAATTTAATTATTAATTATTTTTTAAATAATACATTTAAAAATTTTAAATAAATTTTTAAATAAATTAACATGAATTTATATAAACATATGATATTTATATCAAATTATTATACCATATCAAAAATTATCACTTCATTAGCTAACTACAAACCCTAAAATGTCTAGGGTAATTATGTCACTTATGTAGAATCATTGAACATATTTAAAAAGAATCAATGGCATAAATTACTTTTAAAGAGAAGAAAATGAGTAAAATTATTTAGCATAAGTAAAAGGAGTAAAATTAACTTATCTCTGATTCACTTTTTTTAATGTGCTATTATTAATTATTGCTTAAGAAAATGTTTATTGAAAAAAAAATTATTCTTATACCTTATTTGTATAATTTCATAATTATTCTATTTTTTAATATTTTTGTGCCTCCAAAATAAACATATACTAGTGCTTTTTGCACACTAAAAAAAAATATTCTTCACATCTTTTCTTCTTTTTGCATTCGGTAATATTCTAATTATATACGAAAGCTATTTGTTTATTTTTCACTAATTGCATTTTAAAAGCAATTGCAAGTTTCAAGCAGACGAGTTCAAGTAACACGGTTTGATTGTGAGGTGGGGGATTTTCATGTGCAATGAAGTTTCTTGTTGGTAATTAAATATCCATACGGGCTTTTACTCAAGTAACGTTTGATTTTTTTGGGGGAAAATTGGGTTAATATCGTTTATTGTAAATTATTATAACAAAATGTCATATACTTATTTTTTTTTATTTAAGTTTACTCACAAATAGTAATTTATCATGAACCCCAAAAGATAAAACGACACACATACAGATTATCTCAAGAAGAATAAAAGTAACGAAATGAAAATTTTTGTTGTTGCATATTAAAATTAGAAAAATTTTAATTTTCTAAAAATTAAAATTAAAAAACTAAAGATTTATAAAAATTAAAGTTAAATTAATAAAAAATTAAAATTTTTTAAGGATTAAGATAAATTTTTAATTAAGATAAAAATAAAAATAAATAAGAACTTAAATGCACAAAACTTTACATAAAATTGTAGAATAGTATCTTTTTTTTTCTTTTTTTTAAATAATTATCCTAAATGAATTATTGTTTAGAGACCAAACAATAATTTCTTTTATTTAAGTTCACTTATAAATAGTAAATTCACTCACAAATAGTAATTTATCATGAAACCTAAAAAATAAAATGACATACTTACAGCTTGTCTTGGAAATAACAAAAGCACCAAAACGGAAACTTTTGTTATCATATATTAAAATTAGAGAATTTTTAATCTTATAAAAATTAAAAATAAAATACTAAAGATTTTTAAAAATTAAAATTAGAGAATTTTTAGTTTTATAAAATTTAAATTAATAAAAATTTAATTTTTTAAGAATTAAAATAAATTTTTAGTTAAGATAAAAATAAAAACTTGAAGGTACAAAATCTTACATAAAATTATAGAATAATATCTTTTTTGTCCTCTTCTTTTTAAAATAATTATCTTGAATGAGTTATTGTTTATGAATTACTATTTATAGACTAAATAGTAACATACTTTTTTTTGATAATTTATTTATTAATAAAATTTAATTAATTTATTTATTTTAAATTTTAGATCGATGTTACTGTTTAGACAGTAACATACTCTTCTTTAATAATTTATTTGTTAATAAGACTTAATTTATTTATTTATTTTAAATTTTAGGTTGATACTATTATTTAAATAATAACATGTTATTGTTTTAAAACTAAATAGTAACATACTCTTCTTAGATAGTTTGATTGTTCACGAGACTTGATTTATTTATTTATTTCATATTTTTAGTCAATGTTACTGTTTGGATACCAAAAAATAGCACCCTCTTCTTTGTTAGTTTAGTTGTTAATGAAACTTAACTTATCTATTTATTTTAAATTTTTTATTAGTGTTACTGTTTTGAAACAATAATATATTACTATTTAAAGATTAAGTAGTAACATGCTTTTCTTTATCAATTCAATTGTTAATAAGATTTAATTTATCTATTTATTTGAAATCCTAGTCTATATTACTGTTTGAAGACCACATAATAACATGTTATTATCTAGAGACTAAACAGTAACATGTTGTTATTTGACAATTTGATTGTTAATAAGATTTAATTTGTCTATTTATTTTAAATTTTTAATCGATATTACTATCTACATAATAATATATTATTTTTTAATTTATAAATAGTAACATATTATTCTTAAGTAATTTTATTATTAAAAAAGTTGTTATGACGCTACTGAATATTAAAAGAATTAGGGAATAAAAGTTCAATGTAGGATTTAAATAAATTTGAATTGAAAAAACTAAAGTCAAAGTTAGCAAAATGATAATAAAATAAAAAAAATTAGAAAAAATCATTGAAAGAGGCCTTTTTTCATCAATCAGAGTGGGTAAAATGTTATACGCATAAATCCCAAAGAGTTACATGAAATTGATAAAAAAATTGCCCAAATCGAATAATCGAATACAAAGTTATAATCGTTCAAAATTTTAAAATCAATTTATACATTTTTAGTTAAATGAATTCTATTGAAATTAAAATTTTTTTTATTTTCTATCAAAAGATCATTTGAAGACAAATGAAAACAAATAATCATATACAAAAATTAGTTAACTAATCATAGAGTTATACCTTTTCAAAATTTCTAATTCCCAATCGCATTTTTATGATTAAAAAAAGAGTATTTTAGAAATATAATAATAATAATTCATAAAATCGACATCTATTTAAAATAAAAATTAGTGCTAACAACTCTTTAAAAATAAATTCATGAAGTGATACTAAAATACAATTTACTATTTTTTTTAATTTTATATTTTTCATTATATTTAAAATTTAATTTCTAATTTTTATGTATGTATATCTAATAATTTAACCAAAAAGAAAAAAGAAAACAGTGCGGCACTTTTTGTTTTTTTCCTTTTCAAGCATGACGTTAATTAATATATATTTTACGTTTCATGTAAAAAGTCGGACACATTACCTAAAAATTATAAGTTATTGCTAGAAAAAAAACTTATGTTATTATAATTTGCCCAACTAAAAATTCATAACAGCTTATAAAAAAAACGTATTATAATATGTATCGCATAAAAATTATATCTTGAAATAATATATAATTAATAAAAAATAAATTATAAATATTAAGAAACTTACCATTACTATTGATAACATACAATTCTTCTTGAATACTAAATTATAATTCATCAACCCTATTGTAATTTTTTTAAAAAAAATTCTTATAGTATTGTCTCTTTGAATTCAAGGCTTAAAAGTTAATATTGTGTTATAAAAGGTGACATATGAATTTATTCTATTTAAAGATATAACGTAAAAATCAATTTAACTTTATTATCAAGTTTTTGTTAAATTCTATAATCAAGTATATGATACAAAATTTTAGATAAAAATTTACATCCATTGTATCAGTCAATATGCATGCACAAGCTTAATGCCTTAATCATTTCATTACTATTAGTAAATTAGCGGTGCATGTCGCAAAGGTTTCTTGTTTACATTACAAATCTATTAAGAATTATAAATGTTAGTTAATTTTAATTTTTTTATAATTTAAGAATTTAATTTTTAAGTTTTCAAAATTGAATAAAGTAAAATTTAACCATCCTATAATTTAAGAATTTGATTTCTAAGTTTCATAGTTGGTTAGTTGTTTTCCTTGCGAACTTAGAACTCATTGAATTAACAAAAATAAAATAAAATGGAAATATTTATCATTTTTCTACCTATTAGTTTATTTTGAGAAAATGACTCGTTTAAAATGTATCTGTTTTCTTTAATTTAAATGGAACTAAATTTGCAACCTGTTCGTCGTTGGAGTCCACCTAAAGAAAGTCTTATTGGGCTTTTACTTGTTGGGCTTATTTTAAAAGTTTCACAAAACTTGTTGGTATGCACTTTATGTGGTCAGTTGGTTTTACTATTCTACTCACTTTCAGGCCCAGCACCGCAACGATACCAAAAAAAAAAAAAGGACCCTGATTAATAAGAGGGACAGAAAAAATGGGATTTCTAAACCTTATTTTCAGGTAAATTTGCACCAACTGGTTTAACCCACCGTCTTGTCAACTGGTTACCCTTTTTTATATTTGTTAAATTATTCTACTACTCCGATAGTTTTACCCAATTTCTAATTTGATAACTGTGTGTAGAAATTTTAAATTAAATTCTTACATTCCTTTTTCATTTCTAATCAGATACTTCCTATTTTTTATTAAATTTTATCATCAATTGGCCTACATAAAAAATGATCTATCAGTAATTATGAAATGAGAGATAAATAGCTCATTCTTTTCACCTAAAATCAAAATTATGTAATAGAATGTCTTAATTTAGAAATACAATTAGAAATTGTATGAATATTGTGCATCGATAAATACTAAATCACATAAAAAAATGTTATTTATGTGTGTCAATTATTAACAAATTTTAATTAAAAATAAGAAGATGCGTCCAATCAAAAGTAAAAAATAAACATAAGAACTTAATTCTAAATTTTTAAATCATAAGGAGTCAGTCAAATTTTGAATGGACTATAAGTAGCGATTTAACTTTTCTTTTTTTTTTTTTTGGGGGGGGGGGGGGGGGGTTTCTGCTTCTGGCATGGTGTTTGAATCTCTTTACTGTGTTCATGTCAATTATTTACTTTTGATTTCCCTATTTAGTAATAATTAATTTTCAATAAAGTAGAACCTTTGACCCCACGTTGTTTCTGAACCTCCTAACAAACTTCAAAGTAGTTTCATGCAGAAGATTTTATTATTTTTTTTAATTTGACAATTTGATTTATTTAAAAATAATTAATCAAAATTAAATAATTTTTTTATTAAATTAAGTTACTAAATTAAAAAATAATACAACCAACAGTATTTATATAGAATTAATAATAAATTTTTAGTACTAATACAATATGACACTATAAATTTTTTTTAAGAGAGGGCATGATGATTGTCTGGAGACTCAGTTTCCTAAAATTTCAATAATGCTTCAGTATATACCACAAATATTTTACTGGTTTTACGAAATAATATAAGAGATGACAAGCGCAAATTTTCCGTAACAAGTGAACTTGGTTGACAGCTACATCATATTGTGCAATTTTCACTCTGACTATTTGATTTCATAATACATTCCAGAAATATAAAACAAAAATAAGAAAAATCATCACTTTCAATATTATTTTAATTTTTTTATTTTTTATCCTGAACTTAAATTCAAAATTTTATATATAAACGTTAAGTTAATCATCACTCTTATTATTAAAAAAATAAAAAAAGCAAGGAAAAATAACATTTTGTTTTCGGAACCTTTCTTCTGAGGGTCAAATCTTGGCAAAAAGGAAGATCACTCAAATCTCAATAGCATAAAGTAATCATTTTGATTTCTTAACTCAACAAAAAGTTACCTAAATTGGTTCATCGTGGAGCATGATTGATTATTTTCAATATATTCAAAAAAAAAAAAGAACTTAATCAAGAGGATCCACTTGCCGGCTCCCGTACTTTCTTAATGCTTAAACATCCAAACATCCACTAGTTAGTTTGTTAACATGAGACGACACTGTATTATAGCTGATATGCAGGTTCAATCAAAGCCCTTGATCATATCAACCTTTTTCACATGCTTTGGCCGTGTGACCAATCTCAAGGCTTTTCAGAACTTGCATCCTTAATGCATAAGCAATAAAGAATGGGAGGGCTCCTACAAAACCAATTCTTTAGGATTTTCTCAAACATGTAAAAGCAAATTCAAAATCCAAATACCAATGTTGGCCTCACTTTATCTCACCTAAACCCACCTTTCGTCAATACCCAAAAAGAAAATAAACAAAATTGGCCCCACTAGCCCCCTACTTAAAAGCCTCTTTTGCTCTTTACTTGTCTTTGACCCACCACCAGATATTACACAATTTTATTTATATTTTTTTCTTAATTATGCATGTAACATAATTTAAATTGAATTAGGCTTACTTATTTAAAAGAAACGATATCAATTTAACTTAATTTTACATAAAATATTGTGAGCCAAATTAAATTAGTTTATTTTAAAACTTAATAATATATAATATAAATTAGTAGCAAGAAATTTTGATAATGTGCTACAAGTCTTAATTAAAAATATTCTTCTCATTATTGTATCAAATTTACTCATTCATCTTAAATAGTATTATATATATAATTCAAAATTGAGTTCTAATTGGAAGTTCTATCAATAAATATATGATGGGATAAATTTATAAAATTCAATTAATAGATATAAAATATTTAGAATTCGATTTTAAATTTTATTTTCAATATTTATATGATTTTCATATTTTAAAACACTTTAGATTAAATTATATCAGATCTTATTATTTAATAGAAATAACTATGAGTAATGAAATCGCAGCTATTATTTTTCTTTAGAATAAATAAACCAACTTGATCTTCATCCTCACCATTATATCCATCTCTTTCTCGTAGCATAGCTTGAAGGGAAGTGTCCCTTTCCAAGAGCACTCACCTGAACATGCAAGCCCTCCCACCGCCAGCTCTTCCCTCACCACCACCCACAAAGCAAGCAAAACCAATCTCTCCTCACCAAATTGTAGTATCAAAACAACCTAACACCAACCATCATTCTCTTGCTGAAGCATCAAATTCTGACCCAAAAAACTCAACAAGGCCACCAACAACAACTCTCAGGCAACCAAGGCTTCCAAGAACCAACCCAATTATATGGTTTGCTGCCATATTATGCCTAATATTCAGCCTGATCCTCATCTTCTTTGGAGTTGCAACTCTGATAATCTACCTCTCCATAAAACCCAAAAACCCCATATTTGACATCCCCAATGCAACCCTAAATGTCATATACTTTGACTCACCAGAATACTTCAATGGTGAATTCACTCTCCTTGCCAATTTCTCAAACCCTAACAAGAAAATGGATCTGAGATTTGAGTCTTTGGATATGGAGCTTTTCTTCTCTGACAGGCTCATATCAAGTCAAGCAGTGCAACCCTTTACTCAGAGAAGAAGAGAAACAAGATTGCAAGCTATTCACTTCATATCAAGTTTGGTGTTTCTGCCTCAAGATCTTGGTGTGAAGCTTCAGACGCAGGTGGAAAGCAATAGGGTGAATTACAATGTGAGAGGAACTTTTAGAGTGAGAGCCAATTTGGGGATCATACATATGTCTTATTGGCTGCATACCAGGTGTCAATTGGAGATAACCAGTCCTCCAACTGGAGTTCTTGTTGCCAGAAATTGCATAACAAAGAGATGAAAATACATGGTAGAATTTATTTTTGATGCATTTCTGCCCTTTAATTGGCTTTTTTTTTAAGCTACTTTTAGATCTGTTTTTGTAAATATCAGTGTTTAAAAAAAATGATTTTGTATATTCTTTGATAGGCATACAAGATGATTCGAGTCTATGTAACAATAGAAATATAGAAGATGTCCTTCTATAACTTGTTGTTTTATTATGCTATTTGATGATTTTTTGTATTTATCTATGGTTATAAAGAAATTAAGAATTTATTTATTTATTTTTAAATTTTGTTTAATGAATATCTTAAAGATTTATATATCAGTTAAATTTTATGAAAACTGAATTAATAAAATATACTTCTTCTTATCTTAATATTAAGGTTGCCTTTCCTATATATTTTTATCTAAAATCACATATGATAGAAAATTGTGGGAGAGACGGATATGATATGGCTGTGTATGCTTTGTTGTGACCTGTGGCCATTATTGAGGGTGCTTTTTGTGCAACAAACAAAAGGTAATACTACTTTTTCTTTACGCACTCTCTCCTTATATATTGTAAGATATATAATTATGTGAATTTTATTATTTACAGAAAAATGTAAATAATATTTTCTCATGTGCTTTATTTTCTCCTGTACTTTATTTCCTTAACGGTTTGGTACTTCCCATCAAGCTCCATAAAGCAAACATTGGGATTAGGCCTTTTATTTATCCTTCTTTATAATTTTATGGTGTTTATTGTATGCAAGTACATCAACTGCACTAATTGGAAGCTTTTCGCGACCCACTAAAGTAGAAAATGCCAACTACGGAAAAGGCAATTGTATCGAAGAGAATCCAATTCATGCATTCTTTAATTATGAATATAACAATTTCTTAAAACAATTAAGGGCGGATATACTCAGGAGATACATGCATACAGAAACAACTTTTTTTTAAATTAAAGTGATGTGTCTAAATAAAAATAATTATGAGTAGAAAATGAGTATGCAACTTAGGCAGAATTTGGAAAAATCACTCACTTCCTACGGAGCTGAATGTCCATTCTCCATCACTGCATTCAATATTTTCTATTTTTTATTATATAATCTAGAGAGTATCAAGTGAATAATTGTGTAGATATTCTTTTTAAATATTTGATTCTTATAGAAATATTTGTATTAATAAATAAAATGAATTTAAAAAGTCAAGTGTTTGATTATTTTTTAAAAAATAAATTTTTATGTACTCAAATTTAAGTAAAATTATAAACTATTTGCTTTATATGTATAACCTCATATAAATTCATATTAATTGCAAACTAATTCAAATATTTTAATTTTGGTGAAATATTTGAAACAAATAGAACTATAATCTTACGTAAACTTTCATATTCGACTTAGGTTCAAGTTAGAGTTCCAATTTGGCTATTTTAAATTTGATGGGACATTTGGAACAAATAATGCTAACCTCATGTAAACTCTTGTATTTGAGTTAGGTTTGAATTAGAGTTTGAATTTGACTATCTTAAGTTTGACAAATAATGCTAACCTCACATAAACTTAAAAAAAAAAAAAAAACTTTGTATTTGAATTAGGTTTGAGTTAGAGTTTGAATTTGAGTATTTTAAATTTGATGAGACATTTGGAATAAATAACGCTAACCTTATATAAATTCTTGTATTTAAGTCAATTTTGAGCTCAATTTTAAATTATTTAAATTTAATGAGTTCAAATATTAATTTATTCTATTTTATTTTGAATTCAAACTTAGAAATGCAATCTTTTTATGATGGAAGAAATACAATATTTTTTTACTCAACTTATTTACGCCTTGACTCTAAGTGAAATTAAATCTAGCAGAGAATTTCTCTCATCAAGGATGTGATAAAGTCATTTTGACCTTATCAGCTGGCAATAAACGTATACTAGAACTTCTCTAGTTAAAGGAATAAAAATTCAAACCCTCATCTTAATTAAATATTCTTTTAACGAACTGAATTTCAATATAAAGGCAGGATGGATATGCATAATGTCGACATCTAGATTCAAAGAGCAATTGCCTGGGAGAGCGTGTCAAAAATATAAAAAAGTCATTCCGAAACATTCTTTTAATAATTTAAGTTTTTAGGATCAACTTAATTTTTCAAAATCACCTAATTTTTTTTTTGACCAAATTTAACTGTGTTCTGCAATTAAAATCGTGACTTTTTCTTTTGATTCATTTGTCATTCTTACATTTATTCACAATCAGGTATGTAACATAATATGAGTTAAATTTAGATAGATGAAATCAATGTGCTCATCCTATATTCCAAGAAGAGCAACAAAAGCAATGGTTAAAATCATGGCTAGCCTTCTATATATTCTTCTTAGCCAAACAACAACATTACAATTAGCTTCTATACATAACATGTAGTGAAATTTATAGACAATGTACCCAAAAGTAAGCATGTCAACGGGAAGAAGAAGAAGAAAGAAAGAAAGAAAGAACATGAAGCTTATGTTGCATCATACATTCAATAAAATTCGATTTTTTAAGAATCCTAATACTTGTACCCCTTGACAAATAAGCTCTCGGAAGCCAATCTGCCGGAACTTCCGCCGGCGTACTTGCCCAAAGTGGCCTCAGAATTGGCCTTGCACCTGACCAAGAAGGCCTCCTGAGCTGTGGCAACTTTGTCCTTCTTTCCGGCCCATGTCTTGAGTGTGCTTTGCTGCAGAGCTCGCCCAAATGAGAAAGACAGTGTCCATGGCTTCAGCACATCAAGCTGGTTCATGGCGTTGAGGTTCAGTGTGGCCTCTTCTTCACTTTGTCCTCCTGACAGGAACACTATTCCTGGTACTGCTGCTGGGACGGTTCTGCGCAGTGCTGTCACCGTGTACTCAGCCACCACCTCCGATGCTACCTTCACAGCAACAAATTGAAAAATATTACTCTTGCCTCCTGCTTTCTAGAACTTCTCTCACAAATATATGTGTGTGTATGGTGTCAGTGCCATTTTTAACGGCATTGTCTTTTAGCTTTTACCCTCCTTTTATCTTATATTGAAACTCAGGACTCCAGAAAAATTGTGTGATTAAGTTTCTTCGTAAAATTTGTATATATTTTCATAAATTGTAATTATTTAAGATATGGATGTAATTTTTTTGTCAAAATTACTAATTTTATTTCTGAAATTATATCATATTAGCAAAATAATCTTTAAATTATATAAAATTACAATTTTACCTTTCAATAATTAGTATAGGCAATTTTGTTTTTGTGCACAAATTCATATAGGCAATTATATTTTTGAATAATTATATGAAAAGATAAAATTATATAAATAAACTATTATTTAAAAATAGAATTATAACTTTATATAATTCAGGACTATTTTGCCAATGTCTAATAATTATAGAGATGAAAATGATAATTTTATCTAATTTTTTAATAAAAATTTTAACTTTATTGATAATTTTGTTTAATTTTTTAATAAAATTTTTAAATTTTTAATAAATATTGCAATACAAACCGTCTACTTGCAAAGCAAAAATATTGAGAAAAGTATATTAAAAACTTGCAAATTTTACATTTTAATAAATATTGCAATACAAACCGTCTACTTGCAACGCAAAAATATTGAGAAAAGTATATTAAAAAATTTGCAAATTTTACACAAAGAATTTATAAAATTTATATAAAAAATTGTAAAATATCGGATACTCCCTTTTTCATAGGAATATCAAATAACGACCCTTGAATTATTATTCAATTACTCTCATTTTTTTTTTTTGGCATGATCTATGACGCCAATTTCACACTTAATCCTCTTACATATAAGCTATGATACAAAATTATGGCCTAAATGCATATGATAAAAAGGTCTCCAGATAAAAAAAGCCAGCAGCATTATCCTGGATATTACTCCAAACTCGTTTAAATATAAAATCAAAATAGAAAAACGTGGGCATGCAGTATGAAATTACTAGTCATTCAATACAAAATTACTCCTTCATTTAATTCGGACCCCTGATCCAAAAAATTAATTTAAAAAATTTGAGACTAGTTACCTTTGGGCTATCAGAGCCAGGGGTAACCATATTGGGCTTCAAAAGAGAGCCTTCGAGAAGAACGTGATGATCATTGAGTGCCTTGTACACAGCAGCAAGCACAGTCTCAGTGACGGCAGTACATTTGACAATGTCATGAGGCCCATCGGTTAAAATCTCGGGCTCAACAATGGGCACAAGCCCATTCTCCTGGCAAATTATGGCATAGCGGGCCAGGCCCTGGGCATTTTGCTGAATGGCCAACTCGGAAGGCTCAGTGGGCCCAATTTTCAGCACCGCACGCCACTTGGCAAAACGTGCGCCTGCCTTGTAGTACTGCTGGCACCGAGTTCCCAGTGTATCAAAACCTTGTGTGGTGGTCTCACCGTTGGTGCCTGCCAACTCCACGATGCCCTTGTCCACTTTGATGCCTGCAGATAAAATATGTAAATTTAGCCACTTAACCAATATAATATGTATTTTTTTCCTCATTAAACTCAATTATCAATCACATAAAATTTACATATGTTAAAAATTATAATTAATTACTGTTTATTAATCGAGAGTAAGAACATATATTATAAATAAAATATACAAAAATTTCTTTAATTTATGAGTGATACAATAAATCTTCAACAATTTGACCTCTAAATATATATGTGACAAGTCATTGATAGAAACAACATTCTAAGTTTCAACCTGAACATTGAAATGGCAAAAATATGGCCACTGGTGCAATACTAAAATATCGGCAACTTCTGAAAATATTTGTTCCTCGTCCCACCACTACATTATCTAAAATTAACCACAAATTGAGATATGTATTAATTAACCTATGACTTTAAGTAAAAAAGAAAAGGTAAACTTACAATTAATTTTATGTAATTCATGATGAATCATGACATATAGTTGAGAATTTCTTCTTGCACAAGTCCTATAAAATTTTAACAGATAACGTAAGAGACAAGTTCAATTAATTTAAATATGATGGGTGTGTTTGTATATTTTAAAATGTAGGTTATGAGGCATCAATTTATGATGTTTTTTCGATCTATATAATATTATATAAATTAATAAATTCAAATTTTCAAACTTTTGATTTCATTGATGTAGTATTATATTAATCAGTCGAAGTCTTTCCCATAAAATGATGATTTATAAGAAAAAAGGAATGAAGATAGAGATACTATGCCTGGAAGGACATTGTTTTCAAGGAGGACATCAACAAAAGGCTTGCCATCGGCAGTCTTCTGGTAGAGCGTTTCTTCGAAGAGGATGACGCCAGAGAGGTATTGCAGCGCATTGGGAGAGGTGAAGAGAAGCTCCCGGAGGGCCTGCCGGTTCGATTCGATGTTCTCCACGTTAATGCTCGCCAGCCGCTTCCCAATGGTGCCAGTGCTCTCGTCTGCTGCCAAAATTCCCTTCCCTGGCGTCGCTATGTACTTGGCGTTCTTGATGAGTTCATCTGGATACAAAGCACCCAAATTTATAATTTATGTAATTATCCCCTGATGATTTCAAATTTATGTTGGTTGGATTAATGTAATCTAACTAGTAAGAGTTGTTATTCTTAGAATTGATTTATGTTTTTTAATATACAACCTCTAAAGTTTTAATAGGAAATTATTTTTTTTTTTTTAAATATCAAATAGGAGAATTAATTTGAAATTTAAAGTATTAATAAAATTTTCCTTTTCCTATTTAATGAAAATTATCTTTGAAATTTTAATTCTTATTTATTGACACATACAATTTATTTGAAATTGATATATTTTCTATTGAATTAACGTATTATTAGTACGGAAAATTCTTATTTTTTATTCTACTATGAGGTTGAAGTTTCATAGTTTATGCCATATTAATCCACGTTATTAGTTCACTCCTTTACACAATAGATGGAATTCATACAAGTGCAAACTAAATATATTCGGAGAGAGAAAGTGACCCAAAAGCCAACTGAATGAATTTTGGGCAGCATCACTCTACTGTTAGTACGAGGATGATATTATTCCACTTCTGAATAACTGATTGATACAAATTTCTTGTGAAACAAGTTTTGTAAAAGGGCTAAGTAAAGAATAGTCTTGCATCAATAAAATAAACTAAAATTAGTTGCACGCATTGTTTATTTCCAATTACACGGGGAAAAAAATTGTGAACTGAACTCTTAAGAGTACGATAAAGGGCATGCTAGCCATAGAAGTGACTTTCTTACTTGGAAAGAACATGCAATAATATGTTAATATATATATATATATATATATATATATTGTTTTGGCGCACGAGTTAAATATGCATTTAGTGCAACTAAAGTCGCGAGGAGGAAGAGAGCAGCCTTTTTGCTATTTACTCCAAGAGAAAGAGTGAGTGCGTGTGTACCTGCGTACTTTCCAACAAAGGCAGACATGGCTCAAGCTTTGAATTGGATATGGATAGCGGGAAATTAGATAACCGACGACGCTACAAAAAGGAGAGCTCTCACAAGCCAAGGTTTAAAGAGCAGCCTCAGGAATATGCCCACAGAATCCCCCCATCGTAAAGCTACACGTGTCCAACGATTAGCCTATCAAAGGTTATCGCACTTGGATAGGCCAATGAGTGAACATCTTCCTTCCATGTGGCAACTCTCCTTTCCATATTTTATCATCCTTTTTCTTGTGCTCATGGATCGAACTTTACTTACTCAAGATCACTAAAAGCCAATTCTGTGGATTGTTTGCTTAACAACGTCTCAGCCACATTATTATTTTCCAAATATTCTCTCAATATTTAAGATGATTATAATATATTATTAATATAATAATATATTAATATATTGTCAATTTAATTATTAATATATTATCGTATAGTATATAAAATTAAATCTAAAAAAAATAATTTAATATATAATCAAATTTGATAATATAATTTATATTATTATATTAATAATATACTATAATCTCTGCCAGATATCTCCTCATCATTGAGATTAATCTCTATTCTAAACAATAGGCAATAAACCTTTCTCAATAAAAACACTGCAAAAAATTAAGACCATTTTCCAGATTAAAAATATCTTGAAATTCAATTTACTTCCACCAAAGAAACTAATTGTTAGTAAGATAAGATAATCTAATCTAAACTATACTACTTACCTATCGTCTCAATTTGTTTAGATTTTACAAAATATATAAATGAGGGCGACTCGTTAATTTACCCTTCAATCTAACAAGAGTTGGGGGGAAAAAAACATATATCTATTTTCCTATATATGGAGTTGAATAGCTGAGTTTACAAACAAATGTATCTTTGTAAGCCTATGAAGACTATTTTCCTCCAATAGCATAGAAATAACTTCAGGCCTCGTAGAGGAATGAGAAAATAAATCAACAACATGAGGCAAGGAACATTTATATGGTAAAATGAAATGGGAAGTTTGAATCAGAGCATTCCAAAATGCCGCAGTCTATATCAACCGAAAGGATTATAAGCTGATGATCCTAACCCCAATTCAGTCAAAATTGATTCAAAACAGAAATTCAGAGCCCAGCAAGATATTATAACATTCAGCAAGCAATTGTCAATCAACCAAAATGTATAGTGAAATGAGCCCCATTATAACTACTGTGAAGGGACCACCACCTGCTGATCGTCATCATCAGTTCCAAAATACCGGTCCCCGAACTCGCCCATACCCGGTATGACGCGGAAATCTTCATTCAAACCAATATCAATCTCAGATGTCACGATTTTTATTCTTGGAAAGCTCTTGCAGACCACATGCACACCTTGAGGTGCCTGACAACAGGTGAACAAAAAAGTACTTCATCAGATGGGGCACCAAAAAAAGGAAGAATAAGAGATACAATTAACAATGCATACATTGTGATGCTAACCAGTAAAAGAGAACTAGATAAAATAGGGGAACAATTACTTACTGATATGAGATTGAGAAATATAATGTTGGACTCCGGTACACCCTTTTTCACAAGTAAGGAAATGGCCTGAACAGCTGAATTACCTAAGGAAAAAAAATATATATATCTTAGATTTATATAAATGAAAAGGGAGAAAACAAATATTAAATAGCTAAGTTTTCTCTTATCACATTGACTGCTGTGTAACTTAAATTGGAGTAGGCTGCAGACAGCTTCTACACTTAGGAGTATGGAAAACAATAAAACCAACAGTAACTAAGAAAGGAAAATAAATATCATGAAAATGACAAACCTGTGCCAAGGATAGGATCCAACAGTAACACATGCCTGTCAGAGATATCATTAGGCAATTTTTCATATATCAGCTGCTCAATTATCAACACATCTCAAGTCAGTGAGCATAATGAAACACAGAAACACAGGCATATGCACATGTACAGATGCACCAACCTGCTGACCATTGTCACCTTCCCTGTGAATTAGAATTTTCCCTATCTTGATACCTTTACAGCATGCTCGTAAAGCATTCTCCATGCTCTCCCCACTGACATTATATAAGCAGATATTGATATAATGAAACAAAGTGGTTTTCTAAATAAAAATTGAAAAGTTGTGAAGATCATAATTATAAACATCCTAGAAGTGGGATAAAGCAACTTCTTTCTTCAGCAAACAAAAAACCAATATTTGCATTCTAGACAGTTCACCAATTATAGTCCAAAATCAACAACAACAATGACAATAATAATAACATCTATAGTAAAATGACAATAACAATAACATTAATACTACTACTACTACTAACAATAATAATAATAGATCTTTCTTTATTTATTTATCAGTGATTACAGGAAGTTCTCTCACTTCTTTTAGCAATTTTCTTTGAATCAAGATGACAAAATTAATAGTCAGATGTTCAAAAGCGCATTATACAAGTGATTTGTGCTCTAGGACTAGACTGTACCTTCTGATAACAGAGACTCCACAAAGCCTTTTACAAAAGTCCACGCCAGTGTATACAGACCCTGCATTTACACGAAAGAGTATTAAGGAGGACAAGAAGCAGCAATCAACATGGAAAGAATCAATAACAGAGCACATTATAAATAATACAAACAAGAATGACATCCATTTGCATAGACAAACACAAAAAGAAATGATACTCATTTGGCTCCTGTAAATATGAAGCAAAATTTCCCTTGGCATGCAGGTGGAACAAAAAGGCAGTTTCATGTCCTTCAGACACAAATTCATAAACATTTTACAGGCATCATGGTTTCATATCCAGATGAATGTACCAAAAAACAGAGGGAACACAAAAGCTCTATCAACTAGTAAGACATAGGTTAATGAAAATATAAAATAAAGCTAGCATGTTGATCAAGAAAATGGAAAGCTCACCAGTTGGAGTGATTACTTGTTTTTCTGTAAATGGCAGGTGTCCCAAACCATGTTCAACCACCTGATCAAGTACAGGAATTGTGACCAGCAACAATCTATTAAAAAAAGGTAAAGCCACCACTAAAAATTAAGAAAGCAAGAAGTGAATACCAAACGAATCAAACGGTCAGCATAAAACACAAAATCATGCTTTGTTGTCTGAGAATCGCGTATCAGGGTATGCATACCACGTATCTGCATGCCAGTAAGTGTCGAGCTGATTAATCAAAGCTTGGAGCTCCAGATGGGTAAAAGAATAACAAGAAAAGAAAAGAATTTGACCAATAAAGTTAATGAATAGCAAGAAAGGGTAACCTGAAAAGTTGAATGAATGACATATAAATTCGGATATATTTTACATAGGTCATGCTGACCAAGCTTTGTGCGAATATGTTGTACAATCAAATCAATGGCAACATGATTGTCACCACCACGGGGTATGATGATATCAGCATACTTCTTAGTTGGAAGAATAAAGTCATCAAAAGCCGGCTTCACAAACTTAGAATACTGCAACCAATTTTATCTAAAAGTCAATCATCAAATCTACCAAAAAGAAAGTAAGTTAATATCAACATCAGATAACCATGGATATATTAGCTTGACCATTGTCATCCTAAGATTTTAATCTATTCTCAGATATTTAATTTCAAGAACCCTGAACAATTGCCAGTTTCTAACTAAGGAACTCTTTATGTATCTGATCATTCAGCAAGAAATTTAAGTTCTCTGTGTTTCTGAGTGTGGCATTGCTGTGAATACAAAAGGCTTAAGAAGGGAAAAAAAAATGTGGCCTTCATTGTAGTGCATCTGGGGAAGATAAAAATTGGTACCTGATCAAGCACTGCACCAATATCCCGAGCCTTCTCAACAGTATCACGGGTTATCCTCCTTGCCAGCCGAACATCAGCATCTGCACTGAACATTTTACAATGTGAAGTGACAGCTTAACTTAGTATTGCAACAAAAAGACATGAGAAAGATTATACTCTTACAAATAACCAGAAGGCATATGTAAGTGATATTTATAACATCAAAGGAGCCTACAAAAAGGGGTAATTAATAAACAAAAATGAAGATTTTATAGTAACCCAGCATTTGCACAATGTGGACCAAAAGCATCTCTATAAATCTCACTGTCAGCTCATTAAGAAATCTTCAATCACAACAGTTGAACTGCAAATGAATTTTAAATTATGATTGATCAGAATAATCAATTTTCACCCAAAAGTATTATGTCAGGGCAAGAACAATATCTGAGGAGTAATTCAGATAACTGGTTTCATGTGGTTTGAGAGAATAATGCTACTGAACTCAGGCAGTATAACAAACAATACAAGTTAGATAGAAACAACAATAATAAAGGACCTGTGTCAACAAATATCTTCATATTCATCAACTCCCGAACACGTGGATCATGGAAAACAAGAATGCCCTCCAAAAGTATAACATCCGAAGGGTTTACCTAAGAAACACATAAAGCAAGCTGAAATGGCAAGATAATGACTGAAACTTTACACTAAGTACATTTGCATTTTGCCGGACAGAAAAAAGCCAAAGTAAGATGCAGATCATAATTTGGCAACCATTAGTATGCCAAATCATTCAAATAAGTGAAATAGTGGGACAATATTGTTATGTGCTTCTCACATGCATATGATTAGATTTGACAGTGTATGTCAACACACCTGGCATCAGTACAAAGCAGGATTCATTACAGTTGAATAGACAATAAAATGCTTTCATGCCATGTTTTACCAAGCCAGTGATGAAAAACCCCAGTTCACTGGCTCTTATCAAAGAAATGCCAACAAAATTTCTAAATGATAGAAGGAATAACAGGGACAAGACTTACAAAATACACACAATGGCATCACATTGCAAAAGAAACCATGCCCAATGTCTTCCTTTCACCAATCCTCATGCTGAATATACTTTATACTAGCTCTATGTAATTTTATTCTTTAGGATGACATCGACAATTCAAAATTAGAATCATTAAACACAATCCAATGGCCCTATTTCAATCATAAGCATTTTAAGAAAAAGGAGTACAAGTGCAATGAAAAAAATGAGAGTGACAGAGATCTACCCTTCTGGCTGGCAATACGCTCTTGTAACTCTTGTAATCATAGTTTGGAATATCTACTGCTTGCCCATGCTTCAACTTGTCCATAGCACGTAGCAATTGCTCAATGTCAAAAGCATCTGATAATATACGCAAAATTGCAATAAAAATGAGCAAAAGCTTCTCATAAAATATGCAGCATAGCGTTAATGGCATTGTACTACCAGGATGGTCAAAGTTGTAATCTTGTACTCTTGTAAGTTCCTCCTCAGTCAGATTGTGATAAAAAGAATCCTGTCATATTTAATAAGTAAAACAGAAAACATCAGCCCAAATATAGAAACACACCTCGTACAAAAAGGAAAAGGAAACAGACAAAGAAGGGAAAAATGAATAATAATAGATGCAAAAAAAGACAGAGAAAGAAAAAAAGATAATGCACACATCAAATAAAAAAAAAGGATAAATTTGACTCATTTCTCATTTCCGAGTTAGAAAAATAAATACAACATTCTCAATTTGACTCCTAGAAAGTAAATTAAGAAAGAATCTCTTACCTGATTAACAAGTACAACTCTTTGGTCGTGAAGCTGCT
Organism: Sindora glabra; assembly: GCA_020226215.1. NCBI lineage: Eukaryota > Viridiplantae > Streptophyta > Magnoliopsida > Fabales > Fabaceae > Sindora > Sindora glabra. Next base: position 49,511,704 of record CM035230.1, on the reverse strand, counting down.
GAATAATCATATCACAAACTGTAGTCTTCCCAGATGCGGCTCCCCCGGCGACTCCTACCACAAACCCAAAAAGACAGAAAGCAAATTAATTAATAAACTAAAATGAAGTCATTAAGATAGAAGCCACTTGACCAAAAGTTGGGCGAAATGAAATAAGGCATTCAAACTTCTTGCCACACCTCATGATACATGATTTTTTTGGGAAAATATTTTTATTTCAAGAGGATGACGCTAAATTAATCCAAAAACTACAGCAGAGTGTTTCAAACTCTGACAGGAAAAAAGCTTTAATAGCACCTGGGCAGGGAATGTCTGTTTTATAATCTAAACGCCGATTTAGGATTTAACACCACTCCACGGAAATCAAAACAAGAGAGAGTAATTGGAATAAATCTGGTAAATCGTTATTATGATGATCAAACTTAGCCCAGTATATAGAATGGTAGATAATTTAAATTCTTGTTAATTTGACTTTACATAAACAATATATGTGTGCTTTCTTCTCATGGCAAATATGAAATCTTATTAGATCATTATTTTATCAAAAAGCACATGTTTTAAGAAACTCCATGACTAGCATCACTTAAAAAGATGCGTTATTGTCGGGTGCTTTTCACACATTATCCTTGTTCATGTATGTCAATATATTCATCTGACCGCATCAATCAGACAAAAAGCAAGGCCGGCTGCTTTTTTCCTGCCTTCCGAAAAATCAGTCCTCATAGGCTCTAATCTAAAACCTCTAAATTTTACAGTAAACATCCCATGAAGACGGTAATTTTTTTTTGTGCCATTACATGAGTCAGAAATGCAAGACCAGATGCGCAACCATTCAGTTCCATGACCAAAATTCGCAGTTCGTTGGTTTTGTAACTATATTGGCAGATTCACATTCAAATACACACCTATGACAAAGGGTTGTTTATACATGCCAGTTGCTGAAGTTGTCGGTTGCTCTGTCACACCATTTCTTTGCTCTAAACCATCCATGTGAAATCCAGAAAAATGAACCCCAGAGGAGGACTCTAGTAAATCTACAACAGATTTGGTAGCCATTGGCAAAGACCTGAAAATAATGGTTCATAATCATAGATTTAATAAAAAAAAGTCATCCACATGAACAAGTATTTCAAAAAAGATAATGGAAGTATTAGATATGTAGAGATTTATGATCTGAAACCACAACAAAACCTCCCCACCCCCCCCCCACCCAAAAATGAAAAAGTTATAGTAGAATCTAAGTTTGTGCATATTGCCACCATTCTTAGTATAGCTCCAAAACCTTGCATCTTGTCTTTCCAGATGTAATCTGTTATTGCTGATGTGCGAATTGAACAAGTTATTAAACACCCATTCTAGGTCTAAATGCCGTCAAATGATGGCTTTGAACCATCCGTAGCCTTGGAATCATTTTAGATGTGGCTGCTCCGGGGTAACTTTTACAAAGGATATCGCAGAGTTGCCTAAACCCTCAACTACAATAAACACAGCTCCTCATCCATAAGAAATTTCTATCCCAGTTTCATTTTATCAAATATGACCTACTGGCGGATAAGGTAAACAGTAATACAATAATAAATCCCACTATCATCATTCATGCAGTTGCATCAAACAGTTATTGATTTGGGTACGTGAAAAACACCCAACAGCTAACTTTGAGCTAAACCGGCATCATCATTGCACATTCAAACTTTCTCCACTATTCACCCACCAAGTAGTCAAAGACACGACCCAGAAACAAAACCACACCCCAATCAGTGATCATTGAATGCATAATCGATCAGATAAGATTATGGGCAAAAACCAGCAAGCAGACCCAGATCCAACGGCAGAGGAATTTAATTGAAGAGATTCAAATCATAGATTTGATGAAATTGATTCGGAGAAATCAAGCAATGCGCAGAGATGAATGCAGTGATTGTAGGAAACGCAAAATGCTGATTCTGAGACAACTTACCCGATGAACTCAAAATTCAATGTGAAAGAGACAAGAGAGAGAGAGGTAGAGTTTTAGAGAGAACGGTAATTTGAGAATTTGTAAATTGAGAAAGTGGTGTGGGGATATATCAGAAATGATGGCGTTTGGTGCACCGTACGTTGATGTGTCGTAGTACTCCAGCTTTTATACTGCGAGATGGAGCTCTGAGCTTAGCGAGTTTCCGTATCAACGTCATGTATCAAGTGCCTACGCTGACTTCGTGGTATGTAACTGGCCCTGGTCTCCACCAAAATTACCCCCCAGGCCCTATTTTTATAAAATAAAATTAATAATAATCTTGTTATGAAAATTACAAAATCACGACAACAAAAAATCCTTAAATTATAAAAGTGATTTTTAATTATCTCTGATTTGTACAATTTCATATTTTCATTATAGTGTTTAAAAATATAAAATACCATGTAAAAATTTATTATGATTATTTATGCAAATTCAATTATCAGTTGTTAGTGTTTTAAAATTTCATAAATGAATTTATTTTTTTAATAGCAAATGTGGCAGATTAGTTCCCCAGGGGATTGAGTGTTTTTCTCGCATGTATTGCTATGTTTGCATTATGATTTTATTTTTTTATTTTATACATTTATTTTAAAATTTTTAAAAAAATACTAGTAAAGAATGGAATTAGGAAAATATTTTTAATTTTACAGTAATTTAAATATTTTAGTATTATTTTTATTCATATTTTGACAAATAATATATTTTGATATTATGATTGTGTGATAATAAGTTATCTTATTTGTCAAAATATTAAAGGAATGTATTATTGAAAATTTCAATATTACAATAAAACTAAAAATATTCGATAAAATTAAATGGAAATATTTCTAATTGTACAGTACTATTTCTACTTATATTATAATAAACAAAAAAATTACTTTTTAAATTCTAAATATCAGCCAATTATGTTTAAATAACTTATTCATTAAAATGTAAAAAAAAAATATTGAAAATTCAATCCTACTTTGGGACAAAACATATTTTTTCATGAAATATCCTTTGTTACCATAGTGATTAAACAAATGCATTTGATCTATTCACATATTAGTCCATGCAAACCCACCATAAACATATCAAATTATGTCTGATCCACAAAAATTACAAATTTTTTTAATAAGAGTCTAAATTCTAAAATTCGTGAATTGTATACTTGTAGATCAAGTCTGCAGACTTATTTAAAAAAATATTTTTAAACCTTTTAAAGTATATTTTAAATCTAAAGTGATAATTATATTAAATTATTAATTTAAAAAATAGAGAATTAAATTTAAGAATAAGTATTAAATTTGTTGTATAAAAATTTATGTGGTATATTAATTTAATTTGAAAGTAAAAAAATATAGATTCATCTAAGAATTCTCTAATTCAATTTATATGGATCACGAATCTTATGAATCGGATCGCTTTACACCCACATTTAAACAAACTTACTTCCTATAAGTATTAATTCATATTTATTTATGGATTTGCGAATCCAAATCCATTTCAACCACCCTACTCATTATGCTTTCTTGCTTTCGAATATGGAATACTAATTGTGTTCACCCTTGTTAATTTAATTTCTTAATGCAAGGATTAATTTAAAACTAAAACATTCATTAAAAAAAATTGCAACATGCTTCCTTAAGTATTATAAAATATAAATCTTTCACTGTGTATAAATCTTTGAATGTCTATTTGTAAATAAAATTTATAACATGTACTTAATTAATATTTTTTATCTCAAGTAACACCCGATATTTATTAAAAATTTTATATTTTTTATTACATATAAAATAAAATTTAATATACATTCAAATGACATCTAATATTAATTGAAAATTTTATATTTTATTATATTCAAAGTTTAATAATTGATACTTGCATGTGTATGTATAATTGTTTGACTACTCTTATTCTTAAAAATATATATTATAATTTATGAAAATATATGCATTTATCTCTTAGTTGTTCCACTAATTTGGTAATAAATTTACTATTTCCTATTATCACATTATTGAAATTAAATATTTTTGTAAAATAATGTTAAAATGGTTTATTGAGGATAAGGATTTCAAATTATTAGGATAAAGATTCTAATAGAATTTATGCGGTGTGCGTTGTTTAACAATTTGGATTATTCTCCCTTTCTCTACCATTGAATTGAAACTCGAAAAGAAAAAACGAAAATAAGAATATTGTCTTGTCCATCCCATGTACCAACTGGTGAATAAAATGATATGTGCAGTTTTAATTGCGAATTTAAGTGTTTTTTTATAGAAATTTAAATAGACAGGATAAAGAAAGCAATTAAAATTAGCTTGTTATTTTTGTTGAACATTTCAGTAAATATTTATATATAATAATTTGTGGAAAAAAAAGATAGGTGATCATTAAGCCTCTCTGTTTATTTTGGTGAAATGCATTTTCTGTATAGAAATTTTATTAGTTGGCATGTAAATAAAGAAGTGGCATATAATTCATATATCTTGTTATTAAAAAACTATAATAACAAAAAATATTTTGTAAAATAAATGATATTATTTTTCATCATATTTTTATAGTTAATATATAAAATATTTTTTATTATTTTAAGAAAAAAATTATACTTCACCCACAAGTAGTTTAACTAATTTTCAGTTAATTCACGTATGTTTTCAAACATTATAATTTATTCACTTATATTTTTTATCATTAACAGTTTACTCATATAAATTTTTCCCATTCAATGTTTAACGAAAATTTTTATAATATGTTAATTAAATGAAATTGGACAAAATTATCCATGAATAAAGTATAAATTTTTTATATTTATACGAATTGATGTCAAAATTTTTCCATAAAAATTAAAATATATTAATCTTATTTCTTTGTTTTAATAAGTCGCCTTAAATGAGGAAAAAATTGTTACAATACATGGTACATGTAAAAAAGATAACTAAAACTCTTGACATTTGTAAATAATAAAATTCTATACTTTTTATATTACTAATAATTATATAAAGTATAAAATAATGATATATAATTTATAAATTTAAATTGAGGATATAAGATTAATATTTTTTAATTTAAATTAATAATTTTAAAAATTAATTTACTCTTGTATAATTTTTTCAAAATATAATAAAATTAATTTACTCTTGCATAATTTTAATTCATATAAATATAAAAAATTAATTTACTCTTATATAATTTTTTTCGAAATCACTTAATTCATTTTATATGAAATATTTCGTTAAAAATTTAATGAAAAAGTTTAAGTATATATAGAGTTAGCATTAAAAAATATATATATGAACAAATTATAATAATTAAAAATATATATAAATTAAATAAAAATTAATGAAATTATAAATAAATAAGGTGTAATTTTACTTTATTTTAATTAAATATACGTGTTCATTTTTTTATTGGTTAAATGTATTTGGTTTGTCTACACGCAGTGTGGGCAATGATTTCTCGCAGCCCGAAGCTCATCAAAACTTTCAGAATCCACGTCGGCAGTGAATCATTGTGGGACCCGCACTTTTTTTAATTTGAATTAAATTCTTCGCCGTGACCTTCCCGAAATTTCGTATAGCTCCTCCCCGTCCTGCTTGCAGTGTGGGTCCACCCGCTCCTAGCCATTATCGATCACCGAATTCATAAATTGGTAGTAGTAGCCGAACTTTCTTTCAAAAGATTCTCTTTTCCGTGCCCCAAAAAATAAATAAAAGATCGTAATTGATATTCTATTAAAATTTAAATTTATTTAATTAATAATATAAAGCGTTTTATATTATTAATAAATAATAATTAAATTTTTAATAATTATAAAAAATTAATAATTATTTATTAACATAATACTATATTAAGTAATAATATAAAATTAATTTATATTAATAATAAATTAAATTTAAATTTATTATCTTTTAGTAATAATTATCTGTAAAATAGTACAATTATTGATTTAATATTTTATTTTTTTAATTTTATTACACTTAAATATAACTTTAGTCATTCTAAAATAGTACTACGGAATATTATCATCTCATATTCAATTTCATAAAATCTCATTTTTAATCCCTATAATTTTAACGGGAATGCCCTTGTTAAATTATTAGGGATTACGGATGTTTCATCAAATTTCATGCATAATTGCTAGGTATTCATAGAATGTCCTTTGTAGCCAGATCGTAAGATTTTCCATCATGTTGTGATTCAATCGTTGAAGTTTCAAAATTACATAAATTTTAGAAAATATTTTCAAACTAAAGCAAATTTTGTGATCCACGATTCATCACCGCACCAAATGTTGTCTTTTCGAACTGTAACGATGCTTTTGTGATTGTAATGAAACTGCCTATGGAGAGACAAAATGAGTAGCATGCGTGATGATGGATGGTGCAGAAAAACAGATTAGAATTCATTTTTATTGAGAATTTTTCTTTCATGACTATCTATTTACAACAAAATAAAAGAATATTTGTTTAGAGTAGAAAAAGCTTTTGTGATTCATCACGTTGCCAACCACTTTAGAAGTAAACAAGTCATGTAAGTAATTCCGCAAGAAATTTCAAAGAACACTCGCGTAGAATTATTCATTACCCAAAATTTATATTTTTAGGTATATGATTGCAGAAAATTTTTATTATCCAAAACTTTATATAAATATTATATTATTGTATTTTAATTATTTTAATATTTTTTAAAAATATTATTAAATTATTAAAAATATATTTTCTTTAAATTTTGAAAAGTCAATAATACTCCCTCTATTCTTTTTTATTTGTTGTATCTTAAAGAGATTTTTTTTATTCTTTTTTATCTATCACTTTAGAATTTTAATGAAATATTAAATATTCTTTTAAATTTAACCTTCTTTTTTCATTAATAAATATTTTATTATTCTACACTATTAACTAACTTGCATTTATTCATTAATATTCCTCTTTTATTTTTAGCTATTTTGAATTTCATGCATAAAGAGTAATTTTATAAATCTTATTAAAAATAAATAAATTAAACTATTATTTTTTAATATGTATAAAATTAGTTAATAGTAACAAATAAATAGGAATGAAGGGAATAATAAACAATGGTAGAATTGATTAACAATGGTTGATGATAGTAGTAGTATTCAATGGTGATAGATAATAATTAATGTTAAATGATAATAAATAATAATTACTAATGATAAACAATAACTAATAATAATTAATGATAAGTCATGATTAACAATATTTATTGATAATAAATAGCAATAAACAATGATTAAAAGTAATAAATAATGTTAGATGACACTCCCTCCATTCCTATTTATTTGTTGTAATTAATCGATTTTATGCATATTAAGAAAGTAGTTTAATTTATTTATTTTTTAGTGAGTTTTATAAAATTATCCTTTATACATAAAATTCAAGATAGTTGAATATAAAGAGAGAAATATAAAGAAATAAATGTAAGCTGATTAATAATATAGAATAACAAAATATTTATTAATAAAAAAGAAAGGTAGATTAGAAAAAAGAATAATTAATGCTTCATTGGAATTCTAAAATAACAAATGAAAATAAAAAAAACTTCTTAAAAATGATTAATAAAAAAGAATGGAGGGAGTAGTTATTAATAATAAATGGTAGTCGATAATGATTAATAAGTGGTGGCAATATAAAATGTTAATAACGGCAAGACTTTAATAAAATGAGGATAGAATAGAATATTCAATTTTGATCATTAAAATATTCTCACATTTTACACTATGTATGGAAATATTTTAAAAATTTATTGGGTTAAAAATATTTATATTTTTGAAGTATTTTTTAAAATTTAAACTAAATAAAAAATATGATAAACCTTTAAAATATTCTTGGGGTAGCAAGAAAATTTTCATAAATCAAACACGACGTGGAAATGGGATCAAAAATTTTCGAGTTATAATTTTTGGGTGAATCAAAATTAAGATGGTCAAATTAGAGGAAACCAAATCAAATCATTTATAATTTAGAGAATTAAAATTGATTAAAGCCTGATAATTAAATAATTAATTGATGATTGAAGGAATATCCGGCTAAAACTTTTTTTTTGGGCCTTCTACCAACACTTTTCGATAGATATTAAATTGTAACTTGCAGGAAGCCCTTTCCTTGGATTATAATCCGTCTTTTTTAACTTTATCTATTTGTTAGTCTTCCCTTTTTGTCTTCTGTTAAGAGCGGAGGGTTATATGTTTGTAGTTATAGGAGATATTTTACTTTAAAAATGTATATTTATTTAATAGTTGATTTTGCTTTAAAATTTTGAAGTCAAAAAATAAAAATGCTTTCATTTAAATAATTTATTATAAATTTTTAATTTTTTACATAATTGTTTAGTATTAATACTTAAGTTTAAAAATTTTAAAAACTTTTTTCTCTTAACTGCTCCACGCTCATCAGTCATCTCTCTTATTTGTTTGGAGCACAAGAAATGAATATACGTTAAATATAAATGAAAACATATAAGTTGATATAAAAAATAATATATATATCTTTTAAAAATAAAAAAGACTTCATATAATTATATTAAATCTATCATAAAATTTGTAAATATGAATAAATTTTATATGTAATAAATATAAGAAAATTATATTTCAATCATTTAAAGTTAAATTGAAAACTTTTAAATTTCTTAAAAAATTACAAGATTTTATATTATAGATGCAACTTTTAAGAAAAATAATTAAAAAAATAAATTGAGAGAATAATTTTTTCAAAGGGGTAACAACCAGGCATGATTCTCGAATAACGTGTGTTTTCGAAATGACGATTGCGAGGGAAACGTAGGACGCAGGTTAATGCATCTGTCTTTTCAATTCCAAATTTTGGTTTGAAAAAACTGGACCTAAATTGCCCATGTGAATATATGTCAAATAGAATTTTCAAGTATTTGCCGAAACCAAGTTGAACGTTGAATTTAATTGAAATAGGCAGTCGGATGGTGGCCGATGAGGTGGCTAATTGTATATCGCATCTTCAGAGATAAGAGGTCAGGTACGTACTTCAGTAGAAATTGGGGGAATGGAGTTACCAACGGCACCGAGCCGCCGCCCTTGATTTTGTAAATATGTAAATATAATTATTGTAAATAATTATTATCAATCGGAACAACAGATAAATATAAATTTATATTATATTATAACTTTTTTCTTTCATAAATTTACAAACATTTGCTTCTCTTGTTTCTTTATTCTTTCTTTGGATTTTGCTCCCCCATTTTTTGTCTCATCCCCGGACCTATTTATTTCAATATGTAGATCTTAAGCAGCTTTTGTCTTGCAAATTGAAACGAAATAACTGTGAAAAAAAAATTGAATCTTACTTGCATCTTCAACTTTGACCATTTGAATCTCATCGCTGGAACTAAATTTTAATTTACAAAATTAAAATCAAATTCTAAAGATTGTTGATTTTGCAAAACAAAATTTATTGGCTTCAGCATGACTATTGGTCAAATTTTCTGTAAGTTTCCTCAATCGATCTCTCTCTCTCTCTTTCTCTCTCTTTTTCTAGGATTTTTCCTTTTTTTTATTCTCTTGTGAATTTCGTTCCTTTTTTTAGTTGAGTTGAAGAAGTAGATCTTATATTCTCTTGTATTGTTTAATAAGACAAATAGCCATGGAGCTTTTAGGATAACATTTTTTTCTTCTAATTCCATCCTTTTTCGTTTTTTTTTTGTACAATTTTCCCAAAAAGTTTTATGATTCCAAAATTTGATGAAATTGCAAATTTTAGTTTTGTCATTTTATGAGTTGTGAGAAGAATAAGATTCATTTTCATATTATGTCACAACAAGATTTCTATATCAATTTTTTGGTTGCTTCCCGCTTTTTCTTAGGAATGTCTTGTCATAGTGTGAATTATATATTGTGTGGTCCTTTTAACTAGTATTCAATGGGCTAATTTTAGTTACAAAGTATTTTTCTTTTGGATAATAAAATTAAGAAACTTGAAATATTATCTCATGATTTGGCTAAGCTTAAGAAGCTCATTATAGCCATTTAGTTACTAAATATAAAATTAGTGTTACAATTAAAAATGTCTGTGTCTCTTGCAGTGATTTCAGTTCTACATTATTACAAAATAGTTAATTGACATAAGATATTTAGAGCATTTGATGTTGGTTTATAACTGATGTTTAATTAAGTGATGTTATATATCAAATTTAACACTTATTGTAAAACCATCGTAAAAAAGACAATAACATTGGTTTATTTATGTAAAAAAAATGACATCATGTCATTAGCTAATGTCATGAGAAATGACATCTAACATATGTTTTTAATTAATAATCAACATCTAATATCAAATACACGACTTTGATTTATATAAATAACTAATATAGTATATTATGTCCCCCATCAACCTTAACTCACTCCTTCTTGCTCTAGATTTTTCCTCTAACCCTAACCTCCTGTGCTAGTTTCTCCTTCTTAGATCCTCTATATTCTCTCTGTATTCCACCTTCTAGAACACCGTACCTATAAATAGAAAATAATATCTTATATAACACTACAAAATCCTAATGATAATAATTTTAAATAATAAATTTTGTAATAAAAATTTAAAAATTGTGAAAGGTTATACCCAATACCCAATCATAGATAAGTGATGTAGTGAATACCCTTTTAATACTCGTTGTTCAATATATGAGATTGATACTCCATAAAAAAGCACAATTAAATCTAATCCTTATAAATATGACAAACATTCATTAAATTTTAAGAAAATAATAATACATATTTCATATAAATAGATAGTAAATAATGCAATTGAAAGCCTAAAAAAATGAAAGAAATCAAATTTCTTAACTATATAAATCTATATAAGCTACATAAAAAAAGAACAAAATATAGTAAATTATAAAACTAAAAATAAAAATTAAATAAATCCTTACTTTTAAATTTTATAGTTTTCCAATAAATGTGTTACCTCATAGATTTAGCAATAGCCTAACAGAGATTTATTCCTATGAAAAATGTAGTGATAAAAAATATAAAATTGAAAAAAAATCATTTTTTAGGTTGGAATGAAAATATATCTTGTTCGAGAATGAATCACTTTAAGATTGGAAGAATTTCGGGATGAAATTTATAAAAGCATCACTACTTCACTCTTTCTATTTTTAACTTGTACTAATGGATAGGGTTTAAACATCGATTATTTGGAACAAACTAAAATGTAAAGTATGATGACATCATTTTACTAATAAACAAATTGATGTCAATTGTTATATAAATAACTAATGTTATAAATTAAAATACATTGATTTTAAGTAGAAAATTGATTTCATTTTGTATATTTTGAAAAAAAAAACACTCATTACAAATAACTAATTGACAACACAATCTGAAACATTCAATTGACACCTGTAAAAATATATTACAATTCACATCCATTGTAAAATGATATAGAAGTTAAAAATAATACAACCGATTATAGGAGCTTCTATATAAAGTTTCTTAACTCTCATTTTCACATTGAAATACAATTTACATTATTTCATTTATAACTAAACCAACTATCAACAATTTATTTACAACAAGTTAATTATAATCACTAATTATATTTAAAATTACCTAAAGTTATTCATTCTAATTGAGCTCCAATCTCAATGAAATATCCTACCCAAATCTCTCTAACCTCATTAAGTTATTCTTGTGTGTACAGTATGGACCTATTCCTGAAAAGCTGTAATTTATACATAATTAACATATTATTATCAAGATCAATTTAGTTAATTAAGTTAGCATGTGATAAGTTATAAATAAATAAGTGATTACCTTACTAAGAGTTTTATGAGCAAACAACAAATTATGCATATAGCACATGATATAATAGCTACGCACCATATTTTTAGGCTATTTTGGGCACTGTAATAGAAAGTGGTCAATTTGATCCCATTAACTCATATTTTTTTATGTCAAATATGATAAAATTTTACTATTAATAACTACCTTCACTTTTGCCAATGTGAAATGTTCATCTATGTAATACCTAAATTTATTATTAGTTATTTTGTTAAAAAATCAAAAGTTTGAAAGCATTTATTTTAAATCAGTTTACTATTAGATCCATCATTATAGCAAACTTCGAACAAAATAAATAATTATGAGTATAGCTAATTTTTAATCACTATTTATTTTACCCTGTGATGAAATTGAAATATTTAAATTTTTTCCTAGTAATATTGAAATTTTTATTTATATTTATTTTAAGTTATTAAATTTATTAAGACACTATAGAATTATTAGAAAATGAGAAAGGAAAAAAAATGGTAAAGTTTGGAATGAAAGGCTTTGATCTAATAGGAATGAAGTTAGTATAAATAAATATTAGTTAGGATTAATTTTCATTTTTATGGCTACCATGTTTCCTATTACACCATATCCCTTCCCTTGAGTTTCATTTAGCAAGCATACAAATGAAGAGTAAACATAAAAAAAGGCATAAGCTTATAGGACACCTAAACATATTATAGCAAAATTTTTAGCTTTTTTTTTTCTTTTTCTCCATTTCCTCTTTCTCTCTTTGTTGCCACCCATTTCTCATTCTCTTTCTCTTTTTTCCTTCTTTTTATCATGATTTTTTATCCTTCATCTGTTAACTCACCACCTTTTGCCACCATGCACCTTTCCTTCTTTTTTCCTACTAGTAGCAAGCTAACATCATGCAGAAAGACTAAGATTTGTAACTAAAAAATGATAACAAATGAAGGTTTAGTATTCTTTTATTTTTCTAGCAATTTATCGCATTCTAACCATTGTCAAGCTAAAGTTAGCCAATATGAAATGAGTTAAACCCATCTAAGTTATAAAATTTTTATATTTTTTTTATATTTGATGCTTAATCCAAAGCCATCTAAATTATGAAATTCTTATATTTTTTATGTTTGATACTTGATCCAAAAACTTTAACTTTAAGACTAATTGCTAATTTTATTTGAAATAATCTTTAAAAAAATCAATGAAATTTATGATCTAGAAAGTTAAAATGAATTTTTTAAAGCTTAGAGTAAGTATTTTCAGAAGAAAAATAACTACTATGAATGTCTTTGTAATTTATCTTTGCAAATTTGATAAATAGGAAATAGAGATAAGAAGCTTGGATATTTTGGAAATCCAAAAGGATAAAAACATCTAAAGGTGGGTATATACCTTACTAAAGAATCAAAATCATTCATTCATTTATCCTATTTTATTATATGGGTGAATATTTGCATGATTACACCCATAAATACGAATATCATTATATATTAATGTTTATAAGGTGTTTGAATTATTTGTTTGAACTATTTTATGCATTTAGTAACTATGTAAATATTGGGCTCAGTGGCATTTGAGAATGAAAGAAAGATAAGATTCATATAGAGTAGTTAGTTTATTGAGGATTCAAAGCATTGTTAATTTTCATATATATATATATATATATATACTTTATTACTTTACACCATTACCTTTATGTTTTTTTTGTTCTATTTTCTATTCGTGTAATAACATGGTTAAATGAACATTGACCTTACTTAAGCCTCTGTAATGTATATATCCATATTATTATGCTTATTTGCATGAATGCAAATAAGCATTCTTATTCTTAGCTTTTAGTAATTTTAATAGTAAAACTATAATAGTTTTGAAGAATAAATGAGGTCCAAGATTTCTTGATGTTTTTAGTGTGAAGTATGGAAAAACTCTCCATCTTTAGTTAGTTGGCCTTCACTAGTCAAATTGTAGTTATAATTAGTAAGGCAGTACTTTAGTACGTCATATGATTGATTTGTTATGCTCTATAAGCATTTTAAATATTCAAAATTCTCTCTCCAATGTACTATTCCTTTTTAAATATGTTTAATGTTGTATTTTGATATTCATTATCTCAATTTAGCTTTTCATCTTTTATATTATGGTTTATCATTTTAAATTTTTTTTGTTCTTGAAAGTTTGAAACATAATAGTGTCCATATCCTCTTGGCACTATTTCTTCAACCAAATAACATATAGTTGGGTTGATCTTGTCTTATCATAAGGTTAATTGATACATTATAATTGCTGCTCTATATCATAGCCATACTTATATTGGAAATTTATTATTAGAATAATTGTGAAATGTGACATATGATAAGAACATTAAGCAAATGCAAAGTAAGAATTATGTTGGGGGTGATATGAATGCTAGATGGATAATTCCTGGTAAAAATAAGGATAGGATATAAGATTGAGGTGAAAAAAATAAGAATGGAAATGAAGGTAAGGTATAAGGTTAGATTATGAGTTATAACATGGATATATGTATTTTACTTCACAATCAATATATATATATATATATATATATATATATATATATATATATATATATATATATATATATATTAACTATTTTCAGTTGATATTATAATGGCAATTTGGCCATGCGTAAGCCTTCTATGGTTATCTAATTCCAAATCAATAATTAGGAATGTTATATGAAAAGTATTACTAAAAAATAGTTTGATTGGTAAGTTTACCTATTCTTCTTATAGAGATTTTTAACATTTTAAAATATGAATTATTATATTGTATCTTTATAAGAATCCTAAGCAAAGTGCAAATAAGTATATAAAATAGGTAAATCCATTATCTCAAGCTAAAAAGTTTAAGTATTAAATTTATTAGTTAATCTAAGATCCTTTGTTTGCTTATTTATAATATAATTCTAAGGAATTTTCAATTTAGTAACTATATGCTCACGAAGTTTTTGTAACTTATTTTAACATTTTAGGTTAAATTAAACTACCCTATTGCACTATCATCCTAAAGGTATAAGGCACTAGGGTGGAAGAATTTGATAGTTAGGATAGAGTCTAATGTACTCATGTCTAGAGAAAAAAATGTATATTATTTATTTATTTTCATACATAATTATTAGTATTTATTAGTTGTCATAAGTTTTGCATTTTAAAGCATATAACCCTTTTAAGATATCTATAAACAAAGAAAATTTTATCTGTTACTTTTTTAAAACTTGAATTAAATGTTAGTTAGCACAAAAATGAATGGATTTTTTATTAAGTCAAAGTCTATGTAGTCTATAACAAGTTTGGTGGAAAGCAAGTAGTAAATTACACACTAATTATGATTAAACTAGGTTGTAATAATCCATCTCCAATTGCATGCTTTTCATGTAAGTTGTGGTTAAAGTTTTTTCAAGAAAATCTATAACGTAGATCATATATCTCTTAATAAAGGATCTAATTAGTAGATAAGCTCCCTTATTGACAATACCAAGGTAAACAACCAATGGCAACTACAATATAATAGCATAACTAAGCTACCAAAATCTATTTAAGGAAAAAATAACTAATGCAAAAAAAAGACTTATCCTTTGTGGTATGGTGCAAAATAAGACTAAACTAGATTGTAATAATCCATCTCCAATTGCTTGTCTTTCATATGAGCCATGGTTAAAGTATTTTCAAGAAAATCTATAATGTGGATCAGATATCTCTCAATAAAGGATCCAATCAGTAGATAAGCTCCCTTGTCAATAATACCAAGGCAAACAACCAATGATGACTACAATATAATAGCATAACTAAGCTACCAAAATTTGTTTAAGGAAAAAAAACACAACTAATGGAAAAATAAGACTTATCTGTTGTGGTATGGTGCAAAATAACAAGTTTTTTTTATGCTTATAGAGTAAAACATTGATGAAGTACTCTTGCTTTAATTTCTTGATCAATATGAACTCTTTATTGAGTTAATATGGATCTAAGAATCCATATGTAGCATTCATTAATGGGAACTAGTCATACCAATGCTTGTAGAAAGATTGGTATGAGTTAAACTTATATTCATATAATAATTCAATTAATTTATGTTTAGTTAAAAAAGATAACATAAATTTACATAATTTAGAGCAGAATATAAGTCATATCAAGCTACTTGAATGTAATGCCCCAAAATAATATTTAAAATTTTATTATTTTAAATGTGCAAAATATTTATTTTAAATAATGAGAATAGTTAAATTGCATTTATTATTGTCGCAATGAAACAAGAATATTTTAATTTTTTATTAAATAAATATTATTATGGTTTTACTCAATAAAAGCATTAACTGAGTGTATTTTCATGTAATTAATAATTTTGAAATATTTAGAAGTTGATAATATGAAATTGACGACATATATATGTAAGTTACTATAGATGATGTTATTCATAAATTTATAAGTTTTCAAGAACACTTTAGAAATTCAAGATGTGATGAATTACAATATCTATATATATACATATATATTTATATGATCATGACTTAATAAATTATCCTCTTAGCATTTATATAATATTAAAATATTTAAGTTGGAATTTTAAATTTAATTGAAAGAAGGAAAATTTATGGAATAGGAATTTTATGGAAGTGGATTGTGTTTTAAATAAATGGTTGGAGTTGCTTTAAGTTGAGGATAAAAGATTGAGATCTAGTAGAAAGAAAGGTTATGGTGCACCATGAAGTATTAAATAATAGCCTATAGCATTTTTCTTCTTTTTTCTCTTCTTCTTCCTTATTTTTTTTTCCAATACCTTTCTTTTCCTTCTTATTTTCTTTCTTTCCTCTTTTTTTCGTTCCTATTTGACCTGGCAATTCTCCAACCACTCTTTTATCATTGATGAAGTGTCACCATGCCACATATTCCCCTCTCTCTTATTATTAGTTCCAACAACAGCTCATGGATGGATTAATGGAACAGATATACAACCAAGTTATATTTGTGTTTTACTTTGATTCGCATTATCATCGCCTTATTGCTGTTAACTTGCTCCATTCACGCTTAGTTGCCATTGTTGCTATTAACATCAGAGGTGGCTACAAAGTACAACACTAGTTTTACGGTAAGGAGTTATTGTTTCTCTTCAATTCACTAACATCTAGTACTAACTTGCCACCAACGAGCTACCAATAAGTATGGTAAGGGAAGGTAAGCATACCCATACCATTAAACTCTAATTATTTCTAACATCTTGATGGTTAATCTAAAAAAACCATTTATGCATGCTTCAAAGTATATGGTGATATCTTTGAAAAATATGAAATTTATGCTTCAAAATGATTAAATAAGATGATTAAAGTTATGATTAACTTTAATATTTTTAGATGGTCTAGACTTAAGTTAAGGAAAATGCATTTTTATTCATACTTTGAGATACTTGATAATAACTTAAAAATATAAGAATGTTATGCTGCAAAATGTTAAAATGGCATCTTTAGAATATACCTGGATCATCAAAATTTAATATTTATATTTAAATGATTTTCATCTAAGAAAGAATCCTTGAAATATGAGATTTGGTTTCATTATAATAGAGTTAAAAATATTATAAATTTAACGTATGATTTTATGTAATAATATGATAAAAACGTATTTAAAGCATAATATTCCAATATTTAGGAAGAAGATAAGTGAATTTAATATATTTATAAATTATCCTTGTAAATTATGAAGTAGGAAGAAAAGAAAAAAAAGATAAATATGGATGCTTTGGAAGTTCCAAAAGTGGATAAGCATTATCAAGTGAGTATATATCATACTTCAAAACCTTTAAATTACTTATATTGATGTTGCATTTTATAATTTTCTTATCTATTTTATGGATTGCAAATATGGCCTTACATGGAATTGGATTTGTTATGATTAGAGAGCTTTAATATCAATAATTGTGATTATTTTCTTGATTGATATATTGTTGAAATAATTGATACAGTAATACATATATAAATTCATATGGTTATTTAATAAGATGTGGTTATTTCCTATTTTGAGACCTTAAAATAAAAGCAAAGTACTGTTGTTACTTAATATTGCTTAATAACATTTTTGCTTAATAAAACAATAGGTTACAAATATACATAGGTATTAAGTGATTGAATATTGTGGCTATACAAGAGGACATAGTATTGTTATTATATTTGTTGTTATGCACATTAATATTGCCTCGTGATGATGATGAACTACCTACTTCATGTTAATAGTGCATCATAATTGTAATATGTAGAGTTTGAGCTTTAATCTATAAATTATGTTATGAATTATTACATAAGTGGCATTGAAATTGCAAATTATGATGAAGCGATAATGTAAAAATCGAATAGGAAATTCTGGATAATAAGTTGAGAAAAATATAAGACAAACCTTAAAGGGATATAGATAGAAAAAATAAGCAGGGCATAAGATTAACCTGAAGTTAAAAAATAGATACATATATTTATTACAAATTGTTATGTATTGTGATGTGACTTTGAAATCTATTGTCTCGTATACTTCTATTTGATGTAATTGTAACATTTGGATGTGATTGAGCCTTACTGGTTATTTAAAAGTCTGATAACCATCTAAAATGGATTACATGTGATATAGTAATGATATTGTGTATAATTAATTAACTGAAACTATTATGACTTATAATATGAAATAGGGAATCTGAGTTATGCGTATGTAACTACGTCAAGCTAAGAATTGGTATTACAAGTTAGAAAATCTAAGAATTTGACTTGTAATGATTTTCCATTTTAAAATTTAATTAGGAAATGATTGTCTTATATAATTAATTTCATGTATGTTTATAGTAGATATATAATCACTAATTTCTCATAACTTATTTATTTTGTTTTCAATATTTTTAAGTTGAAATAAGTACATTTAATTTTTATTGAATTTATAAAGAATCAAAGGCCACTTTATTAAGAGATTTTGATAATTAGATCGGGATTAGGAATTGAGTTATTAAATTTTGTATAAATAAATATATGTGTTAAGGTTGTGTATTGGTGTGTGTATCTTGTGTTACTATTGTTTCTATAAGAATTAAAGGTTTCATGATTCAAGGTATATGACCTTCAAGAAGTATTCAAAAATAAGGAAAATTTTATCTATTTTTTTATAAAATTTAAAATATAAATTAAGTCACCATGGAAACAGAGAGATTTTAATTAGGTAGAATTGGTATAGTTGGTGTCAAGGCTAGCGGAAACCAAATCATGAGATCTATACCAGTCACGATTATGTTCAGGTTATGACATTGAACTTCAACAACTACTAGATGAAGGCTTTGTTAATGAAAATTCAAATCTTCTAATCCCATCATTTCCTCCATAATTTATAGTTAGGCCTAGGCTAGATTGCCCTAAAAGTTATTAAGGCACACTTGTAGCACCTGTAATGATGACTAGGAGATCACTAAAACACAAATAGCAACAGTTAGTAGTCTCACACAATAATATTAAAATAAATTCAAAATATATAAAAGGTTAATAATAGGTTCATCGAGAATTGAATAAAGGCCATCATTTATATGATGAAAGTCTCATGGTCTTTATCTATTATCTAAACTTCATCATTTAGCATTGATATCTTAACCTTGCGAACTAAAAGCTTGTTGACCACTACCTTAACTTGATTATATTGATAATGGTTGATTGTTTTGCTCATAGCATACTAAAATCCATCCATCTATAAAGGGTTGACACTATAAATGGGTTAGAACTCTTTCCTAATAAAGAATTCGCCTAGTTGGCTAGACACTAATCATAGTAGCTGACTCATCATTAGGATTAGTAGGTTTAGGGAACGACTAGATAGTCAGCTATTTACTCTTGCAGAAAAGGAAGTAACTCCTCTGTTACTACATAAATTACTATGCTTATAAGTGTTATCCTTCCTTTTATTGCATCTTTGCCTTCGAGTTTATGTCAAGTTTTTATGCCATGTTTTTGACAATACTTACTTTCAAGTACACCAACGTGGTGTTTAAATGTCCTACTAGAAGATGCCTTAATAGGTCGAAGAATTCCTTATGGATAACACCATATTTGATAGCCTTAGCACAGCTAAAATGCTCCTCAGTTCCTAAAACCATAGTCAAGATGTCTTTCTTCCTAGCTAGCTCAAACTCACCGTGGTAGGTCTATTGTGTGAAAGTATTTAATAGCAATTAATAAAGAATAAATTATTAGAATCAACTTAAAGGAAATGGAATCTGCAAAATCAAACAATATTTTGGTAAAATCTTAACACTTAAAATTCCTTTCTGAATGGTCTAACTTTCCAAAATTGTTAATTTCCTATGCTTGTTTACTTTATCTCACTTTAATAAATTTGCTTGAGAAATAGAAGGTGTCTCATCAATATCCTTTCCCTTCTCGAATTCTACATGCCTTTTAACCAATAACTTATTCTCTGACTTATTTTTGCTTCTTTAGGAGAGCTTGTATAAATATATATTCTTCCTTTGCTTCTCCAAATTAAACTTACTTAACTCTTATTGATAAAAGGATATATTAATTTACAAGTATAAATTATATACAATGTAAAAATTTTATCTTGAAATGCTTATTTGCACATTGTTCTTATAACTTTTTTCCCTGATTCCTAGTTAATATAGTTCCATCACTGAGTTCAATTTTATTTTTATTATAGTCTTAGGATTGATACATTCCTATCTTAATATTATCTTGAAGTTCCTTTATAGGTTACTATATGCAATAGTACTTTTCTACACATCTGTGGAGTATTTGAAATATTGAATGAAGTTTACAAGAAAAAACACACATGAAAGATCATATTATATATGAGTATGTTACAAATATAATTTTTCATATCTATAGCACAAAACTATCCAAATTAAGTATACATACCAAGACCTTTTCCTAAATTTTATTTTTCAATGCCAAAAGAACTTTCTTCCAATAAGGAATAGTTATTAATACTTTGGACTATACAACTATTCCAACATAATTAGTATATGCTAATTCATTTTCTCCTTCTAGTTGCCATTTGTCATTAAACTCAACATGTAATTTCTTATCCTTTAAACTGTGCTACAATAATGCCCATTATGGCTATGGGACCCTTTATGTTTCTTTTAATAAGGGCAACTACCTTTCCAAAAGGATCCATGCTCTAGATTTTGTAAAAAAAACTAGTGTTAGTTATATACAATGATATGCAAGAAACGCTATAGGTTAACATTACTTAATGATAAACAAAAAGATAAATATATGATTACTCTTTATAATAAATTTGCATTAAATTATATGGCAAAACACATAACTTACATAACAAGTAACTCATATAAGATTACATCAATCATCATATTTTATAGACTTCTCCACCAATCTACATAATCATAGAGCAAATAAGATTCATAGGATAATATATAATATATTCAACAACTTAAAAAAATACACAATAGCTTAGAATAAAAAAGGCAATAAGTAAAAATAGCAAAGATATCACCATCGAACACAACATAACCATAATCATACATCCTAAAGGTGACTAAAACCTAAAAACATCACCAAACACAATATATAATATAATATTAAATGTAGCAATGATTAAGACTATTATAATGTCACTATAAACATACATATACATGCCAACTAAATAAAACTAATTTTAATCTTTTAATATTCATAAGTATAATGAAAAAAAGAATAGAAAATGTACCTAAAAAAATTGTTATAACTAAAACAATCACGAAGCTAACGATTAATGTAACACAGAATATGAAAAAGGTTAGAACTTACTAAAGAAATTTTGATGGCAAAGGTGATGCTAGAGAAATGGATTTCAAAAAAAAATGATGTGAAACAAAAGATGAAATAAAAGTTATGTAAATAAAATAATTATATGTCAATTTTTTAATTAATAACCAACATTTCAAATAAATGACGTCGAATTAATAGAAAACTAATGTATAAAGATAAGACGATCTTTGTAAACATGTCACTGAATAATCAATTTAAACATCAATTTTTTTAAAAAATAATTGTCATCTTAAATTTTTTTACCCTTTCAAACATAATAATTTGCATTCACTTTTAATATTAGTTATACATAAAATAGATATTTTAATATCATTTTTATTTTCAAACATATTAAGATGTTGTTTATTAAATTAACCATTATCTTCATTTTTTATGAAAAATTTAAAAGTGCCACCATGTAATAATAAATTTCAATTTTTTTTATTATCATCATTTTATTTATCTCAATAATTTAAAAAATACTACCATATTTATATATATTGGCCTTAACAACCCATACCCAAGAGGAGGTGAATTGAATATTTTTAAAAATTTTCTTATTTTTGAAATCTTTTTTAAAAATCTATTGATTTTGGGAAGTCATAAGAATGATTTTGATTTAAACATTTCTAAGTAAGTTTTATGAAGATGTTTGTTACACTCAAGATATGATAATTCCAGGAATTAGTGTAAACTAACTTATTTGACTATCTATAAATAAAGCATTAAGATGATAATTCAATGAAGAGGCTTGCACACAACATATAGTAATTCAATATTCTTGTACAAAATCACTCATTTAACTATACATAGATAAATAATAAAAAAGCATATACATAGATGAATTTCTTTTTCAATCATTTAATTCAACCTTTTAATCATTCAATCATTTAAAGATCAAGATCAATATTGATACATAATGTATTCAACAATTATCAATAACAAGAATAGAGTATACATAACAATATCTTAAAAAATAGTAATCGCAAAATAGGGATGAATTTTTCTTTTAATCATTCAAATATCCAAGCAACAATATGAGCATTACAACACAATATATCAGCAAATGGCAGCAGCAAAACAAAGCATATATAGTAAGAAAAACAGAGCAAAAATAAGAGAAATAGAGTGTAGTGCAGAAATAATAAAGAGATAGTGTAGAGAGATCAAACACGAGAATTTATAATGGTTCCTCCCTTGGATATCCTCTCCAAACTTATATATCAATTCATTATCCCTTTAAGTTTCAATTGGTACTGGAAGAACCTTTATAATTCTTGTTTTTCCTTGAGCAAAATCTCTCTTTATAAGTGATTTATCACCCTCTCAATGATTTTTAAGGGATACCTCACCCTTTATAATTCTAATGTGATACAAGATGAATATTAACTCTAATATACTCTCTTAAAGAGTGGATGAAATAATTGAAGCACTAAGAATAGAAAAATTTTACAAACTAGAGCTCAATTCATGATTTGATAAAAGAAGGTGTAAAATGATGTTAACAAGTGAAGTTCAAGCTCTATCTTGATTGTATTTTATGTTTCTTAGCTTATATAGGAAGCCCATAGAGTAATATAGCCATTTAGGCTTGTTAAGAATGAAAACTAGCTGTTATATGTGCACTAGAATAGTCAGAATCAATTAGTGAATTGATTCAAGACATTCCAGGTGCTTTTTGGATGTCTGGATTCGATTGGTGAATTGATTCACCCACATAGAAATCCAGACTTAACTTTAAAAGGTTATAATTTCTTTTAAATTAATTCATTTTGGGTTCATTTTAAGCAAATAACTTATCATTAGAAAGCTAATTGAGTCTTCTTTGAAATGGGACTAGTTTCATGCTCATATCTAATGTTATTTTTTTAGATATGTTCAAAACAATGAGCAAAGGTAAGACATAGTGAATCTGTAAAAATTTAATTTTGATACTCAACTTGTATAATTTATAACTCTTTCATATCTTAGTAATTTTAAGCAAATGACCAGTGCATGAAAAGATCTTTGAGTCTATTTTCACATAAAAATAATTTCATGCTTATATGATTTGTAATTTTCATGAGATGATCAAAATAATAAGCACAAGTCGAAAAAAGCTAGAATGCATAAAATTGATTTCTAAACTTAAATTAAAATGATCATAAATCTTTCATATATTGATCATTTTAAGCAAATGATATGTCCATGAGAATCTTTTTGAATCTATTTTCATATGGAAAAGGTTTGACAATCAAATCATGAGTATTTTATGAGATATAATTAAGAGAATGACTAAAAGTTAATATTGAAAATATTAAAATCACATATCTTATTAGATTCAAATTAAAATGATCATAAATCTTTCATATATTAATTATTTCAAGCAAATGATATATCTATAAGAATCTTTTTGAGTCTATTTTTATATGAAAAAGGTTTGACACTCAAATCATGAGTATTTTATAAGATATAATTAAGAGAATGATCAAAAGTTAATATTAAAAATATTAAAAGATCATATCTCATTAGTTTTTAAAATGTCCTTATAGGCTATCTTGTAAAAATATAATTGCAGGCTATCTTTTTAAAATATTTTGATTAAGCTTAGATTATTAAATCATGTTTAAGCTTTATATTATAAAATACTTTATTTTACAAGAAAGATTAAGCCTAAAATGAAAAACTATACCATTAGGTATTTAGGCTCTTCTTAATGCTTCCAAGCTTTCATATATTTTAATCTTCTCAACCTTCAATGCTTGGATCACATCTTCTTTCTTGTTCTTGAGTTGAGCATAATGTGATTTTCCATTCTCTTGCTTCAATACCCACTCTTCTTCATCTTGGACTTTCCTATATGCAAATTCATGAACTTTACAAACTATATAGTTAGTCCAATATAATATATCAAAATATTGCTGCATGATTCATATATAAAATAAATTAGCACAAGAACATGCATAATCATCCTATCATGTATCTTGATTAATTATATGCTTAGTAATGCTTGTTTATAATATAACTCTTTTAACGCATAATCAAACATTGTTATTTCAACTATAGTATAGCATGTTTATTGAAGATTTTATAACATTTTAGTATAAAGACATGCAATACTATTAAAACACCTATTTGTCATCATGCATATATAAAACAAGCATAATTATTATATCATGTATATGCATCAACCATAACATAGTATGTTTATTAGAACTTGTATAATATAGATCACTTTAGTACAAGATATACGATGCTATTATAACATTCATTTTTCATCACCAAAACTCATCACATGAAACCTTAAGGCTAACAATATAGACGTTAATTTATCCTATGACTAATGTTTATCAATCGATGTAGAACTACAATTTTGTAATAGTGCTTTATAACAAATGGTGGTTTACATAAAGTTGAAATTGAAAGTATCTTCTTTTTGTACATTTAGAGGTATTATCTTCAATTTTTGTAATATGTACATATTATATATCTTTTACTAGTTGAACCTAATTAAATATATAAAATTGTTGTCGTAAGGTATTTACTGTACTGGAATATTATTTTTTATCATAAAGAGATTGAGATAAGACTTGAATACTGTTGTATTATTGCTCGTAAAATAATAGGAATTGCTAAATTCTATAATTAGTCTTAGATACTACTCTAGGGATAATAGGATTTAGAAGAATTTTAATGGATAAAAAAATAATAAATCATATTAGTTATTCTATAAACCCATCATCCTATCCTGCATTATACATCGATTACTTAATTGAAAATCGATGTACTATCTAAAATTTAAAAAATGAAAAGTTGATTTTCAATGACTTTGTATGAACCAATGTCTAATATAAATAGTAACGTAAATTATTAAATAAAAAAATCAACATTATATTTCAATTATTCAACATTATCGAATCAACATTCATCATTATATGTATTTAATGTCAATTTAAGAACCATGTTAGATATACAATAACATCCATATATACATCGGTAAATAACCGATGTAGTTATATGACAATATAGTGTTTATTTGAAAAGGGTAAGATGCTTCTAATTTGAACATTATCCTCTTTCTCCTTTTACTTTTATAACCTTTTTCTTCTTTGAAATTAATTTCTCTTCTCACATTATGAAAGAAGGAGTAAAATATGAGATACCCGTTTTGCATCGTCCCCCCCCCCTCAATTTGCATCTCAAATCTAAATGGTAAATGATTTATTTTATAAATTTATTCAAAATCATTTTTCTTCTCATTTTGATGTCAGAATGGATACAATTTTAATAATTTTTTATTTAAATTGTAATATTTTATTCTATAAATGATAAATATTTTGGGGTGAACTGTTTTATTGGTTATTTAATTTATACCTCAATGATAATGATGCACATTATCTTAACTTCTTACTTTTTGGTGTTTAACATTATTATACTGTATAAGTTTAAATAATTTGTTGAAAAATAAAATAAAATATTTCTTTTAATTTTGAGAGATTGAATTTTGCCTCCTTCTATTTTCAAAACTTAAATTTTACAAAATCTAGAATTAACATTCATTGTCAATTTAATAAATTATTTTATCAAATTACATTATTTTTTATAAACGTTTTATATAAAAATCATGATATTAGAGTATATTTATTTATTTTATCATTTTTTAAATATAATTTTTAACTTATTTTTTATTATGTAATTAAAACTCTATATATCAAATTTAACTAGTTCTATCAATTTTGGGGAGATTTGAACTGTTAAGTGAATTGCTACTCATATCACTACAAAAAAAAAAAAGATAAACTAACATATAATATTGTGACTCTTATTTAAGAAAATTATAAAAAAAATCATGTAATTTGATAAAAATAGTGAATTAAGTGAATGTTGATTGTTAATTTTAAATTTTGTATAGTTTAAGGGTGAAAGTTGAAAGAGTCAAAATCCACTTACTCAAAAGTTGAAGGAAGTATTTTATATTTTTTTTAAAATTATTTTACATGTTTGTTGTTTAGATTTGGGCAAATTGTATTTTTTTTTCACTAGATATTTGTTATTTGAGTGGAAATTGGACTATAAATATTGTAACTAGTTGTTTCTTGTGATATAATTTACTCATCGAAATATCCAGAGGTGATTAAAATATTTTGAGGACTAAAATTCCGTATTTTAAATCAAAAAGATCAACATTGTTGAATTTATATTTTAAGAATATATTTGATTGTGTTTGTATAGGTTCTTATAGTTTCATGGTTTTTTTAAATGAATAAGTTTGATTCACTATTGATGTAAATTAATTTTACACTATCTATTTGATTATGTATTACCATGTTAATAAATAATTATTAAAATTATTTTATTACTTTTAAATTTTTTTAATTATCATTAATTTTTTAATAACATATTTTTTCTTATTTGTTGATAGTGCAAAATTTTTTTCATGAATAATAAATAAAATTTAAACTCTTTTTAAATAATTATCTACAATATAAAAGTATATAATTGAGTACCATAGTTTATTAAAGTTTTTAATTTGGTACTTTCGTTGGTCATGTCATCAAATTTTCACAAAATTTTAACGGGCGGTGCTTAATAAGGAATTATAATAAATTATAAATATTAATTATAAAATTTTAAAAATATGAGTATTTATTTAAAATTTTGTGAAATTGTATAGAGGTCTACAGTGCAGTTTTACCTTATTTCTTCATTAATTTCAAGAGGATTTTGTTTCTTAAAATGGGCCGAGCGACTCTACTTTATTTTCAATTATAAATTTTAGTGGGCCGAGTGACTGTACAAACCCTAGGCCTTAAACTAGGGCAGGTTTACCGGGCATCTCCCACCCCATTCCCTTACAAAGCGAACTCGTGTAACTAATATGTGAATCTGTGCATTGGGCTGAGAAAACCTTACATTAAAATTTGCAACCTTGGGCCTTTTCTTTGTAAGCCCAAAGCTGGCCACATCCGAGGCTTGGATCAAATGACGAAAACATCCTGACTTTGGCAAAGTTTACCAATCAACCGAACAAAAGTTTGAATTTTAGAGTTGACCTTCTCAACTTATTAATATTCTTAATTTTAAAGTATTTATCCATTTGACCACTATTTTATTTAAAAATTCACTTTATAAAATGAAAATACTATTTTGCTTAGAGTGCGGATCAATTAATATTAACTTAAGTTTATACTACTTATACCAGATTTATACTATTTTATTTTACTTAATGGATTTGCTTGAGAATTTTTTAAGAAAGCTATTTTAAAATTTTTAAATATAATTTTAGTTTAAAATGATAATTGTAAATTGTCATATCATATATTTATAATATTTTTTAATTCTAAAAAATATTAAATAAAATAAAGAATTATCAAATTGAAAGATGTAAAAAAAATGGACTGTAAAGAGTATAATTAATTTATATCACGCTTTTCGTGTCAACAAAATTATAAGAAACAACATAAATATTTTGATTGATGCTGCTAGGATTGATGGGAAATTTACGCAAAAAGTGAAAATGAAAAATTACAGTAAATATTAGAATTAATTTGTAAATTGTCACGTGTGCGTGGTTAAATTCCCTAATTAAAATATTAAAACACATAATAATTGTTAAAAAGTCATTTTATTTTGAATGTTTAAGAGACATATGATTCATATTTAATAAATATGAAGATTTCTGTCTACAATACATAATAATCAAAAGACATATTAATTAAGGATTAATAGACATTTTGATTTATAATCAAAAGATATTATATTAGTTAAGAATTAAGAGATACATTAATTTATAATTAAGAGACATTTTAATTCATAGTCGAGGGATATATTAATTCAAACATTGTCTATAAATATAACTAAAATAGTTAAATATGCAAAGAAAATATATAGAATAAAAAAATAAATATTTGAATCAATTAATGACTACAAATAATTTTAAGTGAATCAAAACAAATAAAGAAATCTATCTTGCATCTTGAATGAAAATAAATAAATAAATTTTTATTTTTTTTTCACTTTGTTACTTCTTTGAATCATTCAAACAAGTTCTTTAAGAAAAATTATTAAATTGTTAACTATTCAATTTTTGCAATACTTAAATAAATTTTGGGGGTGATCTGCCATCAATTTTACATCAAATAGTGGAAGCAAAGTTGTTTAAAAGATAATTTTTTTAACATGTTTTAAGTACATCATATTTTTTGACTTATTTTCTATTTTATTTCATAATATATTTTAATAAAATTTTTAGGAGTTTCATATCATGTCAAATAGTAAAGGCATATGAATAATAATAGATACTTCTTTGACACTTAAATTGAAATAATGAACAAAAAATATTGGAGGAAATAATATTTTGATTTCATTGAATAATTTTTACAGTGCAATATTGATGTATGTAAGATAAATGTGTGTTGAATTTTTCAGATTTCAAGACCACTGTTTAAAATGAGTGTTAATTATTTTATTCATTTATTTGTGATATATGAACGGAATTTTTAGTATGTATATGAAACAAATAAATACAATTCGTATGCATAAATTTAATATATTTTTAATAATTATTTTATATAAAATTTTATCTTTTCTCTATCTCTTTTTTTCACAAAGTACATTTTGTACCATCATAAATCTGGCTAGAAGTGTTTGTGGGGTTAACGAGAGCATCCGTGAGAAGATTGGAGTCTGAGACATTGGAATGATGGCCAGAAGACCAACTGAGCATTTCCTTGGAATCATACAATTGACTAACAAGTGATGCTTTCGTAGATTTTAAACTTCTGCGCGACAGTCAGGATTATGAACGGGGTGGCCTAAATATATATAATTATAAAATATAGATAAAAATTCACTTATAATATTATTTTATTTATAATTTGTTTACTTGCTAAAAAATATGTCATATATAATTTGTATGGTTAACACTTTATTGACATATATTAAATTTTCATTTAAATATAATAGAAATTATTACATACAAATCATATCATTTACAATTGCCTCTTCTGCATAAACATTAGGGCAAATTGAATAGTTATTTTAGAGAATTGAAAAATCCTATCAAAATTTATAACTTACTATGACATTGTGCAAGTAGTTAAAGAATTATAATGATAAAAACTTTAAGACTTGTCTTGATTTGAGGATTCGGGCAAATGCTGGATTCTATTGAAACAAATATTGAATAGAAATTAAAAAAAAATGTGAAATTAAGGTAGCAGGGTTTAAAATTGGGGAAGGAAGAAATGGGTGAAGAGACTATACAAACAAGATTTAAGTTTAATAGAGGAAGGAGAAAAGTATATATGAGAGGATATGTGCTAAATTTCATTATATTTTAATGAAAAATAAGTATAAGTGGTTAAAACGTTAATAATATAGGTGATTCTTTTAACTCTTTAAATTAAAAGTAAACATATCATAAATAAGATCATGGATAAAGTATTTTTGTCTAAAATATAAATAAAAAATTACAGTGTGACAAATAGTTATAGTTTAAGAAAAAAAAGATAAATTTAAATGCTTGACAAATATATTAAAATTTGTGATATTTAATTGATTAACATTTTGTGAATATCAATTTTAACTTCTAAGATTGTATCAATTGATATTTATTCTTAAAATTTTTTTAATTTGAAATAAGTTTAATTTTATATTAAAACTAAGGAACAAAGAGTGAATTGAAGAGATGAAAGTATTAAAAAGAGTAAAGTTAGTGAATAAAAAAGGGAAAAGAACAAGCTCAATATATTAGTATTATTAATAAAATCTTAGAAAAATAAAAGCCAATTAATTCAATAATATGTTATTAAGCAAGTTAGTAGCATCAACTGATAACATTATTTTGTAAGTGGCCATCACCTCGGAAATATCCGATGAAATTGGAACTCTAAGCTGCAAGTAGCCCCGCTATTGAGTGTGAGGTTAAGAAAGTAATTGAAGAATACCTACCGTGAAATTTAGGAGATTCCTCCAAACTGACACTTCATTTACGTCCACAAGTAGAGAAGGTTGGTTATAATTCTTAGTTCACTTTTTGCATATAGGGCTTGGGCTTAAGAGAGTAGGATCAAGATTTGCCTTTGGGTATGAAAGAGTGTCATCCATTGCTAGCACCAAATACAAAAATAATTACTCCATATTTCAAATTGAAAGCGAGTTTTTCACATTCTCTAAAAAAAAAAGGTGTATAATTCAATTTTTTATAAAAGAATGTGGGTAAAAAAGTGAAAATAAGAAGTCATTTGATTCATGTAGGAAATAAGTTCCAGCGGAAAGTTAAATTTCCTAAGAAGTTACTATTAGTGTGTGTCCTAGAAACCAATTATATAAATGATTGAAATAATACATAATGTATTATGTTTTATTTAGGCAATACAATTATTATATTTTATTTTTAATTTTTACGTAATTTATAACTTAATATAATAATTGTTCCTGAAATAGTTTTACTATTTCTAAAATACCCCTAATCAAGTATTATTACAAAAGGGACAGTAACAGTGCATCGAGACTGGCATGTATAATGACTAATAATTATGAATTATGAATATATGATATCAAGTTAATACATGAGTACATTGTTAGTGAACAAATGCACTAGACTGACCCAATATGAGAATACTGCATGGATAAGACTTGTGTCATTAGTAGTTCTCATATGGTCACAATTGCATATAATCATTTGACCTGAAGTCACTACGGTTCCCTACATAAGGAATTACTCACTTTAATATTGTCCTATGTCACCTTTAATCAGGATGACGAATAGGGTATTGATTGGGTGTGTCATGAATCATGCGGAGGGAAGTGAATGATATAAATGAGATTTTGTTACTCTTATATAAAAGAGAAATATCCTTGGGCCTCTTGATTGAGTGAGACTTAGAAATGCATGGTCATACTCAATTGGATTAATATGTGATATTAATAATTTATTTTAAGTCTATTCAGTATCAAGAAATATAAATTGAACATTGACGAGGATGACACACTCCATGCCTCCAGTTCAATTTGGATATTATTACAAAAGGGATTATAATGCAAAACGTTAATCATGTATTAGGTGGATGTCGAATCATAAATATTCTTACTACTTGAATGATAGTGATGTATTGCTAGATACCGCTCACTGTCTATGGCTTAATAATAAGTCATTGTCAACGTAGTAAGAACCTACAAGGTCAAACAAAAGGAGTAGAAATAAGACAATAATTAATTGGACTTTAATTATATTAATATCTAATTAATTGGACTTATTTTCGTGCATATATATTATTATTAAGAATAATAATATGTTGTTCATGTAATATATATATTATTATGTGATATTATTTGATATTAAAGTAATATCAAATAATGACGTTATTAGATATTAGATAAATATATTATGAGATAATATTATTTTGATATTTGATAACTATATGCAATTATCTAATATTAAGATATTTATATTATGAGATAATATTATTATCTAATATTAGATAATTAATAGATAAGTCTTATCTCTCCTTATTATCTCTAGGATAAGGATAAGATGAGTTGTTAAGTGTGATTAAGATTTTAGAAGCATTATCCTAGTAAGATTAGGATTGTAACTTGCCTAAGTTTTATGAAAAGGGGCTTGAGGGCAGTACTTTTGAAACATGCTCATAACCTTCCTTAAAATCCTAAATCACTTAGAAAACATCCAATCCTAAATCACTCAGAAAACATCTAATCCTAAATCATAGAGAGAAAAATGCATCCTAGCAGATTCGTGGAGGGTGAAAGGTCGTTGTTCACTCTGTGTGAATACCGTAAAGACGTTGTACCTTCTGACCGGCATTTGATTTATCCGCTCTCAAGTTTTGATTAATAGAAACATGAGTACCCAATAGGTAAAACCCTAATAATTGATTTATACTTTTTGCATAGATCCTAGGTAGAGTTCGGATCAAATTTTTGAATTTTCGCTGCATATGATAATCCAAATTCCCAACAATTACTTTTTATGTTACTTCTTATGTGAATTTCTCGGGAAGTTCTCAATATTGTTTGGTTGACATAAAAGAAGTTATATTTATCAGGAAATAGAAATTACCTAGGAGAGAGTAGGTAAATGATTTCTCACATTCTGTGGGAAATACAATTTCTTGAAAAGTTAATTCCTATGTGAATTTTCCAGAAAGTTCTCAATATTATTTGGTTGACATGAAGAAAGTTACATTTCTCAGGAAATAGAAGTTACCTAGGGGAGAGTAGGTAAATGATTTCTCATATTCTGTGAAAATACAATTTTCTGAAAAGTGATTTCTTATATTTTGTGGGCAACCAAATAACTTACACTTTTCTATTTCCTGAAAAATATAACTTTTCACATTTTTATTGTGAACCAAACGACCTCTAAAAAAATAAAAATAACATTCTTGCACTAATCAATATTTTAATTTTAGGCAATTAAAGTCTTTCCGGTGAGATGTTTTCCCCTTTAGTCATTAAATCATAAAATAGGAAAGGGCTTGGAATGATGGGTGGGAGAGAAACCACACCCTTTGATGCCACTCTTTTCCGAGGCAAACAAGCATACTGTTGTGACCAAGTCCCCATTAGTTCCACCATTCCAGCAAGTATTTGATTTTCCCTCTTCTCATTTTTTGGGCCGAAGTGAGCATTGAATCTTTTTCTTTTGGTCCAAAGGAGGTATCGAATTTTTTTGTGAAGCTACTAGTTAAAGCAGACCAGACAAAATATAAAAGAAACTAGAACGGTCCAATTCCTAAATTATACTTGAAATTCAGTGACTTAAACTCATGGGTTATGTCAAGGGTACACAAATTAAATAATTTAATTTTTATATTAAATAAGTCGAATTTTAATTTAGAGATAGTCCGAGTAGTATGTTAATTTAAGATTAATTCACACACAGATACATATATTAATTATAATTATAAATCTTTTTATAATGTATATTTTAAATTAAATACTTACTACAAAAATTAATAACTCAATAATTGTAATTTAATGTTTATATTTAAATTTAAATTATAATTAAAATAAAAAATAAATGAAGTCAATAATAAATGTTATTAACATCAACCTCATTTCAAAATTACTTGTATAATGAAAGTAAATACAATTTAAAAACATAATTTAAGAGGGGGTGAAATGACCTACAATTCAGAAATAAGCTAAGTTAGATTGTGAGATACTTGAAATTCAATAAGTTAAACTCATGGATTATATGGACAATACATGAACTAAATAATTTAATACATATATTAAATAAGTTGAATTTGAGTTTAGGGATAACTCGAATAATATATTAATTTAAGACTAATTTACACACGCATATATATATTAATTATAATTATAAATTCTTTTATAATATATATTCTAATTGAATATTTATTATGAAGAAAAAATAGTAATTATAATAATTGTAATTTAATATATGTATTTAAATTCGAATTATAATTAAAATGGAAGAATAAATAAAATTAATGATCAACATTACTAAAGTTATTCTCATTTTGAAATTAGTTGTGTGTTTAAAGTAAATGCAATTTAAGAATATCATTTAAAAAGGGGTGAGATTATTTTAAAATTCTCTGAATGAAAGACCACATCACATATTATAAAGAATCAATGTAAATATTCTCACTATAAAATAAGAATAATAATATAAAATTTTGAAATTATAGGAATTATAAGACAATGACTAGTTCATACTTATTAATATTGATTGAATAAGTTTTTTTTTATATGATTTTAATCACTTTCAATTTTAGTGACAAGCTAAACTTGATATGTACAAGTTCATAGGTTTTCTAGTTGATCCACCCAATCCAATTGAATATTTTGAACACTAATTCAAGCATATCAAATCAAATCAAGTTTATTGTAAACTTAATTCAAATCGAATTTGAGTTGAAAATTTTGATTTGAATCAAGTTATAAGTTAAATAAAATTAAAATGAGTCAAACTTGATAGAATTAAATTGAATCGAGCTTAAAATAAGTTTAGTTTAGCTCAACTTGGCTCATTATAGCCCTATCCTAAACAAGCAAGTTTGCTTTAATCCAAAGACTTTACAAATCAGATTAATTTGTGTCATGTTTGAGTAGATTTTTTTTAATTACCCATGGAGATAGTTATTTTAAAAGTTAGAACATTAATAAATTTTTGTCTTTATAATCATAATTATTTTCAGGATTCAATTCACTGTCCATTGATGAAAAAAATCCATTTAAATGAATGTGCTTTCTACTAAACCTATACGTGGTTGGTATGATAAGTTTGTGTAGATTTTAATTTATAGATTCTAATCTTCTTTCTTTTCTTTTCTTTTTTTTAAACAAACTTATTAGTCTCAAACTAGTATTTAATTTATTCCAACCGCAGTAGTTATTTTACAATAGATTTGTCTTTAGTAAATAGAAAAAGGATTTGCAAGGGTCGCATCAAGTGAGATCAATAATAATCACTTGTTGCAAAATCAAAATAATATGTTTGTACAAAATTCATAAATTCTAATGATGTTGTTTATAATTTAAAAAATTTAAGTCGTTGATATTTTTTTTTTGGTCATTTACCTAAAGTTTATCCTCCAACTCTTGCCCTCATAACTTAGTGTTTAATACACGTAGTCATAATATATCACAGTCTTTAAAAAAAAAAAAATAAATTGATCGATCTTTAACACATTAACGAAAATCAAATTTAACAAAATCTCCGCTACATTGCTTAAATCCTTTATCAATAAGCTATCACTTAATGATAATTAAATTCATCAATTCAATTGGTCTGATCATCAGCATGTCACTTTATTCACTTTTACTATTTTAATTAATTAAACTTATTGAATTGTGATTCAAAATTTTTTGGAATGCATTGTCTTGTCTTGTATTAAAAACATTAAAAAAAAATAGGATTTTTTTTTATTATAAAATGTTGATATAAGAGAACACATCGTATTTATCTAATGTTAAATACAAAGAGTTTAAGAAAAAATAAATTTCTATACTCAAATATTATGATTTTAAATATCATTTTTTAATTGTAAATATAAATTATATATTATTTCTTTATATATATATATATATATATATATATATATATATATATATATATTATATTTTTATACAGAAAATATTTTCAATGAGACAGATGAGGCCTAAGAGTTATTTATTTTGTCATATTTACTCCGCGAGCTTAACTAAGCATG
This sequence comes from Sindora glabra, assembly GCA_020226215.1. Lineage (NCBI taxonomy): Eukaryota > Viridiplantae > Streptophyta > Magnoliopsida > Fabales > Fabaceae > Sindora > Sindora glabra. The sequence continues at coordinate 49,475,960 of CM035230.1, read as the reverse complement.
TAATTTTACTCCAGTAGTTATTAAAAAAATCGCATAATAAAAAAATAGGCACCGGAAAATTGAAATTACGTGGGCTAATATGGCGGTGAGCGCAGCACTCCAAGAGCCGCCATATATGATCGATTTATTTTTGGGAACAAGTTTTTTTAAGAAAATTTTATTTCTTTATATGTAAATGAAAATTTATTATATGATTTTTTTAAATTTGCAATTAAAAATATTATATCTAAAAGTATAGTGGTAAAGAAAAATAATTTGATTTTAAAAAAATTATTTTCTACCAAACTTCTTATATTTAATATTAAATATTTAAATTATTATCTAACTGTTTATTTATTTTATAATTATATTCTTTAAAAAAATATCTTTTACCAAAAACAAAGGAATTGCAAAGAAGCAAGAACATAAATATATCGCTTGTAGCATGCGTGAATGATAGAATATCAAATGGACCCCCAAATTCAATTATTGTGAACAAATAAACCATTTTTCCTTTACCTTTCAACAAATTGTAGAGAAAGTTTCATTGATCCTCAACTTTGTGTGTTAATTACTTAAACTCGAACCCCTCATTTTCTCCGCACATCAAGGATCATCAAGTATCACACTTTATAATCTTCTAATTATCTCTATTTTTACCACAACCCAACTGGAGTCCTTAGTTAGCTTTCATATGATGGTGTAGAGATATTGATGGGAATTAGCCATTGTATATGTAGCAAAATTTATTTATAAAAGGGTTTCTATCAAATTTTAGGAGTTAAATATTTTTATTGTAAAGATTATCATTTTTAGTATAAAAATTATCTTTTTTTTTTATAAAAACACAAATTTTACAGTAAGTAGTTAGATAATTTTATAACAAAATTGCTGACTTTCCAAGAAGGGTAGCTACTAAGTACGCATAAAGCACCCTTTTAATTTTCTCACGGTTAATTAGTGTCTCCTCGGTATTGCTTGCTTTTAACAAATTCATAAAATATTGGATTTCAATTTAATTTATTATTGGAGTGAAATCATATATTAGCACATTATTAGGAGGTAATTAACCTGCGACAAGACTAAGGGAATGGGATGAAATAAGGCAGGGTAAGGAAAGAAAATAGTCATTTTTTATGTTGTTTAGTTGAATTAAACTAGTTGAAAATATAAAATAATATGAAAGAATATATTAATAGAAATAGATATATATAAATTAAAATAAATTATATTTTTTTAAAGATTAATTTATATTAATGTAATTAAGATATTTAAAATAAAAATATAATATTTAATATTTAATTAATTATATTTTATAAATTTATATATTTATTTATATATATAATTTTTATTTTATTATTATTTATAAAAAAATATAAAATATAATTAATTATATTTTATAATATTATATATTTATTTACATACATATTTTTATATATTTATAATTTAAAATTAGAATATAATTAAATTAAAATTAAATTAATTAATTATATTTTATGACATTACATTATGAAAGACATAAGTTGTAAGTTAATCAAAAGAATAAAGATGTATTTAAAAAAATTTAAAGAAGTACTAACTTATAAATTATAAGTTACTTAAGGTAACTTATTAAATTAAAGTATATTTTTTTAATAAATTAATGCATGAAATATTTTTATAGGTCAGTTTATAATTTATTAATCAGGTTAATAAATTTTAAATTAACTTATTTAAAACTAAAATATAATTAAATTAGAATTAAATTAATTAATTATATTTTATGATATTACATTGTGAAAGATATGAGTTGTAAATTAATCAAAAGAATAAAGATATATTTAAAAAATTTTAAAAAGGTAGTAGCTTATAAGTTATTTAAGGTAAGTTATTCAATTAAAGTATATTTTTTTAATAAATTAATGCATAAAAATTCTTTATAAGTTAATTTATAATTTATTAATTAGGTTAATAAGTTATAAGTTAAATTATTTGTTGTGTAAAATAGAGCTTTATACTACATAATAATATTATTGTTTAAATATTAAATAATAGGAGTAAGTATAGAAAAAAGAAAAATATGCAATATGCAAATATAAAAAAATGAAAAAGTGTGCATATTATATAGTATATAATAAGAGTTAAAAATATAAATATAATCAAATAATTTAGATAAATTAAATCTTTACTCATTAAAATACTTTTTATAATAATAACAATAATAATAAAATATATCATATTATATCTACACTAATCAATAATACGAGTATATAAATTATAAATAATATCTATAAATATGAGAAAAAAATAAAGAATTAAGAAAATTATAGAAAATATCAAAATAAAAAAACTGATTTTCTACTTGTACTTCATTATGCAATCAACATGAAAGCAAATAAAGGAAGACAATTAATAAACAAATAAAAAATAGAGAAGGAAAATGCACTAAAATCATGAATACAAATCTATTTAAATTATCCTAGCCTTATTTTTATATTTAAATGCACTAAAATCATGAATGAAAATCTATTATTGATTACGATTATATATAAATTGTTATTAAGGGTTAAAATATGAAAAGAATTTAAAATTGGTATGATAACCATAAAAAAAAACTTATATCCATATTGAATGACAAGTTTAAGGAAATTGTCAAAAATATCAATAGCAAAAATTAGAAAAATATGTCTAGCGTGTGTATTTCATGCTCATTGTGTGATTAACATCGAATTAGAGAAAGAAAGAAGATTAATAAAGAAAAATAAATAAAAAGTATGCTAAAATCATAAATTTAAATCCATATAAATTTTTGTAGTTTAATTTATAAAAATATAAAATATAATATAATAATATATATAATGTAAATATAATTTTGATATTATAAAATATACATTATCATTTATTTTCATTATAAGTTTATATTTGATGTACTATCAATGTAAAACCTTTTACACTATTAGTGAATCAAAAAATGACTTTCCATAAAAAATTTATTATAACTAAATTTTTTACTAACAATAAAAGAGTTTGGATAGTCTTTTTAATAATATGAAAATACATATATAAATGATAGTATAAAATTGGTTCATACCGATAATAAATAAAATTTAAATCCTTTTATTATTATATATAAATATTGCATTGTTTACATGAAAAGGAGGTAGAAAATGGGGAAAAAGAAAGAAGTTAAAGCTTAGAATTAAAATGTGTAATTTATTATAAAGTATAGGTAAAACGATTTTATAAAAGTGTCATAGTATAATTTTATTTATGTTAAAATTGTATTGTAAGTTGGCACTTTTAAAATAAAAAAGTCAAAAAATGTAAAATATGATAATAAAAACCCACATACATTATTACAAATTAATTGGCACTTCAATTTGCTGAAAAAAAGTAAAAATTCAAAAAAAAAAGTAATAGATTCATATTAACTTTAAAAAATATTTATCTTCAAACTTAACAAATATACTTAAAAAATTATCAAAAAAATAAAAATGAAAAAATAGCAAAACTCATTTGCTGGTTGTACTTGAAATTCATTGTTCAATGAACATAAAATTAGGTAAAGAAAAATAATCAGTAAAAATATAAAAAAAATAAAGAGAAAAGTACATTAAAATTATGCATATAAATTTATCCAAATTTTCTTAATTTTATATATTAAAATATATAATAAAATATAAATATAAATATAATATATTATAATTTATTTTTTTTATTATACATTAATTATTATAATTACTATAATATAATTGAGGTCATTAATATATTATTCATTTAATTATTTATTCATATATAAAAAGAAATAAAAAGACATAGTAAGATAAAGTAAAAAAAATAAAATAAAAAAGGGAAGGGAAAGGCAGACTTCGACACATCATTCTATGTTAGAATTGCTGCACATACCGAGAGCTAATATTTTGATAGGTAGATTGTAATCTTATTATTTATGATTTTTTTTATTATTCGATTCATTAGACAGAGAATTGAATCATAATAAAATTTTAATTTTGGTTGTGATTACAATGATAATAGTAGGAGGAGGGATGAAGAAAGCTGTAGTTAAGGAGTGTTTGAGGGTGAGGTTGTAATGGATGGTGTACTTCAGAGTGAATGAAAGAAGTATTTCTTAATTTTCATATCTTTCATACGTAGCATAATCTGAGATATCATAATGGAGGAAACGTTTTCAAATGGGGGAGTCAGTCAAGAGTAAATAATAACAACATATTCCACTGCACATAAATCATAGGAGAATCAATTTTTTGATTCTTTACTGGCTGCCTGTTAAAAAATTTCAACTAAACGCTACCTTAATTACTCTTATTTTAACATAATATGACATGATCTGTGTTACCTAATATTATAAAAAATCCTATTAAACATGATTAAATTTAAACTTTAAAAATATTTAGATTTAAATTTCTTTTTTTTTTGGTAATTAAAAGTGGCCGAAAATTAAAAGACAAGATAAAAGTTACATACAAATTCTGTGAAGGAAAGGAAACCCAATATATCATTAAATGATATTTAAACCTATAAGAGAATGATCAAGAATCATTAACCCAATATCACTTCCTAAATTAAAAAAAAAAAAAAAAGAAGCCAGCTTGCACACTTATTATTTTTAAGATATATATGTTAAAAAGAATCTTGTCAAGTATGGTGAAGAACAACTCTACACGAAACTACCAAAAAAGAATGCTTGGTCATTGATGGACAATCATCCTTGAGGAGATTAAGTAACATAGAATCAAATTCTAAAGTAGTCATTTTTGAGCCAAGTTGTCAGACCAAAGACAGCTCATGAAAAGTTTCCTATAATTCAGCAATAAGAGAGAAACATATCCCAATTTTTTTATAAAACCGTTCATTCAGTTCTTATGTTTATTTCTGAGAATTTCGTCACACTTTGTGTAATTTGTTCATATATTATCATGTTATTAAAAAATATAAACATTATCTCACTATTAATAAAGATTTTTAAATTATTATTTTTTAATTGTGTATATCCTTCTTATTTATTAATAGTGTAAAAGTTTTACAATAAATTAAATTCGAAATCAAAATATTTCACACTTTAAATACATGTAAGTCTGAGAATTTCATATATTTGCATTTTGGAGTTTTTAGGATATATCAAAATTAATACTTTAATAAGGAAAACCACACATTGAGGGCCAAAAAAACATAGAAACATATGTACATGTGTAGAGAGAGAGAGAGAGAGAGAGAGAGAGGCAAGGAAAAAGAAAGTTAAATAATTACCTCGTGTAGAAAATACTCATTAATTTGTTTTGTATATTTACCTTCACAAAACATGCTTGGGAGGAGACAACATCATGTACATTTGGGTGTGTGTAATAATTCTGTAGAATTATGGATTCCATCTAAACTGCTGAAGTCAACTCGTTTGGTTTTCTTTGAAGTTGACATTATCCCAAATTAAAAAAAAAAAGGGTCAAATTGCCGGGCTTACCTTCACAAAATTTGAAGAATAGTTTATTTATTTATTAGAATATAAATAAAAATAATGCTAAAATTTTCAGGAGATCACATTTATCCTATTTTCATTCCCGGCTTACCTTTTTATTTAAGTAGGAAAGATTAATATTGATGAATAGATCTATTAGATAAATAAGTAAAATTTATTTTTTATAAGCTTAACTCATAAATTTATCAAATTAGCTTATTTAATAATTAAAATATTTATATATAATTAACACAATATAATATTATATATAATATACATTTATAAAAATATATGTATATAATATTAATATTATTTTGATATATATTATAAATATATAACTAATTTAATTATTAGATGAGATGTCCATAATCTCATCCAATGGCTCTGCCACCTCAGCATGAGTTTGGTACCACATGGGTACTTTAGCATGCACCGAAACTTAGTTACTAATTGATGTTGGTGTAAACGTATATTGATAAGAAATTGTAGTTTTTTATATATGTTATTTTATGAAATTCATATATGTGTAATAATTTGGAAAGAAATAAAATCTCATAATAAATTTACAAAATTATTTATTCCTTTGTCGTTTGATTACACTAAATAGAAGATATCAAGACACAAATTGCTTTCTATATAAATTTACAATTCGATTATAAATAGTGTCAAAACAATAAAATGTTGATTGCTATTAACACTTATGTGTAAAGATAGTCTAAATTTCTAACTTCATAGCTCACATCAAAGTTTCAATAAATAATGAAAACAAAAGATGCCAATTTTTTAAAAAACTATTATTTAAAATGTATTTCAAAAGATAGTCTAAAGGTCTAACTTTATGGCTTACAAGCCAATTTTGACATTAACCAACATCTAAAGATATGGTAACTATTGGTTCCTTTAAAAAATAAGAACACATAAAACATTGACTTTTTTTGTTAATAACTAACATTTATAGTTTTTAGTATTTCCTATAAATTAGATTTTCACTTTGTATTTCAAGCATCTTAATAATGCCTTAACTCAATTATTTAACTCTAATATTTGTGTGGTTGAGGAAGAAAAATTCTCTCACCATTTCATCAACACCTTTAAAGATGTTAGAGATTCTAATTTGTTCTGGTTTACACATCAATAAGTCTTTGAATGTTTTAAATGAGATAGTGAGGGAGTTATCTTCCTCTTCGACACAAATTCTTGCATCGATAATAGAGATGAATATACTACCTAGATCTATAATTTATTAATATGTGAGAAGATTTATTTTTTATATGATGGCCATGATAATTGGCAATGACAATGATAACAAAGAAGTAATAATGATAATATTTTTCTTTTTAGTTTATATGTTTGATAATGTAACAATATATGGAAATGAATAAAATTATAAAATATAATTTTATAATTAGTGGTTTCCTTTCTCATATTTTTGTTAATTCTTGTTCAATGTGTTGCTGATCCTATCGATTTATGTATAAAAAAATGCCCTAAGAAATGACATTAGGGTCATATACTCATCTTAAATGTCTAACATCATAATTAAATGTAAATTAATTTGAATTTGTATAAAAAATTAATCAACTTAAAACAATGGTATAAAATTTTATAAGTTAGAAAAATAATGTCCATTATTACTAAATTTGACATGATTTTGTAAAATGGTTAGTATGATTTCCAATAATCGATGCAATTTTCATTTACAATAAAATGGATTGTAATGAATTCTTCACCAATTAAAAAAATGTTGATTTTAAAATAAAGCTAACATCTAAAAATATTATCATGGTGATTTTTTTATATATAATTAACATTAAATTTTATTAATAGAATGATGTCACATTAATATAGATGATGGATATTATAACTAAACTGCTATCTAATAACTAACATTATCTGTTTACATGTTGGCTTTGCTTAGAAACTAATGGGAAAAATGATAAAAAATACAAAACATTGTCAGGAGAATAAAATACAAGATTAAAACATTATGGTACCATTTATGGTATCAGGATTTCTTTACCACAAAACTTTATCTTAGGGACTCTAATAGAATTACAAAGCATAAGTTTTTCTGTGCATACAAGATACATTCATCAAATATCCTAAAATTTTTATTTTGTATGTGTGTTGATATTTTCAGTATAAATGTATGGTTTTGTTTGTTTAGGTTTTATCTTAATATCTTCAACTTAGGATAATTAAGGTTAAAGTTATAGCATCATACTAAAATATTTTTTATTTTTTGTTGATTGATGTATATGCATGATAACTTTAGGTTTACACATAGAAAATTACCTCTATAAATATATAGAATTGTTGTGAATTTAGGTACGTGCTTAGAAAAATATTTTGTTTTGAATGATTTGGGTTACATTTTCTTAATATATAAATATGTTTGGGTTTTAGGTACATAATTGAAAGTATATACAATTTGTGATGATACATGATTTGATTAATATTTTTATATGTTTTTGTTCTCATTAGATTGGTTGTCATGAATCTAAGTTGGATACATGCTTATTGCATACTATTGAATATAAAAATAAAATTAACGAATTCATCAAATTTACAGTTATAAAGGTTAGGAATGAATTTAATGACGACATCATAAAATGCTCCTGCATTAATTATTGTTATGTGAAGAAGGTAAGGTCAAGCAAGTATGAGATTATTTATATATTAATGGCATTGACCTCAAATATGTACAATAGAAATGATATGGTGAAGGTAACTTACGTAGCACATCTATTGATCATGAAGATGAGGGTTTTGATGATTACTTAAAAGATATGGTGCATGATATTGCAAATAATTTTATTGAGCATTTACAAGTGCTTGATAGCTTATTGAGTGATGAAGAGAAACCATTGTATCCAAATTGCACTAAATATACACATTTGTTTACTGTCTTAAAATTGATTAACTTGAAAGTGAGAAATAATTAAAGTAATAAGAACTTCATGGTAGTACTATAATTGTTAAAAGAAATACTTCCTGAATGTAATATACTACTAGTTAATGCTTATAAGATAAAGAAAATCATGCACCCAAGGGATATGGAATATAGGAAGATTTATGTTTATGCTAATGATTGCATATTGTATTAAAAAAAAGTACAAAATATTGTATAAGTGTCCAAAATATAAGGTATTTCATTACAAATTAAGAAAACATAATGGTAGCATAAAGAAATGATCTCTAACTAAGGTGTTATAGTATCTTTCTATAATATTAAGATTTAAATGCATGTTTGCTAATGTAGGAAATGCTAAGAACTTAACTTGGTGTGCAAACTTGATGATTTCTAATAACAAACATTGTCAACCAAAAAATTCTTCTCAATGAAAAATAATTAACTTATTATTCTTTGAATTCAGTAGAAAAGCAAGTAATATCAAACTTGTACTATGTACTAATAAAATGAATTCTTATAGTAACATGAGTAATAAATATAGCATATGGCTTATAATATTAGTAATTTATAATCCCCAACTTTCTCTATATATGAAGCAAAAGTGTATAATGTTAATATTATTTACATTAGGGCCTAAACAATTAGAAAATAACATAAATGTCTTCTTAACATTGCTTATAAAAAATTTAAGACTAATATAGGATAAAGGTGTGTTGTTGTTTAACGTATATTGTTAAAAGTAATTCGAGTTGCATGCTATGCTATTTTACATAATTAATAACTTTCCAACCTATGAAAATTTATCAAGGTATAGTATTAAAAGGCATAAAATTTGCCCTATTTATGAAAATGACACTTGTGCATATCACTTTAAGTATTGGAAAAAAAATAGTGTATCTCAATCATAAAAGATTTTTACTTCATTCAAACAACTATTGCAAGTTAAGAAAAGCTTTTAATGGCTTACCAAAAAAAAAACTCTAAAACCCTTAACTAGGGAGAAGTTTTACAAAAGGGTGAATAATATTGATGTCATTTTTTATAACTTAATGCATTGGCAAATTGCAACACTTTATGGGATAAGAGATTCATATTCTTTAATCTTTCATATTAGAAGGACTTATTTTTTAAGCACAACATTATTATCATGCATGTAAAGAAAAATGTATGTGACAATTTAGTTAGAATGCTCTTGAATATCCCAAGTAAAATAAAGGATGGAGTTAAGTTTTGATTAGACTTATGAGAAATAACCATATAAGGAGAACTAGTATAAGAAAGAAAAGGTCAACTTATATATTTGTGACATATGTTTACTTTTAACATATCATACATTATCTAAATAGAAGAAAAAAGTTTTTGCAATTTTCTACATGGGTTAAAGTACCTTAAGGTTATTTTTGTAACATTAAAGGCTTCATTTCTATAAAAGATTTAAAATTGGTTGACTTGAAGTTTTATAATTATTATGCTTTGATATAGCAACTTCTATTGATCACTATTTGAAGAATATTGCCTAAATATATAAGATAATATATAAGACTTTTTTTAATCTTCAATGCAATATATGTTAAAATTATTGACTTAAAAGATTTGGATAACTTACAAATAGTTGTTGTCATCACATTGTACAAAACTTGAAATGTATTTTTCACTTTTATTTTTGACATCATGGTGCATTTGCTAAAGGAGATAAAACTTTGCAGATTAATTTACTTGAGGCTGATGTACCCGATGGAGTAATGTATGAAGATCCTAAAAGATTATGTGTATAATTGGAATGGGGTTAATGCATGAATTATTGAGAGGTACATTACTAAAGAGGTTGAAAATTTTTGCATAAAATACTTGTTAAATGTGGGCATTATTAGACTTCTTAAGCCTTGACATAGAGAAAAAATTTCAAGGAAAAGTATACTAGGGATTTAAGTGGAAGGCATAAATTATGAAATACAAGCGTAAACACACCTCTACATGTTGCAAAATAGTGAAAAGGTTGAATTTTACATGAAAAGGCATATTGCTCTCATAAAAGAGTTTCATCATGGTAGGAATGAGAAGTTAGTTCAAGCTGGACACAATAAGAATTTTATCATATGGTTTTGCAATCTAGTAGAAAGCATGATGGAAGAAACACCGGATGCTACTTTTGAACTATAAGATGGCTAGTCAATAGGCCTCACATGGATATCATATGTTATTAAAAATATGATATCAATGGATATTTTGTTTACTTAAAGGCATAAGATGAAAAAAGCACCATGTGAAATAGTGAAGTCACTTTGGTGGCTTACACAATGCATGTCTTTAAAGTGTAAAAAAAAGGAAGAAGAAAAAACTCTATCTATGGGACAATGTCATATTATGGGATCATTGAATGTATATGAAAGCTTGATTACATCTAATTTAAGGAGCCTGTCTTTCAATATAAGTGGCTAAATAATAACAACAACATCCAAGTGGAAAAACTAAGATTCACATTGGTGGATTTCAATAAGGAGGGTTATAGAGGAAATTCATTTATAATGACATTTCAAACAAAACAAATTTTTTATATGTTGGACCTAGTTGATAGATAGTGGTCTATAGTTCTTTAAAGAAAGATGCAAATTGTTAGAAGTAAGAATGAAAATGATATAACTACTAATATTAAAGATATGTTTCTTCTCTCATCGGGATTACCTTCAAATAATCATGATGAGGCCAATTCTACGATACCCCGGAGGGTTTCAAACCCGGGGTGACGTGGTGCATTATAAACCATTGGATGAGATTACTAAAATTCTTAGTAATCTCATCCAATGGCTTGCATTGTGCCACGTCACCCCGGGTTTAAAATCCCCCGGGGTACCGTAGCAAGCACCTCATGATGATAATTTAAAGAAGTTTCATGTGCAAAAGATCATGGTGAAAGAATACGGGTTAATGATTCTATAAAATAAATTTTCTATCACAAATTCAAGATACTAATGTCCTTTGATTTATAATTATGCTTACATATATATTTGTTTGCTTGTTGGTTTGTATTCCATTACTAAAAAATATTTGATTTAGGCAAGTCTCATGTGAAAGATGTATATTAATAATAACTTAAATATATTTAGATATAAAAATATCTAAGACAACTTAGAAGGTGATTTTATTTTCATTAATAAACATTCTCTTTGTAATTACTATAACTATTAAATTATCATGTATTTATTTTATTCCCTTACAGTTTGAAATAGTCTAATTGTGTGCTATTTAGTAGTGCAAATTTTGAAATATTATCTAATTAAGTTTTTAACCCAAATTTTTTAGAAGAAACACAATCTCTAATTGAGTTTTATTGTGAAAATTGAAATTGCATAATTTTATGAAAAAATTATAATTTTCTTGAAAATTTGTAACATTTTTTTTATTGTATACGACTTTTTGTAAAGTGTTACAAATGCTTAGAAAAAAATTACGAAATTTTATGAAAAAAATTATGCTTTCAAACTCTTACAAAAGTTTTACTTTCATACTCACGTACATGAAGTTGCATAATTTTATTAAAAAAATTATAATTTTTTAAATAAAAATGTGTAATTTTTTATATAAAATTTACAATTTTTTATTAAAATTCATAAATATTTAAGGTATGAGATTGCAATTTTTTCAGAAAAATTTACCTCATATACATTTATACTTTCAATAAAAAATTGTAGATTTTATTAAAAAGTTATAAGCTTTTGTAAAAAAAAAAAAATTGTTGAATTTTATAAAAAAAATTACGATCGTGTAGTAAATTCCTCCGTATATAGTTTCCCGATCCTTTTTTAAGTTTCACAATCTCATATGCTGTGGCAATAAGTATTACAATGTTGGCCTCACTCGGATCACAACTAAATTAGTGGGAATAGAGAAGAAAAGGTAAATTAAAGAAGAAGCATAAATAATGGGGTTTGCATCCACGTAGCATTATCAAGCGGTAATGGCAATTCCCTTTTATTATGATCATCCTCTTTGCTCTCCTTTATCTCTTTAGATCTTACTTTGATGCGTTGAAGAGTTAAGCGAGTTTGTAAAAAGGAATTGTAGCTTCTTTTTTATAAAATTTATAATTTATATAAAAAATAATAAATACTTAAGATATATGACTGCAAGGGTATTTTCAGTGAGAGGAGTATTTTTATGTGAAAATAAAATTAATAAATTATGACTATTAAATCTAATATTGAAAAACTAAAGAGCTGGAGTAATTAGAAAATAAAAAGGGAATTGAGGTTTTTTATTTCTTTTATATGTATTTGGTTTTAAAATATTTGACTGTCATTTCCATTTTTTATTAATGGAATTATCCTAAATGGAGTAATGATGATTTTCTCTAATATCTTAGAGTGTCTTTGATTGAAAGAAATGGAATGAATTGAGAATAAAAATGAAAATGATCAAAAAGTTTGTTTAACATACATTATAGAATGGAAATATTCATTCTCTAGGTTGTTCCATCAAATAATGGAATACACATTCTGTAATAAAAGTGATGAAATAGATCATTTCGTCATTCATGAATTGATCTTTTATATATATATTCCTTATATTTTTTTATATATTTTAGTATTTGTTATTATTATATAATAAAAGATTAATTTTTTAATATTTTTAATAATAAAATTTAAAATATGATATTTTTGTATTCTTTACAAAAATGAATATTTAATATACTTAGAAATTTTATATCATAAATTTTAATAATATTAAATTATTTAATAGATATTTATTATTATTATAATAAGAATATTATTATCTTTAATTATACTCTTTTTTTCATCTTATTCCATCAAAATTATGTTATACCAAACATTAAAATGGAATAGAATGTCCATTTCATTTTTTATTATATCAAATATAATTATAAAATAATCATTCTATTATTATTCCCATTCTATCCAACCAAGTATGTAGTTAAGGAATCGAATTCCCTCATTCTAAACTTTAGGTTCATCATTTCCAATAAAGATAATGATAATATATATTAAAAATAAATAATAAATAATATTAAAAAATAAATACTTATTATAAATTAAAAATAATAAAATAATAAAATAAATAAAATATTTAATAATAAAATGATTAATAATATTAATAAAATAACCAAACTGAACACTAATAATGATATAATAATAAATATTGAGATTAAAAATGAAAATAATAATAATACTTTGATTGTTATTATTAAAAATGCTAAAATAATAAATAATTATAAAAATTAATAATTTCACTTTTATTAATTGTTAACAAAGTGAATTAATGTAATTTAATTTCCTTTTTTATTCAAACCAAATAAAGTAGGTAATCATGGGATATTCATTTCCTTACTTTTTAATTCTCTTTGTTGATACTATTCCTTTTCTCTATTTGAATTAAATGGCTTCTAAGGGAGCGTTTCATTTGCAAAATATTTTTAATATTTTTAGGAATGTTTCAAGAGAATATTATATTCTTATAATTAGTCCAAAGTTTGAAAAAAAAATCTGAAAATATCACATTATCGAAAATATTTTTGATCCAACTTTTTCTTAAAATATTCTCATGAAAAATAAAGAATATATTAATTGTTAAAATATAATATATTAAATATTAAAATATATTAAAGCATAAAATATTTTTATATATATTTTAATGAATTTTTATATTTTAAATATCAAAATTTAATTTATTAGGTGTTAAAATTTTTAATTATTTGTATATTTTTGAATAAAAATATTATTTATTATATTATATTTTATAATAAAAACTTGATAAGGATATTTTTGAAATAATTTTAGGATCCTTGAAAGTATCAAATATTAATCAAATATAGTAATATAGTATACATAGGAATTTGACAAGATATTCCTAGACAAACTTATAACGAACTAAACATAAGAATATTATATTCCTATTAATTAAATTCTCAAAAATTACATTCTTGAAATATACATTTTTCTTGAGAGCCAAACACCACCTAAGATTAAAATATATAATCATATGATTTTTTAAATAATTATGTGAGCTTTTTAAGTGAGCATATAACTTTTATTTATATTTTAATCATATCCATCAATTCAATATTTAAGGATCACCCTCCACTTCTCTCATTTGATATGTCTTGGATGGTTGTAACTGTTTTACAAAATCTTCCGTGCCTTTTATAAAATTTTATAACAGTTTCGAGAAGAATTATTGGTAAATTCTATACTGCCTTATTTCATTTTTAGGGTCTGGCAACCCTTGATGAAGTAGCAACATCAAAATCTGTTGGATTTGTATCAAACATGTATACACCATAAATATAATTTAACATGCTACTTATAAAGCTAATGATTCAAGTTTTAATTTTGGATTTAACCATCAACCCTGATAAATATTCTAATTGTCGAAATTCCATACGTAAACATTATATTAATTACATGATTAATTGTGATAATTAAAACAAACACCTTATATATTGTATTCTTTGAGTAACTATACTTTTCACTTATTTATTACGTATTTTTAATTTTCTCCTTTATTTCTATGGGAAAAATTTGAATTAGTCCTATCTAATATGATTGCTTGATAAGTTTGGCAATGAATATAATATACAAACTTACCTTCACTTACTTAATGAATCAAAATTTACTTATTATTTGCTTGTTTCTATGAAAAATTACCGGAAAATTAAAGGAAAAAATAGAGTAGAAAAATAAGATTTTCCTTTCTTATAAAGCTAATATTAATTACATGGTTAATTGTGATAATTAAGTAATTAACACAAACACCTTATATATTGTGAATATACTATATATTGTATTCTTTGAGTAACTGTATTTTTTACTCATTTACTACATTTTTTTTTTCTTCTTATTTCCATGAGAACAATTTGAATTAGTCCTATTTAATGTGATTGCTTGATTAGTTTGGCAATGAATATAATATACAAACTTACCTTGAATTACTTAATGGATCAAAATTTATTTATTATTTGCTTGTTTCTATGAAAAATAAGAGGAAAGAAAATTAAAGGAATAAAAGGAGTAGAAAAATAAGATTCTTCTTTCTTTGGTTGCAAGGTAGAAAAATATAGGAAAGAAAGAGTTTAAAAGAAAATAGGGGCTATCAAAATATGTTCTTGGCATGCTTAAGTAGAAAATGAGGCAAAATTTGATTTATTACAATTTGACCACGATTTGTTTGTTCAGGATTTAATTTGGTAAATAAAATTGTGATTCAACTTGATTTAGTTTAATTTTATCTTTTTTTTTTCTAAACAAGTAAAGGAAAATTATTTTCTTTCTCTTTTTTTCTTATTTTTCCTTAGCCAAGCAAGAAAAAAGAAAACTCTTTTTTCATTTTTTTCTTTCTTCTTATTATCTTTCTTTCTTTCCTTGCATCCAAAAAAATTAATGAAAATAAAATAAAATTTATTTTTCTTTGAAATTATGCGACCCCTTTTAATCCTGAATCATAATGATTGTATAAAATCAAATATTTTATGATTATGTAGTTATCGGTCAAAAAAAGCAATGTAATATTTTTTAATGATCGTATATTAGAGTTAGTAAATTTGCTATTGATGATTGAGTTCAAAAATAGAGATAAAGAAAGAAAGAAAATTGGTAAAAGAAAAGTAGTTCTTTTATTGATATATTTAATATACTAAAAACTTGCACAAATAATTTTAAAATTAAAGTAAAATTTGTTAAATTTTAATTTTCAAATAACCCCTTCATTAATTAATTTTCAAATAACCCCTTCATTAATTAATTATTAGCACGACTGGTTTTTAAAATAAGCAGTGTTATTTAATTGTTGATAAATTTAGGATATAATGCAACACAAATAGGGCTGCATAGAATTCTTCACAATTATAAGATAAACAATCATATTTAACATTACTGTTCTCTTAACATAGACAGCAAGCAAATGCTTTATTTTATTTTTAGGAGATGATTGTAGTATATCATTATATAATAATATGTAGATATATTATTAGATTTGACTGTTAATTTATTGTTATATAATAAATCAAATTTGATATAAAAATAAATATAAAATATAATAAAATTTAATAATATATAATATATTAACATATTAATAATAAATCATAATTTCTCTCCTTTTTTTTTTCTACTCTAAAAGAGGACATATAATCTTTTGACTAGTATGCTTCTAGGGCAAGTCTTCTCTATATGATCCTTCAACTAACCTAAGGGAAAAAAAGGCTAAGAGGAAGGGAGGAGAGGGATATTGGGAGAGAGAAGGTTCTATTATAGTCGAAGGTGGTCCATCAAATGTGCAAAAAAGAATACGTGAAACCAATAAAAAAATAAAAAAGCAAATTCTAGCAATGATTTAAATTGAGGGATCCAACGTTCGGGAACAGGATTAAATGAACTTTTGGCTCTTTTTTGTTTTTTGAAAAATGTAACGTACACTATGTTAGATTTATGTGCCTTTATTCCTTCCAAGCAATCTGGCCCCATCTCTCCCTTGGGACATTTTTGTCATCACGCTGCCCTTTTTGGCTGCCTACTTCTCATATCATGGGCATTTTCGTCATTTAAAATATGGACCTAAATCATCCATGGAACAACGATTAGGACCATCGAGATTAAATTAATGTTTTAATCGTGTTGGGTTGATTCGCGTCCATGAATTCCTCGCCTTCCGCCTATCTTTTTTTCTTTCTCACCAAACGCTAATTTTCTTTCTCACCAAACATTAATCCCATCCTAAAGAAATGCACATCCCTCACAAATAATCCAATGAGATTAATCGGAATTAGTGCCAACAAGCAAGGAAAGTTGATATTTTCCTAGTCAAAAAGATTATCAAAGTTTTCTTTCTTTCTTTTTAGGCGAATATGCATTAATTTCTAAGTAAAAAAGTAACAAAAATGTTATATAAAAAAATCTAAATTAAATTTTAAATTTTTTTATATTTATTAAATTAAATTTTATAAATTTTTTAATTATTTTATATTTAATTAATAATTTTTAATTTATGTTTGAAATTTAATTTTAAATTTCACTTGTAAAAAGATAAATATGCCACCTCATTTATTATATTCACACTCTTACTCTTGTTTCAAGGAATATGGGCAAGAATGAAAAATTCATCTCTTATCATTTTTACAAGGGTTGTGTTTTGGTGCTCCCTAGGGAAAAAAAAATGTATCAATACAGTCTTTTATTAATTTTTTTATCAAAAGTTGCAATTTTTTTAATTAATTTGCCAGTTTTTGAAAAACCTATTAAATATTTGTACATTGTAAATATCATTGTTCAGTTAAAACCTTTTATAAAAAAATTATAAAATTTTCTTTGAAGCTGCAATAGTTTTAAGAAAGAGTTACAACTCCCTATCGCGAAAGATTTTATAAAAAAGCTGCATACTTTATTTATAAAATTATGCAATTTATGGTAATTTAATTCTATTTGTTTTGATAAAAATATTAAAAATAATCATAAAATATTAAAATAATAAAAAATTTTATATACTTAATATTGAATGAAGGAAGTTTGGTAGAAAAAATAATTTTTTTACTATTATAACTTTAAATATCATATTTATAATTACAAGATATAGAAATGATATGTTACTTTTTCATTTATATACTAACAAATGAAATTATTCTGCAAAATAAAACTCTTTTATAATTGATATGTTCAAAATTATTAAAAAAAGGAAAGTCCTTTTTTTACCGTCATGATTTTATATATTATTTTTTAATCATAAAATATAAAAATAATATATCACTCCTTAAAAAATATTTTTCGATAAAATAAATAGAATCTTAATACGTTGCAAGTTATATCAAAATAAAAGGCTTTTTATAATTGATGTGTTGAAAATCCTTATCAATTTAATCAGTTATTTGCACATATCAATCGCCACAAGCATATCTCCACCGCATGCAATAGAGTCAGGTCAACGGAAGCAAATCCATTTATTTATGGAATGCATGTGTTTCTTGCCGGTCACCGCCGTCGGGCGGCCTTCCCCATTGTGAGGAGCTTCTTAATTAAATGCGACGATGACTAATACTACCATCTATTCATTGCAACGTATAAATCAACTTCGTGCTATAAAGCCCAACTTAATATGATGCAAAGTCATTTTTGTTTTTGAGTTTAGAGTCAATCTCTTTTTTCCGTTTAAGTGAAATTTACATTTATTTTACCAAAATTTGTATCGTAAAATATTAATTTGATCAATTTTATTTTTGAAGGAACTAAATTAAATAAATTAATTTTCGCACAAACACTATAAGGTTTTGTTTGAAGAAAAAACTTATATTCATTGTATTAAAAGTGTTTGACAAAATTAATTATTAAATTAGCTAAAAATATAAAATAATATATTAATATAAATAGATATATTAATTAAATTAATTTATATTTATTTTGAGATTAAATTATAGTAATATAATTTAAATATTCAAAATAAGTATATAATTATTTAAAATTTAACTAATTATATTTTATGACATCATATATTTATTTACTTATATTTAAATTAATAAAAATATGTCAAATATTTATTTATATAATTAGGATATATGTTATAATTTTATTAAAAAAAGAGAAAAATTTGAAATTTTTTTGAAAAATTAATACTTTATAAATTATAAATTATCTCATAAAATTTATTAAATAAGTGCTTATAAGTTACAAACTTCTAGTGATTCAAATATATCTAAAAGTTAATTTATACCTTATTAATAAAATTAATAAGTTATAAGTTAACTTATTTATTATATCAAACATACTCTAAAATAAATAAAATTGAATAAATTAATATTTTAATGAAATAAAATTTATATAAGTTATTTTAAAATTAAAAAAATTGAATTTCACCTCCATTAAAGATTTACTTACGAGTTTAACATTTTTACATGAAAATTGTTTGAATTTTTTAATATCAAGTTAATATCAACTTACAAATTATTGATTAAGTTAATAAATTATAAATTAATTTATTTGTTGTGCCAAATACACTTTAAAATAAATGAAATTGAATAAATTAATATTTTAATAAAATAAAATTGATATAAAATATTTTAAAAAGTAAAAATAAAAAAATGAATTTCACCTCCGTCAAAGATTTACTCACGAGTTTTTCATTCTTACATGCAAATTATTTGATCTTTTTAATATCAAGTTAATATATGTAGTCCGAAGACCCTTAACTTTTCAATTCAGTGATTATCAATTTGTCCTCCATATCTTTGAATTAAAGTTTAAAGAAATATAATTCCAAGTTGAAAGAATTATGTAAGAATTTATTTGTAGATTTTTTCTATTTTTTTTATAGAAATATGATAAGTATGATTACATTTAGGACTTGTTTAGTATAGCAATTAAAATATTATTAATTAATTTTAATATATAATAATTATAATTTTTATCTCATTAATTATATAACTTTTAATAATGATTTTGTTAAATATAATTGATATAAAGAGTTCAAGTAAGAAAAAATTTACGAATGTAAAATAAACTATAAAAATTAACAAATATGATATTAACATAGATCGTAAGGTTACATATAGTAAAGGGTCCTAAATTAGAGGAATTATAGTCCTGTCTTCAAATTAAATTTTCTGAAGAGTAAAATTTGCTCTTATAACTCCTATATTATTTTTAAAAATTATCCCCACAAAAATTGAAATATTTGTTTAAAGTAACCTTGTCTCTGGTTTTAAGAGACATTCTATCTCATTCTTTATGCAAGAATTTCTCTTACTCTATGAAATATATGTATTGAATTTCTCTTGCTATATATATATATATATATATATTATGGACTTTATATTCACAGAATTTGCGTGTTCTTTTGCCTATTCGTTCTCTTCTGAAGTAACAAGGGGAAAGGGAAAAAATCCTTGGGAGGAGAGCTGAATCTCATTTTTACGATTGTTGTTTTTACGTTGGCTTTTACGGAAAATATTTTTGTAAGAATAATGTATTTATTTTTATAATTATAAAATATTAATATTATAAAAATTATATATATCTTAAAAGTTATACATGAGGATGTGGAGCGGATAAAAAATAACATCTACTTTTAAAGAAAAAATTATTTTTTTTCCCGATACTGTGCTTATTGAATTAGACTCATCTTTCGGGAGTAGTAAAGTATATTTACCAAAAGGAAAAACGAGAGAGATGGAGAGAGTGGGTAGTAAAGTAGATAACAATAGTTTATAGGTAAATTAAAAACTCCAGATCAAATAAATATAAATAATAAATTATAAAGAAAGTAATGTTTAAATTTGTAATTATTTACTTTTTAAAATACAATCGTAAATTCATTTTATTTTTTAAGAATGTATCTTATAGTTTAGAAGAGAAGAATCTCATAATGCTATGCATTAATTTATTAATGAAAAAGAAAATATATAATATGAAAATTCTTTACTCAGGTATAAATAAATAATTTTTCTTAATGAAAGATGCATGCGAGAAAACAAATCAGAAATTTAATTTTCTGCCTAGTGATACGTACTCTGTGCAAAGAGTATATTAATATTAAAAAAGATAAGATTAATACTTTTTTTATAAAATTATAAGATGTTAATAAAATAATTTTTAAATTATATAAAATTTAAAATTTATTTCTAAATAATAATTTATATAAATTTGTATAGATAATTTTATATTTGAATTAGTATATAAAAAGATAAAATTATATATATAAGTGATTATTTCAAAATAAAATTATAATTTTAATAATTTAAAAATAATTTTTTAATATTTTAATAATTTTTTGTAATGAATATTTTATAATTTTAAAAATAAAATTATTAATTTCTTCTTAAAATAAATATAAATAATTTACTCCGAATGTATATATCAAACATAAATCGGAGAAGTGGATCTCCGGACGTAAACTAGTTAGTATTATAATATAACGCCGTAACATTCATAAAATAGTGACACTCACTATAAATTACTAATACAGGTCTTTTACAAGCACAAACCTTGGGGGGATCATTTTGGCCTGGCTCTGCCGTGCAGTCCAACGATATAAGGGCCCCACAGATGACCGCACTTGTCGTGTCACCGCATGCCACGTGGGAAACGGCCTCAGAGTCAAAAGCACCTCTCCGT
Source organism: Sindora glabra (assembly GCA_020226215.1). Classification (NCBI taxonomy): domain Eukaryota; kingdom Viridiplantae; phylum Streptophyta; class Magnoliopsida; order Fabales; family Fabaceae; genus Sindora; species Sindora glabra. The sequence continues at coordinate 49,454,512 of CM035230.1, read as the reverse complement.
CATAACGCCGTCACCCCACCGTGACCTCGCATGCTTTATTTTGGGTCGGAGAATAACGAACGAATCCAACATTTGAAATTCAAGGATTTCTCCCAGAATCTCATCATCTCTTTCTCTCTCTCACCAGGAACTCGCTAACATTCAATTGGATTGGAGCCAATCATTTAATATAAGTCTCTTCGAACTTCTGAATCCCCCATTCACATCCTACAAGAATCTTGTTTCAACTTCGGTTTCTGGGAGAGATCCGATCTACTTCCATTTCCATAGCCTCCATTTCACTTGCAGAGCTTGAGTTTCTTCATCATTCGTCATTTTTCCAGGTAATTTTCCCAGAATCCAAACAACCCCGTAAACATTGATTCTCTCACCCCATTTTCTGTAAACATAAAAAACAGAGACTTTCCTCTGTTTTGCTCCTAATGCTGGATGATCATAACCATTCCAGTTCATATTTTCATTTTCCTCTTAAAAATTTGAACTCTTCCGTCGGAATTTGCTCTGCTTGAAAATTCGACAATAAAATTGAGTAATATTAAACTTTTTTCTTTTTCGGTTTACAGTCTCTGCATAGTGAAGAGGAAATAGACTGAAAGTGGACACAGGAGGATGCCGCAGGAGAGCTTTGCTCACACATACTTCACATCTCCGTCAAAGAGTGCGAGAGGATTGAAGGCTTCGGTGCCAAACAGCAATGTGAGTTTGAGTGAGGGATCATACATTGTGAACGAAGAGATCATCAACGATCATGAATTGGCACAGAGAAAAGCAGAGGAAGCTGGTACGTTTTAGCATATTCGTATTTAGTTAAAAAAAAAAAAAAAAAATCGTATCTAGTACTGCTCTCTGTAATTATGTTCTGGTGGAGTTGGCTACCTGTCACCTACTACTTAATCCGAACTTAATTACAAGTGCAAAAATGGAATTTGCTGATGTCAACAGATAAAACTTTCAAAGTTTCTTTTTATTTTTTTTCTCTAAATTTTGAAAATCGAAAGTAACATACATAATTTCTTTGAGGAAAAAAAAAATAATCCTTTTACATTACTGCTAAGTTCTCAATATTATTCAATTAGGGAAAAATGACATCGATGCAACGTATGTTGTATGCATGTCCTCTCACAGGCAACTAGATAGTGGGTCAGTGACGAGAAATTTTGATGATATTCTGAAATTTTTGATAATATTCTTAAGGATATAGATTTAAATCTCGTTCTGTACTAATAAAAAATGCATGTCCTCTAGGATTACAAGTTACTAGTTGATCATAATATGATCCTCACTTGCCATGTGATGTTGTAAGTTTGTAATGTGAGCTTGCACAATTATAATTTGACCTTGTTATATCCGATAAATTAAAGATTAATGGCGAGTTTTGTGGTTTTTTAATATTTTAAAAATAGAAAAATTAATTTTAATGTTTGTAAATATTATAAAATTAATTAATAAATAATAAAATTAATAATTATTTTTCATTCACAAGTTAGGTGACAAGGTGAAAGTAAAAAGAAAAATTGTTATAATGAAAACTTCTAAAAATTTCTGACAATCGTAGTAATTGAAATTCCAGTATCATCTCAATATAAAATCTAAAAAATGCATGAAAATTTCATCATATATTTTCCCCTTTTTTTTTTTTTTTTTTTTTGTTGGGTCAACTATATAACTGCTTGAGACCACATTCCATCACCTAGAGAAAACATTATTGGAAAACAAAAGCAAAAAGCAATAATTTGGCCTCACACCTTAAAGAAAAGGCAAGACACAGAAAGAAAGTGCAAATTATATTATAGAGCACACATAATGATGATGAAGCGCAGTAAGCGGAGGATGATGAAATTGAATAGTGGGTGTGGGGTTTTTCTTTAAGGGAAGGGTCCAAATTTTGTGATATCTTCGCCGAAAGAATTCTCAACCATTTATTTAGAACATAATTTTTTACCATTAAATCCAACCAAGAAGCAATATGATTTATGTGACTTTAATTAGGCATTGTTTGCATCTCATTATAGCCACTTTACTTTAACTTTAGTCTTTGTTTCCTTCATCTTTCTTGATTAAAAACAAAGTCAAAAGGCATAATACTTACTTTCTTTGCCGGGTCAAAGACAATGATAGTAATTTTTTTTTTTCATTTGGGGTAATTCAAGTAATTAAATGAGTAGTACATTTTGGAACTTCCATAAAGGTTAAAAGCTGAGTTTTTTATGTTATGAAAATGTTATTTTACGATGAGTTGAGGACATGAACTTGTTTTCTTACGAATTATTCAATAATTGTAGGACATTAATTACATTGTTACACTATTGATTTAAATTGTTATATTTTATTCATTTATGCAATACTGCACGAAATAAATAAAATTTAATTGCTTAAACCAGTGATGCACTGAAATCTCTCTAGATTTGAAAGATTATTTTTTTTTTTTTATTGTTACACTCATTTGTATGATATCAACAATTTATTAGTTATTAATTTATCATAAAAATCATATGATTGACTGAATAATTAGTTAATTGTTGGTAGTATAATAAATTATTAATTTATTGATAAGATATCAAATTAATCATTTAAAAGTGAATATCAATGACATACTATGTTGGAGAAATACCCACCAACCTATTCACTTCATAAATATTAATATGCTAAATCTCTGTTCATGTTAATGAAAAGTGAATTTAGATCTCTCCTTATTGTAATTATGTTAATATATCTGAATGAAAAATAAACAAACAAATCTTTATGGCAAAAATGGGAATTTTGCACATGAATTTACATTAAAAAATCATATTTCTTTATTTCCAAATAATTTTATTAATTTAACTCTTAAACATGGAGTTTGATAAAAATATAAATAAGCAAACTAATAAATGCATCTCTAGGGAAATATTCAATTAACATTATTAAAGAAAAGACCTCTCGATTAAAAATTCTGGCATACACATCATTTATAAAATAACGTATCTTTAAAAAAAATAAATGAAAAATCACATATACACCAATTTTTCATTTTTTTTTAACACATATCAACTTATAGTTGATTTAGTATAATAATATATCCTAAGAAATATAGTCCAATAATCTAGTATCTCCATACCAAATGCCACCATCGGAAGTCATTGATTAAACTGAACGTGTTTGTGAATTTTGTTCTTGCAGCTTCAAGGAGGAACCAAGCAGCAGAATGGCTGCGTCAAATGGACCATGGCGCATCAGCTTCACTACCCAAAGAGCCTTCAGAAGAAGAGTTCTGCCTTGCACTCCGAAATGGCCTCATTCTATGCAATGTACTCAACAAAGTCAATCCTGGTGCTGTTCTTAAGGTATTCTCCTTTTTCTACTTTTCTGTTTCTTTTTGTTCCTAGCATAGTTTCGTGAATTTTCAGCATCATGGGTATCTTCTTGATCAGTGAGAAATGCTGCATGCACATTCTAATATTCACTCTTACTTTCACAATGTGAGAGAGGCGCGTGGTCTTCCCAAGTTATGGGATCCATGTGTTCTTATTTCATCGTGAATGTGTGAGAGACTGTTCACATGTGCAGATAGCAAAACTTTTCCTTATTCTTCTCTATCCTTTTTTCCTTAGCATATTTGGATGAATTTTTTTACGAGAACAAGTATTACTTGCACTTTCACACAATTTCAGTCAAAATTGCACGCATGAAATAATTTTACTCAAAAGGGTGTCACTTATTTTTTAGAGTGTATCAAGTGCATAGTTGTGAGGGTGCTGTAATCATAGTCGAAGGGTAAGTAACGTTTTTCTTTTGTGCACCACTGATTTTCAAGGAATCTTCTTCCTTCGGCGCTGCATTCTAAGTATCTTCATTTGTCACTTTTCTTGTCTTAGCATGTTTGCATGACTTTTCTGCACTCATTCAATCTCTTGTTTCTTCTTCTTTTGGGTACTACACTGGAAAAGGTGGTGGACAATCCTACTCTTGCAGTTCAGCATGCAGAGGGAGCGGCTCAATCTGCAATTCAGTATTTTGAGAACATGAGAAATTTTCTGGAGGCTGTAAAACGTATGGGGCTATTGACATTTGAGGCATCAGATTTAGAAAAGGTTAAAATTTCTTAACCATTTGGCATTTGCTATTAACCATTTAACCTTGTCTTAATTATCATATACTTTAGGGGGGTCATTCTATGGTGCACATTTCAAAATAATGTGTAGATGTGGGATATAAAAAATTTTGCAAAAAAGATGTTATAATTTTTGCAGGTGAACTTTCAAAGTTAACATGAATACTACTCATTAAAAAGAAAAAACTCGCTATATTTATCAAAACTATGTAGTATCACATGAAGTTCTAGTTGTGATGACGTAATGAGGAAGTTAAACTTTTCAACTAAAAACATGTGCCCTAGAAAAATTTGTAGGGATCTTCTTTGGGGTTTAGTTTTTGAACTTCTTATCCCATTATTCAGTCAACTAATGTGAAAAACTCAACAAATACAGGGTGGTTCATCAATTAAAGTTGTGGACTGCATTCTGTGTTTGAAAGGATACTATGAATGGAAGCTAGCAGGAGGAGTTGGGGTGTGGAGGTATGGAGGAACTGTGAGGATTACACACTTTCCAAAGAGCTCTCCTCCATCATTGATGGGCAGTGAAAGTGCTGATGAATCTCCGGATGATTCGGATTCGTCACAATATGAACAGTTACTAGAATTTCTGCATCTATCTAGCGAAGTCTCAGTCGAAGAAACAAGAACTGCCAATGCTCTGGCTTTCCTGTTTGATCACCATGGACTCAGACTTCTGCAGGCTTACCTTAGAGAGACTAATGGGATTGAAGATCAGCCTCTGAATGCAATGGTCGGTAAGAGCCCTGACAGTGTGTTATAATGTCATGGTTTATGGGATAATAATGTTCTTTTTATGAATTATATGATTAGAAGATGAATTTAGTAAACAAAAACGACTTTAATCTCTTAGCAATAGTTATATATACTCTATAATTTAAAAGCACATGTGATATGCTAATATCGAGTATTGTGGTGAAGCATTTGTATATAAGCTAAAAGCCTGAAATTGCAATGTAATGCCCATGAATTTTCACAAGATTGTGAAATGAGGTTATTATTTTTGAGATTTATTTAAGATAAAAATTTTGTGTGCAATTTGATTTTCTTTAAGCAATCTTATTTATTATATGGGTGAAATTTTGTAGGTGATTGACGCTTTACTCAGCAAGGTAGTCAAGGATTTCTCAGCATTGCTTGTTTCTCAAAGCACTCAGGTACTTCAAATTTTAAGCTGTCTGTGTCTTTGCACTGTTACTACTTTTACGTTGAAGTTCCTCCCCTGCATTTCCTACAAAAAAAAAAAAAATCCATCTGCTTTAATTCTTTTTTCTTACTGTAAAAAACTATCTATAATACCTTTTAACAATTTTCTGCAGCTTGGTCTTTTCTTGAAGAAAATACTGAAAGATGATATTGGTAGCCTATCAAAGAGAGAGTTCATTGAAGCTATCTCACTATATCTCAATCAGAGAAGCAATCTGGCATCAAAGGATTTTTCCAAATTTTGTGTATGTGGCGGGAAACGCGAAAGCATTCAGCATAATGTCAATTATTCAGCTAATCATGCTGAAATAATTAATAATCAACAGAAACAACTTGAGGTATACAAATAGAAAACTGAATCTATTTCTTTATCATATAAGTTTATATCAGTGCCTTGCACTACAAGTGATCTCTCCTTGCCTCAGGGAATGAAATACTTCTTTCAAGATACAAAATTGGAGGTGAAGCAAATTCAATCAGAGTGGGACCAAGAATTGAGTAGGCTTGGTGAGGCCCTACACTTCGTTTTCCCATGAAAACTGCTTTTCCACTAAATGCTTTTAGTCTAATATTTTTTTTAGAGACAGCTAAAATTTATTTATCCTTCTCAGAGCATCATATCAAGAGCCTTGAAGTGGCCTCCTCCTCCTACCAAAGGGTCTTAGCGGAGAACCGTCTTCTTTACAATCAAGTACAAGATCTCAAAGGTACATAAGATACTTTATAAACAACTTGATGGAGTTACTTGCAAATCATTTTTAGACTAAAAAATTTTACCGTCTTACAGGAACCATTAGAGTCTATTGTAGAGTGAGGCCTTTTTTACCGGGACAAGCAAATGGACAGTCCACCGTGGACTATATAGGGGAAGGTGGCAGCATAATGATTGTCAATCCCCTTAAGCAGGGAAAAGATGCAAGAAGGGTCTTTTCATTCAATAAGGTCTTTGCAACAAATGTGACACAAGGTAATTTTTTTTTAAGAAAATATATATTATAACAAAACATGTAAGATCGACACATATTTTGTTTTGTACTAATTTGCCTAAGTGACTGATAAAATTGAAGGCCTGTCTATTTAAAAATGGGCAGTAAAAGGTTGGCAATGAGTTAAAAGAATACTTCAGATTTATATGCTGGGGTATATATATCAATGGGCATCATATCACAACCTAGTGTTTAAACAAATAATTCAGAAGTGGATATAAGTAATCAAACAATAACTAAATGTAATATACTTTCTTGGAGTTTATAGTTAGCTGAATCGTAGTTGAACCTATTATTGATTGTCTTTGTGCGGTCACGTGCAGAACAAATTTATGCTGACACTCAACCGTTGGTCAGATCTGTTTTGGATGGGTTCAATGCATGCATCTTTGCCTATGGACAGACTGGCTCAGGGAAGACCTACACAATGGTAATTTCATTGCTAGAGTTGTAAATAATGCTGATATCTTCTGCACAATGCCATTTGTATTGCCGGCTGTAATGCGTACATACATAAAAGAACAGGGTATATGTGGTTTTAAACTACAGCAAATGACTTTCTTTTAATAGGCTTCTCCATGCACTAGTTGCAAAACTTATGCTTTCTCTTCCTTGTCTTGTATGTTTCCTTCTATTATATTTCTAATACATGTGTTATGATCGCCTGTAGACCTGATTAAACTTGTTCTTAGTTAGAATTTGGTTCGAAACCATTTTAACTTGAAATAGAGTGTGTTTGAAGCTTTTCCAAACCCTCTCTTCATTACCTTCTGGAACGTTTCAACCTAATAAATATCATTTTTATGAATCCCAAAAACTTTGTCACATGAAAGAATAATATTTATTCATGTTAGGTAGTTTGAAATGATGTTCAAATAAGAGAAATACCCTGTTATTATATTTTTTTTATCATATATTGTAGCTTTTAGTTTTTTTTTTTTTTTTGTTACTTTACCATTTTCTACATCTGTATTAAAATCAATGCCATTTACTTCTTCTGCAGAGTGGCCCTGATTTGACAACTGAACATACATGGGGTGTAAATTATAGAGCTTTGAGAGACCTATTTCACATGTCGAATGAAAGAGAAGATTTTGTAAAATATGAAGTTGGGGTCCAGATGATTGAAATATACAATGAACAGGTCAGAGATTTACTAGTCAGTGATGGCTCTAACAGAAGATATCCTTCAATCCATAATATCTATATATTTACATCATATCATGATCTCTAGTTTTTGGTTCTGTATGTGAAACAAATTTAAGTTTTGCATGAACATTGGCAACAGAAGTCACTTTCCTTGACAAGATATACATTAGATATCCGAAACAATTCTCAATTGAATGGACTTAATGTGCCTGATGCATGTCTAGTTCCAGTTAACTGTACCCAAGATGTTCTAGATTTAATGAGGATTGGTCAGAAGAATCGCGCTGTGGGAGCTACGGCTCTAAATGAGCGAAGTAGCCGTTCTCATAGGTATACCTTCCTTTTCATGAATACAAGAAAATTGCCATGTAATTGTCAAATGTATGTGCTGAAATTCATTCACTGCCCCATTGCAGTGTTTTGACAGTTCATGTCCGAGGAAGAGAATTAGTATCTAACTCCATTCTTAAGGGTTGTCTCCACCTTGTGGATTTGGCCGGAAGTGAGAGGGTGGACAAATCTGAGGCTGTTGGTGAGAGACTAAAGGAGGCTCAACACATAAATAGATCACTTTCTGCACTTGGGGATGTTATTTCTGCTTTGGCACAGAAAAGTCCACATATTCCTTACAGAAATAGCAAGCTCACACAAGTTTTACAAGATTCTTTAGGTACTTTTCTCTTTTCATCCTTGGTTGTCTAGTGAATAAACTCATAAATGAGTTAAAATTCATATTTTACTGGAAGAATAACATGACAAACATTTTATTCAAACGGATTTTGCCTATGCACTCGTGGCAATCTTTATTTTTGTGGGTTCAAAAATGTGTTCTTTCATTTGAGTACTAATATTCCTGCATCTGAACACTGCTATTATTTCTTTCTAGTTTGATTTTCCATTTAAATAGCCTTTTATTTTTGGTTATTTTTATCATTTTTCACTACTATAGGTGGACATGCCAAAACTTTGATGTTTGTTCATATAAATCCTGAACTTAATGCTCTTGGGGAGACAATCAGCACACTCAAGTTTGCAGAGAGGGTTGCATCCATTGAACTTGGAGCTGCTCAATCTAATAAAGAAACTGGAGAAATCCGAGAGCTAAAGGATGAGGTTGGATCTTTTGTCATGTCTGCTGCAATTTTAGAACGACTATTGCACATAAAGATTGACAGTTTGAAACATTTTATAGATATCAAACCTCAAATCAGCACTTGAGAGGAAGGAAGCTGAATTGGAACAGTGGAAATCTGGAAATGCTCGAAACGCCATAGAATCCCAGAAACCAAGAGCTGTTTCACCATTCCGTTTACCCAAATATGGCACCAATCCCAATATGAAGCCTGAAACTTCTCAAAGATCCGTTGATGATAGAAGCACCGAGGTAACTGGATGCGTATGCACCAAATTATATGAAATTTTTATAAAAGGAAAAATAATTTGTTTAGAAGTTGGAAAAATGGAGGGAAGGAAATGAAATAGAAGGTTGTTTCCTTTCATTTTTCTTCTCTCAAACACACCATTACATTGCAATGAAGTGTGACTCTAACTTCATTTGAAGTACTATTTTCAGGCAAGGAGTTGTTCTTCTGGCAAGCAAAGAAGATCAAGATTCCCTTCAGCATTAAAAGACAAAGATCCCCTGCCAAAGATGCCTTTTCTTGCTGAAGAAAAATTAGCAAGCTTGGGGAAGGGTAGATCGCCATCACCTCCTATAAGAAGATCAATGTCCACTGATCGTGGATCAGTGATTAAAAGCAAGACCAAAGTTGACACAGCAGAAACCCAGCCAATATTAAAACATCCATTTCCGGCCAAAGTACTAGTAAATAAATCTCTTGCCCCAATTTCTACAAACCCGTCTATTGAAAATAACTCAAGAATGTATGTGAATTCGCATGAGGCAATGAAGCAAGATAACATCTCTGAAACACTCCTCAATCTCCAGAAGCTCAGCTCTGAGAAAGCACAGCAAGAACGCGAAGAGGAACAATTTAAGCAGGCACTTAGTGCTGTAAGACAAGGCGGTATTAGAAAGAGCAGGGTTGAGAGTAAGGCCAAGGCGAAGCATCACCAGCAAATGCCCTTTAGGATTCAAAAATCTGATATGATGCCTGCATTGGTTTCTGATATGGATGCATCTGGGGAAAGGACAATGGACGCACCTCGAAAGAGTGATTACTCTGAGCCAGAAAATGATCTTGTTCCAACCGACTCCCCTGTCCAGGGTGCTTTTAGCCTTAAAAAGATACGTCAAAACTTCTCAAGGATTTCCCATAACCTTGAACCAAGGTATGCCTAACAAAAGCTCGGGGAAAGTTGAGCTGTATCCGTGTCTGACATGTGTCAAATAATTGACACACTACTCCCCCATATTTCACTCTTAGTAACTTAAGAGTATTTAAGCTTACTATTTGACATTTGCTGGATTCCACCTAACATGATTATATATATTCTAGGTACATACACAACATAAGGGTATATATATATGCATGTATACCACTAATATTTCCAGTCCCACCTGAGAATTTCAATATTACTGCTTCTTGTATTTTGATAAGTTAGGAAACTATCTCCTAAATTTTAGCATCTATTCAACCATGATGTCAATGCATCTGACTTGCACGACACAAGAAGCAATTGTACTGAGATCTTAGTACCATGGCAGGATTAGAAATATTGTCATGTATGCCATATGATGTCTAGATGTTTTTAGATTTAGGAATAATGCTGTGTTCGTGTAAGCTTCTAGATGACGATTGATTGTTTTTATGACACGCAGAGGATCAGTGCAAGCAGGGGAACCCTTACTGGTTAGCAAAGTTGAAAACAAACTTATGAATGGTTGTTCAGGTCGCAATCCCAAGGAAGGCAGCAACACTTCCATGCCTGAGTTCAGAAGGAGCCGATCAACTCCTCGCGGCAAGTTTTTTGTTTTATCTTGAGGACAATTTTTCATGTTTGCCTATTTTTTGTACAGTAGCTGCTGTTGACGTTGAACTTCCAGAGCTCATATAATTTATAGAGTTTCTAAAGTCTTGAGTTGAAAATGCGCGATCTTTCTGTGTTTTTGTAATTGGAATTTTTTCCATATCATTATACATTCAGAAAAGTTCATGGCCAAATTATATCATATGTATTGAATATTGTATCAGCTTTATTGTGAAGCTCATTGAAAAACTGCATAATCTTTTTTCCGAGGATTTTTTCCTAATAATACGTCAAATTTTCTATATTTAGTTTAAAAATAATGGAGAAAATGGTCCTTGTATTGCCAAAGTTAGTAAAACGACCTAATTAGTTTTATTTTAAATTTTGAGACATAAACCCATTCTTAGTTAAATATAAAAAGAAGCAATTTCTGTTCATGGCAGCTAATTAACAACCAAAGTACGGATTCTATTCTTCAAAACCCTTAATTTTTAATTCAATTTCTAGGTCCCTGATTGCCATTGCACCATATTCTCAAAATCACATTCAATCGAACTGTTTCAACCTTTGATTTAAGAATCTCTGCATCCTCAAGGTCTTCTGCGAAGGCTCATTTCCAGATGAAATCATCATCCAGAACATCAGGGCCTCAAATGGCTAACTACTAGGGAGTTGGGAGGGCTCAAAAATCTGTAATTTTTTTCTTTAGTCTTGCATCCGAAGCCGAACACGTCAATTTTGTGAATATAAATGTCAGAGCTGTAAAACATAAGCCAAGGATGGTTCATTGTTGTTATATTCCATTTCCAGTTTCTATCTATATGGATTTGGAATTCTTAGTATTTGAAAAAACATGTCTTAAAGGCAAAACATGTTCGAATGTCAATCCTATATGAATATCATCATCAACATCATCATCATCATCATCACATTTGTAGGATCATTTTAAGCTTGTCCAACTAAATGGCAATAAGAATGCCAAATCCAGCCATGTTGCCTCCCATTCCATCTGGGCCATCCACTGGGAATAAGGCTTTCAAGGATCCCCAAAAATTCAGATCTGATGCATCTCAGAATTACATCTCCTTTGTGTATCAAGTCATAGTAGCAGAAACATGCTTTAGTGCTACAATGTCATGGCTCAAGGATCCGGATGATCACAGCCTAAGCATCGGCCATGAAAACCCTCCCGAAGAAAATAAATGCATCTGCAAAATTGACTTAAAATCCAGGCAATGCTGGGGAAAAAAGGGTCTCAAATCATTCGATGTAGAAGGCAAAAGAGTAGATATTTTCTGGGATTTCCGACGGGCAAAGTTCTCCACGGATCCATATCCTTCTTCGGATTATTATGTTGCCTTGGTATACAAGAAAGAGCTGCTCCTGTTGCTAGGAGATTTAGTTATTGAAGCTTACGAGAGAACAAAGTCACAGCCATCTTCAGAAAAAGCTGCCTTGTTGTGCAAGAAAGAAAGCATTTTTGGGAAGAAATTGTTTTGCACAAAAGCCATGCTTGAAGAGGGCAAAACTGAGGAACATGATATTGTCATTGAAACTTCTCTTTCCGGAGATGATCCCGAAATGTGGATTAGCATCGATGGCATTTTAGCAACTCGAGTTACGAACTTGAATTGGAGATTCAGAGGAAATGAAGCAGTGATGGTGAATAATTTGCATCTCCAAATCTTTTGGGATGTTCATGATTGGTTGTTTAAGGAGGAGCCTGGTTCAGGCCATGGCTTGTTCATTTTCAAGCCAGGATCTTTGGAATCTGCTTATCAGTATGGTGATCCCAACGGAAGAGATTGTCCCGAAACAAGGAAAGACAATCAATCCACCATTGAAGGTTTTTATCATTTTTTATATGCTTGGAAAAGCGATTGAAATTTTAGATTTTTCAAGTGATTCTTAACACTCCTTCTTTTGTAGGTTATTGTTGTGACAGTGTTTGATCTTAGATAAATATATTAATAACAGTTGAATATTTCAGATTATATTGAACATGGTGTGATTGTATTTATCATAGGTTATATTGGAATTAAATTTATCATAATTTAAAATTAGAATTGTAATTAGTTTACTTGTTAGCAGTGATGTAAATTGGATCCAGAGTTATCCATAAATTTTGGGTTGGGTTGGATTTTTAATTTTGTTCACATTTTATAACGTGGGCTCAAATATAAAATCTGTTCATAGTTCTACTTATAAATAATTGATTTATTTTTTTAAAATCCTTCTAAGAATCTATAACTAAAAAAATCCTATCTATATCCTAACTTGATACTTACGATTATTGATTACTCCATTGCTTATTATAAAAATAATAACATAAATAATAAATTAAAAAAATTTAGCATATGCAATCAAGAGATTGCCTAGCATGTTGACGGTGTACATCGGGCTTCCTTCAACATGACTATTTAAAAATGCAAGCGTAAATTACTTACTATGTATGGGTTTGAATGCATGTGGGGTTAGACTTATTTGAGCACACCCCATCCATTTTACATTATGATTAGTAGGTATTGTAATTATATTCTTCTTTGGGCTTACATTTTTTCTCTTTCTCTTAGATCAATTAGGTTATTAAAACTATTTAAGCTATTCTATCAATTTTCTTATCTCTTTGATGAAATTCAAGAATTACAGGTTGATCAGTTAATTTATTCTACATTTTTCATTCGAGCATTTCAATTTATGTGAATTGATAAAAATATCTACAGTTTAATTCACGATCAAATTTTAGAAAAAAATTGTAATTTATCTGCAATCATTCAATTATATTTCTATGATAATATGACCACTTGATGGTGAAATTGCACCGGTATAATTGTCTAAGAGCTAATTGCAAATGCCTCCAGCAATATATATGACACAATCGCAATTCTCATTTTAGGTTTTGACATAGAAAATTGGAAAATAAGCATTTGTTCTTGTCTGGTCACCCGTAAATAGGCCTGGAAGTTTATGAAAGATTTTGACACTTAGAACATATCTTGGGCTAAACAGATCTTTGTCATTGGGCCACCCTTTACAGGAATGGAATCGCCCAACTCAAGTTTTTCATTTGGCTATACAGATCCTTGTCAAAATACAAGTGGGCCCAACTAACTCATTGCAGTTTGCAGTATAGAAGCTGCTTAGAATTTCGATGGCACTGTGGCGAAAGGAATTTCGATAGCACTCTTCGAAGAGAAATTCATTTATACCCCCACGTCAAATAGAATATTCAACAAAAAGAATTCCGAAATCATATCGTGAAGTTGAAATTTTAATATTATCGTCTTTACAGATTGACAAATCAACTTTTTTTGATAAATTATACTTAGAATTTAACTTAGTTATTTTTATGCTTTTTTAATTTTTGGATATATATAGTCATCCCCTTTATTTATGTGAAGCAGGGGGTGAATATATGATTAAAAAGAAAGGAAATGAATATATATTAAAAAAGTTAGTATATATTTTTAAAAGTAAAAATGATTACGCAAAATTTTGAGAGTGGGGAATTAAAGTTACCATTTTTTTTTTTACATTATAGTTGGACTGAATGTAAAACTTTGATGGTAGTTTCTAATTTATAAATTTCGAGTTAGTTAATATTACAAAATTTTCAATATTGGACTAAATTGTTTTTCCTATTGTGGTACAAAGAGATGACAAGTGAACCATATTGGCTTGTCATGGCATTAATCCATGGATATGCCAACCACATGTTGAGGATAAAAATTTTAGTCATATTAGCTTTTATTATTTTTTTGACACATCAAGAAATTGATTCTTTAATTTTACAAATTATTCAACCATAACGTTATAATTATTAATTTGTCTAAATAGAAAACATCATTTAAAATTTTAGTGTTATAGAATGATTAAAAGTTTTTCTGCTGGAGCCTCAAAGAGGAGATGAAATCATCAATGATTTTAAAATGGCTTCAAATGTAATGCGGTGAACTTTGAGTGGGATATACGTCATTAAGTTATATATCGAGGAAACTAACTAGGCAGGCAGGAGCAGGACCCCCCACAGGGCAACTCGATTGAGATGGAATGGGCCCTTCAATGTTCTTTCAAGGAAAATGTGGAGAGGGTTGAAGAAATCTTCTCTTGTAAAATCTTTTTGCAACCACGGAAGGATAAATTATGAATTTCAGATGAAAACTTTGACTTTATTTTTCATAGTTGCAGTATTAATCATAGTTATATCTTATTTGTAAATATATTCTTTAATTTGATTTTTAATTCCTTAACTAATGTGAGGTTCGTCCAAACCCCTTTGATTAGTATATAATGTTGGATGTTAGATTGGGCAATAGATAAATTATGAATACTGGTTGAGAATATAACATTTCAGGTGAAAATTATGATTTTATGAGTCATAATCTATAAATAAATCATAGTTATATCTTAGTTGTGGTAATATTCTTAATATTCTTCAATTATTGATCATTAATTCACCTTAGTAGATTAAAGTAAGGTGTGCTGGAAAATTTCAACCTTGATTGGGACATGATTGCTAGAAGGGATAATGGAAGGAATAACCATTTCATAATGTAAGTGAGTCTATATATAAAAATACATATATATATATATATATATATATATATATATATGTATGTATGTATGTATGTATTTTCAACATGACAATAAAGTAAGATGTTTTCACCAAAAAAAAATAAGATGTTAAAATTAAGAAAGTGATCTCTGGAACAATAAAATGCATAAGTAGTAATTGTTTTAACGAAAAATATTAAAATAATAAAAAATACTTTATTTATTAAATGTTAAATGTAAGGTTCAACAAAAAGTTTTCCTTTATTACTGTACTATTAGATATCATAAATACAAGGGATATACTATTATTTTATGCAAATATATGATATTTTTCAATGTAAAATTTCTATCCAACAAAAAAAATTCTCGTACTACATTAGTATTGGAAATTCATTATTATTACCATACAAATATTAACAAGTGTATTATTTTTTTAATTTAATAATTTGACTTCATAAGAAATTGATTGTTTTTTACATAAAATCAAATTAGTGAATAAAAAATATATTTAATAATATTTATATAAAAATAGCATTTAATTTTTAATAATAATATAATATTAGAAAATTTTTCTATTTGGACCAGACAAAACGGAGCCCAAGACTAAATAAATTCTCTTGGTTATTGGTCCATATATAATCAGCTTTAACGGATTAGATCCCACTGAATTTTTGGTTCGAATGGGACATAAAACTGGATGGGGCAACGGATCAGAAGTAGTCATTTCATTCCATCAAAATGGTCCCAAAGCCAGGCAATAAGAGACTGGGTGCAATGAAGCCTCAAAAGGCAGACAGGCAGGCAGCAAGCACTAAGAATATCATGGGGCTGGTGGATTCAATTGCTTCTTGCCTTGCCTCTAATCATCTACAAACAATTATCTGGTAGAATATTTTCATTCAATTAAAATTATTAAACTACGATAATTATGTTCTGATAAAAAAGTTGAATATGTAACCTAAATATAACCCATAAATCTGCAAATGTAAGTAATCCAAAGGGATGTGATTTGCGTTATTTGATGCAAGTCTGTAACTCTGCTTCTTTGGTTGAAATTGAAGTACTGCTTGGTCTAGAAAAAGAAAGGAGAAAAACTGATTATTTCTGGTGAAAAGAGAGAGTAGAAATAATCAGTATTTACGAATTTTTGTAAACATTATTTTAAAAGCATTTTCTTGCTATAAAATGTTCCACTTAATTATATCACAACTACTATTTAAAAGTTAAGTTCAATCACCATAACTTCATTAATTTTATTAATCTTAAAAGTTCTCCACCATTTCAAGGGATACAAATTGACATTCTTTTATATTGAATTTATATCCCATAAAATGAAGTGATGACTCAATGTTACTAAAATAATACCTTGGTGATAGATAAGGGAAGAACGTTTTTCTATGATTTATTTATTTATTTTGGTGAATTGCTTCAAAGATTTATTTTTGTGATAATAATTATGGCTGACAAAGATATATAACCAAAAATTATTTCTTATTTCATCATGTGGTTTTAATTTTATTGCAGATGGTAGTTGGATAATTGAAAATCCTACACATGACTTTAGCTATTTGTTTCTTAAAGCTGTTTTCGAAAGATACGGCCAGATATGATTTTAGCTATCTTAGTGCAGGGAACTTGATGCGTACTAACGAAATGATGTGAAATTCCTTTAATAGGTGTTTTATATCAAGCAACACAAAAGTTTATGTCAGAAGCAGAAGCAACACAGCACCATTAAAATTAAAAGGTTTAGAATATAACCAATAAACAAATATGGTTGAATGCAATTACTGCAGTTATATTTACAATTAACTATCTATAGGAAAAGTAAAAATTAAAAATTAAAAATTAAAAATTAAAATATTTTATAGCTCCGGAAGTGAGGGACTTTGTTCTTGACAAATTCCGAACTCAGGGGTTCCAACACTTAGGTTAGTGAACCGATAGAGTATAATGTTAAGAATTTACAATCAAGTTTGTAAGTTTTTTGAGAACACCTGGTGTTTTTATGCAAACATGCAATTAAGAGCAAAATGGTTTAAAGATGACAGGCTACATGGATGGCAATCAGTATGAAATGCTCACGGGGTGGATGGTATAGTATTGGATGAGCGTTGTGAGCTAGCAATGTAGTGCTTCATGAGCATTGGCGGCTAGAAGGAGATTGTGGCACTATATTAAGTTTGCTTGGTTAAAAAATATTTTTTACAAAATATAATTATAAAATATTAAAATAAAAAATTATTTTACTTATTTAATATTAAATATGAAGAATTTTAAAAAATTAACTTTCTTTATTTTAAAATAAAATTTTTTTTTTCATTTCTAATATTTTAAATAATATTTTTTTATCATCAATATAAATAATATATCATCTCTTTGTCAATCATATATATACAAATAATATTTTCTTAAAAAAAATATTTTTTGACAAAATAAATGAAACCTTAGCGTCAGAAATTTGTTAGACAAACAGATAAGTGCACTTAGGGTAAATTTTTGGCCTTATCAATTTTTATCTAACAAGAAAGATTATGAAATTTTAGAGGTTTCAATTAATTAAGAAGTGTCGGATGGGAATTTCAATAATGTAGGTCCTATAAAATTAATAAAATGACAAAATTTTCATTTTAATAAATAAAAAATAAGGATGCATCGTGTTACACCTGAATCACACGAAATTTTCCTGAATCTTGGTCTTGTACCAAAGTGGGTTTTCATTATTGCGGG
Organism: Sindora glabra; assembly: GCA_020226215.1. Lineage (NCBI taxonomy): Eukaryota > Viridiplantae > Streptophyta > Magnoliopsida > Fabales > Fabaceae > Sindora > Sindora glabra. The sequence continues at coordinate 49,436,863 of CM035230.1, read as the reverse complement.
GTGGGGCTCAGAAGTTGGTTTTGGAGTAGTTATGAGTTACTTACTATGTTGTCATTATTATATGTAGTTTTGCTGTAAAATGGTCCTTCTGAGATGCATGTGATTTCAATCCTCTTCCTAATGTACAGACCTTTTTCTGGGGATAGTCTGTCTGGAATGGCTGGAAAGTCTCTCTCAGACAGCACATGGACACGTGAGCTCTCCAACGTGGAATCATGTGCCACTGTTTGAAAGGCTGGCTTGGCTGTGTCTTTGACTCTTCGTAAGAGTGAGAGAGAAAATTGGATAGAGAGAGAAATGCAGTCCAGGAATCTTATTCTGTATCAATAAATTCTAAATACATACATCCAAAAATATCAATCATTTTTTCCCCTTCCTCAAGCTCCTTCTCTCTCCCTCCCATTGACAGTTAAGCCATCACTGAAATCCCTCTATGCTGCCAGAGACAGCAAAGAAGATTTCAACTCTTTGAGAAATGTTATAAGTTTACAAGATATGCATGCAATTTTCGTATCAGTTAAATTTGAAACGTAAATATGATATATGAAATATAAAAAATTTAATTATTTAGATAATTTTGTCTAATTTTTTAATCATATGATTTAAATTTGTCGATTATTTTGGGTTTATCAATTTATTTTGAAGCGTGGCAAAAGCTTGTGATTTGTTGGTGTGGAGAGTTTAGTTCATATTATATATCTAAATTAAAACGAGAAGGAAAAATTTTTCATCTAACTTAAAAGTTCTGGATAAGTCCAAAGCGTTCAGAAATAGTGTTTATTTATGTGTAGAACATTTTAGTTCTTGAAATCTACATTTCATATATATCTAAAATTACAATTTGGAGGATAAAATTCTTATCACGCTAGAATTTCTCTGGTACTTCTGGCATGATCTAGTTCACATTCAATTAAACCATGCACATTTTGAAGAAGCGCACATGCTTAACACATTGAATCATCAGAGAAATTGAAGGAACTATTAGAAGAACCATGTGAGGCCACATTCTTAGGTGGAGGTGGTGAACTGTGAGCTTCCAGGCCTCCCTTCAATACGCCGGAATCCGCCCTCGAGGCTTCGGCCGGCCGGATTTCCTTCAGCATTGCAACAACATCCTTCATTGTTGGGCGTTCCTCAGCTCTGGTGCTTACACACAGAAATGAGACGGCAAGAGTTTGTAGCATCTCATGCATTGTGGGGTCAGCCCTCCCTCTCAGCTTTTGATCAAGGATATCTGATGGGTCTCCTCTGCTGGCTAAGTGGTTCCTAACCCACTGAACCAGGTGTGCACCCCCTGGCAGGGTTGGGTCTAATGGGTGCCTTCCTGTTAAGACCTCAAGCAAAACCACTCCAAAACTATGCACATCACTCTTCTCAGTAATCCGGTGCATAGACGCGAACTCTATCCATAAACCAAAAGAATCAAAATTAGGGTTATTCGTATCAAATTAACATTTATAACTATACACATATCATCATCCGTATTAAACTGATCCTACCTATTTTAAGGCTAGTTTTAAAATGGGTAGGGCCAGTTTGACTTTGCGTGCTATGTACGTATTTGTGAATAGTAGTAATATTGCAGTTAGAATTGCTTGAATCGAATTAGTCGAGAGGGCTAAAGTAATTAAATTTGAGTTAGAAAATTTACCAGGAGCCATGTATCCGTAAGAACCAGCTAAATAAGGTCTTTGAAATGGCTTGGACTTTTTACCATCTCCATCACAATTTTCACTAGCAATTCTTGCTAGACCAAAGTCAGCAAGGCAAGGTTGATGGCCAGCACCCAACAGCACATTCATGGCCTTGACATCTCCATGCATTATTGCAGGCACACAATCATGATGCAGATATGCAAGGGCATGAGCCACGCCTAGAATAACATCATATCTGGTCTCCCATTCTGCACCTCCCTTTCCTGAACCATGAAGCAATGAACTCAGACTTCCATTAGGCAGGTAGTCATAAAAGAGAAGCTTCAAATTCTTATTGGATGCCCAGCCGAGAAGCCGGATGATGTTCTTGTGTCGAATGCAGCCCAACGTTTGAATCTCAGAACTAAAAGCTCTGGATTCTTCTAATGACCACATCTTCTTCACCGCCAGTGTCTCGCCAGTCGGAATTGTCACCCTGTACACTACTCCAGAGCTTCCAGTGCCAATGACATTGGCTGATGTCAAGTTCTTGACAATGTCTTCAATTGAGAATTCATGCTTCTGATACAAAGTCATTTCCCAGATGTCATTTTCCATGAGTGCTCTATTAGCCATATGAACTCGAATCAAGACGTAGATTGTGAGGAGTACTAGTACTGCACTGGCGCTCAAGAGAATAGACATAACAAATTTCATGGCTGATCTAATATGACCCTTAGGTCCCATTCTGTCTGCTGGAGTTACAACCCCGCCGGCGATGTAGAGGCCTTCATTTGCAGTGAGATCACTGAGAGGGAGTTTTTTAAAAAATGGGGTGTTTGGCAATTCACCAGAAAAGTCATTATAGGAAACATTTAGGGAAACAAGGTTCTGAAGGTCAGCAAGAGAATCTAAGTTTCCTGAGAGCTTGTTGTAGGAGATATCAAGAACTCCTAGTCTGCTAAGACCAGAAAACTGTGATGGAATTTCACCGGAAAACTGGTTCAAACTAAGATTCAGAGAAATTTCCAACGAAGGGATTTGACCAACTTCTTTTGGAATTTCTCCAGTGAAACTGTTGCTTCCTAAGTCAAGAAGTTGTAGCTTAGTGCACGAAAGAATCTCAGAAGGGATTCGTCCACTAAGTTGATTCTTCCCAAGGTTGAGTTTTGTTAATTCTGTCAATGAACCAATATTATGACTCAGTGCACCTGTTAGCCTGTTGTCTGAGAAGTCAATCAACTGAAGGCTTTTAGGCAGAGTATCCGGGACAGAACCAGTGAGACCATTGGAATGAAGATCTAAGAACTCGAGCTTTTGGCATCGGGATAGCGTCGGAGGGATCTCCCCAACAAGATGATTGCTGCTTATGTCCACAAAATTCAAATTCTTCAAGTTTCCAATCTCAGATGGAATATTGCCTGACAATCTGTTGCCATTCAATCTCAACCTGTATAGACTTGTGCAGTTACCTATATCAGGTGGAATGTAGCCTGATAAATCATTGGAGAGAAGAAGAAGCTTAGTGAGATTTCTCAAACTGAATAGTTTTTCCGGAATTGGACCAAATAAATTGTTGTGAGAAAGGTCAAGTGCCTCAAGATTCTGGCACTCAGTGAGACTGTCAGGGATTTTTCCTGTCAGCTTGTTCTGCCAGGCAAAGAAAAGATTCAAGCCTTTCAAGCTTCCAATGAGAGCAGGAATCTCTCCAGAAATAGCATTGTTGTCAACTTCCAGCTGAATCAGAGAAGTGCAGTTTGTAATCTCAGGAGGTATTATGCCTGAAAGCTGATTAACACTCAGTTGAAGATCTTGGAGATTAGAAAGCTGACCGAAACTCCTCGGTATGCTGCCAGTAAGGAGATTTTCTGATAAGTCTATGACTTTTAGCTCTTTGCATCTTCCAAGCTCTTCTGGGATTGTTCCAACCATACTGTTTTGCCAGAGAAGAAGACTCTTAAGCTTGCTGAGCTCTCCAATTTGGCGCGGGATTGGCCCGGAAATTGAATTCTGGTACAAGTACAGATTCTGGAGCTTACTGCAGTTTCCAATCTCCTCTGGGAGAGAGCCTGATAATAGACTTGTGTAAATGGCTAACGTTTGAATTCTTTTCAGATTTCCAATTGATGAGGGAAGATTGCCAGAAATGCTGGTTTCCGCAAGGCCTAACATGACCAAGTCGGTGCAGTTTCCAATCTCCCATGGAATCTCACCCTTGAGGTTCTTATTCCCGCCAGCTCTGAGCACTTGAAGCTTGCTTAAGGATCCAATGCTCTTTGGAATCTCACCACTGAGCTGATTGTCATATAGTGTCAAATTCGCAAGTGTTGAAAGATTTCCTATGCAAAATGGAATGCTTCCTTCAAGAAAGTTGCTATGGAGGGACAGTGTCTGAATTTTCCCAAGCCTGCAAATATCTTCTGGGATGGCACCTGATACTGAATTTCCACTGAGATCCAGAAAACTGAGTTCTTGATAGTCTCCAATCTCCTTCGGGATTACGCCCGAGATTTTGCTTGATGAGAGGACAAGAATCTTCAAAGACCTGAGAGATTGGAAATTTGAAGGAAATGACCCTTGCAAATCCAATGATTTCAAGCTCAATTCCACCACATCTCCATTGAAGTTGCAGTGGACTCCAAACCAGCTGCATGGACTTTGGTCTGCAGGATTCCATGATTTCAAAGAATCTGAAGAGGTGTTTAAGCTCTTCTTCCATGCCAGAAGAGCCTGGCCTTGTTCATTGACTGAGAAACAACATGGAAAAAGAAGGGAGTTTATTGAAAGGAGTAAGGTTAAGGAGAAGATTTTGTGAGAAAGTGGCAGATTCCTTAAGATTGCAGGCATTGCTGAGGGAAGAGAGCTGTTGATGTGTTTTGGGATTGTAGAGGGGGAAATCCCATGGTTTTGTTTATAGCGAAAGAAGAGCAGAAGACCTGGATCCAAGAGCCAGCTTCTTTATTCTTTTATTATTGTAATGGGTAGTTTTCTTGTTTAATAATGAAGAAATGGTCAGGTTCATGGCCATCTTGGCTTTAATATTTTGTTTTGGGAACTAAGTCTGCTCTTTTTTTCTCTTTTATAATGGTTTGATAGATATGGCATTTAACCCTTTCAAGTAGAGGGTTGAAATTGATTTTTTTTTTTTTTTTGGCAGTCCGAATGTACTTCCAATTTGTTACTATTTCTTAGCAAGTGCTTCATTTAGAGCAGTTCTCAGATATGAAAATGGCTGGTGCAGAAAATCATGTAGTGATAATCTCCCATTTTTGCTCCACACGTGGGCACTTGAAAATTATCTGTATTCAGCTTTATTTGCTTGCTATTTTTCATTTCAGGTATTATTTATAATTTATTGGTAATTGTACCCATGTCATAATATGAATTGAAAAATAGATGAGGTGAATGTACAAGCAATATTTTTCTTCACATTCCTACATATTGTTGATAATTTGGACAGCCTAACATCTTAATTGTTTTTGGTGAACATAAATCAATCTCAAATTTAGAGGTAAGTTTAAGGACTTGTGCATTGTTTATGCTCCTATACATCAACGTATAATTTTTATTAAATTCGAATCTATGACATGACCTGCAATATACAAAAGGCATTAGTTACACAAGATGGTGGAGACACTACTAAACATAATTTGATATGCCTAAGTCAGTAAAGAGTAGAAGGGATTAAAAATAAGAGAATACTACATGTATTAAGATTATGAAAGGGTGCATATTTAAAGAGTAGAAATAATATTAAGAAATGTGAATATGTACTTGATGTCATATAAATATAAATCCTTATATTCGTGAAACTAAAGTTGTCAATACGCCTTATTGGATCCGATATTTAGAGTCCATTGGAGAAATCTATGTAATGCAAGATCTGTTTCCATATATTTAGTTGTTATGGTTGGCAGGAAACAAGATATGGGTAAGTAGCACTAAGACTAGTAAAAATGTGGAGGAGAAATAGCTTTATATCACTTCTGAGGAGGGTCATTCAGATGATTATATCTCAAGGATAGTGATAGGCTGATCGTCAAACAGAACTCACATTATCAAGTTTATGAGTGTTATAGCTGTGAATTCGGTTAATCAAGATCATTATCTCTTCCCTCTAATCAGATAGGCCCATTTTGTGGTCCATCACTTTTATGTGGTTCAACTTCATGACCTGTTCACATGGTGGCTACTCTGAACATGTATTTCTCAATTTTTAAGGGTTTGCTTTTAAGAGAGAAATAAATTTTTTTATTGAAATGATAAATTTTAGTAAAAAAACTGTAGGGTTCCTACATGTATAATTGTGCCTTTTTCTTTTCAGAGAAAATTGATGAAATAAAAAATTGAAAGATTAGAATTCTTACCCATATAAAATTAAGAATTGAATTCTAAAAGTAATATATATATATATATATATATATATATATATATATATATATATATATATATATATATATATATAGAACTTTTAAGAAATACTAAACACCATTTGAATCAAAATTTTTGGCTACCTATAATTTTTTTTTTACTAAGTGATTACTATGTTTTTGAAGTAGCTAACTTTTGGTTATGGTTCAATTGAAATTGAGTACATAAATTTAAAAATATGATAGATGAGCAAGTTTCTTTTCATTGAAAAGATGGATTCCTATAAGAAATCTGTAGATTTTGGAAATGAATGATTATACTTAACCTCTCTTAAATTTATCTGAAAAAATCGAGGCATTCAAATCCCTAACTTGTATATTTGTCAAAATAAATGCCAAAAACCGGTTATTTCATTTCTTGTGGGTGTCAATTTTTAAAAGAGAAAATTGTGAATATTAAAGGGAAAAAAAAAGAGATATAATTCATTTATACAAAATATCTGCACATCATAAATTGGCATTAACTATAGAATGTTTGTCTCTACTCTTAGCCTTAGGTGGCGTCTTTGGTGAGGTCTGGTTGAAAGAATTTAAAAGGCCGTAAATGGAATAAAAAAATCAATTTACCTGCTAAATATTTCATTCATGTGCAGTGAAATTTATTGCCGTTATTTACTTTTAATAAAAAAATTTATTTGATTCTCTGCTTTTTCTTAAAGTTAAAATTAGGTTATCAAGTGAAAATAGAAAATATTACTCGCACTAATATCATTTACAATTCCCTTTATTATTATCGCCACCATAATCATTATTATTATTATTACCACTACTACCATACGACTAATGTCATTGTCATTGTTATTGTTGTTACCATTACTACTATCAATACTATTACAACAATCAATATTATTACCACTATTATTGTCATTATTATTATTATTGTTGGACTCATTATCATTGCTACCATCAATACCAATACTACAATTGTCATCACCTTCTTCACCCATTTCAAGATTAATAAATCAAATAATAAGAAAGAGAATCACAAATAGTATGATTCCATTTTTTGAATGAATTAAATAATTTTAAAAAATAATAAATTTTTTACTCTCTTTTATCTAATTTCATTCTTTTTTTATTTTTACAAATTGAATCAAATGCCACATTATATCATTATGTGTCAAAAATGCCTTTTGATTTAAAATCATGTATCATATTACGTTATTTTGAATCAAAAAATGTATTTTTTTTTCTGATGCACAAAGGTAAATATATTACTCAATGCAGATTTGGGCATCTAAATTTACTGTCAAATTCAGCTTAAGAATCTTGATTGGTTTATTCTGCAGAAGAAGAATGAAATGGCTTTAAGAAGAATTAATATTGGGATTGATTTTGCTTTTGTTTATGTATATAGATGGAGTGAGTGCATGTGAAATCTGATGGGTGAGTGAAAGCGCACATGGAAGTGAGGAATATGTGAAAGAGATGTTTTATTATATTCTGCAAATCTGGTCACTGTCTAGTGGTCTTCATTATAAAGAATAAAAAAGAAAACCAACGAAGGTAAGTTGGCCTTGGGTGGAAGGGACAACATCACAGCAACTCCAACATTTAAAATTTGTATTAAATTTAAAATCAAAACTGGATGCCTTTCAGAAAAGAACAGATCTATCAGTTTAATTATTTTAGAGTTGTTTAGCCTCCATGGATCCTAGTGGCCATCTTCAATTCACGGGTTAAACTGGCGGGAAAAGGGTTAAGAAAATGCTTTGTTCTTTTATATTAACTCGGAAACTGACAGATTTTTACTGGTCATTTTTACGGGTAGGAATCAAACAAGAAGACTAATACTGTAAGATGTTGTTCTGTTATGGCACTCACTTTTAATGGTGGAAATGATAAGGAGGAAATTCAACTCCATTGCCGCATAAAAACTAACCATGTATTGTTGGAATTAGAGACTAATTAACCAAGACAATGCAGGTTGATTCAAATAATTGCAAAGGTTTTTGATAAAATCCATGTGGCTCCTCTTAATCCCGAAGTCAAATTTCTCTTAATGTTTGTCATCATGATCCCTGAACAATTTTTTTCATAGAAGTCCTATATAACAAGTTTTATTTGTTAAGCATTGTATAAAATAGAATGCCCTTTCTCTAGGAAATGTCTATTTCACCTAATGATGAAAATTTTATTTTATAGCAAAAGTGACCATTCCGTAGACTGGATTTTTTACATTTTTATTCTTCATATTTTTTATATATTTAATAAATAATAAAATAACATTAATCTTTTTAATATTATGTTATTAAACTAGTTTTAGAAATTATATTTTAATAATAAGAACTAAAATAAAATATTTCATATTTTTATACAAAAATTATTTAATATAAAAAATTGATGAATTAAATTTTTATGCTATTATTATAGAAAATTGTTTGTTAATTATAATAATAATAATAATGATGGTGATGATTTTTTATATTCAATTAAAAAAGTTATAAATAAATAAACAAATGACAATATCATTTTTTATATAAATATGATTTGAATTTTATATTTTCTTTTTATATTTAAAGGTATTATTATTGATATATTTTTTATTTAATTTTTACAATATGTACTATATCAAATATAATTGTGAAATGAAATGCCTATTTTATTCCTAAATACATAAAATATTTATTTTTTTATTTTATTCCATCATACTAAACATAATATTAATGCTCGAATCCTTCCTTAACTTGGCCGCTCTCTCTCTCTCTTCCCCCTTTTTCTAATCAAAAGAGTAATTAATAATGATGCCAAACCTATATATAATTCTTGAAATTTGCTTGGCCGGATTTAAAATATGTAATCAAACCTATATAATAGATTCAAATCCTAAAAATATAAGGAATCAAATCACAAGAGAGATCTCTGGATTAAGCTGATGAATAGTTTTTATTTGACTTTTTCAGAATAATGACACACTAGTTAACAGACATGCAAATTAATGGCGCCAATTAATTAAACACTAAAGAGACTTGAGACAAACAAGAGGTTTGGTTAACGTTAGAGGAAGATTTGTCAAAAGTAATTGTTTTACATGAGAATAAAGTGAGTTATATTCTTCTGCTGCTTTTGTTGATTAAATTATAAGGAGGATAAACTCCTTTTTACAGGCAGTTAACAGATTGAGGAAGATGTTCTCCCGAAAGTAAAAGGCATGTTTGCCATTTAAATCTTGTGTTATCGGGTCAATTTTTAAAAGAGTAACAGCAAAATTTTGAGATTTCTGAGTGAAACATTCTCAATTTTTCAGGTACTTTTTGGTAAATATACTTAATAATATATATATATATTTTATAACGTAAAAAGTGATAGTTCATTTAATAATTAATATATATATATATATATGTACTCATATTATTGAATTTATATCCTAAACACAATTAGAATAAAATTCCTAAAATAATATTGAGTACTACTGTATTATTAAAATATTGGCTTAATAATATACTTGTTATTCCATGCCCAAAACTGAAAGCGAGAAATCATACCTTTTTCATAAAATATGAGAGGTTTATAATGCCATGTTTTTTTTAAAAAAGAAATTATTTACTTACCTTATTGACCCTCTTGAAATCGAGAAATGCTTTGGATTGTGTCAGGAACTTCTCTTTGATAAGAAGTGAAGCTCATGAAATTGTAGATCTAAGAGGATTGAGCACGTAGTAAATTTAGACGAGTAAAAATAATATTACTCTTTGAAATATACAATATATAATTTAAAGAAAATAGATTAGGCATGAATAAAGTTTGTGGATGAGATAAAAGCTATTAAATAATAATAATTTACTTTTTTATAAAAACGTTTAAACAGAGTCATTTTCACTTCAAAATTTTCTTTATTAAAGTACCTGCTATTGCTTATAAACAAGTGTCTAAAAACAGGAAAAGAAAAAGGAAAAATAGTAGGGAGAGAATCCAAACTTCTACCATCATGCTTGTCATTGATTCAATATTTCAATGCAAAGAACATTATACTCTTTCTTTTCGGGTGAACGAAAGGACGTTACGTTATAGAATACAAATACCAAGACATTTTTGGCAAAATAAGTAAGCCAAGAGATAGCCGAATTTGTCAAAAAAAAATTAAGAATAAAAATAACTTAACACAATCGCATTTTTAGACAAATAAAAAGCATATTTATTGTCAATAGGTATAAAATTTCAAATAAAAATTTGATTATATAATTTAGACTCATTCTTCAACTGCAAAATGTATGGTTTTTGGCATTATTATCAAGAAGAAAACAAGTGAATAATAATTGATAACGCGGAGAGCAGATGAGGCCCCCCAGACATATAAATTGAGCTCTATAAAGTATGAACCATTTCCAAAGGCAGACAACTTTTGGTACCAAATTGTTTCAGATCGGTTAATGAATGTTGAATATGAATACCATGATTTGATAGCAGATCCTTATGTTAAACCCTAATCGAACTTTTTCCTGACCCTATGTGTACTGTGTACAAACAAATCTTTTATGATCTCAGAATCTTCTCCAATGGTCCCATGTATCTGCTTCATTTTGCAGCCATGATGGAGAACTCTCAACCACACCCTCCAATGCATCTTGAATCACTTCAAAATATAGACTTATCTTGTATTGCTTGATTGAGGATGAAAATATTGACATAAAGCATTAATCTTTTAAGTAAATCCCTCCGACAAGAAGGATAATTTTTAAGAATGATGATCTTTTGAGTACTTGCAAAATAGAAAAAGATGATCGGAATCATAAATTCAAAAGGCACTCTAGCAATTAAGATAGTAATAACTATGATCAAGAAAATAATCTAGGTTAATGAGAGCACAAGAGAATATTTTATATAAGAAATTCTTGTAATTTATATTGTTCAAAAATATTTTTGGCAAAAAATATTATTCACGTATATATTGATAAAGAAATGATGTATCATTTATATTTGTAATTAAAAAATGATATTTAAAGTTATAATAATAGAGAAAAATAAATTTCTTCTTAAAAAAGAAAAACTTACTTTTTAAATATTTTTCATACTTAATATTACAACAATAATAATAACAAAATTTTATTTTATTAAGTGAGATCAGTTATATAAATCATATGACGCCATTAAATTTTATTCGAAACTAGATTTTTACGAATATTATTTATTAAGATATTTTTTTTATAATTTTTCCTAATGCCTCTCTCTACACCTTTTTACAGAACCAAAGATCATGTGATCGACTCTTCTCATTTGTGCTTCTAGCGGCCTTCTTTACATATGTCTAAATTACCTTAACCGATTTTCTATTATTTTTTCTTCAATAGGTATTACTCCAATATTCCCTTAGATGTATTCATTTTGTATCTTATTATTTTTTACATGATTACACATTCATCTCAACATTCTTATTTCTAATACCTCCATTTTTTATTCTTATTGTCCCTTTAAAACCTAACATTCACTACCATAAATATAATTAGTCGTATGATAGTCCAATAAAATTTTCTTTAAGCTTGGTAGGATTTTTCATACTTAATATTAAATGAATAAAATATTTTTACTCATCGGAATAGTTTATAACTAAATTTTATAAGAAATAAACATGGCCTAAATCAAACCTCTACCTTTAATATTAAGAAATCAAACATTTTATAACAGAGTATATGACTATTAACCCAGTTTATTTAACTGACAAAACTCAGATATACATATTGACTATGATGAAAGAAAGGAAGATAGAATGTTAATAGGAAAAGCAATTGAAAATAATTGAATAAGATGAATGAGCCAAATTAGGGTGGAAGGTAGATAAAGGGACTCCAATAACATTCAAAAGAAGAGACAGGTGCACCAGCTATGTATGGTTGGGAAATGTTGTGTGGACTGTAAATGGTCCCTCCTTAAACCCCACAATTTTTTTTCTTTTAGTTTGTTTTGTGAAAGGCAACTTCAAAAGGGTCTTCGTTGAAAGTAGAAAGGGTACGTTTGTATGACGTCATTAAACTGTGGAGCACACGAATGGAATGGTGTCGTTTTTCACCCCTCAGCTTTGCATTATTACCTGGTAAATACAAAGCCAAACATATATGTTGGAAACAAAGGGAAGGGTGGGGGAAAAGAAAAGAAGAAGAAAAGTAGGACTTTTAGCATTAATTCTGTGAACAAGAGATTTAAAATACAGTTCGAGAGTTACAATAAATTGATATAGAATTATTTATTTTGTCTCCGAAATTATATGATATTAATAAAATAATTTTTAATTATATTAAATAATTAATTTTATTTTTAAATAATAATTTGTTTACATAATTTCGCCCCTCTTTAGAATCAAATTGTCTATTTGAATATATATGAAGCAGAAATTATTATGCAAATTATTATTTCATAATGAAATTAATTATTTAATATAATTCAAAGATCATTTTGTCCACATCATATAATTTTAAAAACAAAATTAGTAATTTTATATACATTAATATTATATTATATTGTGAAAAATTACTAATTGATACAAAAACAAATCATTAATATAAGTTAATTCAATTTAAAAATAAAAAATGTAATAGGTAAAAAAAATTGATATTTGAAATTGAATTTTGAATTTTTTATTGAATTAAACTTTGCAAATTTGTCTCCTAATTCTATACTTAATGATAACTCTTAATTTACATTTAAAATTTAATTTCAAATTTAATTTTTTATTCATATAGCATTACTGTTTAAAATTTGATTATATAATGTTTGTAATAATATCAGGATGGCAACACATAATGTAATTCTCAATTTAAATCTTTTTTTTTTCATCTCTCTAACAAAATCTCGAATAGAATTATTTCAACTGGACTCTAATCAGTTGAATGGCTTTAATAAAACAACAATAATTGTAGCACTCCTAGCTTCATAGGCAAAGTTGTCTTGATTCCCTTTGGTCTTAGCAGTCTTTTTTCTCTTTTTATTATTTGCAGACAAGTTATTCAAGATTGTTCTCCCACTTTTCTTTATTTATTATCTATTTTCTCTCTCTCTTTTCTTACTCTCAAATATTATTTGCAGAAGAATTCTGATTTGGATCTAAATCTCATTTTGGATCTAAATCACATCTATGCTTTTAGATAAGTGTTAAACCACATGAACGCCCCTCAAGTATTTAAATTTTAGAGCATGAAGAATAGGAATATGCCAGTCTCTGCCAAAGACTTATTAGCAAAAGCTTAGAAGCAGCACATGATGACATGACAAAATTGCTGGTTTTTGTATATACATAGTAACTAAAAAACAATAGCAGGATTGTTATACACAGTGCCCCCACATCGTGCAGATTCTACCGTAATAGAGCATAGGCAAGAGTCAAGAGAGCATGTTGCATGAATTGAAGCCCTTTTTTAATACCAACATTTTGGGTTCATTGCTACCAGGTAAGTAGAGCCTTCCTCCCTTCTATTTGTTCTCAAATTACCATTTTGTTACCAAGGTTTTTTTTTTCCAATGATAAAAGTAGTTAAATTATTAAATGTATACAAATTTTTTTAATCATATTCAAAGTATTAAGGAAGACAAAACTTTCTAAACAACATATTATATATTACTTGAATCAAAGATCTTTCAATATTATCAAGTATCTTTGCTTGCAACTTTCATTTATATAAAATCATATATCCTTGAAAAAGGTATATTAAAAAATAGAAAAAAAAATTACACCCTTGAAATTTAATAAAATTACATGGAGACATCACTTAGAATATAAAAAAATACTATATTTTAACTTAAATTTAAATTTTTCATCAATGACATGATGAAAAAAGATGAATATAAATTCCATTTAAATAGGTGCTTGTGCAACATTCCTAGGGCTACAAAGTTTGGGCTGACATGACAAATTTTGTAATTTTTATATTAAAATTATTTAATTACAATTATCTATTTTTTAAAGAATGTAATCAAATAATTTTAATTTAATAATCTTTAAAATTGTCACATTACTCCAGACATTAAAACCTTTAAAATATCACAAAATTCACCATTTAAATAATATAAAATATTCTATTTTTTTGTGATAAAAATATGCTTTAATTAAATCCAAATTAAAAAAGTAGTATGTGCTAACATAAAAAATTGGCCTATTTTAGCTAATTCAACTTAATCAAAGGCATATCCTTGATCACAACTTACTTTGAAAGTATCTTGTATCCCTCGATTTCAATTGTACCATCTTTTGTCATCATTCCTTAACTAAAAGTTTAAATTTGTGTTTAAATGTGTCATCTTTTTATGATTATAGGGAGGTTGTAGAGGGTTTTGAAAATGGAAGAAAAATTCAAATATTTTCATTAAATTCAATATATTTTTCTTTAAGAATACAAGAGCAGATTGAAGTATAAGTGATCAAGAAATTGTGTGAAAATTAATTTTTTTTTTTTAGACTTAGTGTATAATGATATAAAACTATTAAGGTTGTAATTGTTTCTATGGAAAATAAAATTTGGGAAAAAGCACTTTTTTAAGGAATTGTATGCTTGGAAAATGAATTGATTTCCAATTGCTTGGGCAATATAAGGAAAAATGTTTTCTCTTTTTTGATGAATTAAAAAATATTTTTCTGAAAAATATTATTACAGACACAAATTTCATTTTTAAGACTAAATCATAAAATAATCATTTTCTAATTAAAATGTTATCAAGATAGAAACTAACAAATCATTAGTAGTAAAAATTAAAATTTAAATGTATTTTATATTAAAAATAGCATTCAAAAAATATTTAAATCTTTCTTTTTTTTCATCATTTTTCATGAAATTAATTTTCAATTGATTTTACCTAAGATTAATAACTGTATTTGCTAATTCTCCTAATTGTTTAAATAGTTTCTCAATATAATTTTAATATGTTCATAGGAATGGAAAGAGAGAAAGATAGACAAGAAAAAGAGTGAGGGAGTGACCCAAAAAAGAATGCATAGAGAAAAAAAATTTCAATATTACTCTTATACAAATATTATTAAATATATTATTTTTTTAATTTAGCAATTTTATCTAACAGAAAATTATTTATTTTTAACAAAAAATCAAATATTTTGAAATGATCAAATTGTTAAGTTAAAAAAATAATATACTTAATAATATATATATATATAACACTGAATTTTTAAAAGTAATATAGAATTAAAAGTTTTTTTTGGAAAGAGATTTAGCAAAGAGAGAGGGGGAATAAAATGCAAATTAAAAGAGACAGATATAGGGAGAAAGAAGTGAGGAAAAAACCCAAAAAGGGAGAGAGATTAGAGATATAGGAATGTGTGAGAGAGAGAGAGAGAGAGAGAGAGAGAATAAACAGAAATTTAAAAAAATAAAAAAATAAAATTATAAAATATAAGGTGATTTAAGAAAGCATTTTTTTCTAAGGAGAAAAATTACTTTCTAAATATATTATTATTTTCCATTTACTAAAACTTAGTCTTCGTTGACCAATCTTTTATTGTTTCTAGACACAGGAACGGTAGGAAACGATTTTTAGAAAATCATTTGTTAACTTAATTATTGTTAACTTTTAATAATGTGTCAATTTTTATCATTAATTATGTAAAAAAAATTATACAAACAATAATTTAAATTTAAACTTTGCACGGAATACGAAACTAAAAGGGAAAGTCATGCAATTTAAACAAACATTACGTAAAAGGACTTGAACAAGCATTGATAGAGTCGTTCTCAAATCTACTTTTGTAAGAAAATAGACATATTTACTTATTATACTCAATAAATAGTTTATTATAGCGAGTAGATTTTAGTTCAAGTGATATACGGAAGGCATTGCGTTTATATATATATATATATATATATATATATATATATATATATATATATATATATATATATATCTTATTTCGATATGGATATCAAAATATTATATGTGTATTTAATAATTTTACCATTCTTTTTTTTAACAAAAATAATAAAAAGGAGATTTTTTTTTTCCAATTTTATTGGGTAGGCCGTTGATGGTATATTGAAAATATCATTAAATATTTATTCAAAAGTTATTATCAAATTCAATTGAATCAAAAAAATATAACTTAATTCAGAAAAAATTTTGAAAGAAGGTTGCCTATAAGAGAGATTTGAACCTATAATTAAGAGAGTCATAGAAATGTAACCATTGTATTATTATTAGAAAAATAAAATAAAATTATTTATAATAGGACAAATCACATCATATTGTATCTTGATTTATAATTAAAATAGTTATAAAAATGGCGTTACTTTATTGAATGCCTATTAAGAAATTTTCATGGTGATGAATCCTAGCTTGGCTACTTATGCCGATGAGCTAAATTATAGATCTATCAGAGGACGATGGCATTCATTTGCCAATAAAGCCACAAACAAAAATACATATATCCATCAATTCTTCTTTGTATTTATATGCCCAGACAATTAATTATTGACACTACTGTCAGAAAACATAAATTTGATGTGAATGTTAATATATGTATTCATCAATGGCGATCCTTTCGATTTGTCAATAAATTATACGTTAATTCACTTATGTTTGCATTTACGTTTTTCATATAATTAAATAATTTTTAATATAAAAAATTTGATATAAAAGACGCGAATTTATCTTTTAGGTGAACTTTATGATGTATTAAGAGTTTTATAATTTAAGATGATTATGATAATTTTAAAAATTATTAGATTGAATTTATTTAATTACATTAATTAAAAAATAAATAGTTATAATCGAAGAATTTTAATTTAACAACTTTAAAATTTGTCAGGTCATTCTAATTTTAAAAGTTTAAGACTATCATACTATATCTCTTGAATATGAGAGATGTACTTAGGATATGTTTAAAATCACTAATTTAAGATTAAATTGAATAAACCAAAAATAAAAATAAATTTTTATTTATTTAATTTATTCATAATGAAAATTTAATCAATCTGTTTAGTGAAATTTGTTTAACTGAATACCTTTAATAATTACTCCTACATTAATAAAATTTTATTGAATAAACAAGTTAATGTTGTTTCTATATTTTAGGGTGTAATTATTGTATATTTCAAATTTCAATGTGTTTTTAGTTTCATCCGATGAATAAAAGCTAATGCCGGCACTTTAACAAAAAAGTAACGTATAATTAATGTTTGCCTTATGAATTTTATTTCTTAGATTCAAATTTAAAATTTTATTATGTGTGTTAAATAAATTATTATTTTTAATATTATCAAAATAAATAAAAGTTTTTAATATTTTAAAAATTAAAAGCTCAAATTTTTAATACATGTAAATATTACAAAATTAAAAAATTAATAATTATTTTTTGAATATTAATAGGAGTAATAAAGTATATAAAATTTTAAATTTAAAAACACAAAAGAATGAAAGTTCAAAAATAATACTAAATATTATTGTATTATTGTATTATTAGAAATAGAATTAATAACGTGGGCACCATAGTGATATAATAACAGTCAATATACTTCATACGTTATACTCTCCGTTACATTTGAAATTTGAACCCAAAACTTTTTGTGCAGGCAACTTTCTAACCTTAACGTTACCAAATGAAATAGAGTTAATAATTTTATTCTTTTTGTTAGATAAAATTGACACCAAGTATCATAACTAAATTATTTTATAGTAAATTTTTTATATATTCAATTAACATATATATATTGAATATTTAATAATTCATATTCAATTTTATTTTTATAAAATAAAAAATATTTAGTGTAACAATTTATAATTCATCAATAAAAATAATTTTTTTTGATATAATAATTATTCGGTGTCCAAATATTACATTAGATATCGATTAATTTAGATTCGAATTGGATACGGTGAAATTTTTTTAATCAAATTTTAATGCAATTATATTTTTAAGAATTCGAATTCAAAAACTCTAATTAAGTTAGAATAGCTCTGTAATTCATCAATAAAAATAATTAATATATTAAATTTTATTCTATATATAATAAAATTAAACTTATTTAAAGGAGTTTTGTTCTTCCTATAGTGATTGAGGGTGGACCCCAGGATAGGGTACTGTTGTAGCGTCATGAGATCACTTTTACCCTTGATGGATAGCACACGTGCACTGGAGTCAGCTATCGGTGAAATGGGGGTACATCAATTGGACTTTTTAATCCCCCCAACGAATAAAACAGCGTGATCAATCCAAACCAACATTTCTTATTGACATCGAAATGCAATCATGGGGTCCATTAACTGGCCACCCAAATTCATAGGTGGGATGAAATTGCCAAGTTGCTTTGCCCCATTTCACACACGTATGGGCGAAAAAGGCCGATTGATCTTGATCAATGTGACAATTCCTTGTCTATTAGAAACATTTGGAATCTTTGTTCCTTTCTAATTATTTAGCCATCGTCTCCAACTTGTGATTATATCCCAAAATCATAGAGATTAGCCAATACTGAGATGACATCTCTTGAAAACTAGCCAATCCAAGCCATAAAGGTTAATTCATTGTCTTGGAGATGAAACTTCACGTTTGATTGATGATCAATTAGATTTCTAGATTTTGATTTTTACAAACTGTTAAAATTACTTTTTTATAAGTTAAATTGGAGTGTATGTTTTTATTAGAATAAAAAGAGTAAAAAATCATTTAACAGATATTTTTAAGGGTTGTTTAATTCATGCAAAAAAAAATTATATAAAAATTTAAATCGTCAAAGAATTAAACTCCTTTGTAAACTTTTTTAAAAAGAGTTTAATAATAATCAGAATTAAAAATTTTTGTATAAAATTTTTTCTAAGATTGAAATATTAGAAATTAAGTAAATAAGTCTACATTCTATAGAAAATCATTATGTAGGAATTTGAATTTTCCAAAAATTAAATTTTCTGGCAAACTTCTTTTAAGAATAGTTCAAAATTGTTTGTTGACAATGAAAGTTAAAAACTTTTACATACCTAGAGTGAGGTGATTAGATAGGTGAGCAATTTTCTACTTTTTATGGAAAGTTAAACCTTTGTATGGTCAAAAAATTTATTTATTTTTTCACAGCTTCCATTTCCTCTTCTTCTTTTTAATTTTTGGGAAATTAAACAACACGTCCATTATGGTAAATCAAACGATGACTTAATATATTGAATTCAAAGCCAAATCATTAAAAAAGAATTATCCCAAAGACAGCAACGTATGCCATTATATCATTAAAAATTATCTATACCTTAAATTTTATTTTGAATATTTTAGATTACATGTAAATGGTAGGTCCTAGATCCGCTTCAAGATATAAATTAGTTAAAGTGTTCAAAAGTTATTTTAAGTACCACTTTCTCACTTAATATATATATATATAGTCAATAAATGAAAAGAAGTAATGAATTAATTACCTTACCTTTATTATAAGTGAAATCCACCTGGTTTGCCACCATTTACATTAGTCAATCACAAAATGCAAGCAATGATTCATTTCCTCTTTGGGCGGATCACATGGCCGAAACCTGTTTATTCCTTCGTAAGGGTTATCCGAAGCATTACCATTTGGCACCATTAATTTCACATCATGGAATTCTATCTGTAAAATATTCAAGTTTAAAATTCTATTTTAATGTTTCGAATATTTAATTTTTATTAATTTTATGCCTGAAATAAGATATATAATAATTTGATTTTAAAAATTTTAAATTCAAGTAAAATTTTAGTCATGATTTTAAATAATTAATACTTAGGACAAAAATTAAAATTTTATTTAAATTTAAAATTTTTAAAATTAAATTAATATAAATTCTATTTTAAAAATAAAATTCATGCGGATAAAATATTTTAAATAATAAAAAAAAATTCTATAATACACCGTGATCTCTCGTGTAATGAAATTAGGTTCTAGACAGCATCAAAACTTCACTTTCATTTTGAAACCCCTCAAAGTGCTGCACTGACTGCAGCTTTGTTTTCTCTCGATGAAGAAGACGATGATGATGGCCTAAGCCCATCAATAATTTCATTATTAAACAAAACATGAGTTTCTCTTACATAAATCTTTATATTAAATGTCAAATCATTGTCCCATCCCATTATTGCTGTCCAATATTTTTCCTTAAGATCAGGATTTCTGTTCACAAATCGCTTTCCTATGCTATAGATTATTACAAAGAGAGGTAATGGCCACCAAGCGCGACTATAAAAATCTTCATTCTCACAAATATTAATATGACACACACACTCATGATTGACATAACTATGATTGGCACGGTAAAATGAAATGATTGAAAAAAAAAAGAAAATAAGAAAGTTTATTTAATAAATACAATAGAATGACAATGAAAATTTTATGGATAGAATTTCTACTTCATAATAAATATAATGAAATAATTATTTTATTATCTATAGAATAATTTTTTTATATTTTTATTTTTCATATTTTTATATATTTTAATATTATTTTTATTAATAAATAATAAAATAATATCTATTTTTAATATTATATTATTATAATATTTTAGTATTTACATTTTTAATAATAAAATATTTTATATTTTTTTAAAAAAATCAATGTAAAAAAATTTATATATTAGAAGTTTTTATACTTTTACTATAAAAATTATTTATTAATTATGATATTAATAATTATGAGTTTTTTATATTCAATTATATAAAATTATAAATAAATAAAAAATGACAATACCATTTTTCATATAAACATAATTTGAACATTATACTTTTCTTTTTTTTTTTGTGGACATTATTGCTATTGATACTTTTTTCCTTTTCATTCTTATAATATTTTATTATACTAAATATAATTATGAAATAAAATATTCATTTCATTCCTAAATATGCCAAATATAATTATAAAATAATCATTCTAGTTTAAGTTACTTTTATTAACCTAACTCACTTTAAATTCAATTTAGACTAAAATCATATTTTAATTCTCATAAGGTTAAATTTATATTAATTTGGTTCCTCACTAAAATTTTGCATCAATTTAGTTCTTTTAAGATTAATTTCACATCAAATTTTAACCCTTTCATACAATAATTTAATAACTTTATCTCATATACAAATAAATAAAAATTTAAGGTAATTTTCATCTTATAAACATAAATCAATACAAATTTTTAATAAAAAATAAATTGATATAAATTTAATCTTACAAGAATTAAAATAAAGTTTTAACTTTGATTTATGTAATCGATTTGTATTCTATTAATTCAATCTACTTCTTTCAGGCTAATTCGCTTTAAGTTCAATTCATCCAATGATTTAAGCTTCATTTAATGCAATAACTAAATTAATTTATAATTTATTAATTTAATTAATATTCTATAAGTTAACTTTTAAATGTTGCACGCAGTTCATAATTCATAAGCTGCTACATTTTTAAATTTTTTAAATTTTTATTTATTTATTACATTTATTTATAATATTATAAAATATGATTAATTTAATTTTAATGTAATTATATTCTTATTTTAAACTATAAATATATAAAAATATGCATACAAATAAATATATAATATTATAAAATATAATCAATTATATTTTATTTATCTTTATTCTTTTTATTTATTTATAAATATGATAAAACATAATTAATTTAATTTTATATAATTATATTCCTATTTTAAATTATAAATATATAAAAATAAGTATATAAATAAATATATAATATAATAAAATATAAATAATTATATTTAAAATAATTATATTTCTATTATAAATAATAATAATAATAAATAAAATTATATAAGCAAATAAATATGTAAATTCATAAAATATAATTAATTGAATATTAGATACTATATTTTTTCAAATATTTTAATTATATTAATATAATTTGATCTTTAAAGAAATATAAATTATTTAAAATTATATATTTAGTTATATTAATATATTTTTTATATTATTTTATAATTTTAATTACTTCCATAATAAATTTTTTAAAATATTTTTTACATAATTAATTAATTTATTAATTATTAATTAATTTATTAATTATTAATTAATTTATTGGCCATTTGTGCGAAATAAAATTTTAATATAATAACATTCGGGCGCAGACGTCTGATTCTTGTTCAAATGGTCCAATGACGCACCCATTCACATTTTCCATCAAACAAAATCATCTTAAACACGACGTTTATTATTCATAATTTCTAGTTGGCTTTCTATATTAACTCAAGAATCATAACAAATACTTTCCCTGTTTTTTATGTGTCATATTTTCAAAAGGATTTTTATTTTTTTATTTATCATTTTAAAATTTTAATAAAATATTAAATATTTTTTATTTTATTCTTCTTTTTTATTAATAAATATTTTATTATTTTACACTTTCAATTTATTTATATTTATTCTATAATATTTTTTATTTTTAATTATTTGAAACTTTGTATATAAAGAGTAATCTTAAAAAATTAATTAAAAATAAAAAAATAAATTACTTTCTTAATATATGTGAAATTAATTAATTATAATAGATAATAAATAGAAGAAATATTATGTCCTAAATTATATATAAGTAAGGTTATAGTCACTTGAATTCATTTATACTCTCATATTATTACTCTATCTTTTTGAAATACTAGCTTAAACATTAAAATATATTTAATAAATTATATTTATCATGGTCTACTGATCATTTATTCCTTATGCAACTTTCATTATAATAGGCAAACGGTAAAGCCGCGTATCAGCTAGCGGAAGAAATGAAAATACCAAGCTTTTAATTTTTTTTAAAAAAATATTATAGCATTATATATATCTAATAAATTTTGTAATTTGAAACTTGTACAATATGATAAGATTGAAGATGAATGACATTCCCTCCTTAATCGTGAGTCAATCATAAAATTTATAATTTTATTTTCGATATCACTCAATTATATCCGTGTTATGAAAAATCAACTATCAATTGGTGATAGTTTTTCTTTAATTTTAAAATTTTTATAAGTATTTACTTTTAGATATCTTTAATTTTTATTTTTTAGTATTGATATAGATTATTGAAATATAACACAAATAAGGATTCTATTTTTTACAAATAACTAATAAGTTGGTTAATAGTTAAAATATTAGCTGATTATCTAAGTATTTTACAAAATTAATGTTAAATTAACTTAAAATATAAAATAATATAGAATGATATTTAATATAAATAGATATATAAATTAAATTAATTTATATTTATTTAAATATAAAATTATATTAACATAATCAATATGTTAAAAATAATTATTTAAAATTTATTTTATTATATTTTATAATCTTTCATAATTTTTATTTAATTGTTATTTTTTATAGAAATATAATTATTTAAAATATCATTAATTATATTTTATGGTATTGCATATTTATTTATGTATGTATTTTTATTTATTTATGCTTTAAAATAAGAATATAATTAAATAAAATTGAATTAATTTATAAAGTTATAAAAAAAATAAAGTTTTAACTTTGATTTATGTAATCGATTTGTATTCTATTAATTCAATCTACTTCTTTCAGGCTAATTCGCTTTAAGTTCAATTCATCCAATGATGTAAGCTTCATTTGATGTAATAACTAAATTAATTTATAATTTATTAATTTAATTAATATTCTATAAGTTAACTTTTAAATGTTACACGCAGTTCATAATTCATAAGCCGCTACATTTTTAAATTTTTTAAATTTATATTTATTTATTTCATTTATTTATAATATTATAAAATATAATTAATTTAATTTTAATTTAATTATATTCTTATTTTAAAATATAAATATATAAAAATATGCAAATAAATAGATATATAATATTATAAAATATAATCAATTATATTTTATTTATCTTTATTCTTTTTATTTATTTATAAATATGATAAAATATAATTAATTTTATTTTAATATAATTATATTCCTATTTTAAATCATAAATATATAAAAATAAGTATATAAATAAATATATAATATAATAAAATATAAATAATTATATTTATATTATAAATAATAATAAAATAAAAATTATATAAGTAAATAAATATGTAAATTTATAAAATATAATTAATTGAATATTAGATACTATATTTTTTTCAAATATTTTAATTATATTAATATAATTTGATCTTTAAAGAAATATAAATTATTTAAAATTATATATTTAGTTATATTAATATATTCTTATATTTTTTTAAAATTTTAGTTACTTCCATAACAAATTTTTTAAAATACTTTTTATACAATTAATTAATTCATTAATTATTAATTAATTTATTAATTATTAATTAATTTATTTGCGAAATAAAATTTTAATATAATAACATTCGGGCGCAGACGTCTGATTCTTGTTCAAATGGTCCAACGACGCAACCCACTCACATTTTCCATCAAAGAAAATCATCTTAAACACGACGTTTATTATTCATAATTTCTAGTTGGCTTTGTTTATTAACTCAAGAATAATAACAAATACTTTCCCTGTTTTTTATGTTTCATATTTTGAAAAAAAAAATATTTTTTATTTATCACTTTAAAATTTTAATAAAATATTAAATATTTTTTTCATTTTATTCTTCCTTTTTATCAATAAATATTTTATTATTTTATATTTTCAATTTACTTATATTTATTCTATTATATTTTTTATTTTTAACTATCTTAAATTTTATATATAAAGAGTCATCTTAAAAATTAATTAAAAATAAACAAACTAAATTAATTTCTTAATATATGTGAAATTAATTAATTTTAATAGATAACAAAAAACAGAAGAAATATTATGTCCTAAATTATATATAACTAAGGTTATATTTACTTGAATTCATTTATACTCTCGTATTATTACTCTATCTTTTTGAAATACTAGCTTAAACATTAAAATATATTTAATAAATTATATTTATCATGGTCTACTGATCATTTATTCCTTATGCAACTTTCATTATAATAGGCAAACGGCAAAGCCGCGTATAGGCTAGCGGTAGAAATGAAAATACCAAACTTTTAAATTTTTTTAAAAATATATTAAAGCATTATATATATCTAATAAAGTTTGTAATTTGAACCTCGTACAATATGATAAGATTGAAGATGAATCACATTCCCTCCTTAATCGTGAGTCAATCATAAAATTTATAATTTTATTTTCGATCTTACTCAATTATATCCGTGTTATGAAAAATCAACTATCAATTAGTGACAGTTTTTCTTAATTTTTAAATTTTTATAAATATTTACTTTTAGATATCTCTAATTTTTTATTTTTTATTTTTAAGCCTTTCTCTTGATAATGTAGCCTATTTTTTTTATATTATTGAAATATAACATAAATAAAGATTCTATTTTCACAAATAACTAATAAGTTAGTTAATAATTAATAAATTAGTTGATTATCTAAGAAGTATTTCATAAAATTAATTGTTAAATTAATTTAAAATATAAAATAACATAGAATGATATATTAATATAAATAGATATATAAATTAAATCAATTTATATTTATTTAGAGATAAAATTATATTAACGTAATCAATATGTTAAAAAATAATTATTTAAAATTTAATTTATTATATTTTATAATATTTCATAATTTTTATTTAATTTTTATTTTTAATAGAAATGTAATTATTTAAAATATAATTAATTATATTTTATGGTATTACATATTTATTCATATATGTATTTTTATATATTTATACTTTAAAATAAGAATATAATTAAATTAAATTAAATTAATTATATTTTATGAGATCATATATTTATTCATTTACTTATTTTTATTCCATTATTTATACTAACTTTTGATATTACATATTTATTTGTTTACTTAGTTAATTAATTTTTTAAAAAAAATAAGAAAATAATTATTTATTAAAGGTGTGAGTTATAAGTTAATAAAAGGAAAAAACAATAGATTTGAAAAAAATTAAAAAGATTTTAATTTATAAATTATAAATTATTTAAAATAAT
Source organism: Sindora glabra (assembly GCA_020226215.1). Taxonomy (NCBI): domain Eukaryota; kingdom Viridiplantae; phylum Streptophyta; class Magnoliopsida; order Fabales; family Fabaceae; genus Sindora; species Sindora glabra. The sequence goes on along the minus strand of CM035230.1, from coordinate 49,410,911 downwards.
TTATTAAATCAAAACTTATTTTTCTCGAATATAAAATACTTCTAAATATTAACTTCTAACTTATTAAGTAAATTAATAATTTATTAATTTATTTATTTATTATACGAAACGGAATGAAAAATTAAACAACTGTATAAATAGTAAAATTTGAGTATGTCAATTAATAAATACATGGAACCCTTGATCATTAAATAATCTACTTTTGTTGGTATAAGTATATTAATGGCATTAATAATTACTTGATTTCAGTAAATAAAATTTAATTAAGGATAATTATAACATGTCACTTTTAGATTATATTTTTATAATTTATTCAGTATTCATATATTGACAGTATTATAATTAAAATTTAAGGATTATACATTTGTACATACAAAGAGATTTACAAATTTTTAAAAAAATTTAACATAAGATTTGCATGTGGATTTTTTGTGTCACAAATTCACAGAAGCTGTAATTTCATTAATAAAAAAAATATCAATTTTTTTTCAAAACTTTATTTTATTTAAAAATTATAATTTTTAATAAAAATGTCTTAAAATTTTTCCAAAATATACATTAATGTAATTTTTTATTTATATACCAAAATATAATCCTAAATTTAAAAATTAAATATACAAATTTAAATCCATGGCACTGATAGCAGTTTCGCTATTTCAAAAAGTATCAGTGACTTCCCTATAATTTCATACACATTTATAATTTTTGATTAATTTATCTTTTATTATTTTAGATTTATTATAATTAAATCTGATTCAAATTATATCATACACAATTTTACAATTATTTAGAAGTTGATGCTTTGCATGATACAACAACACTTTTTGTTATTTTTAGAACATTTTTTAATATTCTACTTGTTTAATTTAAAATATTATATATTAAATAATTTATATAATCTATAATTTATTCATTAAAGATAATATTATATATCAAAAATGATAAATTAATTACTTTTCGTGAGGTACTTTCTTTCACATAGGGTGATTTTCAATAAAACACAATTCCATTATACTTATAGATATATTTTTACCATCAATGATTCTTTGCGCATCATAAAAATAGCCAAATTCCTCCTGTACCAGTCGATAATTGTAAAAGTAATACTAGCACTAGACATTGAAGACGTCCAATCAAGCGCACGAGCCACCAGTCAAGATTAGGCATGCCTGCCGGGGCTTTCTTTTTGCTTCTTTGTACTTTTACATTATAATTAAAGTAAACTGATTTCAGGGCTTTGCTTTAATAATTGTAGGCTCTTTTTATCTTTTCTTCTAGTTAAACAATTTAACGTTGTAAGTAGGACCATATTATTATTATTGGCTGCGTCAAACTCACTCTTCAAAGAGTTACCCTGTAAAATAGTTCTCCAACATTTAGAGTTTATAAAGCTTGAATTGTGAACCTTCAAACCATAATAACTTTTTCAACCGAGGTCAAGATTTTCGTAGAAAGCATACTTTGGACTTGGGGTGCAAATTCCATGTTCGCATAGCGGGAAGAAATTTTTTATATATTTCAATTATATTATGGCTTCGTTTGGCAGACAGCGGTTTGGCTGGCGTTTGATGTTTTTGATCAAAAAATAGCAGTTTGACTCATGGAAAATCGCTATTTTATAGCGCTGGTAAAGGCAGCGATTTCGGTCAAACAGATTTCGGTCAAACAGCTGTTTGACCGAAAAACGCTATCTGCCAAACGAAGCCTACGTATCTTTAATCATAGATAATAAATAAAAATGATTATTAATTTTATTGAGTTTATATATATTAAAATTTTATTTTTTTTATTTTTTGAAAATATTAAAAATCATAAAAATTAGTTATTTTATTTATTAATTATGATTAAAAAATGTATAAGAATCTGTCCCGATCAAGAGACCAAGGAGAAAGAAGGATTTGACGTCAACGAGAACACAAGGGTTTCTCGAGTAAACAGTTTTAAGTTTGAATACAACTTGAATGAAATATTATACTCCAAACTCCAAAGGGACTCAATTTTATAATATTAGTAAGGCTAAATTACTCTGCTTACTCTCCTATTCTTCACAGTTTCACTCGGTTTTGAATCCAATCTCTTACAAGTTTTAAATTAAGTTCTTATACTTAATTATAGATTTCTAATTGGATAATCATTTTCTTGCAAATTTTTGTTAATAATTGGCTCCTATAGACAGCAATAATTTATTGAGTGAAAAGACAAGTGGCTCATGCTTTTTCAAACAATTTTCTTAATGTCCAAATTCTTGTCACTTAAATACAAATACAAATTTTAAGGAAATCCTACATTAACTATCACTTCAAAGGACCATTGTTCATGCGAGCCAATTGCTAACGAAATATAACAAAAAAAAATGACAAAAAAATATCCATTAGAAATAAAAAAATAAATATAATGATTTCATTCAAAAATTTTAAATTATAAAAATTTAATTAAAATTAAGAAAAATTTAGCAGTAACAAGGTAATTTAGTCTAATATTATATAAAATTAATATATTTAATATTTAATTTTAAAAAAATATGTAAATAAGACTATTTGTATTTTTTTTTAGTTCCGAAAATTTTAAACTCAAACTAGGTTCTGGTAGTATTTTAAATACATATTTGAATGTGTTATAATTAAAAGTAAACAATGCACTATAAATGACGGTACCGATACCTTTATATCAGGGCCTTCCATTTATTGTAAGTCCCATAATTATATATGATAAGACCCACTTCAAATGATTCTTCAAGATGCAGAAGTGGAGGTAATACCAATCATAGTCTCCACCCAAAATGAATCAAACTCACAGTTCTTCCATTAATCGATCACAATTCGAATTCAATTAAACTAACTCAATATAGTGCCCCATTTGATTTTTATAACATTAATTTCAATTCAATTGAACTGAGTTTGGGTGGTATAACAATAAAATTATAATAATAAAAATAATTGACACATTGACATATTGAATATACATACAACTAACTTTAAATGACAAAAATTATAATTAAATAATAAATTATTTTTTACTCATAATTTTTATTTATTAAAAATTTTTACATGAATTATCTTTAAAAAATAATTATTATTAGAAATTATATCATTAATAAAAAATTATAATTATTATACATTATAATCAATTATCTTTACCGTTATATTAAAGTTTGTGCTTTCTAATCCAATTCTTGAGATTGATGTCAAATCAAACCCAGCTTTCATCGACCGAAGATTGGGTCGATTCAAATGCCAACCAGAGTCCCCAATCCTTAAAATTAACCCCATTAACCTGGGCACGGTGCTCGAAGAAGTGGAAATTGATTGTCACTGACTGGAATCAATTAACCTGTTAGCAATCAGACTCAGATAAGCTTCAAATGACAAACTTTCTTAGAGCAAAATGAACAATTAGCATTACAAGGATGTGACGGCCCAATTTCCACAAGCTTCTTTTGAGGCCATTGGTAGAAAATCAACTACCCTTCTTTGACAATCATCGTAAGGAATTTGCCCCCACCCCACCAATGTCCCTGTCTGCCATTTTAACACCCCATCAAACTGAGATTCATAGTGTTCACAATAGGCTTTGGTTGGAAGAAAGACGGGCATAAGAGAAATACTATTCATTGCTTATCCTAGCTTCTTTTACACTTCCTTGTGCTTGCTGGGATTAAAATTCTACTTTTTTTTCTTCTTTTCATTTTTAATAGAAAATGAAAATTTTATAATAAGAAGAAAGTATACAATAGGAAACAAAAAAGAATCCAAAATATTTAATACAAAATTGCTATTCAATTTCTCTACAAATTAGATAAGTTCAGCCCTTTAAACTTTCAACCTAAGAGAAGCAACAAACATAATCCCATCCCATAGAGGAACAGTTAGCTGACTTTGAATTTTAAATATTCTATCATTTCTTTCCAACCAAATGCACTAGATAATTGCAAAATGAATACTCTCCCAAAGGGCCTTCTTATCCTCATTTCCTTCAAAATAACCAAAATAAATACAAGGAAAACCTGAACTTGGGGTGCACACCCAAGTGATACCAAGTAAGGAAAATAATTTGATCCAAAGCTCTCAAGCCACATCACGATACAAAAACAAATAATTGTTAGTCTCTAAGTTCCATCACACATATATCTGGAGATAGTGTCTGATAAGGCTTGTACAACTGAAGCGCATCATTTGTATTGACCCTATCTAGATTAATAGCCCAAACAAAGACTTACCTTTAAAAAGAGTATTGATCGTCCAAAAAGAGTTCGAAAAAGGTAAAAGTTAACGAGAAGAATTTTTGACAAAAAAACACTTGCATGTATAAGAACTAAATTAAAATAAAGACCATATATACCTGTCTAAAAGAGAAGAGAAGTCGAAGGAATCTAGCAAAATCATCAAGTTAAGCAATTCAGAGGCCTCCATATCATTTAAATTCCATAAAAAGTGTAAGTTTCAAAAGATAATGGAACCTTCTTGTTGAATAAAAGAGATGACAGCATTACGAAGAGCAGAAAAATTATAAAGACATGGCAAATGATCCAAAAAATGAACCTCTCCCAACCAAGAATCCTCCCAAAATAAGAAACAAGAACCATCCCAGAATAGACATGTATAATGAATTTTTAAGGGTTTCTATGAGTTGCATCGGAAGCAACCTTAGCATTCCAACCGTTAAGGTGCAGACCATACTTGCTCTTTATCATCTAATGCCATAAAGAGTCAAAACAAAACAACCTTTTGGCCACCAAAGCAATGTTTCTGGAGACCAAACCACCTTCTACTCTAGGCTCGAAACACATCACCCAGTTAATCAAGTGATCTCCTCTCTTGCTATCAAAGCCACTCCATAAAAAATCTCGCATGATTCTCTCCAGATTCTCAGCCACTCCTATTAGAATCTTGAATGAGGAAAAATAATAAAGAGGAATGCTCACAAACAAGATTCAATTGACTTCTAGACTCTGATGAGAAAGCTATCAACATATTGCAACACGATCTCTAAGCAGCATAACATGTTCGTAACTGGTTAACATAGAACCCTATAAACGATAATTGTGAAAATACAAACAATGCTCATTTCACAATTGAACACTCATTACAAAATTTTAACATTAATTTTCTCCCCAGAAATGACAAAAATATCTAAATAACACATAACATTAGATGATGCTCAACTCAGTGATATTCTTTGATTAGTTCAAAGCTCTAAACAACAGATTCTAAAAGACAAATATACAAGTCAACAAGTCAACCACCGTACAGACAATGCACAACCAGTCCCCTCATTAACCAAAAGCAGTTACCTCCCAAAACATTTCAATATTGAGGAGGTAAGAGCAGACGTGAGAAATTTCATTCCTGCAGATCCACCAGGAAAATAAGATATAGCATAATATCCAAGTGCCAGAACCTGCAAGCATAGTCAAAGATCAATTCCAATGTAAGATTTTGGTACTTAGAAATATAACATAAATATAAATAAGTAATATATACTTACATACATCCAACTACCCAGATTATGGAAATGACATCTATTAAATATTATCATGCATTCCTACTACATACAAGGAATGGTTGCATTGATAAGTTCAAGAATATCCTCCATTTTAGCAAATATTTCAATACCAACAGCAAATGCGAACAAGATAAGGAGATGGACACAATACTGAGGAAGCATCTAAAGGATACATAAAACTGATACCTGTATAACAGAGAACACCACTGAAAGAATATAGCTATGGAGCACCATCGATACGTATATGGTACCAACCATACTGCCCAGGAAACCCAATGTGAATGGGAGCCTCTGGTACAATAATTACAAAAGAAGAGAGTGATAAGAAGGCATCCAACATGTGCAATCAAATCAAGTAGAATGTGTTCTTCTAGAAGCCCAAACAATGCATTGAAGCAACCATATCATGATTGTGCAATTTATTCATCAACATGCAACAATTATAATATAACAGGAAATTATATTCCACCATACCTCCTTTGACGACATGTGAGCAAGCTGATTTTTAGGACCCTTGAGAGCAAAGAATGATCCAATAATGAATCCACATCCAAGAGTAAAGCAAATAGCAAACTTCTGGGGCATTACCACCATCGCAGGTAGGAATAAGGTAAATGCAATGAAAACAAAGAAAACCCCTGTCGCAAGAAACAAACCAAAATACAAAAGTGCTTTTCCCGAAGGAACATTAGTAGTGGCAGATTGGAGGTTGCCAGGTAGATCTCTAACACCTTTAGAAACCCTACAATAATTAAGAGACAGAATTGTTGGTAGTTCAGGACATAATTTCAAGCAAAACCATTCAGTATGAGTATTAGAGACTTCTTCCAACATGCTCTTTCACCATTATGAATGCAATTCATCTAAACATTTGGGATTTCTCTGTCATGTCCATACAAGACAGAAAAGAACAGAGTTTCTTTCCACAACTGCCATGAAAACTTGAATCCAGTTTGCTTAGTATTTGCATGATTATTACAAGAAAGCTATATCATTGTATAACTCAACCATGATCAAAAGAATGATCTTAAGCTAATCAACATGCATGAGAGAAGGGTTGAGAGAGAATGACAGAAAAGTGATATTATATGTACAAGATTGATTTACTTGAAATCTTGGTTCGTAATATGACTAGATATATTGTTAGTAAATAGAATATCTTAGTTTCTTATAAACTAAGATACGTAGGCCATGGGCCTATCTCTTGTAACTTTACATTTTATATAAATAGACATTGTTTACCTCAATTAAGATTATGACTTCACAAACCTTTCTTTTCTTCTAACACGGTATCAAAGCCAATTGAAATAAAACTCTAGAACCTAAACATATCTTAAAACCTAACAAACACTTTTTTTCCTTCCCACCATCTTCTATTTTATTTATTTATTTTAATAGTTTGAAGCAATCTCCTCAAGCGTGGTTTGGCAGATTCAATGATGTGATTGTGATAACAAAATTTGATATGAAGAAGAGTGATCATAATCATTTTGTATTTTACAAACATCCTAAATCTAGGTATATTCTTCTTAGTTGTTTATGTTGATGACATTGTGATTATCAACAATTATCAAATAGGAATTTCAAAATTAAGGAACTTTCTTTAGTCCAAATTCCAGACTAAGAACTTGGGACTATTTCAGTATTTCTTAAGTGTTGAGATTGTTTGAAACAAAAAAAAAGAATTATTTCACAAAGAAAAAATGTTCTTGACTTTTTGGAGGAAATTGGTTTACTTGGTTTGAAACCTTATAATACCTCCATGATTTCAAATGTTAAGCTTAAATTGAAGGATGAAGAATCACTAAAATATCCGAAATATTACAAAAGGTTACTGGGCAAACCGAACTATCTTATCATTACAAGACCTGATATTACTTGTCCAATAAGTATAGTAAGTCAGTTTATGAATTCTCCAAGAATCTCTCATTTGGATGCAACTATACACATCTTAAAATATTTGAAAAAAAGCACTTAAGCATGGAATATTATATCAAGATCATCGTCATTGTAGAATTGAAGGCTTCTTTGGTGCTAATTAGGAAAGGCGTCCTATGGATAGAAGACCTATTTCAGAGTATTGCGTGTTTGTTAGTGGAAATCTTGTATCTTAGAAAAGTAAGATATAAGCAATGATATCTTGATCTAGTATAGAGTCTAAATATCGAGTCATAACTCATGTTACTGCTGAATTGGTTTGACTTTCTTATCTTCCTAGTCAACTTGGGATTACTTCATTTGAAGCCATGCAATTATGGTGTAATAGTCGAGCCACCACGAACCCAGTGTTTCATGAATGAACCAAGCATATAAAGGTTAATTATCACTTTATCAGGCAAAAATTTCAGAAAGGTGTTATCAATCTTAGACATATACGAACTAGAGAACAACTTGCTAATTTATTTACTAAGGCTCCCTTTGAAAAATGAGTTGACGATATTTGTAACAAATTGAGCATATTTAATATCTATACTCCAACTTGAAGGGGAGTGTTAGTAAATAGAGTCTATTAATTTCTTGTAGACTAAAATACATGAGTCATGGCTTATCTCTTGTAACTTTATATATTATTATAAATAGTCATTGCCTATCTCAATTGAAGTTATGGCTTCTAACATAAATAAAACATTTTATTGCTCACTTATTCATTTGGCTACATAATAAGAAAATAAATTAGGGACCCTATTTGGTTCAGCACATAATCTTGAGATATTCCCATGCCAATAGGCATGGAACACAAGGATGAAGCAAGGCCACCAAACTTATTGCTTACTTATTTTCTTTCATTTTAAGACCCTATTTTGTGCTTGCCTTTTCAAGGATAATCTTCTATTGCAAATCGTTCTTATCAAGTTCTTATCAAGGCAATGGACTACCAAGCACAATTAAAACAAAATTCAAGGTGTCCTATTTGTGTTTTTTTCCCCCCACTTTATGCTCCAATCATTTCTTTTAGAGAAATGGAATTTTAAAAATGTCTCAAATTAATCTATTGGCATTTGACTCATCAAATACTGAAAGCAATTCTTTTCTCCTCTCAATATGGAAAATGAGAATAGAAACTTCCATTTATGTTCCAGCATCTAGACAGTAAACAGCACAATCACCACAAAAGCTTAACAAGATAAAAGGACTGTATATCTCAGTTTTTGTCCCTCTTACTCAGGTCCAGTATAAACTCAGAACTCTTGCAAGTTCAAAATCATCAAACAAAATAAGATTGTGCACAACTTTAGAGCCAAAAAAGTCAGCAGCCAATTTCTCATACCTCACTCATTCCAATTCCAATTCACATAATCCTCACCTTTTGCTCACAGCATCAATGGATACCTCACATTATAATAAATAATAATAAGAAGATGATACATAATCAGACAATGGAGAAATAAAAGCAGGAAAAGAGAAATACATTTGTGTCTATATATACAAAGATCCTTCCTTTAGCATTAAACGAGAAATAATGGACTGGTCTAACATCTAAGCTTCAATCCCCTCGTGTACAGTTATCCCTAAAGATAACTATCATCACTTATCATTGAAGGAAAAATTACTACCATCTTTTACATTCACAATTCTGCATTTACTTATTCGTGATGTATTTTTAGAGTCTGAGAGAAACAAACATCTTTTAAAATAAATTTTATCGGCCTTCCCTAAGGTTTTGCAAACCATTTTACATACTCGCCCTCTTGTTTTATTACATCCAGATCCTTATCTTTAAATTACAGGAACAAGGAAACCCTTCTATTATGTTCTGTTAAAAAGATTAACAGGAAGACAATGTTAGTCGTACACATTCACGACCACAAGGAGAATCTAAGAGATCATGGAACAACTAAACACAATTTCTAATAGTCTTACAAACTCTATTAGACTAAATAATAATAATAATAACAACAACAATAATAATAAAATAGATTCTGTTACTTCAAATGCAATTATGGCATACTTCAAACAACCTAACCTCGAAATTAGTCACTACGAAAGCATATTTTAGCAAAAACCCCGGTTTGCAACCTTCCTAAGGTAATATTGCATAAAACAGGATTGTGAAGAACTCGAGGTCATCAATTTAGATTCAAAAGGAAGCAAAATCCAGCAATTTTCTAGAAACAATCATAGATCAGCGATCTTCAAAGAATATATTATAGTTTTAATTCTTAAAGCACAAACATAAGAAACCCGTAATCAGATCGCGCTGAGTTTCCATAAATACAAGCTAGAAGCAAAGTGGGGATTGGCTTACACATTGAAAGTGCCAGATACAGTGTCATTAGCCGACCTAACAGCGGCCTCCAGATCGAAACCAAGCCCCAAACTAGAGCTGTCCTGCGAAGTTTGTGCTGATGTGTACGAGTTCCAATCTGCGAGCAGAGACGACAAGGGTTTCGGCTGGTCGTCACTCTCAGTGCTCTGTGAGAACCATCCCTGTGCCATCTGCATTTTTCTTCCACTTTTCTTGGCCCCCAAACACCAACTTGAAATTTATGATAAAAGACAGAGAATTCAGGAGCTGGGAATGCAGAGAAATCAGCACCTTTTGGCTTAGTGATCCATCGAAGAATAATCTCCTTTGCCAAGAAATAGGAATAGATGTGCGTCTATCGACGTGAATCTGCAAGCATGTTTTGGAGTAACAGTTATGAAGATGAATTGAGATTTAGGAAACGAGGAGGGATCGGGTATAGGAAGACGGAGACATTGGACATGACAGTAAGCTCCTCGAACATGTTTGTCAGTTTTTTTGTTTCGGTTAAAATTACCCTGTCACCCCTAGGCTTGGATTCAATTTTTAAACTAGATCCCTATTCTTTAAATTTTTTTTGGGTAAAAATTCTTTAAATTTTTAAATTAATACTTTATGTTTCCTTCAATTTCTAATTAGATAACATATAATTGTCATCACCCTCTTCTTTGGCCAATGTGACATGTAATAAAATGAGTAAAAAAATTTGCATTATTTGCAATTTAAAAAAAAATGTACTCTAGCCTAAAAAGAAAAGTAATAGGGACTAAGTCCACTACAAACCAAGTTGGATCTGTGCAATCCTCCCAGAGCTAGGCAAGCAATCACGACAAAGAATGGTCTCTAGCAATCAATCAAGTCACCCATGGGCAGCATCTCCCCACCACCTCTTGCTTGGTTTGCCAAATTTCATCATCAGTAACTGCATATCCCCGAGTTCATCCATGGTAGATCCACATTCGCTGGCCCTCTGCAAATCTCACCTCCTCATATTGCAAACCTACAATAAAGAAACAACAAACATAGGAAAGCAATGCAACCGACCATTTCCTCTAAACAGATCATCATCGATGGCTTTATGCAACAACAGTAAAGAGCTTTAACTGTAGGAGTGGACAAGGGCAGGCCGGAAAAAATGCCAAGTCACCCCATTTCTCCTCCAACTTGTCCTTATGATGGGGGGAAATTTTTTATACAAGCCCTACGATATTTTTTTTGACAATTTCTTCCCTCTCCTATTTAAGGGTATAAAACAGATCGAAGCCCGCGGACCGGTCCATGAATTCCACAAGTTTAAACAGGCTTTGACTACTTAAAATTTGACCTTTTTTTTATGAGTAATATGGATCAATTTGAACAGATTAAAATCCGCACAAACTGGACGGATACAAACCAGTCCATAGACTTATAGTTAAAGTCAGCAGACTGGTCCGTAAACTTAAGGATACAGATCGGATATGGACTCCTTGACATTTAGTCCTTTTTTTTACAGGTAATACAAACTAAACCTAAACAGACCGATTTGTATCCGGTCCAGCCCACATGTTTTACACCCTTACTCCCATTTCACCCTTCTAGCTAAACAAAAGAAGTTTTAAATTTCTCGCCTTGTATCTCTTCCCCCATTTCTTTCTCCCTTAACTTCCATCATTTCAAACACAGGCTTAGAACCTTTGCTATGAGCTCTTTACATGACACAATCATCACTTTCTTCCTTTACCCTCAAACACAACAATACCACAATCCCTCACCCAACTAGCTCACAATATCTTCATGCAACATGTAGTAACTAAAGGTAATAAAATTTTTCATATTCTAAAGGAATAGAGACCAAGACCTAATAATCTAGCTCATCCTAACAACATATCATGATGACATTGTATTTATAATAACTAGTATGAAACTTTTAACCTTAAGGATCAAGGAGACCAGGGTGAAAAGTCTTTTAAATGCATAAATTGCAAGATTTTTTCTTATTATTTTATATGCTTTATTCTTCATTTTAATCCAATCCTTCATATTTTTCTTTGTCGATATTGTGGATGATTTAAATGAGTAGACCATTCCATTAAAAATCAAGAAAGTGATGTAAATTTTGAATAGAGGAATGTAACAAGAGGTTAGAGGTGCATATAATATAATTATAATACTCTCAATTTCATGCACATCATTCTTTATTGTAATGTTCCTCTCTTATAGAATTTTATTTAAAGGAAAAATACAATACTCACTTTCACCTTGGGCCATTATGTTTTGTTTTCTATTAACTTTAAAAATTTACAAATCAAATCCTTTAACTATTAAAAAAAGTGAAATTAACATTTATCATTCACTCAATTAATTGATTTGTTAAAGTATGTAATTTTTTCATTAACTTTTTAAATAAGAATCAAAATACTATTGTATGTTAATTTATCATGTCATTTTTTACACAATTTTATAATTTATTTTTAGGTATTTAATTAAAATCCTATATATCTAGTTTTAATTTTTATTAATTATATAACATAGAAATTATGTGCAAAAAATGATATTATAAAGTAACATACAATGATATTATGGTTCCTATTTAAAAAAATTTTGAAAAAAATTACATAATTTAATAAAACAACTAATTAAGTGAATGATAAGTATTAATTCTAAATTTTTTTATAATTAAAGGATGTGATTTATAAGTTTTCAAAATTAGTGGAGCAATATGCAATTACCACAAAGTTAAGAATAGTCTTTTACATTTTTCCCCTATATAATTATAAAAGGTGGCAATGGATCATTAGTAACGCCAAAATTTATAATGAGTGTTTTCTCTATTGGTTATTTTAAAATTAATGTTGATGAATCTATCAAAGCTTCAAGTTCATAAACCTTTTGTGGAGGAAAATTGTGGTAGTAAATGGGTAAGGGACATTTCTCATGACCTTGGGTGCTATTTGGTGAAAGGAGCTGAAGTTTGGAGAGTGATCTGAGGGTTACATGTTGCTTAGAATGCTAGTATAGATATTCTTGAATCAAATTATACGTCGACAGTTTCTATTAATATATTATTATATATTTATATTTAATATTTAGCATGTTTTTATGTGCCTACCTTTTCTTTTATATGTAAATATATTTTTATCTCTTTATTCCTTTATCTATTATTACTAATATTTTAAAAATTAGTTTGGTTATTAAATTAGAAATAAAAGTGGTTCAAGAATTAATAATTCAATTGAGATTAAATTGAGATTGAATCGAAATTAAAATATAAGCTAAAAATTTTAGTATAAAATAATTAAAAATAACTAAATTATCATAAAATTAAATTTATTTATATTAAATATGAAAATATTTCAAACATTATTAAATAATTTCATAATTTATAAGTTTATAATTCAAATTATCATAAAAAAATATTGAACTCAATTTTTTTATCATGTGACCTTCATTTATAAAGATAAGGTAATTTTTTACTACTTAAGACTTTAAACTTTAAATTCATACACAATATTAAGCAAAAATAATATTATTTTTGTAAATAATAATAATTTAAAAAAATCAACCAATTAAATAAAAAAAACCATGAACAATATTCACTAATTTTCTAACCAATTTTTTAAAAGTTGATTTTAAATGTTAACCGAACCAATCACATGGCTGCTTCACAATTTTTCGGTTGAAGCAGCTAACTAATTTCTATAACATTAATTACTACATATGTATTCCCTTATCTTAACTGCGTCTATCTTAAACTTAAAGGATCATATATTTATATTTTTTTTTCTTTTGTGTGTGTATTGATTGTGAGTGAATGAGAAATTGAGTAATTTTCTGGTCATTTTTTTAAATGTTGTTAGAATTAGTCAAAGTAAATAAACGTCTCTGATCTTCATTACCATGGAAAATAACGTTAAACTAGCTTGACTTCGTTTCCACAAAAAAAAAAAAAAAAAGACCCATTTTGTTGGGGTAAAACTCAATTTCTCCGTATTTTCTTAATTCTTATGATAACCTAGGTAATGTCTTAATTTCCGATCCATTTAATAGAGCAAAGTGCTTGGTAGATTGGAACAATAAGGGAAGATTATCAGAAGAATGATTTTTATCTGTTAATTGTAAATCAAGACGCTTCTTTGCGAGAAGTTACAACCAATCCACCAATTGAAGGACCAAGAACAACATGACCAACTTATGGCCTTACTCAATTGGAAGCCAAGTTATATGGCCAATTTTGGTCTGTAATATTAACCTAATTATTTATAAAGGTTCAGATTGGATGCTAGATTAGGGGTGACAATTTCTAACATAACACAATAATTCAACATGTTTATTTGAGCTCAAATTAACACACCAATTTGTTTAAGAATTTTTATTAAATTTTTAATAATTTTATTTAAAAAATAAATAATATTTTAATCATAAATAGATATATATAATAAAGATATAAAATTATTAATTTAATAAAATAATAATAAATTAAAATAATATTTTATTAATAATTAAAAATTTTATAAAAAATAATAAATCATTAAATTCAATAAATAATTTTATAATATATATTTTATTATTTAAAATTATTAAATAAATTAAACAAATAACTCATAATTGACATAAATAACACGATTAATAAATGGGTCCAACCGAATAATACAAATTTTCACCCCATGTTAGATAGTGGAGCTTCAAATCATATGGCACATTGTTCTTCTTTATTTTTAAATCAAACAAAAATCCAAGTCACACCACCCATACAACAATAGGATAATATTCATTTGTCAATTTGAGCATGCGGTTGTGTTTCTTTGCTTCAAGACATTACTCTTGAAAGCATTTTCTATATGCCATAATTCACTTACAACTTACTGTTTATTAGCAAACTAACCAAAACCTCGAATTTTGCTATTATTTTCTGCCCTAAATTTTGTGCGTGACGAGACCCTATCACGAGAAAGCTAATTAGAAAGGGTGAGATGCGGATTATTTTAGGTTTGTATGGATATGTCTTCCTTTTTTTTATTTTCAAAAATTATTCTCAAAATCTATTTTTAAAAAAATATTTTTGAATTTAAAGAAAACAAAAAAACAAAGGGCACTTGAATAAATAAATAAATAAATATTTCATTCAATTATAAAATACCATTCAAAGTAAAAGAATAAGTTAAGAAAATATTAAAAATTTATTTTTGTTTTAAATACAAATTTTCAAAATGAGAACTTCTGTTTTTAAAAATAATAAACAAATAAACCTTTTGTTTTCAGGGAATTATCACACATCAAGCTGTTATGGTTTATTCAAATCTCAATCCTATTCTATGGTATCAGTGTTTTTGACATTTATCTTTTGATCATTCGTCTCTGTTTTCTTTCTTGCCACAATTGTCTATCTAAAAAACTTGATAAGTGTTGTGATGTTTGTCATCGTGCTGAATTAAGTATGAGCTACTTTTCCTTTAAGTTTTAATAAATCATTTTTCCATTTTGATTTAGTATACAACTATATATCGACATTTAGGGACCTTATAAGACTACTTCTCATGATGGTACACATTATTTTCTTATTATTGTTAATGATCATAATAAAGGAAGTTGGATTTATTTATTATAACATAAACCAGATACTTATCATTAGTTTGTGCATTTTCATGCCATGGTTAAAATCCAATTTGATTGGAATATTAAACAAGTTCAATGTGATATTGTCTTAGAATTCATTTTAGGATTTTTATCAAAATTTTTGAAAGAAAAATGAATTATATCAAACTCCTTGAGTTTATACACCAAAATAAAACAAAGTGGTAGAAAGAAAACATCACCACATTTTTTAAATGGCTTAGTCCTTGTATTTTCAAGCAGGGTTACCCGTCAAAATTTAGGTAAAAAGTGTTATGACAGTAGTATATTTAATTACTTACATGTCCACTCTAAATTTATATGGAAAAAATGCTTTCTGAAGTTTTGTTTGGAAAACCATCCATTTATACTCATTTACAAATATTTGTGTATCTTTATTATGTTCATGATTCGATTTTACTCAAGGATAAATTTAAGAGTGGTGCTATATCACCCAAAAGCAGTCACCCGAATATGGTATGAAATAACTTAAAATGAAATACAAGCTGATATGTTGAGTGACTGTAGGGCCTTATTTAAAATCCAAAACAAGAAAACTTTCTATTAAAAGTATTTTCGGATCTATTCAGAATAAGTATTCGGTTGATTAATTATTTTTTTAAATTTGAATCTTGTTTTCAACCCTTTTTTTTTCAAATTATCTTATAGGCTAAAAGGATATCGTGCTTACAATTTGAACACCAAATAATTTGACCATTATTTGTCACTACTATCCCATCATTAATTATTGATAACTATTATTAATTATCACTCATTATTAGTAACCATTTAATTTTTAATGAGGATATTTTTTATAATTAAATAATATTTTAAAAATATTTTTAATTGAATCAAATATGATAATATCATATTCTCAAGAATTAAATTCTTGAAAATCATATTCCTAAGAATATTAAAATTCTTGAGAATATTTGAGTTTGCGAGTTAAGTACCGCCTTAAAAGAAAATAAATTAAAGAATCTCATATACAAGTTATAAAAGCTAGCTTTATTAAACGGAGAAAACATAAAACTAATGAACAGAATTGATTGGATATATTTTTATTTTTTATTTTTTAAATTATTCTCAAAATTATAAAATCCTAGATTCATTATGTTTTTGTTTTCTTTTTCATAAAGTGCCTTTAAAAAAATATTTTCAAAAATTTCTTTTGGATTCAAGAAAAAAAGGGGATTAAGAATGGTGGATGGAACAAATAAAGAAATATTTTATTTAATTATAAAATTAATATGAAAGATAAAAAACAAATTCTAAAAATATCTAAATGTCCTTTTTATTTTTAAGTTAGGTATTTAAATTTATAATTTTTAAAATATGTTATAGAAATTATAAATATAAAATTTTAATTTTAAAAATACAAAAATTGAAAAGTATTTTAAAAAATAAAAACAAATAGATCAAGAGAACTCCCAATAGACGTATCGTCACAATTATCATATAAAGTTCCGTTCATCAACAAACTATTAGTATTATAGTAGAAATTAATTGTAATTATTAAATATCAGTATAATTGATGTTAACATTTGGCAGTAACATCGTTTATTATTTTTTTATAGCGATTAGAATAATTAAACTATTGAATACACTAATATGTTGTCCTTATATTTATACCCTTTCTAAATTTGAACTCTTCGTGTAAGAAGGAATAATGCCACTATAACAATAATTGCGCTACTAAAGTACTAACGTTTTATGCACTTTATTTTTATTTGAATTTCCTGTTATTTTCATTCTCAGCCCAATGTTTTTATCATCTTAATTCAGGGGCCTTTTTATCATTTTCCTAAACCTTCAAAGAACCTTCTATCAACGGTAATGTTTGTACTCAAACTATTATTATTGTTACTTCTCGCTAGATACATCTTAAAATTTCTAGTAAAGCATAGTTTTTTTTTTAAATTGTTTTATAGTCGCACTAATTTTCTTTTTTTTTACTTGAACATCGAAGAGAGTTATCCTTACTCTAAGGGTTTTTATACTTCATAGGATGTTATTTTCTACAAGGACCGTTTACCTTTTTTAGCTATTCATGTAGGAACAGTGGAAGTACCTCAAGTTGTAATTCTTCTTCCAATTCATGAAGAAAATTCTAAAAATATTCAAATTGGTACAATATACATCAATATCTTAAAAGAAAAATCTGATTCACCAGAACCCTTGAATTCCACTAATGAGCAACCATAACTTGAAAGGCTAATATGCAATTACCAACCCCAGCCGCTGTGAACTCCCCGAGGCTCTTCATCTCGCCTACATTTATAATATTCCTTAGTAAACCCTATCCTATCTTTTGTCAACCTTTTTACTCTTTTTTAACTTTTCATACAAAACCTTTCTCTCGGTTTTCTCATCTGCTATAATAAATAATAAATCAGCCACAAATTATATCATAAAAATTTAAAAATCATAACAATTTTTTCACTTACCATAGAAATAAAAGAATTCAAATAAATATACAAAAATGTAAAAAATTCATTCTATAAAAAAACATTACCTATGACAAAGAATCTCTTATACCACAATTAAGTTAGAGGAACACTTTACATATTGTGGCAAGATATCACTTGTCCAATGATTTAAGTAGGAAAACTTTACCAGTAATAAATATACATATAAAAAATTCACAAAATTGAATTATGTTTCTTCCTAAAAGTTGGAGAGATAAATTTACACTATTTATAAAGGCCCATTTAGTAAATTTGGAAGGATAAATGAATCATAATTAAATTGGCAAGTCAAACCAGTAATATTATTTAATATATTTTTATAAAAGTAATAATATAAAATATATATTATAATAATGTTAAATTAATTATATTTAATAACAAATTTTACATTCATCATTATAATATTAAAAAAGCTTGCATTAAAAATAGAAAATAATAATTATATAAATTTTATATAATTCAATAATAATTAAATTAATATGTTAAAAAATATTTAAATAAGCATATTTAATAGAGTAGCATATACGAGTTGAAGTAGGCTAAATTGAATTATGTTGTTTGTAAAACAAGCTCAACCTACATTTTGGCCCAAATTGGCCTATAAACCTACCGTAGGAATAAAATTCAATTTAACTTGACCTATACACAAATTTTTAAAATTCAACCTGCCTATATAAGCCAATACAAGCCCATATATCATCTATAACAAATTTTCTAAACAATACTACTAGTATCTATAAACTACAAAATAAAAATAAATAACTCAATAACAATTATAAATTAATTGTTCAAAATGTTATACCGATATTATAATATAATGTAAAATTAAAGTCATATAACAATTAAAAATTAAAATATAAGTTAAAATCAAATTTGAAGAATGCAATAATGAAACATAAGAAAAAAACCTAAATCACAAATTTTAAATGACAAGTTCAAACGTAAAAAAATAGCCAACCTCCTTCATGTTCTTCTCCTGCACACGATAAACTAATAAAATTTATTTTCTTTATAACAAAAAATTATAAGAATAAATTACCATATAAAATTCATAAAAAAATTAATATTTGATATGAAAGTAAATACTTTAATTTTTTCTATTACGACCCATCCTGAAATGTGTAACTGACATAGGGAGTTATTCCACATATCAACCTACTAACTTTTTTTAAAATGTATCTAAGTTCACTTATCATATACAATCAAGCTTTTAAAAAGAGGAGAATGTAGTTTTTGAAAACTTAATGTGGAATCCATGCAATGTGTTCCTTTATGCGTAATTGTCCAACTATCCCCTAGACATACTTTACCATTAAAGATCTCACACAAATCCACTTTTGATCCATTTAGCAACAGCTAGGTATCTATGAGGATAGAATTCCTAAAGAAAAGAAAATAAGAAGAAAAAATAGAAATAAATTTCTACAAAATCAAATGAGTAAATTTTAATTAATAACGATTTGTTAATAAGTTGTTATTTTCATTAAAATAAATAATAACATTAACATTTAGAAATTTTATCCATAAAATTGGTCACATTCCTATACTTTTACCAAAGAAGGGAAACTTGCAAATCGGCTTGCTCAAGTCAATCATTAAACAAGGTAGGCTAAGTCCATCTATATTACATATAGCCCTCCATATTGAAGGCCTTAGTCCAACTATTGTAGCTTGTAAGCCTTTTTTTAATTTTTAATTTTTAAATAATAAAAAATTAAAATTATTTGAAAATACTATATATTCATCTATAAATAAATCATAATATATATAACCTTAGAAAATAGTAGATATACAAAATAAAAGTTACAAAATACTAATAAAATAAAAATATCATTTATAAATTAATCATAACACAACTTACATAACTAAAAATAAAAAATGTAAATGTAATTTTATATAAATTAAGAATTTTGGCTAATATAAAATTTAAAAAATATAAGAAAAACATTCATAAGTCAGTTTGACTTATTTACAAGCTAGCTTACATGGGCTAGCCAATTACAACCTACATTTTATAAGGCTTTCAAAATAGAGGCCTTAATCCTTTAAAACCCATACGCTTCTAATCATTTCAATAGCTTTAGCATTAATTATATAAGAAAGCAATAAACCTCCTTAGTATTACAAGCTCATTCTCATTCCTTCTCAAGTTAACTTTATACCTTCACAATCATTTATTATTTTTGATATTTTCTTATCATATCATCCATCATCATAATATCACATAACATGTTTCAAATGGTACTTATATTTTCATTCACAACACCATACCTTTTTGTATGGTTACACAATCTAATTTCAATTAGAAAACTCAATAATTATTCATGGAATTACCAGTATTACAAATAAGAAAAGGTGTAAAATAAGAGTCAAATAATTAATTATTGAAGGTAAAATGGTCACCTATTTGATGAAAAGAGGGGTTCATCTAAAGATAGAATAGTTGATCATTTGTTCACAAGCGATCAATCACTCACTACTTACTATCTCCTATATAGGTTTCTAGAATAATGGTTGACTATTTGTGTAGAATAGTTGACCATTCTTCTACAATTTCACATATCACCTATCACGAAACACTATTTATGCTACTTAAACTAATTAAATCACACAAAAACCACATAACCTAAGCTTATTACCTTATAACCTTTAATTCAATGAAATTTAAGTAGAGATATTTACTCACCTAGTATAAAAAAGAAAATTAGAAGGTAGATTTAACTTCTTTTATCTCTAATCGCATAAGATTAAGTAGTTCTTAGTTTAGGGCTCACTATTGTCATTCGAGTCTAATATCTAATTTCTTACTCTAACAAAAAAAGGGAAGGGGAAAATCTATAAAACATGAAGCTCTTACCTTGATTGAATAAGAATTTTAAGAAATATTGATTCCTTTTTCTTGCTTGATCTTAAGAGAAGATGAAGGGACAAGTGAGTTAGTAGAGTAAGTGTAAAAAGAAAGTTAGGAATGTCAAGCCTTTAAATGGAAAAATAAGGAATAGTGGCTGATTGGGGTTAAATTGAGGAATAGTAATGGGGGTAATTTTGAAAATATTTCTTAAATCTCCTTTGTACTCATATATTCACTAATAATAACTTTAAATCTTAGTGTTTCCTATTTTGCTCACTTTTTCTCGTTTAGTTCTTCCAAGATCTCCTTTTCTAAACTTATTAAAATATAACCTTTTATTTTACTTAGCATTGTATCTTTATTTATGCCATATCAAAATAATGAAAAATTCAAATATTTTTGTTGTGATATAACATCCAAACTAGATAATGGGCTAGCTCGGTTAGACCAATTAGTTCAGTTTAAGTTATAAAAATTATTTTAGTTAATTATATTAGTTTCGATGCCATTTCTATTTAGAATTATTAAGATCTATTAGCCATAGGTAAACTTACAGCAAAAAAATATATGTCACTTATGCTATGAAATTTTTTATGGAAGTTCCCTTACCATAATCATTTATGTTATAGGTTCATCCAATTAGCATTTTTGTGGCTAAATAGCACAATTATGAGAATTTTGATCTTATGCTATAATTTTAATTTTAATATAAGTGATAATTTATTATATCAAGCCAAAATCTTTTCTTAACCCATCAAAGATTCAAAATGGTAAGAAGCCAATGCTATTGAGTTGGAAGTATTTAAGAAAAATAAGATCTAGGTTTTGCAACAGCTTCCCTTTGTAAGAAACTAGTTGAATTTAAATAGGTGTTGGTTGGATTCAAATAGGTATACAAAATTAGGCATCGAGCATATGAAAACACATAAAGATATAAGGCATACCTTGCTACAAAAGGTTATACAGAAGTTAAGAAAGTTAATTTTATTAAAAATTTTACTCCTATTTCCAAGCTCAGCATTATCTATTGCTTACTTGTTGTGACAATAACTAAGAATTGATTGTTGAATCAGTTAAATATGACCTATGCTTTTCTTTATAGCAACTTACATGGAGAGGTATATATGTTGCCTCCACTTGAACTTTTACAACTTAATGATAATCAAGTTTGTAAATTATAAAAATCACTTTTAGTTTTCATCAAGCTTCATAAGCACTAGTTTGATAAACTTTCCATCATCTTGATCAATTTTGGATTTATCCAATCCAAAGGCGATCATTCCATATTTACCATGATTACTAAAAATTCGTTTAATAGAACCCTCATGTACGTTGATTATTTGATCTTTGTAGGCAATAATGTCACTCATTATAATAGCATTAAGCAATACCTTTAACAATGCTATCACATCAAAGATCCTAAATACTTAAAATGTTTTCTTAGCTTAAGGGTTACTTATTCATCTATTGCTGTTTTCACTTTGTCTATGCAAATATACATATTTGACATCTTATATGAACTTAACATATTAGGGTGTAAACTTTCTCATTTTCTTATGGCTTAATAATACAACCTTTTACTAAATGATAGCAAGCTTCTTGATAACCTAAGTTCTTATTATATGCTTATTGGTAAACTTATTTATCTTACAGTCACACAACCATACATAACATATTCAATTCACGTTTTTATTCAATGCATGCTAAGCCTACACCAAAATCATCTTGAAGCTACCGTTAAGTATTGCATTACTTGAAGTCTTCTCTAGTGAAAGGATTTTCTTCCCATTAATCAATGACTTACAACCATAGTCTTGAAAATTAGACCAAACTAATTAGTGAGACTAGTAAACCAATTGGTGAGCTAATCCAATTAAAGCTTCTAAGCAAAAAATTGATATGAATTAGTTATAATTAGTGTAAATTGATCATAAGTAGTATGAGCTAGCCAGAACTAATGAATGATATCAATTTTCTTAAAAATTTTTAAATAAAATAACTGAGATATAATACCTTTACATTTTCACATTAATAAAACTTATTTCATTTTTAAGTTATTTTTAATATAAATTATTATTATATCACTTATATTTTATTAGTATAAATATATATGTTAATAGAGTACATATACAATTTATGTTTTAAAAATTAAAATTGATTTAATATATGAATCTGTGGTTAAATCCATGAAGCAATGTACTATCTAATTTAATGATCAGTTTAATTTTAAAAATTATGCCTATAACTTGAAGGTTTTTACAATTCAAATTGGGCAAGCTGCCTTCTAACTAGGTGTTTAACAAATGGGTTTTATATTGAACTTAAAATTGCACCAATTTCTTAAAATTAAGAAATAATCACTTATTTCTCAATCACCTACAAGAATGAAATATAGGTCCACGATAGCAATTACAAGCAAATTAATATGGTTACATAATCTATTGTCAAATCTTACTATCATACATTTAAAACAAATTTAACTTTATTTTGATAATTAGGTTACTATATGTAGCTTCTAATCCCATATTCATGAATGAATGAAGCACATTGAGATAAATTGCCATTTACTCGAGATCAACTTGCTTATAATATTATCAGCACTCCCATATTTCTACTCATTAAAAACTTATAAATATATTCACAAAGCATTAGGGCAAATTAATCTTAGTCTTTAAAATGAAGGTTAGGCATATGTGAACTTTTTGCTCCAACTTAAAGAGGAGTATTAAAATAAGGAAATGCTAACCTCCATATTTTCATATAAAAATTAGTAACTTCTAATTTTTTAATTGAATGAAAAAATCTTTTTTAACATGAAAATAATGTAACAATTATAAATATTTAAGTAATTTTAATAAATAAACATACATTTAAAATATTTAAATTAACTTTACTTATTCTCTTATCTCTTATAACCCATTTTATAATGCAATAACTATTCTTTCTTCTCTTTATTTCCATCTTCTTCCCTTTCTCCAACTTCATGCCTCTAATCACATCTTTCTCTCTCTTTCTTCTTATTACAATATATTCTCTCTCCATCTATCTCCTTTTAATAAATGTATGTTTTTCCTATTTTTTAATTTTTTAAAAATAAAAGATAATTCTAGAAACTTTGAAATAAAAAGCTACCTAATTTTAAGATTAAATGAAAAGAGTTTCTTTTAGTATAACATAAAAAAATAGGTTGTATTGATATGAATTTTTACAAATTTTATGAAAAAGTATCATAAAATTTGTAACTTTTTCACAAGATTTTGCAACTTTGCTATACAGTATAAGTTATATGTGATGTAATTATTCATATAAAAGTTGTAACTTTATTTTTAAATCTCGCAACATAAAATAATGATATTGCAATACAAAAATTTTAGAAGTTATGAATTTTATGAAAAAGTTGTATAGAATTTATAATGGTTATATTGGTACACTTCATTTTAAATGTGTATTGAAGAAGTTCCTCTAAATTGAATAATTTGGATAACTTCTCAATTTATAGAAAATCTAAATGAACTTTTTCAAAGCTTCTAATTGTATAGAAATAGAATTTCCATGATAAGGGATAGATTTTGTAGGAAGATGGAAAATATATACACTAACTAATTTAAGAAATTGTTAGCAGTGATACAATAATATGAATATTCTTTATTATTCTACTCCTATTAATTAAAAGAATGATTTTTATCTAATTAAAAAATAATTTTACTAATAATATAAAGATTAAACATTTCTCCAGAAAGCTTATAACTTAAGTAGTATTCGATGTCCTGTTAAAGATTTTGTACCTTTTGTTACATTCAAATTTGACCCTTGATTTTTGTATATATGTATGTCTAGTGATTTAATTACTTTTACCATTACAAAAAAAAGATTAAACAATTCTGATAAAATATTTTTATATATTTTTATATTATATTATATTATAATTATAATATTCAATATGTTCATCCGTGCTTTCTATGGTGCATTTAAAAAATTTGCGGCCTTGGACCACTCCCCTGTCAACAAGTAGATAAAAGCTGGATGCAAAAAATTATAAACTTACACATTTACCCTAGATTTTGTTTTAAGGGCAGAAAAGGGGCCGTTGATGAAGTACTTTGTCCCTTTGCTCATGCCATGTGCAAGGTATACAAGCTATGTTTGGAGGGCATTTAGGGATCTTTGGTTAGGATAATCGGAAAAGGAAAAGGGAATTGCAGGATTTTATTTTCTTTATTTTTATTTGATTCAAAAAAAAATATTTTCTTTCTCTATTTTTCCTTAACGGCCTTTAATAGTATTACCCAAAATAAGAGAATGGTAATTTCCCTCAAATCTCAAATCTCAAATCCCAAATCCTTAAAGAATCTCATCCCTCATTATGGGTTTTGAGTTTATTATCTTCAATATGATG
This sequence comes from Sindora glabra, assembly GCA_020226215.1. Taxonomy (NCBI): domain Eukaryota; kingdom Viridiplantae; phylum Streptophyta; class Magnoliopsida; order Fabales; family Fabaceae; genus Sindora; species Sindora glabra. Next base: position 49,385,859 of record CM035230.1, on the reverse strand, counting down.
ATGATAATAATAATAATAATAATTTGTTATTATAAAATAAAAATAATTATTAAATAATTTTTTATAATAAAAATATAATAAAATTAATTAAGTAAAAATAAATAATCATATAATAGTTATTATAATAAATATAATAAAGTATTTAATAATATAAAAAATTAATGATATTAACAAAATATTAATAATTTAATCATAATAATAAAATAATAACTATTATTGTCACAAAAATAATAAATAAATAATATAGTAATATTTGAAATAATAAAAATAAAAATAAAATATTAATAATTAAAATTAAATAATTATGAAATTAATAATAGTAGCAAATATATAATATTTAATAAGATAAAAATAATTAATAATATTAATAAAATAATAATAAATATTAAAAATAATAATTAAATAAATAATAATTAATATTATCATGATGATATTAATTATTATTAAGATATTAATAATAGTTGAAATAATGAGAGTAATAATAAAAGTAATATTATAAGATAATAATAATTAATATTAAATAATTATAAAAAATTATAATATTAGTAAATAAAATAAAAATAATAAGATAATAATTGTAATAATTATAAGTAAATTTTTTAGTGTAATCATTGTTAATAAAATAAATTAAAAATACTTGATTTTTTTTAATATTTGAATCAAATAGTTTGGGTAATCATAAACTATTCATTTCCTTTCCCTTAATTCTTTTTTCCTAATTTGAACCAAATGACTCCTAGTTGATGTGGTAGAATTTTATTGTTGAGGTTTCAAGGGCTTGTTAAATAATTTATAAATTATACATAATTTATTAATAAAATAAAATTATTGTTAATTAAGCTTTGTATGATATAATTGATGGATAATTAAGTACTTAAGCCCAATATTAATAAAATGAGTATAGATTATATGATGAATAGAATTTATAAAGTAAATTATTTTATAAATAAGAATTTTTACCTTACATATTTTATGCTTTTGGATTTTGTGCTCTATCGAAAAAACTTAACTTAATCATAGACAAAGAGTGTGCTGAGGGAGGTAATCTCCTAAAATTCATTTTTTTTATATCAGGATTTGGGAGAATTAAGTATATTGATTTATATCATCCTTTGTAATTAAACTAATTTATAAATTTTTTCATGTTATAATTCAAAACTTACGAACGGGGATAATGAAGATTTCAAAATATATTCCTTCAGGGTTAAGTCAGGTGTGAGGGAGAGCAGGGGCTGGGTTCCCTGTCGGAGGAGCTTTGCATTGTGGCGGAGGACTGGAGGAGCTTTGTCCTTTGTTCGCCGTTCGTCTGGTCTGTGTCCTTCGATTATTTAGCATTAAAAAATAAATTTATTAATTATTGTTCACCTATATTGAGCATTAAAACTAAATATATAAATAAAATTTATCTATATTTATTTAAAGATCAAATTATATTAAAACAATATTAATATTCAAATTAAAAATGTATTCACAAATTAATTTACTCATATTATTTTTATTAATTATTGTTTAGAACAGAAACATAATCATTTATTTTATTTATTTTTTATTTTGTTGCAGATTTTCTTTTTCATGTAAATTTTTATAGTTTATAAGTAAAGTGTTAATGTCACTAACAAATATAAATATAATATAATAAATTTTTATCATAATAAAATATTATAAGCAAATTAATTTTTTAAATTAATTGAAATACTTAACTACATATATTTTTTAATTTATATTATTTAATAATTAATACAGTATTTTTCTTCGTTATATTTACTTTATTACATGTTTTCTTTCTTCTTATTTCAAGCGATTTCCCATAATTTAAAGGTAAAATGCTAGTGTTATTAAGAAATATAAATATAATATGATATATTATTATTTTATTACATAATAACAAGATTGAGCTTGGGAAAGAAAAATAGTATATAATTTATAAAATAATATAAGAGATAAAAATATCATACATACCTAAATAATTAAATCAAATTAATAACTTATTTATAATATATTTTAATAATTGTATAAAAACAAATAACGTAACTATTAATGTAAACCCTAATTATTAGAGTAAATAAAGTAGCAAATAAAATTTATTAATATATTAACTAATAAAGTAGAAAAATAATTGTAATATTTTAGCGTAAATAGCCAAAAAAAATTTACAACGCTAGTCAAAAGAAATTTCATTTAAAATTATATGATTTCATGAGTTGTGAGCTTTGCTATTTTCTACATCTTTCCGCCCAATCAATGCTCCACCAACGGTGTCAACAATATGGGTAAAGGCCTTATTTCACGATTACTTAATTGTATTCACAGTTATTTAATTTAATTAATTATTAATTGATAATTAATTATATTAATTTTTAAATAAAAATATTTAATAAAATTAATCATTTATGATTAATTGCTTGTATATAAAATAATAAATAATAATATAAATATATTTTATGAGTTATTTAAATTTTTTATTTTAATAATATTTTAATATTTTAAATTATATATTATTTAGTAGATTAATTTTTTAATAAGGTATTGTTATAATTTATTGTATATTAAATATTTCTTTAAAATTAAATTAGCATAATTTTTAAATTATTAAATTTCCTTTTAATAAATTAATATGAATGTTCTACGCTTTTTTTTTTAAAGAAGAACAAAACTAAAAATATCAGTATTAATTAGAAGTAAGCTAGCCTTTTTACACATAATTTATGAAATAACTAATTGAAGATGACAATATCATTAATATTTTCCAAATGATTTATTCAAAGGTAATCAATTATTTTCAAGATGCTGATATTACTAATTGTTAAATAGTAAAATTGGTTTATTAATAAGTTAATCAATCAATTTTGATTAAACTAGTCAAAAGTCATTGGGCAAACAAATCCAAAGTAAAAATATCAACATATGCTATTCAATATGTGTAAATTCTAGTTAAGCAATGAATTATTCTCTCATCATCGATGATTAATATTATTTCCCCTGAATCTTTACGATTCATGAACAACCACATCACCTAATGTTTTGCAACCTCTGGTATCAGTTATGCGTAAATAGTTAATATGTTAATTAATAATTAATAAATAAACTAATTACTGGTAAATTAATTAATTATATAAGAGGTATTTATAAAATTAATTATTAAAATAGTTAAAGTTATAAAATAATACAAAAAGATATATAAATAAAAATAGATATATAAATAAAAATCATTCACATTTATTTAAAATTAAATTTTATTAACACAATTAGGATGTTGAAATAGAAATATAATATCTAGTATTTAGTTAATTATATTTCATGAACTCACATATTCATTTATTTATATGATTTTATTTTATTATTATTTATAATAAAATTATATTTTATAATATTATATATTTATATATATATTTTTATATATTTATAATCTAAAATTAGAATATAATTATATTAAAATTAAATCAATTATATTTTATAATATCATATATTTATTTATTTACTTATTTATATTTGTTTGTCAAGGATTCAATATAAGAATATAATTACATAAAATTTAATTAATTATAATTTATGGCATTATATATTTATTTATTTACTTACTTACTTATTTTTGTTTAATTATTTCTATTAAATTTGTGAGAATAAGTTTGAAATGAAATGATGCATAAGTGTCCTTTTTTTTGCCTCTTTTTATTTTGCTAGAAAGAAATAACCATTAAAAGAGTATAATAAAAAAATAAAAAATATGAAAAAAATAAAGGACTAGAAACAAATTATTAAAAAATATTTAGATTTATATTATGAAGGATATGAATTAGAAATTAATTAAAATAAAAATATATTTAAAAAGAAAATAACTTCTAAGTTATAAGTTATTGAAGATAACTTATTAAGACTCTATTTCACTTAAATAACTAATAAATTAATTTATAATTGATAAATTAATTAATTATATAAGAAGTGTTTTGCATAATTATTAAACAAGTTAAAATTATAAAATGATATAAAAGAATATATTATAGAAATAAATATATAAATTAAAATAATTCTTATTTATTTAAAGATTGAATTATATTAATACAATTATGGTATACAAAATAAAAATATAAAATTTAATATTTAATTAAATGCAATTTATAAATTCATATATTTATTTATTTGTATAAATTTTATTTTGTTATTTATAACAAAATTATAATTACTTAAAATATAACTAATTATATTTTATGACATTACATATTTATTTACATACATATTTTTATATGTTTATAATTTAAAATTAGAATATAATAATATTAAAATGAAATTAGTTATATTTTATAATATTATATATTTATATTTCAGAATATTATATGTTTATTTATCTATTTATTTTTGTTTATCAATAGTACAGTACAAATTAAATTACTTTATTAAAAAATATTTAGATTTACATTATAAAAGATGGATGTTGTAAATTAATAAAAAGAATAATAATAAATTTAAAAAATTTGAAAAGATAATAATTAATAAGTTACAAACTAGTCAAAGTCACTTATTAAATTAGAATTTATTTATTTTTAGTATACAAAATGCCTTTAAAAATTAACTTATATCTTATTGATTTAGCTTATAAATTATAATAAATTATTTATGATAACTCATAAGTTATAAGTTAATGTACAATTTATTAATAAATTAGAATTTCTTAATAAATTAATGTGCAAAACACATTAATTTTATCTCTTTTGCCAATTGCCGGTAAATATCTATATCTATTTGTCTTTTCATCTGTAACTAACCTTTTATCTCGTTATCATAGGTATCAAAGTTTATAGCTGAATTTGAGAGATCATCATATCATATATAATTATATTTTATATATGTATTTTTTTTTTTTTAACTTTCCGTATGTATGTATACTAATTATGAGTGAACGAAACATCATGTAATTTTCTGATCATGTTTTATAGTTTATTTGGTGATTTGGTGAAGGGTTGGTGAAAGCGAATTTTGATTGTTTTTACATAGTTTAATCTATACACATAATTATTTGATGATTATTTATTATTATTATTACATAATTTTTTGGTCAAAATTTATTGTTACATAATTTGATTCTATAATTTAATTCATAATAAATAAAATAAACTTTAAATTTTATAGTTTTATTAGTAGATATTATATTTATATTTTTAAAATATTTCGAATTCAATTAAATTATTACTCACATTATGATATCTGTGCACATACAATAAATAAATTAGTCCTTATTTGATATAATTAAAAACGATGATTTATTCCATTTTCAATTTTTTTAGAGTGGCATTTTTATTTTATTTATAATTATTATTATTTTAATTATATTTGTACTATTATGAAATCTATCAAATTTAGCAATGATTTTACTAGAATTCATTTCATTTGATTTAAAATACATTATATAAAAAATTAGCTTACAACTAATGTGATACATGATTTTAATTAATTCTAATTTATATTGATATTAATTTACAATATACATTAAGATTTTTAAAATTTAAATTTTAAAATATTCAAGTGATTAATGTAAATTTTGTTAATATATTTTTATCCATAAAATAATTATATAATTAGTAAAATTAAATTCAAATTAAGTAAGTGGATTTATTATATTTCTTTTTAAGTCATTACTATTACTGTTTGATAATATTGTCATATTATTGTATTATTATATTGATAGTGATCATTACCATAGTTGGGGTACATTTATGATTAAATATTAAAATAAATTAAATTCAAAGAATAATATAAAATTAAAAATACAAAAAGAAAATAATATTTATTATCTAAAATTAAATGTATACGTCTCCCTTCATGATTTTTATATGAATGCAAAGATTAATATATAATTAAAAAATAAATATTGTCTAATTTATTGAATATAAAAAAGCATCAAAAGCAAAATTAAATTACTCCAAAAGTACTAAAGTTGTAAATATAATAAAAAGACATTGTCGATTTCCCTTTTAATAATATTCTTAATTTTGTTATATGACATCTAAGAACTAATTAAATTCGTAATTGGTGTAATATCAAAAATATTATCAAATACTCTTTTTAAAGGTCAATATGAGGGCTAATCAAAGTTGCAATCTATATTATCACAAATGATAGAAATTATGTCATGTATAAAAAAAATTAATGATTATAAATGTTTTTAAAAATTTTAAATTTTATTAATATATAATCAATGGCTATAAAATGCAATAATATATTATTAAATTTAAAAAATATTTAATCATATCTAATTTTTATATAAATTGCAAATCAATAATTACAATATGATCAAATGACCATATTATAAATTAATTGCAAATCAATGATATTAATATACTATTAATTCTAAAAGCATGTCTTGCAATAGTTTACTTTTTATCATCTATATAAAAACATATTATTATAAAGGATAGTTCTTTAATACCTAATATTAAATTCAAGATATCAATACCTTGACTGATACATCAATAGTATTTTGACAAGTGAATTTATATTTATAATTTTATATTTATTAAAATCACTAAAACCTACTCTTACAAGTTAAAAATTTATTAATAAAATTTATAAATTTGACCCTAGTTAAACAAATATTAAAATTATCAAATTAGAACATATTTATACCGTCGCATTTAAGTTTATAAATATTTTATGTACATATTATTGTAATATTTGTAATAAGTATGCATAAGGCTTAATTTTATAATATTATAATTTTTTATTTATAAGTATTTAATTACTTATAATTTTGATTGTTTGATACTTTTTTTTAATTTCTAAAAATGTATATTCAAAAATTATTACTCAATTGTTACATAAATACCTTTAAATACTATTTATTTATCTTTTGTCAAAATTATATATTTGCTAGCACCCTTAATATACTGTAATATTCAAATGTTGTTAGTGTTGTGTTTATGAATTTTTTCTTAATATTTTGAATATAATTCTATTATAGAAAATTAAATATGTTTTGTTATCCAAAAAATAATTATTTTATCCTATAATATATATTATTTTAAATATAATATATAATATATTTATTTATTTTTAAATATAGTACTTGTATCATATATTTAGTTCTAAACCCACACATTTTTTTGGATAATAAAAATAATATCACATAAGATTTATTTATTTTTTCAATAAGTTGTCAATAACCCTCTATCAATAAACCTTTTAAATTAGACTTTAAAGTTTTTTAATTTTATTTTAGTCTCAAAGTATTTTTTTAATAAATTAATAGTTAAATAAAAAATAATTTAGGCTAAATTTTTTTCTCTATACAAATTTAAAAATTTCTTGCTTCAAATGTTTATTTGTTCTCTCTCTTTTTAATTCACACACACATTTTTTTAAAATTTATATTTGTACTTCAACTTAAAAGTACATAATAAATTAATAATTTTATAAAATTAGATAATAAATTAATTATTGTAAAAAATTAATAAAAAATTATTATTCATTATTTAAACATTTCATGAAATAAAAAATTACTTTTCAAAAGACCACTCATTTGTATTAAAACAAATGCATATAACACTTAATACTTCTATATTAAATAAAGAAAATTATTCCAAAAAATTGCAAAAGGCTATATACTATACTCTTAAATACTTTATTTTAATTATGTTATTGGCAATATTATTTTTTCAATAATAAAATCTTTATTTAATATAAATTTGTTGAAGAAAATATAGTTATATATACAATATACTAAAATTATATTTAGTTAATTTTAGAATCCTTTCCATTTTAAATAATTAAATTTTTTTAATAAAAATCATGCTATTATTATTTTTAATGTAATATAATATTTTTTAATTTTTATTCTTTTAAATTATTTAGATTTATATATAAAATCCAACACTACCAAGAAATTGTTAGTAAAGAACTAACTTATATACATACATACTTACTTTATATATATATATATATATGTTCCACATAAAAATTAGAGATTAAAAAATACAAGTGATTTATTATTATAATTTTGACTTAATACAAATAGTCAATTTTTGGACTTAAATACATTAAATTATTAATTGTATTTTCTTTCTTGATGCTAATCTCTATTTTCTTTATAATTTTACACCTTATGAGGAAAAAATAATTTCATCTCATTTATTTCTTTATTTTATGTTATATAAAAATGATTAATAATAATAAATTAAATTAACAAAATAAGTATTTTATTTGAGATAATATATATATTTAAAAGCTTGTATTTAATATAATTTACAAGATGAGAAAAATTAAAAAGAAATGCACATATTATATTTTTATAAGTATAGGCATAACACTTTAATTTTTGAATAAAAGTTAGTTAACATATTTTAAACACGTTTAAAAAATTTAATTATAGATATATATAAGAAAAATAATATGTAAAGTATCATTTTTTTAAAGTATTAATATATATTAGATTTTTTATTGAAAATAATTCTAAAATTTATTACAAAATTGAATATTATAAAAGATTTTATTGTGTATTAATGTGTTAGAAATAAGTGAACAAAATTATTCAAGAAAAAATAGGAGAAGAAATAAAAAAACTAGCTTCATAAAGTAAAAGTTTATATTTTTAATTTATTAACTATTAACTATATTTTATATTTTTAAAATGATTATGTGATAATTTTTTTAAAATATTTTAATTTTAAAAGTTTTAAATTACAATGTATTATAAATAAACTTAGATTAATAATCATTAAATTAGGTTTATTATATAGTGAAGAGGTATAAAAATATACATATAAATTAATATAAATAATTTACTCAAATTACTTATTTTAAGTTATGGGTAGATCTAAAATTAAAAAAAAATTTATAGTTTAAAATAGAAATATCATATCATTGACTTTTTACCTATTAAATAAATATCCTAATTATGAATGTTAACGATTCATTTTAATATCATTACAATCTAATGATTCTTATTTTATCATAAAATTAAGGTATCAATACCCAAACTTTTAGTTTGAGTATGTTAGAATTATCCTATTATAAATTACAAAAAAAATATGATCACATTGTGACTAAGGAAAAGAAGTTAGGAAGACTATTCCAAACATCTTAGCAACTGAAACAAACTCCACATAACCTGATTGTATGTAAACTTGCTTCTTCAATTTATCAAGAAAATACATGAAATTTTTTTGAATAAATAAAAAGTTCAAGTGAAATAGGAAAAAAAAAAGAGAGAGTATAGGCACATTCCTTTCTTGTAAGGTTATATATAATTTGATTGATTGTTAAAAATGAAAGTTCAACTGTTTAGAAAATATATAAAAATTAGAAAATATAATAAATTAAGAAAATGGATTAAAGAAATTATGAAAACATAATAAATAAAGGAAAGAAATTATGGATATCATTTCAAAGAGAAAGAAAAACTTAGTAAATTAAATACAGAAATAAAAGAGAATATGAAAATATAATAAATGAGAGAAAGAAATTAAATTTTTTTTCTCAATTTAATATAAATTATTATATATAAATAAAAGATTCAATCATAGAAAATACAGTAAATTAGGAAAAAAGATTAAAGAGATTATTAAAAGATAATAAATAATAAAAGAAATTAGAAAAAATTATTTTAGAAAATAAGAAAATATATAAAAAAATTTAATAAATCAAGAAAATAAATTAGAGAGATTATAAAAATTAAAGAAATGATGGAAAGAAATTAAGAATTTTTTTCAATTTTATGTAAATTGTTATAAATAAATGAGAGATTCAATTCTTACACATTGATTATGCAACTATGACTCGTTATAACACAATATTTATTAGGAAGTGTTTAATTACATGAGTACAATTCATTGGAACACAATATTCATTGAGAGGAGACAATAAATTGACATATAGCAAATTAAAATAATGATACTTGTAATAAAATAAGGTAGTAAACATGATCATTAATATATAACATATAGATTTACTTTCTTTCCAATATTATATTTATTATGATACAATCAAAATTTATTTTTAATTAATTTTAATATATTTTTGAATACATTTTAAATAAAAGAATTTATTTATAAATGAATTAAAATTATTATTTTTGACAAAAAATTTTAAAATAAATTTTATGGTATCTTAAGAGCTTCAAAATATATAATTAAATAATTTTAATTTAATCATAAAAATTATTAAATTATAATTATTTAATTATATTCATTAAAAATATATAATTTTGATTAAATAATTTTAATTTAATGATTTCAAAACTTATTATGTTATTCCAAATTTTGAAACTTTAAAAGTATCATAATAAATACTAGTTTTTAAATGAGTTATAATCATTTCTATTGAAATCAAATTAATTTTAAAGAAAATTTTAATGGCAAACGAAGTGTAATAAAAACTATGAGAACATAGTCAACCAAAAAAATATAAAAAATGTATTAATAGGCAATTTAATCGAAAGGCGCAGGATTAATCGCACAATTAATATTTAATCTTTTTATCCATAAAGGAAAAATACGTGACTTTTTAAAATTTCAAAACGCGCATATCATCATCTCCGTTCAGAGAACCTGCAATCCAACGGTTGTGAATAACCAAAACCAAGTAAACGACCAAGTCGCCGAAGGACTTGGAGTGGGGCATCTAAATTTGAAATTTTTTCCAAGAAATTAGAGGAAAAAACGATTTATTAATTAATGGAAGGATCTAGAAACCCTAGTGAACCCACCTTTTATAAACCCTCATTCTCTTCATTTCCCCTCGTTCATCCCTTCCGAGTCTGCTCTCAGTACTCCCTGCCGTTTTCTCTGTCCGCAAACCCTAATTCTGAAGCAGTTGATAGAGCGATAATGGCAGAGACTGAGACGTTTGCCTTCCAGGCTGAGATCAACCAACTTCTCAGTCTGATCATCAACACATTTTACAGCAATAAGGAGATTTTCCTTCGCGAACTCATCAGCAATGCATCTGATGTAAGATCTCCATGTGATAAACTATTTGTGTTTTTTTTATTGTAGATTTGCCCCATTGTTCTTGATCTATGTGAATTTTTTGATGAACTGGTATTACTTGTCGAGGTTCCTGGTACATGTTGCGGTATTTGGTTTGATTTGCTATTTTTTTATTCAATGTTTGGGGTTGTACGACCTATCAGTAAGTATTTTTCATGTGAACTGGTTGTTTTAATTCTTTTTTTTTTGGGATTTAATGGGTTTTTATGGTAATTTATACTTTTGCTTGTTGTTAACTAATTATAAATCATTTTAGTTTATGGATTTAATTGATGTGGTTGCAATATGTGGGTTTCGTGCTCTAGGCATTTATTTTTCCCGTTGTTCTGTCTAACGATAATTATGTGTCTTGCTGTGAGATTAGAATTAGATCGTTTACCTACTTAATTTGAATAACTGCTATAATGATTTCATTGAGGGGCCGTTTGGTTGAATCAGAGATAAAAAAATGAACCGATGAAGGGAGACGGGGAGAAACAGGAAGAAGGGGGATGAGAAAAGCAATCGATTGTTTTTAATTTATTTTACTAATAATCATTATATTATATTAAAAAATAAAATTTCATTTGTAATTATTATTAAATTAATTATCATAATTATTTTTATATTATTTACTAATATTATAATTTTTTAATTATTTAATATTAGTTAATATCTTATTAATATTTTTTCAATCATTGTTTTTATTATTTCTATTATTATTATCTTAATAATAATTAATATCATTCTAATAATATTTTTAATATTTATCATATTTGTTATTTTATTATTTTTTAATTATTTTGGTGGTGTTAAATATTATTTTCATAATTATTTAATTTTAATTATTAATATTTTATTTTTATTCCTATTATTTCATTTATCACAGCATTATTTATTTGTTGATTTTTATGTAATTATGATAGTTATGATTAATATTTTATAATAATTATTTTATTTTTACTTATATTATTATTTTATAATTAGAAATTATTATTATTTATTATTATTGAAGATGATAAATTCAAATTTAAAAATGAGAGAATTGGATTCCTGGGAAAATGGGGAAAGAGAACCAGGAATGAAATCCCTCCATTTCATGAATCAAACAAAAATAAAGGAAATGAAATCCTATTCTTGATTACCCGCAATCAAATAGCTCTTGAATGTATTCAACTTTATTTTATTTTTTTCCCCACTGGTTTGTGGTCTCAGCTTGCATTCTGTAATTGTTTAACAGGCTTTGGACAAAATCCGTTTTGAGAGCTTGACAGACAAGAGCAAGCTTGATGCTCAACCAGAACTCTTTATCCACATTGTTCCCGACAAGACAAACAACACCCTGTCTATCATTGACAGTGGTATTGGCATGACTAAGGCTGGTAAGATTGACCAGTTTTATTAATTTAACTGGGATTAAGTGTCATATTTCTGATCAATTTATTCTGATCAATGTTTTATACTGTTAATTGTTTCTGATTATTAATGTATGTTATATTTATCCAGATTTGGTGAACAACTTGGGTACCATTGCAAGGTCTGGAACCAAAGAATTCATGGAAGCCCTTGCTGCTGGTGCTGATGTTAGCATGATTGGTCAGTTTGGTGTTGGTTTCTACTCAGCTTACCTTGTTGCTGAGAAGGTCATTGTCACCACAAAGCACAATGATGATGAACAGTATGTTTGGGAGTCCCAAGCAGGTGGATCATTCACTGTCACCAGGGATAATTCTGGTGAGAACCTTGGCAGAGGTACTAAGATCACATTGTTTCTGAAAGAAGATCAGCTTGAGTACCTTGAAGAGCGCCGTCTCAAGGACTTGATCAAGAAGCATTCTGAGTTCATCAGCTATCCTATTTCTCTCTGGATTGAGAAGACAACTGAGAAGGAAATTTCTGATGACGAGGATGAAGAAGAAAAGAAGGAGGAGGAGGGTAAAGTTGAAGAAGTAGATGAAGAGAAGGAGAAGGAAGAAAAGAAGAAGAAGAAGATTAAGGAGGTTTCACATGAGTGGTCTTTGGTGAACAAGCAGAAGCCCATCTGGATGAGGAAGCCTGAGGAGATCGCAAAGGAGGAATATGCAGCCTTCTACAAGAGTCTCACTAACGACTGGGAGGAGCATTTGAATGTCAAGCACTTCTCAGTTGAGGGTCAGCTTGAGTTCAAGGCTATCCTCTTTGTTCCCAAGAGGGCACCTTTTGATCTTTTCGATACCAGAAAGAAGCCTAACAACATTAAGTTGTATGTTCGTCGTGTCTTCATTATGGATAACTGTGAGGAATTGATTCCTGAATATCTTGGCTTTATCAAGGGTATTGTGGATTCTGAGGATCTTCCACTCAACATCTCTAGAGAAATGCTTCAGCAAAACAAGATCCTGAAGGTCATCCGGAAGAACCTGGTGAAGAAGTGCATTGAGCTCTTCTTTGAGATTGCTGAAAACAAGGAGGATTACAACAAGTTCTACGAGGCTTTCTCAAAGAACTTGAAGCTTGGTATTCATGAGGACTCCCAGAACAAGACAAAGCTTGCTGAGTTGCTCAGGTATCACTCTACTAAGAGTGGCGATGAGCTGACTAGCCTTAAGGGACTATGTGACCAGAATGAAGGAAGGCCAGAATGATATCTACTATATCACTGGTGAAAGCAAGAAGGCTGTTGAGAACTCCCCATTCCTTGAGAAGCTGAAGAAGAAGGGATATGAGGTGCTTTTCATGGTTGATGCTATTGATGAATATGCCGTTGGTCAGTTGAAGGAATTTGAGGGCAAGAAGCTGGTGTCTGCTACTAAGGAAGGCCTGAAACTTGATGAGAGCGAGGATGAGAAGAAAAGGAAGGATGAACTTCAGCAGAAGTTTGAGGGTCTGTGCAAGGTGATTAAGGATGTCTTGGGTGACAAGGTTGAGAAGGTTGTTGTGTCTGATCGTGTAGTTGATTCTCCCTGCTGTCTCGTAACCGGTGAATATGGCTGGACAGCAAACATGGAGAGGATCATGAAGGCACAGGCCTTGAGGGACAACAGCATGGCTGGATACATGTCGAGCAAGAAGACAATGGAGATCAACCCTGAGAATCCCATCATGGAGGAGCTGAGGAAGAGGGCTGATGCTGACAAGAATGACAAGTCTGTGAAGGACCTTGTCCTGTTGCTGTTCGAGACTGCTCTTCTGACTTCTGGGTTCAGCCTTGATGATCCCAACACCTTTGGTAACAGGATTCACAGGATGTTGAAGCTGGGGTTGAGCATTGATGAAGATGCCGGTGATGGTGATGCTGACATGCCCCCATTGGAGGATGCTGATGCTGATGCTGATGCCGAGGGAAGCAAGATGGAGGAAGTTGATTAAGCCTTAAAAAAATTGGCTAGTATTACGATTTAGTGGTGGTTTTAGGGATGATCTATTTTTGAACTTATTATGCTATTTATTTTTTAAATTTTAATTTTGCGGACAGTATTTTGTTGCAACTAGATACATTTGCTTGGCGTTTTATCTAATAGGATTTTATGCTACATGTGTAGTTTTTTCTTCTCGAGTGCCTTAGCGTTGCTGATTTACGATGATTGGTTTTGCGTCGAATTGTTTCTATTGTTGCAGGTAGTTTTAATATGCCAGGGTTTAGCGTGGTGATTGCGAAACTCATCAAAAATTTTCTGTCCTTAAAATTTAGTTCTTAACTTCTGACTTTGTTTTCTTCGTTGTCGATGACATATTCTCAATTTCTGCACCTTTTTAAGTCATTACGACCCTAGGCATCTGCGTGCTATACCAAAATGTTCACAATCAGAACGGTTTCAGGTCCACCTAAGACTACGTGGCATATGGTTGAATTCTGAAGAGAACGGCAAATAAGAGGATAAAAAGAAGGGAAAAAAAATCGAGAGTATAGTGGAATAATAAAAGGGCAGGGGTGAAAACTTAAGGAAATCTCTATTTCTGTCTAATTATTAGTTCCCAGTTTTTCGGCAGCCCGCTGATTCTCGTGCTTTTGCTATACGTCAACTTTAGGTAAAAAATTTTCCGCCAAAATGCCTAAGTGACTTCTTTTTCATTTATGTTCTTACTTTTACTTCTTTTTGTATTTTATTTTGTTAGTTTTTGAAAAGTTATTATTACTGATAATCAGTATTAACAATAAAATAATAATCAATATTAATAATATAATTATTTTTAAAATTTATTTCTCAATTTTATCACTTCTTTAACCTTAAATTGTTTTTTGTGCAAATAAGATTAATTTAATAGGTTATAGCAAATATATACTTATTATAGAAATATTTAAAAAAATTATAAATTTAGTTTAATCAAATTAACTATATATTTTATTTTAATTTTTATTATGTTTGAATTTTTTCTTTTTATTTATTTTATTAATTTTTATGTCTGCTTCTATTTTATTATTTACAATTCAAATATTAATGTTATTAAGTAATATAAATATAAGATGATATATTTTATTTATATCACAAATGTTTTTATATGATTTAAAATTTCAATTGAAAATATTAATTAAATTAATTAATTACAATTTTATTTTGTAATAAAAATATTTAAAAATTAAAATTAATTGTTCTAATTTTGTCAATATTCTCTTTCTTTGTTATTTCTATCCACTTATTCTCTCTCTCTTTGTTATTTCTATCGACTTACAGTTCATATTTCTATCGACTTACAGTTCAAACAACGCTAAGTAATTCATAGATAGAATAATACATTTTTTATTATAAAATATTTTGAATATGTTAAAGATTATATTTAGTTCAATTGATTTATTAAAAAATTATATTTTTAACTTTTAATATTTTACAACTCAAGCACTCTTTTTTGTTATTTTTATTTATTTATAGATATTTTTTATTTTTATGACTACTTTTTTATTTACATCCCAAATACTAATATCATGAAGTATTATAATTATTAAATGATATATTTTATTTGTAATAAAAATATTATTAAATTAAAATTCTAATATAATCTATATTAATTAAAAATAATTATATACTATTTGAATAAAAATAAGTTAAAACTTTGATATAGCCAGTACCATTGAATTAATTTATTGAGCATTCAATTTTTTAATAGAAATGTTTAAAATTAAAATTTAATTTATTTGCATTATGTCAATCTTTCTTGATATCAAATTTAAATTACTATATTTTAATTTAAACATACACAAATTAGAATATTTTATATCTCACACACCATTTCTCTCTCCTTTGTCTTCTCCATTGCATTTTTTCTTCTATTCATTCTTATTTTTTTACAATTTAGAAACCATTAAATATTATTCATAGAACAACAAAGTCTATTTTTTATTTATTATAAAAACGATTTAAATAAAAATATTTTATTTAATTGAATAATTTACTCACATATTCTCCATTTTTTACTCCGTTTATTTTATAACACATGCAGTCTCTTTTCTTTTTATTTACTCAATTACATATATTCTCTTTTTTTTTTCAATTTCCACTCTTATTGTTTATAGTTTTAACGTTAATATTATTAAATAATACACATTACATGATATATTTATTTTTATTATAAAATATTTTAAATAAGCTAAAATTTTAATATAAAAACATTGATTGAATTAATTAATTGCTTAATTTTTCATAAAGCATTAAAAAATTTAATTATTTAAATTTCTCAACATTTTATTGATATCAATTTTCAAGTATTATATTAATTTTTTGAAATTTTAATATAAAAAATATTAATTGAATAAATTAATTATATATTCTATTTTAATAAAATGTATAAAATTTAAAATTAAAATTTATTTGATTAAAATTTGTCAACATGTGCAAGACATTAAATTTTAAATGCTATATTTCAAATTAACCACACATTAATTAGGATTTTATCAATGTTTTAAAGTTTAAACACTGTCTTTTATTTCATTGCATGTTTTTCTTTTGATATATTTGATTTTTTATTTATAATATAAATAATAATATCACTAAATAGCATAGTATGATACTATATTTCATTTTTATTATATAAATATTTTACATAAGTTAAAATTTTATAGAAGAAATATTAATTGAATGAGATTCTTACCGTTCTTGTCTACCTCATACTGCATACTTTTTTCTTTTATGTATACTCTTTTTATGTATCCTCTTCATATTGCATACTTCTTTTTCTTTAAGTAGTATAAATATAATAAAATATATTTTATTTTTATTATAAATATTATTAAAATATTAAAATTTTAATATAGAAAGTACTAATTGAATTAATGAGTTATATATGTTTTTAATAAAAAAATAAAGGCTAAAATTAATTTTTATTTAAATTTCATCAACATTTGCATGATATCAATTTTAAATGTTAAATTTTAAATTAAAAATATATCAATTGTAAAGATTTTACAGCTTAACTAACATTTCTTTTT
This sequence comes from Sindora glabra, assembly GCA_020226215.1. Lineage (NCBI taxonomy): Eukaryota > Viridiplantae > Streptophyta > Magnoliopsida > Fabales > Fabaceae > Sindora > Sindora glabra. The sequence goes on along the minus strand of CM035230.1, from coordinate 49,368,504 downwards.
ATTTATTTTATTGTATATTTTTCTGCTTATATGTTATGGTTTAAACATTAATATCATTAAATAATATAAATATAATATAATCTATTTTAATTATTAAAAATTAATTTTTAATAAGTTAAAAATTTGATAAAAAATTAACTAAATGAATTAATTATATATTTTATTTTTAATGAAATTATTTAAAAATCAAAGTCAAGTTACTTATTTAAAATTTGTTAATATTTTTTTGGTATCACTTTTCAAGTGATTTATCTAAGATTAAAAATATATTAGTTGGGATTTTGTCAGGATTTGAATTTTTTTTTTATGTCTGCTCTTAATGTTAACGATTCGTAAGTTTAACTATATCACTAATTGGTTTAATTATGATATAATAATTTTTTTATTACAGTAAATTGAATCACAGTGTTGCTTCTTGAACTTCCTTTCAAAAAGGTGTTAATACTAATCTTTATTTTAAAGAAATGTCAGTTTTATGAATTATTACTATTATATTTTCAAAATACCCATTTTTTAATCATGAAGATGCAGTCGTGGATTAAGAATTTTGCAAGGACATAACTCCTTAATTAATTAACTAATTTTTGCATATAATTACATGTTTTAATTCATCTTTCCATGATCTTTTTATAAAAAATAAGAAAATTTAGGTTCAACGGGGTCTATTGGCAAAAAACATGTAGATTTAACTCAAAAATTTGAATGACCATAACTCTGTACTCAACTATTCATTTTGGATTTTTTTTTTATTTCATGAAATTTTTTTAGATCTACATGTTTGCAAGATGCATTTGGTTAGCAAAAAAAGGATTTTTTTCAATGACTTTTCTTAATTTTTTTTATTTCTATTATTTTTCAACTTTGATATTATTTTTGTCAATTCAAATCTCATACTAAACTTTTGCTCCCCCAATTCTAATAGTGCCATAACGGTTTTCTTAATAAATAAAATTACTAAATAATAATATATTACTGTTTGCATAATAAATAATATGTAAATAGTAATATATTATTATTTTATCTTCAAATAGCAACATTGATAAAAAATTTAAAATAAATGAATAAATCAAGTTTCATTAATTAAATTGTAAAAAAACAAGATGTTATTATTTCATTTCCAAATAATAACATTGACTAAAAATTTAAAATAAGTTAATAAATCAAGTCTCATTAATAATTAAACTGTTAAAGAAGAAAGTACTACTGTTTCATTTCTAGATAATAAAATGTTATTATTTTAAATAGTAATATTAATAAAAAAATTTAAAATAAATAGATAAATTAATTTTCATTAATAATCAAATTGTTAAATAAAAAGATGTTATTATTTCATCTTCAAACAATAATATATTATTGTTTAGTTTCAAAATAGTAATATAAACTAAAACTTAAAATAAACGAATAAATTAAGTCTAATTAAAGATCAAACTATTAAATAAAAGGATGTTACTATTCTATTTCCTAACAGTAATATGTTACTGTTTAATTTTAAAATAGTAATATCGATTAAAAATTTATAAATAGATAAATTAAATTTCATTAACAACCAAACTGTCAAAGAAGAGGGTATTACTATTTAGTCTCAAATTAGTAACATCAATAAAAAAATTAAAATAAATAAATAAATCATATCTCATTAAATATCAAACTATTAAATAAGAAGGTGTTATTATTTCATCTCCAGACAATAACATATTATTGTTTGATTTCAAAATAATAATGTCGAACAAAAACTTAAAATAACATATTATTGTTTGGTTTCAAAATAGTAACATCGACTAAAAACTCAAAATAAATGAATAAATCAAGTCTTATTAATAACTAAACTGTTAAAAAGAGGTTGTTACTATTTCATTTCCAAACAATAACATCAACTAAAAATTCAAAATAAATGAATAAATTAAATCTTATTAAAAATTAAATTATTAAATAAGAGGGTATTACTATTTCGTCTCCAAACAATAACATGTTATTGTTTAATTTTAAAATAGTAACATTGACTAAAAAATCAAAATAAATGGATAAATCAAGTTTCATTAACAACCAAACTACTAAAGAAGATGTTACTACTTCATCTCCAAATAGTAACATCAATAAAAAAACTTAAAATAAATAGATAAATTAAATCTCATTAACAATCAAATTACTAAAGAAGAACATGTAATTATTTAGTCTCCAAACAGTAACATGTTATTATTCAGATAGTAACATCGACTAAAAATTCAAAATAAATGGATAAAGCAAGTCACGTTAACAATCAAATTATCAAAAAAGAATATGTTACTATTTAATTTTCAAATAATAATATGTTATTATCCATACAATAATATATTACTGTACATCAATCTAAAATTTAAAATAAATAAATAAATTAAGTTTCATTAATAATTAAACTTTTAAAGAAGAGTATATAGTAGTATAGAGATTAAACAGTACTGTTTAGAGACTAAACAATAATTCATATATGATAATTATTTTTTTTTTAAAAAAAAAGAGAGACTATTTTGTTATTTTATATAAGATTCTATGTCTCCAAATTTTTATTTATTTTTACTTTTATTTTAACTAAAAATTTATTTTAATCCCTAAAAATTAAATTTTTATTAATTTTATTTATAATTAAAATTTTATACTAATTTAATTTTGATAAAATTAAAAATTTTATAATTTTAATTCTTATAAGTTCTTAATCTTTTATTTTTATTTTTATAAAATTAAAAATTCTTCAATTTTAATATATGACAAAAAAATTTTACTTTAGTACTTTTAGTCTTTTTAAAATATATTGTAAATATTTCATTTTATCTCTTAAATATTGTAGTAAATTTCCATACGTGAATACACTTAAATAAATAAAAGTGGGCATGTGATACCAGGTAATAAATTATAATAAACAGTACTAGCTTGTTTTTTTTTTTCCAAAAAAAAAAAAAAAAAGCTAGCTATCATGCTTGTTGCGGGGGGATCTATAGCACAAGACCAAGTCAGACAAAATTAAGAGCTGCGGCTAATCTCGTGAATCGTGATGCAAAAGAATCAGATTCTTGCCAAGAAAAATTATCAAAATTTTATAGTAAATAAAATAAAATAATTGTACATAGAGATACAAATCACCAAAAAGATTATCAAAACCAGTACAACCAGTATCGGGAAAAGAAAGCCAGTAATTCTGGTGACATGGCTGTAAACTTTTGAACATGCAGCAACATAAGACCAGTTTATAAAACTCACGCTAAGCACGTGACTTTCCAGTTCCTTGCACAAGAAAAATAATTAACAGAACCATCTGAAAACCTAGCTGAAACTTTAGTTTGAGGTAAAGGGTAACCACAATGGCATTTGCAAAGCTGGAGGGATTAATAAATGAAATGCATACTGGGAAAGTTCAAACACTAATAAATATGAATCCACCATATCAAATGTCTTCATCTCCAAAGCTATTAACCAATTCAAGGCAACCAAAGCTTTCCTGCTATGTCCCTTTTTACAAAAAATGTAGCCCTGAAGCAAGCTGCAGACAAATTGATCGATTTAAATACTTAAGCTTCAAGTATCGTCCACTTGGGAGTGAAACACAAAACTTGGGAATGTTGTGGTGATGTCCCTGGTCACATGCAAGAAAAAAATGGTGTCAGATAAGAAGAAGAAGATCTTAGAAGTTTACTGCATGTATATGATATTTTCATATATGGAAATGCAAATGCAACCAGTCATTGCTGAACTTCACAGCGAGATGTTTAGAAAGAAAAAGATTCTTGTACAATTCCACAAATAAACAGTAGAAGGATGCATGCTGTACATCATACATAGGCATACAAGCCAACGCGTTGATCTTGATTCCGTTGAATTGATCATTTTCTTTTTGTCCTACTATTTCACTTTAAATTACTAGAAAACAATTTAGTTTTCTTAAAAGGACAAATGCAAAATTCTACACCTGAAGAATCTCATCTACAGCAGACTTTCATAATAAGTGATAACATCGAGATATCGAGAGTCATACTTTAGAACGATTACTAGAAACATAAAATTATATTCTAGGCATTACTTGAGATATTGAAGAGTCATGTTCTTCAGAAGTGATGGATGCCGCAAAACAAGGCTTCTCCACTCTTCCTTGTCAATCTTGCCATCGTGTTTTGTGTCTGCTTCCTCGAAAGTCTGAAACATTTTGAAAATATATTGTGAAACTATTCTGTTAAATCCTCAAAATGAAAAAAAATAAAATAAAAAAAGGAAAAAAAATGGAAAAGTGTGCTCTTTGAAAGAAAAGAAAAATGGATTCTATAATCTATTATTGTACACAGTTAAAAATGAAAATAACAGGAGCAAGAGAAAGCACACAGGAAAAGGTATGAGGAAGCACCTTGTCAATTATACTCTCTACAACATCATCTGATAGGTTCATACCAGATTCAGCAAGTGTAGCCACTACCATTTGCTTCACCTTTACAGAAGAAGCCAGATAAAATCAAGACTTGTTCAGAACAAGGAAGAAAAACTTAATGAATCAGAACCAGAAAGACTCCTTACCTCTTGCCTTTCAATAAAACCCTGCTGCTTGAGATCATACAGTTGAAAGGAAACTGAAACACAATGGTACGTGGGTTTAGTATTCCTCCTTGAAAGGAAAGCCCAGTAAGTAAATTACAAGATTTGATTCAAATTTTATATCCTTCTTATGCTTAAGTGATGGAGCACAATAACTTCATCCTAGGATGAGGATCCCATGGAACCATAACAGTTTTTTTTCTTTTTTTTAATAGAAACATAACAGTTTAAAACCACATACATTCAATCTTATCATCAATAGGCGCATTTGGATGGAAAACGGAAAGAGCACGAGCAAACTCCTCAAATCCCAATATACCATTGTGCTTTGTGTCAAACAGATCAAATACCTAATACATAGAGAGGTTCATATTAAATGCCAATGTATTTACGCTTATACAAGTGAGGAGGACAAAATAATGAATTGTGTAGCATTACGAGACAGCAAATTGTTCTTATATATGGGTGGGTATTGGCATGATAAGAGCAAAGCAAATTTTATCGTTGAAAGAAAAGACAATTGCAGATAAAAAGAAAGAAATGATACCCTATCAGCAAACAAGCTCTCTTTCTTGTTTGTCTTGAATAGTGCTAATTGAAACTCCTCCTGCCAGTGGTGTTGTATAAATAGTAAGAAACTACTAATAAATTGAAAAACCAAGAGAATGGCCAATAAAAGTTCGAGAGCCATTTTTCTTTAAATTTTTGTGAATGAAAACTATGAAAGAGGATAATAACTGAACAAGTGAATAAATGGAAAAGGTTTACAATGATAAATAAATATTCTAACGGACCACAATTTTTTCTCATCAAAAGGAAACAACTCAGTTAATCACAAATAAGCTGCCCAAAACACAAGATGCTCAGCGAGAACAGAAATCAAACCTTGTTAATCAGCCCATCATCAATCACAGCACTGCTGATCTTTTTAAAGAGCTCATAAAGTGCTTCTATTTCACTTACACTGACTGCATAGGAACAATAAACAATTTTATCTCCAGAACAATCATTCGGCAGTTAATTCTAGAGAACAGTACGAATGTGTAACAATATCCAGTAATACAAATATTTAAAACAGAATAGTTCTTCCAGACAGTTCACATGCTCTTAAGAGCCAAGGGAATGTAATGAGACACACAATTCAGAAATGCATATGCAAGTTCTTAGTTGTAAGAAAAATCAAAGCTCGATTGTAATTTGAGACCAAAAAAAAAGGCAAAAGAAGGGATTGAGAGCATACACACTGTCTCCCTAGCAAGTTGTTCAGGATCTTCGAGGCCTCGTGACTGATTATATAAGTCGAAGTCACAACATCGCAACAAGGAAGCCAATAATCGCTTAAATCCCTCTATACACGGCAACATGTTATCTCTTCCAAGTCAGAACACTCCATAACTGTTCGAAAGAAAAAGAGGGTTAGCCATTTCACTTTCAATCTTCACAACATCATTATGAGTGAGCAGAGGACAGGTCAACCTTTTAACCATTTCCGAGTTCAGCTGACAAAATCACAAATGCTAAGACTTATGAAAGGTAAAGGCAGCCGCTGCAGTTCTGGGACTATATCTGATTTCAGAAACATGTGAGAATGTGAAGTCAGAAAGTACTCAAATAAGTATGAAAGGCACCTTCCAATAATCACAGAACACCCAGTAAAGAGTTCGTTCTGTGCTTTAACCAAAATTTTCAACGTCATATTGAAGTCAAAGGCAGCAGCTTTTTTGTTGCTCTCTCTCTTTTCCTATGAAGCATAAGAGAGCATATACACAGCTTTTCACATTTACATGAAATTTCCTTTCCTATATTTGCACATGCGTACACATTACGGCTGCATTAATAAATTCAGGAATTTTATCGCAAAATACAGAAAAAAAAAATACTTCAACTATTGGAAAACATCCGAGGAAGACCACTGCATAGCTTATGCATAAGTTCAATTCCTTAAGCCTAACAATGAGCAGGGCATATCTAATTATTTCAAAGAACCAAATATGCTGACACGAGAAATTGCAGAATCCAAGGCAAAGACATCTCTGCCCTACCCCTAAGCAATCCATCTATAATTCGATCGGATCCATGATCCAAAATCCAGTTTCGTAAAAAAACCATCCCAGAATCGCGTTAGTTCAATTCCAAATTCAATAATCTCGTTAAAAATATTGAAAAATTGTAAACACGGGATTCTGTAAGATTCCGAAATCAACACAATCACATACGGAAACGAAAGGGAATTGTCGATCTATGTAAAACCGCCAGAACCCAATTTGAAAAAACAAAATCAAAAGAGAATTTAGACGAAATTCAAACAATTGCACGTCAAAATATAAGATATTGAAAAGAAAGTTCTTACTTTTGATGAGAAAGGATACAGAGGAAGGTGTTGAAGGCCGGCTTTTAACGAATTATTGATTCTTGGGTTCTCTTTCTCTCCATCTTTACAACTGACGGGGGTTGTGAAGGAATCCTTTTGTATGCGGAGGGGACGAAAGTGGCATGGGCAATGACAGATAGAGTACAACTTGAGGTGCGAGTGCAATTGATCATTAGAACAAAAATTATTTAAATAATTATTCACAAAAAATTATTTAAAAAATTAAATAATACAAAAAAAGAGGATAAAATAATGATAAACTCTAACAAGGGTAATATTAATCTACTGAAATTGAAATTGTTGATGCTATTGGATTGCTTTGCAATTTGGCATTTATCCATTATCGTATTCATACGTAGGTAAGAAAATGACGTTGAGACACCATAAAACAATTATTGGAGACTACACTTTTTAAAGAATGTGTAAATACATTTTTTTTTTATTTAGAATTCATTCTCACTAAGTTGCACATAACACGATTAATTTAACATTTTCAATAGTAAAAACCGATTATTTTGCTTAATTTAGAAAACTTATATTTATCACAATATAATATAATACAATTATAAAAAAATAAAGATTTTGACTTTAAAAATTTGAGTTTCAAAGAGATTGAGAAAACAATATGTGGTTTGTTAAGAACTTCCCAACTAAAGCTTTTCAACAAATTTTTCTATACTAAAGTAATTTACTTGAAAAAAAATTTTTTACAAAAAATTCTTTTTATTTATAAAAGGTAGGGAAGCAAAGAAGCAAATCTTTGTGAAAAATTTTGTTCCATCCATTTTTTCTAATTAATATTTAATTAGATAATTCGATTTCTAAAATATTATACTTCTTATATAACTATTTTATGAATTAAACCACTTCTAAAACTTATTACATGCACCTAATACAAGTTGGGTATGATACATACATAATTGTTTTTTATTTTTTATTTTGAAGGTCACAAATATGAGTGAATACAAAAAATTAAAAATAATAATTTGATAATTAACATTAAAAATACTTGAACTATCACAAGTTTTCAATAATCAAATGACGGCAAGGGTTGATTCAAGTCTTAGCATACATTGGGACAAAGCATACATGAATAGTTAGTTAAGAGCATTTAAGTGATATATCATGTTATTATTAGAAAGTTTTACTTTCTTTTTTATCATGGATTTGATTCCAAAATTGCGCGTACGCGCATACACACATATTAAAAAGTTTTACTCTCTTTTTTATCATGGATTTGATTCCAAAATTACACACACACACATACATATATATATATATATATATATATATATATATATATATAATGTCTTAAATACTTTTACTATTATATACATTTAATTTAAGTGATATATAATATTATTAAAAAATTTTACTTTTTTTCTAGATTTGATCCCAAAATCACACCCCCCACACACATATATATTTAGTGTCTTGAATATTCTTACTATTATATTAAAAAGAAAACATGTATAGGTTAGTAAGGTTTGCCCTCTTTCTAAAAGATAGATAATGTTTTACACGAGTAATTTTGTTCTATTAATATTATAAATAATAAATATATTTTACACTATTATTTATTTTTGCATAAAAGAAGTATAATAAAAATTTTTATTATTAACAAAAAGCTTAACTATTTTTATTCATTAATAAAGTAAAAAATCTTGATTTATATTAAGAATTGGAGGAGAGAAATAAGAAAAATAATGAATTCAAGCCAATACACCGAGAAACAAAAAGGAATCCAAACCAAACAACGAGATTAATATACAATTAAAGGACCGCAGTGACAACTCACAATGAATCATTTGGTATGATAAAATGGATAAAATAAAATGGAATGCAATAAAATAATTATTTTATAATTATATTCAGTATAATTAGAGATGAAATGAATATTTTATTCTTTAATTATATTTGGTACAACAAATACTATAAGAATGAAATAAAAAAGGTATCAATTACAATAATATTCTTCAAAATAAAAAGAAAGTATATAATTAAAACTATATTTATATAAAAAATAGTATCGTCATTATTTATTAATTTATAATATTTTATAATTGAACATATATTAAATAGTAAAATTATAATATACATTAAATAAAAAATATATGATTTGGTTAATAATAAAAGATTACTATATTCTAAATTTAATTATAAAGTTATGATTAACAAAAAACTAATTTATAAAATTTTTCACATTAAATAATTTTTATAATGAATACATAAATATTTATTTTAAATTTCACTATTAAAAATATAATTCCCAAAATATTTAAATTCAAAAATACTAAAAATTGATTTCATTATTTATTAATAAAAATAATATAAAGGAAAATTTATATTTTATTTATTTATAAATTCATTAATTTTTATGTAATCCTCGTGTATGTTTCAAGTGATGAAGATTGCTGGTCAACATTTTGTTTTCCTAAACTTTCTTAATCCAATTTTTAATAAAAAATTTCATTACAGTTGAGTTAAATGAAATAAAATATAATTTTCCTATATATATGTAAATAAATATAAAAATTTTTCAATATGAATTAATTTTTTTGAAAATTAAAAGAAATTATTTTTATCTCCTTGTTAATATCCTCCTTCACCCATATACATTTGCCTTTAAGAAAAAAAAAAACAAAACAAAACTAAAACTCTTGATATTTTTATAAATAACAAAATTCATATATATCATATTGTTACTAATAATTCTATAAGGAATATGGTAATAACGTATAATTTGTATGTTTTAAATAAGGAGATGGGACAATATAATTTTTCTTAGTTTTTATTGAGAGTTTTTTACATCAATTTATAAAAATATAAAAAAATTACACATTATTTACTAACAATTTTGTCTAAATTTTCTTAATCCACAGGCCGGAGAATATTCCATTGAAAATCCAATAGAAAAAAATTTAAATACATAAATATTAATATAGAAAATATTGATAGAGAAATTTTGATGCTTGAAAATACAAATAAATTAAATGAAATTATACGTGGATAAATCTAATTTTTTCCGACTTAAAATTTATTCCAAAATTTTTATCCAATACAAACACACTGAGTCCTTCCAAGACTTGAAATAGTGGGTGGTTGTGCAAATCTTCAACATGAAATCCTGAATGATTAAACTTCTTTTACCAGCCCAAATTTTGTTATTATCATAATATGCATCCATGTCCTAGTAATTTTCAAATTTTACATGATCAATTTGAATGCTAAATAAAAATTTCAAAAATAAAATACCTCAATTTCTTAAATAACCAATATTTATCCTGTCACTTTCACAGCTATGTTCTTAGCCCCCCCCCAAAAAAAAAAAAAAAAAAATTCTTCTCTTTATAACCTTTATTGTCATACACATTAGTCTCAAAACTTTTGCCGGCACTTGCATTTGGTCCCATCCACTTGTGAAACCATGTACTTTTTTCTTTAATTTTTTAATTGAAGATTTCAACTAAATTTATTATTATTTTTTCTTTTGAAGAGAAACGGTACTATAAAAAGAATAGAGAAAAAAAAACAGAGAATAAAGCATACTTATGAAACAAAATTCGTGCTGCACCAGCAGCCAAAGCGCAAGGGAAGAAAAAGCTAAAAATGAAAATGGATCCAGTGCATTTTCAGAGAAATGTTTCTGATGAATTCTGGAAAGAAATATATAAATAATTTTTTTTAAATTATAAATCTCAATAAAAAAAATTACTGAAACTCAAAGCAAATATTGAATCTTTATTTCACCAAAAATGAAGAAGAGAATCCGCCAAAAAAAAAAAAGGAAATAACACCGGAAGAAGGATTTTCCCATATTCTACTATTATTTTGATGGATAGCTCCCCACTTAGCAAGACAATTAGTCGGCTGCTCGAAATAAATTGAAGCAAAAACCCGCAAATAAAAAAATAAATAAAGAATTATGTTTAGCTATCCCTTCAAAATAAATATGAATAGCATCTAAAGAGTTAGATTCAATTCTTAGCTCTCAGAAGCCGAGGTTATTTCCCAAAATTAAAGCTTGCCTTATAGCAAGAAGCTCAACTTTCGCGTTGGAAGAGCACCCAAGGATGATGCAAAAAAGTTTGCCAAAAAAAATTCTCATTCATGCTAAATTTTGACTCGACTCGAACGAGGAGAATCTCACTTAATTATCTTCCTTATTTAAAAAATATAATATTCATACCATTTAAAAATAACATCACAACCTCTCAAATTGGATAAAATCTTTCTCGCAGTCATTCGAGGAGGAAAAAGATCATCTTTGAACATTTTATTATTTCTATTCATCCAAATACGCCACTTTATAATGAGTAAAATTCGATATTCCAATCCTTCCTCTTAAAAAATCTCAAATTAAGGGCATTAGTTAGAAATCACTCTTGAGGATTAAGAGCAAAGAATTTGGGAAGGCAACCAAGAGCACCAAGTTCTATCAGGGACATGGGGGCGATCCCATAGAAGATGGATGAGGGATTCAACTTCCAATAGACACACAATTTAGTCAAATTTCTATATTTATCGGTCTTTCCTCTTTCTATCCTTTCTTTCATAACATTTGCTAGCAATCATTAAAAGTTCTATTTTTAAGGTGACTCTTGGCACATTTCGTACATGTATGATTTCTATCAATTACTCATCTATCAAAAAAAAGAATTTCGTTTAACTAATTGTCTTACACCCCAATCAAGTAGATATCATGGTCAAATCCATATTATACAATATCAGAGGAAGTAGAAAGTCAGTCAAGTTCCAATCTCCTCAGCTGCTGTATATTGGCCTCTTCTTCAATGGGAATGCTAAGGATTTGTAGGAAACTTTTACAAGTGATAGAGTTGACTAGAAAATATATTATACATGATGTTGGCAATGGAACCATCATCAATGTCTTAATCGGTAGAAAGCAGTAGAAAATAACAAGAAGACTTTCCATCTCTTGCTTTTATAGGGAAAAAAAGAAGAAGAAGAATTTAAGGGAAGAAATCTTGACTACATTATCGTAGGCCAAAATTTTTTTAACTGCATAATTTGAAAGGAAAGTAACTTTCAAGAGAAAATTAAATTTTCGAGACAATAACTTTTTGTGTGAATATTTCTTCTCAAGATATATTCAAAATTATTTAATTGAAATTGAAAAAGTGACACTTTCAATATTTTATTTGATTCAATTTTAATTTTTTTAGGAAGTATTAATAAAATAAATATTTTATTTTTAATATTATTATAATAAAAATTAATAAATTTGGGTTGTTATTAATTAAATTTAATAAGTATAATTTTATCTTTCTATTAAAAAATAACATAGAAAGTAAAACTTACTTAGAAAAAATTAAATTTGAAAGGAAAGTAACTTTCAAGAGAAAATTAAATTTTCAAGACAATAACTTTTTATGTAAATATTTCTTCTCAAGATATATTCAAAATTATTTAATTGAAATTGAAAAAGTGATATTTTTAATATTTTATTTGGTTCAATTTTAAATTTTTTTAGGAAGTATTAATAAAATGATTATTTTATTTTTAATATTATTATAATAAAAATTAATAAATTTGAGTTGTTATTAATTAAATTTAATAAGTATAATTTTATCTTTCTATTAAAAAATAACATAAAAAGTAAAGCTTACTTAGAGGAACGTGAGTAAACAACTTTTCATACTTTAAAGAAAATAAAAATTCCTAAGAAGTTTTGTGTCTATTTATTTTTTATTTTTAAAAATCATTTTCTATTTTAGAATTTTTTTTGTAAAAATTATTCTATAAATATGTAATTTAAAAACATAAAAACAAAAATAACTTTTAACCATTTTTAAATGTTTTTTTATTCTGAATGTAAAATTTATAATTAAATAAAATATTTTTCTTATTTATAACATCAACCATCCTTTATTTTTTATTTTCTTTAAACCGAAAATAATTTGTAAGAATAAGAAAATAATTTTTTAAAATATAAAAATAAAAATATATTCAAATACACTTTTTATTTCCTCAAATTTATTACATAATAACTAATTAAACAACTTATATTTTTTTAATTCTTTAAAAATAAATTTTTTTATACTAAACGACTTTTTAATATATTTAAGCAAGTTAGCAACTCTATTATTTAGACGAAGTTAGAGAAGGGCACGCATTTCGGGGAGCCCGAGATTTCCATATTTCCTCTCGATGGAAGCCAACATCTACGTTATTTATAGAAGTGAGCCATTTGTAAGCAGATTAGGCAGCACAGTTACCATTCATATCATCACCCCAGCGGAGAGGACTGTCCATCGGTCGGTGTCTTCCGATTTTCAGATTCAATGCCAACCGACCAATGGCTAACTTGTAGAAAACTAAGGTTTCGTTTGATTTAGGGAAAAATGAAATTTTTAAAAAATATTTTTTAAAAATATATTTTTAAAAAATAAATTAATTTTTTATTATTTAGTGTATAAAAAAAATATTTTCTGATGTTTGATGCACAAAGAAAAATTAATTTCGTTTAAAGTAAATCAAAATTATTATAATTTTACTTATCTTTTAAAAAAAGAAATTTTTTAATAAAAAATTTATTATTCTTGGTACCCAATAGTCTAATAATAATTAATTTTTAATAATAAAATATATATTAAAGTCATTACAAAATCTTATATATAAATTCACATAATTAATTTAATTAATTGTTACGAAATATTATATAATAGAGTATCCATCATGAGAAAAAAGAAGAAGAATATTTTACTAAATATTGCATAAAAATGTGCACCTAAACTTTAATAAATAAAAATAAATTTTATAAAAATAAAATTAGAGCATCCATCATAAAATATTTAATAAATAAAAAATTTTTATTTATAATCGTGATTGCATAACAAAGTGAGAAAGTAAAAAGTTTAGGATCGGGTATGGATGTACTGAGTAATAAAAAAAATGAATTATATTTTTTAAAATAAGAAGTTTTCCTTAAAAATAATATAACTTTCTGGTTGACCAGAATTTATTTTTCTATTGATTAAAATTTTTGAATGTCCAAATAAGGAAAAGTTAAAAAATGAATTCCAGAAATTCATTTTCCCCCCAACCAAACGGACCCTAAATCAACCGTTTTTAATTGGCACAATTTTTATAATTAGTATAAACTGATTATTTAAATTTTATAAGAAGTCGGGTGGGTTAAATTGGTTTGATCTTGTTTAAGTTTTGTATGTATTTTATACCAACATATTATTAGAAAAATATAATGTAAATAATTTTATACTATAAGTAGTAAATCAAATCTGAATATTTTTTGACAAATAACATTCTTATATTACATAAAGAGACCAAACAACCTATTATAATCACATATGACCATAAACATAACCTGTTAAAGACTTTTACAGTCATACGTGACTATAACACTGCACTATATTGGTAAACATAGCAAAATAGTATGTTGCATGGCCTTAAAATTTTCAGGCAACTAGACAGTCCAATCTAACAAACATTTACATGCAAGACAAGAGTAAATCAATCAACAAATGCTAAAAAAAATTATAAATATACAATCAATCAAGCAAGATATAAGATAAAAAAAAATTACTTATCGAAACTTAATAGTTCGCCTTCGCCTTCTTTGAGTAGATAACAATAAATACATGAGCACAACTCCCAAATCCAAAGAGTTTAGAAATATTGAGAGACAAGTGAAGATTAAAAAAGGAACTCTAATTTCTGGATTGGAGGAGAATGAAGCGAGTGTTAAGAAGAAAAAAAACTAACTTTTAAGTTATAAGAATGAAGATATAATAACCCATCTATTGAGAGTGTCTAAGAATGATATATTACAAAGAGAGATATTTTGTAAGGTGCCGAAAACTGATGAATCGATGATGGGAGTGGGTGGGTGAAGGTGAGGGTGAGGGATGCTTTGAGTCTATGAGAGTAGGTGAGCCGATGAGGGATATTCGGTCTCTACAAGTATGGGTGAGGGTGAGAACTAACTGCTGAGGATAGGAATGCAGCTCTAGAGTTTTCTTATCTGTTGCTATCAGGGATTTTTCCCCCTTTGTTGCTACAATGTTGTTTGAGGGCTTTTCTCTGCTACTTTGCTTTCCTTGGGCCGGTCGGTAACAAATTTTTTCGGATTGTAAAGCTTGCATCCGATTAACCTATCAAAACTCAAGTTATTTCAAGAGTTTTCTCATTTTAAATCAATTAAAAATTTACAATCGGCCCAAATCACCTATCTCATTGTCGGGCCAATTGATTTGGGTCGGTTAAAGAAACTTTGGATAGCCCATGCGGAGACAATCAACACCTTTAAGATATAAAGGAGAGGGAACAACTTGAATTAAGAGATAGTTTGGTCCGTCTCAATAGCATGAAAAAATTTATTTCTTGAAAAATAGAAAATTGATAAATTATTTGATTGCTCATTATCTCATAAATTATAAGAAATAGAACTTTTGAAAAAGTTTTACTTCCCACAAAATATGAAAAATTACTTATCAACTTCTCTCTTAGGTAAGTTTTATTTTTCATATTATTATTTATAGATACAATAGTAAAATTATCCTCATTAAATTTAATTAATGATAATTAAAATTTATTATTTTACATTATAATAATATTAGGGATATAGTAGTCATTTTATTGATACTTTTTAGGATATTCAAAATTGAATCCAACAAAATATGAAAAGTTACTTCCTAAGAAGTATCACTTTTTATGTATTAACCAAATACTTTTAAGTATTTCTAAAGAAATTCACATGAGAAATTACTTCTTAAAAAATTTAATTTTTTGTAAGAAATTACTTCTTATAAATCAAAAGACTCCTAAGAATTTCAAATCCTCAGAAACAGAGAAAGCTATCCTATTTAGATTCTGTTAACCATCTTCCATAACATCCTTAGCTGAAAGCAGAAATCCTCCTCATGAATTGAAGGCATCGTATCAATGGGTCAAAGGTTTCCAACCCATATATCCAGCCAATTGACGGTGTCATCAAAGTCAATGCCAAAAATAAAATCACCTTCTGGTCCCTTTCGTACGTTTTGAAATGTCCTTCCAAACACGAAAACTAAGGCTTATTTTATTTTTATAAGATAAATTTTATAGAAAAGTCTCTTTTTTTAATAGATGTAAGTGAATATTATATCTTTATATTTTGTGATTATAAAATAAAAATGTTTTTACAATTATAATAAGGGAAGAAAATAATTTTCTACTTGAAGGAGATAAAGTTTAAAAAATAAGTTATTTTTCATTAAACTTATTATATTTAATATTAAATACATTAATTATTTTTATTATTTTAATAATTTATAATTATATTACCAAAAATATTTTTTTTGTGAAAAAAGGAAATTTAAATATAATCTAATGTCAACAGAGAAGCAATTTTAAAAAGTTTAAGTAACAAGAAATATGTATTTTGTTGAAAACATTTTGGAATTATTAATAATTTGGAGAGTTTTGTAGTGAGTGATGCTAGTATTATTTTAGATTAAATGTTAAAACCCTAGATCTTAGACTTTCAATCATGACACGAACACAATTAAGGAATAATTAATTATGAATATTAATATAATAAATATTTGAATCAATTGATAATTGATTTTAAATTTTCTATTCTTTTTTACCATCCAAACTAATATCTACAATATAGGAAGATATAAAATTATTATTATAGAAGTCTCATTACTTCTACGGAAACCTCCATTTTCTCCTTTTTTTTTCTCATTTTGATGAGAGGATTAGTTCTGCATTCAAACGGAACAAATCAAAACTGGGGTTGGTTACTAGAGGTAAGAGGTTTTTTAAATAAATCAAGTTAGATCATGAATCTTATCCATTATAGGATTTATGCCTAATTAATGATTATAACATTAATTAGGGCTTGATTGAAATTGTCACTTTTATTTAAAGCTCACAAAATAAATTTTAACATTAATTGCTATTTATAAATTAATGTGAGGCTTATGGTAAAATTTTTAACAATATTCCACTTGGGCCCACATTAATTTATAAATAATGGCTTCTTAATAAAAATTAATGTTAAAAATGGTATTATCTCATCCATAGGTTTAACTGAAATCAAAAGCATCCAACAATACTAAATATTATATTCAAAGAGATATTAATACAAAATATATTGAATGTCTACATCTCATTGACCAAAGCATTAAATATAATATGCATAACAAAATTTACATTATCTCAACGTGACTAAAGACTAAATGTAAATTTAAAGGAAATTATAATTATATTATTGAAAAAGATATTTTCTATGAAAATAAAAGAAATTTAAATCTAATCTAATGTTAACAGAGAAACAATTTTAAAAAGTTTAAATAACAAGAAATATGTATTTTGTTGAAAACTTTTTGGAATTACTAATAATTTGGTGAGTTTGTAGTGGTCGATGCTAGTATTATTTTAGATCAAATATCAAAACCCTAGATCTTAAGCTTTCAATCATGGCATGAATGTAATCAAGGAACAATTAATTATATATATTAATATAATAAATACTTGAATCAATTGATAATTGATCTTAATTCCTACATTCTTTTTTACCATATAAACCACTATCTGCAACATAGAAAGATATAAAATTATTATGGTAGAGGTCTCACTATTTCTATGGTAACTTCCTTTTTCTCCTTTTCTTTCTCTCACTTTGATGAGAGGATTGATTTTGCATTTAGATAGGATAAATTAAAATCAAGGTTAGTTACTAGAAGTAATAGACCTCTTAAATAAAATACTAAATAAAATCTGATCCAAATTATCACTTTTATTTAAAATTCACAAAATAAATTTTAATATTAATTATTATTTATAAATTAATGTCAAACCAATATTAAAATTTCTAACAAGTGATTCTTTTTCCTTATTAGTAAATGTGGTTCAATTGAACATTAATTTTGGAACACTAGTGACTCCTATGTAGTAAAAAACTATAATTAAAAATTATATTTATTTATAGAAATTTTATTTGATGTCAATTTAAAAATTAAAGAAAAGTTGTTAATTTTTTTTTGGCGTACAATTCTTTTAATTCGTTAGTAACCATGACCTAATTAAAAAAGTGATGAAAACAAATGATATAAAATTATTTATGATAATAATTACTATTACACCATATATTTTAAATTTAATGGTGGATTAGTGTGATGAAAAATTTACTATAAATTTTAAAAATTTTCGTGATAATTTTTATTTTAAAATTTAAAATTTTATTATATTCTAAATATTGGAAGAAATTCTGCCTCGCTCGTCTCCAACTTCCATATCACCTCTAAAATTCGGATTTAAGTCTCTAAATATTTTATCTGTTATTTTTAATTTAAAGGTAATATTTGTTTTAAAAAAATTATAATTCTGCTAACTAAAATTTATCATTTTAATAATTTTTTTTTGTACGTATCTCCCCTGTTTCAATTTTCTTCCGTATTCATGAAATCCACCAAGCAATTAAACACGTTTTACGAAATTAGCATTACGAATCAAAATAAATAAATAAATACGCATTGTACGAACTAGCATATAACTAACAGCAGACGGTATCGGAAACCCGCAAACACCGACCCGTACTTTATCTTTCTTCTAGTTTCCCGAAACCTAGCCAGCATCTCAGATTCTCAGATTCTCAGATTCAAACGTTTTCCAAACCCTAAAACCAACGCAGAAGCACCAAATCCATAGAATTTGAATTCGAAATCTCAAATGGGCAAGAGAAAAGAGCGTCGTCTTGCTGCTTTGAGTAACGCTGGTCGCAGAGTCAAGCTCGATCTCTTCGCTGAACCCTCTGGTACGATGGTCATATTATGCGCAAAACAATTCGTAACTTTATGAGTTCAATGAATTTGTTCAAATTTTATTTGGTGATGAGTTACCTCAGTTGTTCTGTATAGACTATTTTGGTTGGGAGTTTTAAACTGACATAGTGCAATCGATAAAAAGGGAGTTTTTTTTTTACTGACATAGTGCCATCGATAGTAAGAATTTCATTGCATGGGGGATTTCTGTTTTGCTGTCTGAGGCAATATTTGTGGTCTTTGATGCATGAAAATGTTGCAAGCCCTTGTGATTGCTGCGAATTATTGCTTGGCATTGTGGTGACTTAAATGTAACTGGTAGATTTTTCCATCATATTAAGTCCGTTTTTACCTTTACAGGAGAGTTGGGTGGCTCCACTTTAAATGATGGCGATGGAAAGGATATCGATTCAAAACATCGTGATGGGTTGGCCAAGTCACCCTCTTCTTCAGGTGGGTTCTGTCAGTTTTCTTCAAAAGGACTATATAGAGAGGACATGAGTACACAACATTATTTTGGTGGAAATTTGGATAGTGGAACTATATGTACAAGACATATTATGTTTTTTTGCCCCAAGAATCAATTCTGAGATTGTAGGGCTGCCGTGATCTTGGGAACTTTAATTTCAGATGAGGTCGGCCCTGCCATGGTGAAATAATGAATGACTCCCAATGGTTTTCCCCTCTTTTTGGCAGCTTCAAAGGATTTCGAAGGTTCAGACCATAGAATTGTGTTATCGGTTCGTATGTTTCTGGCTTTATTTGCTTTATCCCCTACTAACATATTTTCATCTGTAACAGGTGTCTCTGATGATATAAGCTAACACACTATCCTCTTCTTTGAGTCTTTCTGGCATTCTTTTCTGATATTATGGATATCACATGGTCGATACCCCAATGCTTTCATGTGTCTGACATGTTTGCATACTATCTGCAGATCAACAACCGCAGAATCCTTTGCTGTTGCTTGGCCAATATAGTGATGAAGAACCGGACGAGGGATCAGGTCAAAGGCTCAATGAGGCTGAGGTGCAGAGCCTTATTCTCAATGAAGAGGTATTCCATCACTACCTACATTTCTGTGCTTTGCAGAAGTTTGATTTTGGCTCTTTGCCTTACTAGAGATTAATCTAAGGTTCAGATTGTTGGCCTTGATTTGGCACTTTCATTGTTGATAATTATCTTAAATGTGTTCTTGCTCAACTCTCTT
This sequence comes from Sindora glabra, assembly GCA_020226215.1. Lineage (NCBI taxonomy): Eukaryota > Viridiplantae > Streptophyta > Magnoliopsida > Fabales > Fabaceae > Sindora > Sindora glabra. The sequence continues at coordinate 49,348,580 of CM035230.1, read as the reverse complement.
TTTACTGGGAGTGGGGCATGTGTGTACGTGATTAGGTACTACAGACTGGATGTAGTTGAGAGAATAAGATCCTGTATTTTATAATTCAGATATAGAAACAACAAATTTTTCTGTGTCTATTGCAATTGTTCTTATTTTGGATAATATTTGGGACCAATGGCTTATTAATTGATAGCTGATGACTCCCAATAATTGATGAATTTTTGTGATGATTGGAATTCTCTCTATTTTCAGTTGTTTTATATCTTGTTCCTACTTGGATATGATAATCATGATCTTATTTGTTCAATAATATTATTAATAAAACTCTTGTTTGACTCTTATAAGTTATTACAGTGTGGTAGTTAAGTTTCCATCTGCATATTTCCATTCCCTTTATTTTTGTGGTTTGAATTTGGGAAAATATTTCCTACAATAGGGACATTTATGGTATTTAATCTGACAATTGTCATGTTATATGTGTGATCTAAATTGCTTTCTATTTATCAGGGCAAGGGTTCACTTGATGAAGAATCTGAAGATTTAGATGTTGATGGGTCTGGAGATCATGATAGTCAGGATGATAAACAACAAGGGATGTTGCAGAGTTCTCCGCTACTTGATGTGGAGGGTAGTGAGAAAAATGGAAGTGTGGTTGCTGCTGGGGATTTACAACAAATGGTTTCGAAAGACAGAATATCTGTGAATGAGGCCTCTGATGAACGAGTCCTCACTGATGTTAATTTCCAGTGGAAGATGGTGATGCATGAGGAGAGTAAACGTTATTATTACTGGAATATTGAAACTGGGGAAACTTCATGGGAAGTGCCTCAGGTTTTGGCTCAGGCAGCTGAATTCACTGCTGACCCATTGACTCTTGCAGCTGTTGATGATAAAAGACAGAGTGCTGCTGTTGAAGTGGAAAATTCCAACATGGTCTCAACTGTGATGCATGATTCCTCAGCTGCATATACAATTGATGCTTCTCGGGGTGCAACTGTGGTTTCTCATGGAGAAGTTTATGGACAAGGTTCCCAGATGGGATGGAATGGAGAATACAGAAATGAATTTTTTGAAGGAAATCGGGTTTCTGATAATGGATCCTTGGCTGCACCATATGATGGGGACTGTACATTTGTTTCTGAGGTCAATGTTGAAGGACAGCAATTTGGGGCTGATTTTCCCTCTAATCTGGTTAAACAGACTGAGAATTTGTTAGAGAAGCTAAAATCACTGGAAAAGTAAGTCTATATATGCTACGGCATCCTACTTCATTTGGTAGTAGCATTTAATTTGATTATTCTCTTTAATGTTCTTAGTTTTGTGATTTCCAATTTTAAATGGATAATAAACATATTACAGGTCCAAGGGCAATCTGCAAGGACTGAACTGCTTGTCAAATTATATTCTGGAAATTGAGATTAGGCTTTCTGATTTTAAATCTCTGTCAATATATGGATCATCTTTGCTGCCATTCTGGGTGCATTCTGATAGGCAGATCAAACGGCTTGAAAGTGTAATTAATGATGAAATGTTGACTACTAATTCAGCACGGGATGAAGGTGAGGATAAGCACAACCTTTCCTCTGCAAGAGTGGGGGCACAACTGAAAGGCCTGAGACATGAGTCTGAAGTCAAGGAGGGTTATTTTACTTCTGACAATCCTAATGGTTCTGGGATTGATACATCAACTGTAGTTGTAAAGGATCTCCATGATCAAACTTCTGCCGATGGTGAGAATATTAGTTTGTCCATCTCTCCTGGTAATCATGCAGAAGCCAGGGCAGGGGTTGATAGACAAACTAATGTGGGGATAACTCCTGAAGACTCACCTCATAAGCATGGATTTCATGCAGGAGAAGACGTTGATATGGATGTGGACATGGAAGTTGAAGATGTGAATTCTTCAGGCAATACAACTGTTATGGATGTGTCAACTGTGAAAGATTTAGTGCAGACTGACCAACCAGTGCAATTGAATCAACCTGCTGACTATTGTTCTCGGTTGTCAGAAGATGGGTTTGTTGTTCCTCCACCTCCAGAAGATCAATGGGTTCCTCCTCCACCACCTGATAATGAACTGGTGCCTCCTCCACCACCCGATAATGAACCAGTGCCCCCTCCACCACCTGATGATGATTCATCTAAGCTGTCATATCCCTGTCTCCCATCTTACCCAGTGACTGGACAGCCTCTTCCATTCACTGACTACAATCTTTCTTTTCCTGGTGCTAACTCTGAGTATTATGGGCATGCAGTCCCAGAAGTTGCAAGCAGTAATGTATATGGAAATGCAGAGGGATGTCAAATTGCCATGCAACCTGCACAACTCTACTATGCTGCGGTTCCTAGCACATTTAGTGAAAGTTCTCAAGTTATAAACAATCCTGCTGAGAATGTAACATATTACGAGCTTCAGAAAGGTACTTGGTTATTTATCTTACCATCAGTAGTTACTGTGGGCCTCGGGTGATGTAGTTACTGTGAATCTTCTCACTTATATAGGACTGCCTTGTTTTAGATTGAATCAGATATATTGAACTTTTGCAGGAGCCAGTCCAAATTCTGCACATGATAACAATATTAATGTCCCTGCTGTAGTTGGTGGGGCTAACACAGCATCAAATGATGTATCCTTGGCTTCAGCTACCATCCAAGCAGCTGAAGAGGGCATGTCATTGCAATCAAATGCCAGAGAAAGCGCTGCCTCATCATCAGTTGCTAAGGTGCCAACTAAAGGTACATATACTGGAAATATTTGGTTTTGCTGTATAATTTTGCATTTCATGGCATCCTCCTAATCATGCTTCTAACTTGTGATGCTGTTGTAATGACATTCTAAGCTTAAGAAAACATACATATGATAGCAGCTATGATTTGTATTGCTGTAACTTGCATTAGCATGGAACCTAACTACATCATGTCTGGCTATTGGTGCATTTCGTGTTATTGTGACTTGGGAAGCTATAAATTCTGTTGCAGTCCTGGGTTACAGTTTCAAGATTTCTTACCTTCCTTGTCTTTCTCTTAGTTGTACGTAGTAAAAAGCATGCAGTTACAGCTGGCTCCTCCTTGAAGTCTAATAAAAAAGTTTCAAGTTTGGTAGACAAGGTATTGTGTCTTCTTTTTTCTCTTTTTCTAGATGGTTGGATTCCTGTCATACCCTATCATTTTCTGGTTGTGTGTTGTTATTAATCATACATATTATATCAGTGGAAGGCAGCTAAAGAGGAATTGCTTGAAGAGGAGGAGCCTGAAAGTGCGTATGAGATGTTGGAAAGAAAGCGGCAAAGGGAAATAGAGGTTTGCCTGTCGAACACTTATTTCTTGAACTGCTGTCATTCTATTTCTGGTTTCTCATGTTTGTTTGATATTAGGAGTGGCGTGCAAAACAAATTGCAAGTGGAGAGGCCAAAGATAATGCTAATTTCCAGCCTTTGGGTGGTGATTGGTATGGATATCCTGATAACTTCTAAATACCAATGCACGCCATTTAACCTCAACGCATCATGTACCATATATGTACTTGACATCCTTCTGAATGGTGCCGTCCTTCATTCTGATGCAGGCGTGAGAAGGTCAAGCGCAAGAGGGCACAAACAGCAAGTGAACCTACTGACCTGCCACAAAATGCGACTGAGCAAAACCAGCAGCCTAATCTAGTTGAACTCTGCAAGGGTCTCCCATCCGGTTGGCAGGTTTGTAAGCAAACCCCGTATGTTATTTTTTAATGATTGTGGAATTTTTGGTTTGTAAACTGCCATAAACTTGCGGAATTCTATGATCTGGTACTGTCATGCGACTGGAGACTGGTAAATATCTTGGCTTACATTCGTGTGAATTCCTGACTGAATGGTATCATAATATTATATCATGTGATGACTCTGATCTTACCTAATTTTTTACGGATCTGTTTTTCAGGCTTATTGGGACGAGTCTACCAAGAAGGTTTATTATGGTAACGTCATCACCTCGGAGACGACATGGACTAGACCAACAAAATGAGCACGAATTGGCGAATTAGGAAGTAGTTTTGTTTTCTTAAATTAGCTTACACGGTCCAAGTAGATTTTGAAGGCCTGTTAGAAGGTCAGAGTGTACATGTATGATTTAAACTTTCTGCATTCCTTTGCTATTGCCACAGTAGTTTTTTACTAGCAAAGGACACTAATATTAGTACAGAAAAGTGATTCCTTGTATTGAAGGTAATTACATCAACATCCAGATTTACCTGCTAAGAAGCATTGAGATTTGAGATTTTTAAGCAATGGACCAAATCCCGAAACAGTTAACGGAATCTTGGATATTTTCAGTTAATTTATCCCAGTTTTATTAAGAATAATAATTTCCATCATAAAGTAATTATTAATTTTGCTTGAATATATATTTTTCAAATAGTGTGAGTGGTAGTTCATTAAATACTCAGATGAAAGTCTGAACTATGAAGTAAAGTTCGCAAGGTGATATCGAGTGCCGGTCTATGTGCTTGGATACATTTTAAAATAGCAAAAAGATGTAAGAATATAAATGTATACCGTTAAATGCGTAAAAGGCTTGCAAATTGGAATGTATACCTTAAAAGTTGGTAATTATTAATCCAAAATGCTAATATTTACTTGTTAAGCAAATTTGTTATTTACATACTTATGCGTATGTATACCGTATATAACTACAAAGTTAACTTAAAAGTGTTCATTTGGTTATTTAGGGGAAAAAGAAAGTGTCTGTTTAAAAATATTATAAATTATATGATAAATTAAAATGCGAATCATAATTTGAAAAGTTTGCACTTTATAATTAATCTTGTACATTGCATGCATATATAGTACCCGTGCATGTTAGAGAAATGCATATTTCTTTGGTTGAAAATTGTACGTGATAATAATTCAGTAAAGTTTTCTTTTAAAATTTAAAATTATAAATACAGTTAAAAATAAATTAGCTAGTAATAGAGAATCTAATTCTTTTAAACTGTAAAAAGGATGCACTCAAATAAAATAATAAAATAAATAATTATAATTGTTGATAGAAAAATTAAAGATTCAAAATTCGATAAATAACAAACCACTCAAAAAGTAATTTCTAAATTTTTAATTATTTACTTTCCTAATTTTTTCATTAATAATTATAATAATTTACTTTAAATGCATTTTACATTTTAGAGGTATTGGATACTTGTTTCTATTAATATAATTATATCTATAAATTCCTTTTTTTGGTAATTATGTACATTCATATTTTAATGCAAGTAAATTAATGCACACATATATAATCTTAAATTTGTTTTTATTTTAAAATAATGTCTATTAAATTTTAAAACTTATTGCTTTATAGTTATGCATATTTTTTTTTTAAATTTTGACATTGATGATTTCTTATGGTTTTTTGTGCATGTTTCAGGTTGTTATAACACAATAAATATTTTTCTTAAATTACTAATTATTATAAAATAATATTTAAAATTAATTACAATATACCTCCACTTTTAGAAATGACATAAAAATTGATTTTTGTTCAAAAATTTATAACCTAAACTTTTTAATTAAGTTTATAATTTTTAGTGTTTTATTATACAAAGTAACCATAAATTTAAACTATTACACAAGGAAATATAAAATTAAATTGATAAGATATATACAGTTGTGGAAGTGATTTTTTTATTTTAAATGTAAGTATAAACTTATGCAAGATGAAATTAAAATAAATATATTCTTTATTTCAATTTGTAAAATTCATACAAAAAATTAAAGATTAATACAAGTAATTAAAATTTACTTTACTACAAAAGAATCAAGAACATGACATATATAAGAATATCACAATAATTTATTTATAATAAATAATTTTCATAATATTTAGAATTATAAAATATTATTTGTATATAGAATGATATAATTTATCCTATAATTTTAAATTTATACAATCTATCTTTAACTAGAGGTAATTTCAAGTAACACATTCTCGGACCGTCAAGAAAGCTCAATTACCTTGATTTTATACCAGTCTTAATTGATAAGAATTCCAGAAAGTTAAACCCTGACAAAGTTCATTTTTCTAACTTGTACATGACCCACTGCTAATGAAATTTGATTTCTAGCCACAAACTTAAAGAGAACTTGAATGGGACAAACAATCTAGTCTGACCAATAGACTACTTCACCAATTGACATAAGCAACTACAGGAAATTGCAATTCCAATTAGTAAAATTAAAATATAACAAAATGACAGTTATTTCATCAAAATGACAGTTATTTCATCCTGAAAACCCTGATAAATTGGATCTACCTTCATACCTATGGAGGTGAGAAATAGAATTAACTTATCTCAGCACCAATTAATCAAATACAAAATTCCACCTGTATTCATCAAATATCTATGGTGAACTATCTTTGATAAACTGGGCAAGGGATTTAAAGAACAATGCAGCGAGAACTTCCAAAGGGAGGCATTCTTTTATGTTTGAACATTATGATTACAATTATTCATCTTCTTCTATCATCCTCATAAGGTCCTTCACTTTCCTTATCTTTTAGAAAGCCTAGAAAAGCAAGGAACCCAAAAAAGAAGAATCCACCGGACCAATTACCTCCACCACCACCTCCTCCACCACCGCCATCACCGTCATCACGAGGTGGAAACCCAGCTCCACCATCATCAAGTTGTGGTGACTTCTCCTTCTCCTTACCTGAAAATTCAATCGGCCCATGATACTATTTGTAAGAATATGTTTTACAGAAAGTCAAATCTCAATATATCAAAGCGACATATTTCTGAAAAGTATTTGAACTTTAAAGAATGACTCGATAAAACTTTTGAGTACACAAACAAATTTATGCTCAAAAAAAAAAAAACCTCTATTTAACAGGCATGAATAATATAATTGTGGCCTTTATACGTGGTACTTTGCTCATAGCACAAAAGTGATGGAGTACGCAAATAGATTTATTTCAAAAAACTTCTACTTAAACGGCATAAATAATACCATTGCTGCCTGTATATGTGGTATTTTGAAAATAGCACACAAGTGAAGGACTATGTCACAAATATGACAGTTAAAATTAACACTGTAATGTTTATGCCTAAAACAGAACTAAAAAGGACAGAGGTTTTCCTACTTTCAGATATAATGCATGAAATTTCTACTTTGTATGAACACTATACTTCTGAAACAGTTATAGCGATGCGTCTTACACAATCTTTAAATTTATCTGTTTAAAAACAGAAAAAGCTACTTCAAGAAGGAAGAAAAATAGATATTTAGTTAATAATTATTGAATAAGAAATCTCAATGCAAAATTTTGACAAATGAACATAGGATAAATGTAGCAACCAAGAGAGGTCCCTCCTTGGTGACAAAAAATACTAAATAACAGTCATAAGCAATTACCAGGAATATGAGTAATTGTAGGAGCCTGGCGAGTAACAGTTTGAGTTTGTTCTGCTGCACATCTTGCATTCTGCACAAATTGGACACTACTTCAGTATAATCTTTTTCATATAAACCAAATTTAAATACTTGACAAGTATTTAACATGAGTTGCATAACTCTGTCTGTATCCAAGCAAAGGAAGTTACTGCATAGTATACAACTAGATATAATTATTACCTTTAACAAGTTCATCTTCATCTAATTTTCAATCACAAGAATTTGAATAACAACAACAACAATAAAAATCACAAGAATTTGAATAACAAGGAGGGTGAAAACTATATCACTTGGGAAGGTGATCATCAGAGGGAATTTGTTAAGTCCCCCCCCCCCCCTCTTCTCCTCTCCACTGTAGACTAAAATAATCCCATGCATACATGCATTTAAACAATCCACTAAAAATACTTTTGCAGACACAAGCATATGATATTGCCTTCTTTACATATTCACAAGACAAAAGGCATGCAGTAAACTATGTGCTGGACATAATAAACTACAATAAATAAGGATATCTCCTTAAAAGATTATCATGGGTTAGTGACTACACCCGGTCTATGTTTTGCAGCACATGCCAAATTTCTTTTCTTAGGACAAATGACATTTGCAAAAATAATTATTAATTATGAGGGCAAGCTATAAACATCTTCCTTTGTTCTTATTTAGTACAGGCTATGAATCCTATGTCATATTCTAATATCTTTGTTTTATCAAACGATAATCTTGCTTTATAACTGATATTATCCATAGTCTGTTCCAGTACCAAACCTGAACTAAAAGCTTTGGTCTTCAAATATATAAACAGAGTTTACAGAACAGTTTCCTCATTGCTAGTCCCAAAATTACAAGCGCAATCAGATGCCTGGCAAGGAACTATTTTTCTCAAATATAGGCTCAACACCAGATGGCTATTATGTAAAAGAAGAATGAACAAAACCTTGATGATAATGATATTAAAATGTAAAGTAAAGAACTATTACAATATATCACTTTGAGATATGAGTCAGGGATGATAGAAGAGAAGCAAGAGGAAAAATGAACATACCAATGCTGCAGCACATATCATACTTGCAGTTCGAACAGAATGAGTGCTTGTATCAAATCCCAATTGTGAATAGCCTAGTAATCCTGAATGGGCAATCTTTATTAATTCTCTTCTTCCATTGGATGGGCAAAACAACGTGCAAGCCCTTCGTGGGATACATCTTATACTATTATTCTCTTCAGAACAGTAACTCCCTTTATTCACTGTGTAAAAAGAAAAAAAAGAATAACCTTTCACTAAATTTTCATAAGCAAATTTATACTATGCCTTCAATTACTTAAATCTCATAATAGGCAAACCAAAACTGGAATTGGACTTACCTGGCGGTAATTTAGGCAAGGACGCTATAGCACTGGCAGTCAACATTGAGATCCTGACTGTGACATAAATAGATAGAAAATGAAAATTTGCAGTAGAACTCAAATAGAATCGTTAGAGTCAAAATTGACGAGGAAAATTATTATATATCATCAAGATTATGGGCAACTTTGAAAAGAGGATAAGGGGGGGGGGGGGTTGGAGTAATTTTCAACTAGGTCGTCCTTAAAATAGAGAAATCATACAGAGAGGCACTGGTCCTTCAGCCAACGGTGTACTCTATTAATACTTTCATCAAACATGCGAAGTGCACCAATTAACACAGGCTCAAATAGAAAAACCACAAATATTTCCTATTACAATTATAATAGCAAGTAACTAGAGTCACAATTAAAAAAATAAAAGTAAATTCAATTACCAAATTACCGAACTAACTATCAAATTGCCAACAAAACCAGTGAAGTAGAAGCATCAAAGCACAATATTTTACCTCAGGCAAAAGGGAAGTGGAAGCTGATGGAAGTGGTTCTAATGTCAATTCCAAGCCTGAAAGACGAAAATGGTAGAAAATGGTCAGAAAAAGAGAGAGGGCGAAAGGTACTGCTCCTATTGCCGTTGAAAGGCCGAGAGAAAACCAGAAAGATCTGAGGGAAAAAGAAAAAGCTAACAGCTCAATATTTAGAATTTGATACAAAGGCGTTTAATTCCCCAAAAATTTCAATAAAATTGAACGACATAAGGCTATAAATTGCTCGTTCAAGTTGAACCTCTATCGAATTGACCAGATAAACTCACCTTAACCGCGTTAAACCGCGCAAGAAGAAGAAGATTTCCTTGTAAACCTTTCAAGCGAAGCAACCAAACCCAGTGCCAATAGAAAACCTGAATGGCTGAATTCTGTGTTGCAGAAATGGAAAATAGGATTATGCGGACCGGGAGCACTTTGTTTTTGATGAGAAAGCGCTCCACGAGCGATTGGTCTGCCGGAAGGCGGCTGTCGTATGACCCGAACCACCTAAAATGGGTTCTGTTTGGGTGAGATATCAGGTCGGCGACGAAAATGGATCCAATTGCGTACGAGGTACAATTTGGGTTGCCTTGCTGGGAATAAGATTCTTTTAGGATTCAGCCCGAGAGAGATTTTTCCTTCTTATTTTGATTTGTCTAGATAAAACAGTATGCTTTTGGTCAAATTTGGAGAGCAGCCTCCATAGCCCAAAATTGTTTTCCAAATGAGATAAACTTAATTGTAAATTAACTAATTATATTAGTAATTAATTTATAATTAATTATATTAATTGATAATATTAACTGTTTAAATAAAAATATTTGTTAAAATTAGTTGTTTATTATTAATTGTTTATATATAAAATAAAATATAAAGATATGATATATTTTATAATTTATTTAAATAATTTTTATGTTAATAATATTTTTAATATAGTATATTATTTATTGTGTTAAATGTTTTTTAAAAAATTATATCATTATAATTTATTATACTTATTTGATTTTTCTTTAAAAAATGAATAATTATAATTTTTTAGTTAAGAAACACTTCTAATATTTTGGTAAATATAGTAATTATTAAAGTTTATTTTGTAACTATTTTTAATATCAAATTAAAATTCATATATTTATCATTAAAAATATTGATGAATTATATATTTTAAGTATAAAAACATATCTTTCACAAATAATATCATCCCATTATTTCTTTCTTTTTGTTTTTCTTAGCATGTAAAAGATTAACAATTTTCTTAATATATTTTCTATTATTTATTATAAAATGAAACATATACTCTCTTCTTTTCTTTATACAATTTGATTGAAAAGGTATGATTATATTAATTTAATTTTTTTATTATGTAAATATTTAACCTAATTTATAATCCTTATTTAGTTCTCATTAAAAATAAATAATTACAATTTATTATATGTATTAGATTTTTTTAGGAAATTAATAAAAAATTAATAAATATAATTTAGTATTTTCTTTCTTATCAATGATGGAAATGTAAAAAAAAAATATAATTATGGACAATAATATCTTTTTATATGCTAAATGTAAATCATGAGTTTAAAAAAATTAATATTCTTAATTTTTTTCAAAATGGCTATTTGAGGGCCAATAGGTTAACTAAAATAATTATTTACTAAATATTTAAATCAGTTGATTGATTTAGTTAAATAATTAAAGGAATTTAAATAAATTAAAGGCTGATAAAAAAGTTATTTGACAAATATCCTTTATATATTTTAATTTTGTGGATGTTTAATCAATCGAAGAGTTGCATAATGCTAACAATAATAATAGCCTTTTTATTTTTTGAAATAAAAAATGTTCGTGCAAAGTGCCATAAAAATAAAGTACTTCCAAAACATATTCTGGGACAGAATTAGTTAACAGGCTAAGACAAGTAATTTATAGTTTTAAGAAAGTAATTTCAACGAAGATATTAACTTTAATAAATTGAAAGAAAACTTCGAAATTTTGAAACTAGCAAAACTATTGAAAAAGAGTTTTTGTTACTTATGGCCTACCCTTTCTCTTTGTTCTTTTCTCTATATATAGATTAGCTTTATACAGAATTGGTCACTAAATAGTTGCCAACCATTCTGTCTCTTATAGGAAATAGTTGAGGACTCTAAAGAATTCTCTGGCTTTTTTTTTTGTTTGTCGATGTTCACATCAAAGTAATGGAGTTTTGGAGACATGTATTTTATCCTTTTAACTCATTTTTATACAAACAATAATATATATGTTTATTTTTTAATGTAGAATATGTTCCTTTTCATTATTGTTTATGATTTTCATGGCCAGACGTCATATTTGGACAATCAATTTCGTTTAACTACAATGTGTTCGCCATGGAAAACTCTTTGCGGCTCAAGAGTAGTCAAATGGTATTATCCTTCTAAAAATCGTTATGACTTTCTAGATTTCTTCGACTGTTGTTAATATTTGTCAGGTTGGAAGATCTTGTACTTTAGGGACAATGACCTATGTTGAAAATGATCTTGATTGGTATTATAATGCTTGTCGAATTGTAAGAGCCCTATTGATTACATAGAAGGTGATCCGATTTTTTGATGTCATGATGCTTCTCCTCTTGTTGTACCTAGATATTTAACCTTCTATTTATATTAATTTTGTATTTATTTTGCTATATCTTGCAGATATTCCATTGTAAGTTACTACCATTACATTGATAATTTTTTTTTTTAATATTGAAGGAACATTGCTGTTTTTGAATTTTTCTAGTTTCATTTGCTCTTTATGTTATCATATGTTATTCCAATATTTTTGTCACAATTTGAATCCAATTGTGACTAAAGTGGATCCTGATATTTGGTTTCCACTAATTCTGACATTATTTACCATACTTTTATTTAATAGAAATCTTCTAATTTCAATATGACTCAAAATCCAATTCAAGTTCTCTGAAAAAAAATGGATAAAGTATCTCTTGTTTTTAGACACTTTTCAAGGGTCATGTGTCCTACAATACAATATCTATATTTATCATAAATTTGACAAATGTGATAGTACTCAGAATATATATAATAACACATTATATCTAAACATATACATAGATAAATAATTCAACATATCAAATATTAAATCAACACAACTCTTATTTTCATACATATATACATATATAAATGTATATTTCTTGATCCTAATTTAATTGTTAAAATCCACAATTAGACTGTCTTTAATTTTCTATGGATGCCGTAAAGTTCAAACATTCTTATTTTAACATGAAAATATTTAAAAATAAATAGAGTGAATTACGAGAACTCAATAAATATATATCTTTTACTATTAAACCTTGATTCCATTGTATTAAATGATCATTTGATAATTAAATGTTTGATTAAAGAAAAAAATAAATATAATTTGAATTCCTTGGATTTCCTGAAACAATTGAAACTAAGTTTCGAATTGGATGTTTGCTTGCATACAACTTAGACTCTGACTTTGCATTTCATATTATAATTCATAGTATTCTCCACCATTGTTGGGCACATAATATTATCATCATTTTACATGCACTCATTCCACGTGATTATCACATTCACAAATAATTATGAAGGCTTAATTATAATTGAATCATCACAATCATATTAAGTTTTTACAATTATATTAGACCGTAATATCCAATCAAAAATAGATTTTTAATACCACATCACATTATATAACCATTCATATTAATATATATGCATCTACCTTTTGTCTCCTGAATCAATCTTATACCCTTCACTAGCTATCTATTCTTATCCATTTGGATTTGCCTTATACCCTCTACAAGTTGTTATGGAGAATTTCTCATCTAACTTTCACATCATCGCCTCGTCACATATTTCATTACAAATGCCACACGTGGCATATTCTACAATATAATACCTACAATAGAACTTCACTCTACAAATCACAAGTTTTAATATGAATTCCACATAATTCAACTATTCATTAGCATGGGACAAATCAAAGCACATAATATAATATATCAACAACAGTACTATCGTGCCTTCTTGCATGGCCATAATAATTATTCTCATTTCTATATGGATCGCACTACAATTTTCAACATAAAAATAACATTGTAATTCCAAGCACAATATAAATATCATTTACCATTGTATTTCGATCATAATATATCAACATTTGATAATATTGTCATCATGTCTCATAAGCTTGTTCAAACAACACTTTTTCAAACAGATAGTTACCAACTCATGACACGCAACATTTCCAAATTTCTTATACATAACCATATAATTGATTTTGCAATACATATATTATAATTCACAATTTACCTTATTTAGAATTCATATATGAATAGATATGTGATCTATAACATTGATAAGAGAGATTGTAATTTATAGCATTTAAACACTTTAACATTAAAATATTATATTAGAATGAGATATATACTCACTTAGAATTGTTCAATTACTTTGAGAGTTCCTCGTTGTATTACTTTTACCTTCTACTCCTTCCTAATTCACAATTTAGAAGAATAACTTATAAATATAGATTAATTTCTCACTCTTTTTTTGAATATCGTTATTCTAGATTTATTTTACAATTATTTTAACACTTAAAATCATTAATTCCTTATATTTTCTAATATGAGCTTATGGCACTAAAATACTATATTTTAAGGAATTGCTTAAATTAACTTTGAATACTAGGACATTAGCTTTTATAACGTAGATATACTTTAGATATAAAAACCTAATATTCTAGAGCTTCATATCATTATTTTATTTGGATTCTACCAAGTTCTCAAAATAGAATGATAAACTAAAAATTCTTTGAATCGAGTTCATATTTTTCGTAATATCCAAATATAACATTTTGAAAAACTTCGATTATATGATTCTATCACTTCATAGGATAAAAATATTATTTTTAAAAACATTGCTAAGAATTCATAATATACAAAAAAAAAGTCTTGCCTGAATCAAGTTAAAATCTTTTAAAATATGAAAATATAATACTGTACAATTCCGTTAATGCCAATATTCTAACATCGTGTATTATAAGATTGTCATTTTCATTTTTTATGAGTCATTACTGTATATTTTAATCACACATTTTTCCACGTGTTTCTTGGATAAACTAGCAAATCATCATAAAAATTGAGATTTTATGGTATAGTTTCGTTCACCGTGCTCCAAAATACCCGGCCTAAGCTCGTCGGCAGCGGAATCACGCCAAAACTCCAGCGATGGCCAAAGAAAGAAGCGATTCGAAGCTGCTAAAAGGGAGCTCAGATCGAAACCGCCCACAGGTTCTCAAGTTTGCCACTACTGAGAGAAGGTAGTAGTAGGCGTATAGAGAGCTTCAGCCAGCTCATGGCAACCAAAACTCGCCGGAAAAACAACTCTCCAGCTCGATGCCGTTTTTGCTTTGCCACTCATATGTGAAGGAAATAGTCAAAGATAGCAAAGGGAAAATGTGCTGCTGTGCTAGTGCTGTAGATGCCGGCAGAGAGCAGCTCTTGATGGTGGAGCACGGCAGCAACCGTTGGAAGTGAGAGAGAAGGGAGGCGGTGCCAAAAGAGAGAGATAGCGGACTAGGAGAGAGGGAACACAAGATGAGAGGAAAAATTAGGCCAACTGCCTTTTTTGAAAAAAAACAACAAAAGATGACCGTAAAAATAAATAAAAGGAAGCTATGGGTTGTTCTTTTGTGTTGCTGAAGTACACTAGTTATTTTACACCCAAGATCTCAGCCATCCATCTTGATTACCCAACTCTTCTTTACAAAATCTTAGCCATTCAAGTTATAAAAAAATTATTTTACTTAAAAATCCATTTCATGAATTTTCAATCCTCTCCTAACACATAAATATAAATGCATATATTTGTAATAATTTAAATTTTTTTAAATAATTATATTAAACTTCTATGATCCTCAAAAATAATTTATCAAACCTAAACAACTTATTTTATAGATTCTCGCACTTCATGTTTACTAAAATTATCCCTTACTAAAAAAGTCTTGAATCAATAATAACTATATAATAATATATATTTTTTAAATACCATCATCAATATCATTTTAACGTTTTGAAACTTTCAAAGAGAAGTTTAACATTAAATATTAACTAAATAGGTAAAATCAAATAAATAAGATAGTCATTCACAAACATTAAAATTTATAAAATTTCATTAATTCTGGGTAGTATAATTTTAGTTATTTTATATGTAAAGTAGATGAAGGTATGGGCACCTATCGAAGAGTGAACCGAATATTTTTGCTCTTGTAGTAACGGAGTTCTATATTTATGTCTATGTTTTTGTCAAAAACTTGGTCTGTATATTTGATTGAGTCCAGTATAACCGTTCGACAATTTCTTCTTGGGTTCGAGGTACATATTCGGGCTGTGGACAGACAAATTATGGTTCATTTTGTTGGTAAATTCTAAGGTATGCTTAGGAATTTAGTATTCGAAATAATGTGATAAAATATATGTTATTAAATGAGATTATTAAGTTATTATTAAAATTTTTATAATTTTATGCAATGATCTGTATTTTATCACACTACCTCGAATACTAAATTTCTAAGGACATCTGTGCAAATACCCGATTTGTTTTGCTTGATAAAGAAATGATGAACCTTCTACAAACTCAACTTCCTTTTGCTTCGAATATATCCTAGGTTTAAATATATGTTTTCCAATCTCAAATCAATATACCACATTTTTTTTTAATATTTGCTAAAGCTATTATCATGCAAGTAATTATATTCTTTTTCCATTATTTATTACTATTTTTTTTTATATTAGTATGCCGACGGACATGCATTGCCTTCCTAAATCTTTCGAGCACTACATGGGAAACTATTTCTGTACAAGACATATGTTTTCTATTGGCATATTTACAATAGACTTAGTGTGTTCCCCATCCTTGCCTTGTGTTCTGATTACAATTTGAATTTGTTAAATTATATCATATTTCCATGGTTAGCTTTTTTTTTTTTTTCATTCACTTCATATTAAAGTTGTTATATGAACAAGAAATATTTCTATTGATATAAATAACATTATTTTTCTTGTATTAGGCAATGTCTTTGAGGAACAATCCCCCTGGTCTTGGCATATCCTTATCATAATGTTTAATCACGACAATACAAATGTAAATGACAATGCGTTCTCTTCATTTTTTATAGATAAATAATTAAGAGGTTCTATTCTTTAACATTCCTGGAAGGAAGTAATATTTGTTATTGTATAATATCCCTGGAAGTAACAATATTTGATAATTGACAAATGTTTCATACGATTTGGTTGGACAGGACACAAATAGTGCCTTCAGTACATAGTGCATAAAAAATTCTGAAAAGTCCAAATAAATAATAATATTACTATTGAGAATATTTAATTCAAATAATATCTCATATTTTTTCAAAGAGTTTACGTCTTCTGCTACAATTAAAATTTAATTTTTAATTTTTGTGTGTGTATTTAATAATTTAATAAAATTGATAGTCAAAATGATTCTCACGAAAAAAAAATGGCGTGACTATTCAAAATGTACCTTGGACGTAGCCTGAAATCCTATTCTTAATATTATAAAAAAATAATGAATGAAAAAAAAATAGTATAAAAAAATAAGAAGGCTATTTCTAAGTTAATGCTAACACGAAAAAGTTTAATGATGCAGGAAGCATCCTTGTCACTGGTGGTTGATGTTGATACACCGATTTGATGTTTTAATAGATAGGAGCTGTACGTTTTTTCATTTATATTATTTGCTTTAAACCTAATATTTGGATATAAAGAAGAAAAATTGGGCGAAGTAACCCATTATAATGAGTTCTTTCGAACAATATTTTCAAAATATTTAATCAATTATTTATTCTATTTTGTAGTATGAAGCAATTAAAGGTGTATATGGGTCGGATCGGATGAGTTTCGGGCCGGGTCATCCGGATCAAATCATAAAAGTTGAAGGTCCGAATCCGGCCCGACCCGCTTATATTTTAAAAATTTTTGATCGAGCCCGGCCCAAAATTTTAATTAAAAGGCTCGAAAGTCCAGTCTGAAAGCTCGAAATATAAATTTTTTTAATTTTTTAATAAAAAATAAAATTTTAAAATAAAAAAAATATATATTTGAAGAGATAATATGATATTTAAATATATAAAATATTTAATATGTTAAATTAATATTTTTTATATTAAAAATAATTAGATATAATTATATTTTTAATATATAATTATATTATTAAAAATAAATTATTATAATCGGACCGGACCAGGCCGGACCTATCGGCCTTTTTTACCTTGATCCGAACCCCGTCCAATTATTAATCGAGTCATAAAAAAAAATTCTATCGAACCTATCGAATAAAAAAGAAATTAAATATTCTATTTTTTCGGGTTGAGTAAAGTACAATGCAGTTAACTAGGAGGTTTAAGCATCTGTAAAATTGAAAGTGTCTGATATTTTCTGTTTGTAATGATCTTATCGAGGAGAATCCGTAGTTAACATACTCTGATTTAGTATTTTTGAAGCATTACAAGTATTCTGGTAATCCAAATGATCATTCATGTCGTATTTATATCCAATTGCATGATTACTATTAATTTTAAAGTGTATTTATATTTGAAAATAAAAATTTGCATCTAATTCCTCAATTTGATTAAATACTATTTTTCTTCAGCTAATTAATATGAAGTTCAATTAATATATGTGCTGAGACATTTTATTCATGTAATGAGTAAATTATTTGTAAATATTTTTATCTTATCTTATTTAATATTTGTTATCATATATTAGCAAAAATACAGATGTCTTAATCGAATACTCAAGGGATCCCACGGATTTCATTCTAGTTCTTAATGTTTGGTGGAGAAAAATGAATTCCTACTCTTTATTATGAAATTGATTGTTGTACTCAGATTAAGTGATCACTAACTAGTTTAATCCATCTGCAGAAGCTTATTAATCCAAGCTCTTGTGGCATTAAACGAGCATGCTAATAACTCCATCGTGAGCATAAAGAACCCATTTTAGGCCACGTTTAACATTGTAGTGGGGTCTACAATGTGCTGCATTGTTATGAAGTTGATAAAACTTTAGAAATAGATTCATAAATCTTTAGGATAGGAATAGAAAAATTAAAACATTCAAATAAAAAAATAAGTTTTTAAACTAATTAATAAAATTTGAAATTAATTATATCATCATAATATCCTCACAAATCACCATCTCACTAACAATACTATTTCATTGTGAAACCTCTCACAACCATTAGTAATCAATGGTCCAATCCTACTACCACATTATATCATTCATCATTATTCTTATCTCCTATGATCACCATCACTAATAGCCACAGATAAAATCTTTTATTATTGTTAATAATTACTATTCATGATTGCTATTTCACACCAATTATATAGTCACCACTTTTACCTTGTAGACTAATTATTATTTTTTATATTTTTCACATTATGAGTTTATGTATTTTCTGCTATGGATAAATTTTTCGAATAAATTTTATATACAAAATATAATGTGATGGCAAATAAGGATATGAGTGGCAATATGTATCATCCTATGTTTTAAAGGCAGATATGAAGGGAAAATACATTACCAATGGGGATTGGGAGATACTACAAAATATCAAATGCTTAGAATATGTTTAGGGATGAAGATTGAAACTTCATCTCGAAATTATACGACTTTCATAGCATGGTAGAGGCAAAGATCCTTCAAATGATGCTTTTGTTACTTTGTTGTAAGCTGCATGAGTTTTAAACCCCCACCTATTCTTCTCTCTTTCCATTTGGTTGGTTGACTTCATTCACATTTTTACATTTCCTTATTAATAAAAAATCTTAATTATTTGAGGGACAATAAAAAAAAAGTGTAAATATGTCACATCATATATTTTTACTTTACAATTATGATTTTTTTAGAATAAGATAATAGAATGAAAAAGAGGAGAAATATAAGGTTATTAAATAATCTTTCTTTCATTTGGGAATTTTGGTGAAAGAGGAAAAGGGAATGTGGGGATTATGATCAATTCTTTAAAACATGCTAACATCCTTTAATATAAATATCATTATGCTCCTTCATTTTGGAGGCTTTTAGAGACTTTTGTAAAGATTCAAATTATTCAAAACACTCCAATATCCTTTAGTACAAATATCATTGTGCTACATCATTTAAAAGGTTTTTAGAGATTTTTCTAAATATTTAAATGGAGGAAAGAAAAGTTATGAGTTTACTGTCTATTTTTTTTAACCTCCCCTTCCATCCTTTTTTATTGTCTTTCCATTTCTTACCTTCATAACTCCTAAATATACTAGTAATTATGATCATCTCTCACAAGGCACATCTCTAATAAGAAAATGCATAAAAATTACATTAAATATTTTTAAGAGTGATTATTTTTACCATTATATCATCAAACTTGTCTTGAAGTTTTTTATAAAATAATCCATTTTTTAATTAAAAAGAAGGATTCAATCCCCATTTTGTGGATCAAACTTGTCAATATTTGACTCATCCATTTTACAACTCAACGACTCAACATCTCAACAAAATACAAATAAGAATTAGGGGAAGTTATATTAATCTTTCAAGATTTCATCTAATCAGATATTTATTATTTTTTAATATTATACACTAAATTCTGTTAAAGATAATCACCATTATCAAATCCGGCTTTTAAGTATAGAATGTCTTTCCTAATGTTGTGCATACTATTTCTTATTTTTTCAAAATAGTTCCTGTTTTTTCTTCAAAATATTATTCTATATTTTCACTTTAATTTTTTTTTTCTCATTTCGCTGAATTCCTTCACAATACTCTATGGAGTTTTCACGCAACTATCAAGTATAAGTGAGAGTGGTAAATCCAACTTTAAATTTCAAGATAAAAGATGTTGATGTGCAAAGAAGATGCATTTATGATTTTAGAAACTAATAAAAATTCTATCAGATTGTTCTTTTAAGATTTTCTTTAACTTAATTAACTTGAATGGTCCTATAAGAATAGAATAAAGAATTAAAAAATAAAGTTGACATGGTCCTCATCTCTTACTTTTAGGAGATGTTTAGTATATATATATATATATATATATGTATGTATGTATGTATGTATGTATGTATGTATGTATGTATAAAGGAGATATGAAATGTAATTATGTCAAATACTAAATGAATCAATACCATTTGCCCCAAGAATCATGAATAAGTGATTGTACTTGAAAGGCTATTAAAAAGTTACTAAAACAATTTTTTTTCAAGAATTTTAATATTTGATATGCTATGTTAAACTTTTGATTAATTTGAAATTAAAAATAGATTGGATTCCTTTTGAGGATCAAAACTCTCTCGACACCTATATTTTACATTCATAATATTCAAATTTGAGACTTTACTAAAATTCAATCACTCACTTAAAAAAAAATTAAAAATGATTACTTCAAAAGCTAAAAATTCTTTGATTTATAAACAAGATTTTCCTAGAAACTTTAGGTATGAATATTTGATCTAACCTTTGTTCACAAGTTACATTACATCTAATCGTGACTAAATAAATATTTTGGAGGTGAAACACAATATATATACATTTAGAAACCATTGTCACTCTCCAAATTACTCCTTTATAACCTAATAATTTTCATGATGACTTATATTCACCCTCAATCCGCTTTGCATACATTCATTAATTTGGGCTCATATTGATACTTCTCTTCCTTATTTGTTTGTCATTATTATTTTTTTTAATTTTTTTCAAATCAAAATTTTAAGGATGTTTAATTTTAGGTCAAAAGTAATTTTATTTCATTTTATTTTATTATAATTTCTATTTTAATTATATTTATATCATTATAAAATTTATCAAATTTGACAAGCATTGAACTTGAATTTATAATTGAATTTTATGCATTTTTCAATACATTCAAAACAAAAGAATTCATTATTTTTAATAAATTTTTCAAACTATAAAATTCATTTGCAAATGAATTGAAATCAATTTTATTGAAATAGTATGAAGTCAATTTTAAAAAAGTTGCATAGGAACCTTTATAATTCATTTGTTAAAAAAAAAAACTAGATATCGGAAGAATCCTTTTTAAACTTGTTCGTAGTTTGCATTGCAGTAAACAAAAAGGATTTAGGTTCAAAATTTGTCAATCACGAGCACGTTACACTCATAAATATTAATGATATACAAGCAACAATATTGAATGAAGAACTGAATTATTTGTTCTTCATTCACCATGCACTAATAATGAAGCATGAAAGATTTTCAAGTAAAATATATTGTTGATATCCTTAGAAAATAGAAATGACTTTCCAAGTTTGTCGCCGATTTATATAAAAACATATAAAACAAAAAAGAAAAAAAAAAGGAATTCTGAGAACACTCCATTCCAATTTAGAGGCCTATTGCGCTTGCAGAGAATCACTGATTGCGCCAGTTTTGGCCAACGCAGAGAGGTTGGAGCCGACGGAGCCACCGCGAGGAAGCCTATTATTGTTATTATTGCGGTGGAGCCGGCACCGGAAGGAGCCGACATGGGTAGTGGGTGAACACAGGCAATTGGACTTGCCATTTGAGGATCTCTTGGAAGCCGGTGACACAAGTGATTGCTTCCTGAGTTCCTCTAAATCCAAATCTGGAATTTTTATTTCGCAGGCATTCAGAATTACCTTTGGAGGCTTTTGGTCCGGCTTTTCTTCCATAATTTTTCTGTAAAAACTTGAATCAACAAATTATAAACAAAAAAAAAAGATGATTTTGGAACTAAATTGTAATTCCAGGGTTAGTTTTTTTTTAGATATTTTAAAGCTTTTTTCATGTATTTTAGTGAATTTATAAAAATAGACCAACAACAATCGTGTATGAATCGAAGGGGACACGTAAAATTAGATTTTGAATGTAAATTAAATTGTGAGATTTTAAATTAATTTCTGAATGCAAATTAAAAATTATTAATGGAGTATAAAATAATAAAATAAATTTAAATATAAAAAATTTAAAATCCACTTCCGATTAAAAGGGGGTAAATCCATACAAAGTCCCTTTCAACCACGCATATTATTTGGAATGCGGATTATCTTGTCGCCATTTTTTTAACTACTGTAATAAAAATACTGATTTCTCATGAAAATTGAGAAGAATCGATGAAATTTATAGGCAGGCTAGACAATACAAAGTAAAATAAAATTTATGGCAATAACATAATCTTAAATAATCATTATTTTTCATGTGAAAACTTCTCTTAAAATGATTAACGCTTTGTTCGGGATTAATTTTTTTTTTAGAATTCACTTTATTTAGAAATGGTTTCAATTATTTACAAATAAATTCTATTATTTGAAAATTATGTTTCAATAACGATTTTAATTCATTTACATATAAATTATTTTGCTTGGAATATATTAAAAGATGTATACAATTCAATTGAAAAGTAAATTTGATAGTATTATAATAAATATAATTTTAAAAAAGGATAAATTTTTTCATATAATATATATTTTAGATTAAATAAAATAAATTTTATGCTAAATTTGATGAAATTTATAATGATACAAATATAATTAAAATATAATTATTAATGAAATAAAATCTTTTTTCTTAGTTGAACTCAAGCATAATTTTAAAAATAAATTTATTTAAAAATGAAATGAAATCATTCTTTTATCCATCCAAACAAAAGATAAGAGTTTGTTTATTTTGACAAAAAAATCTCATTGATTTATATGTATATTTACAAAATATGAAGATAAAAAATATTCTATCTCTTATATATTAAATACAAAGAATATGAAGAAAAATAATATCTTTTAATTTGAAGAGGAAATTATTTTTCACATTATCTTAATATTATATATATAATCACTTGGCATGAATTTTTTCTATTTATATATAAGTGAATAAGTTTTTTTTTAATGAACAAACTGAGTTCAAAGAAAAAAAAAATTGCCTAGGAATATATGATGGCAATAACTGAGTTTACCTCGTTGGGTAAGAAACTTGCGATGAAGTGCGATCTCTTAAAAAATTGATTCACAAATTCTTAAAAATTGTATTTTTCGTTCACTTGTAGAAGGAGACTTGGCTTATTTCCTTCCTCCAAAGAGGAATTAACGGGAAACCCCTAGCCTGGCTAGCATTGTGTTGGCTTAAATTTTGGAACTTTTTCTTTTTACTATTTCAATTATGTGGTGGTATTAAGTTGGATATTTGCAGCCACACATTCTTATTTATAAACGCGAAAAGGGGGCCAAGGTTGTGGAAGAAGGTATAGGAAAACACTGCATGAGATGGGGAGAAATTACGATGATGATATTAATATATTATCAAAATTTATTATATATTATTTTTATTTTTTTAAAATTAAATTTAATATATTATTTAATAATAAATTAATAATTATATTTAATAATATATTGATATATCATTATATTAGTACCATGAAATTTTTTCATGTTAGATCTCAAATTGCTCTACCCACAAAATAGAGATTTTAGGTTGTTTCCATGAGAAAAATTTCTTCAATGACGTTTGGTATTGAACTCAATATTATTTTCATTTAATTTTGCTTAAGTGTAGTATTTATTCAATTCAATAATCTGGTGTAATTTCAAATTTAATTTGTGTTTAAAAATATATTATTCAATATCTAGGGTTGAATAAATAATACACATGGTAAAAATTATATAGAAGCAATATTGAATTTTTAGTGTAAATGTAATAATACAATTTTTTTTTTGGCTCTTCGTCGTGCCTATAAGAACTATATCTAGGGTCCAGAGCATATTCAAGTGTAAATAATAGTTTTTATATTTTAAAAATGACGAAATAAAACAAGAGATCAAAACATTCAAATGGCAAACACGTCAGCCTTTTCACAATGTCATATAAGCTATGGGATAGTCATATGTTCCATAAATTCTACAAAGATCAATTCTACGATACCAGACTGGTTAAAAGAGAAGGAGATGAATGTTTGATATCAACTTACGGCCTACTTAGTAGAGGAATAGGTGCTACTTATGTCACGTCAATTTTCTCGCCCCCCCACCCCCCCCAAATTTTTATGTTTTTTTTCTTTCTAAAATTGATCACATACACAATGAGATAATAAATAAGCCCCATTTTATATTTTTCATGAATTTTGAAGTTCTTTTTTATTGAGCTTGCAAATTAAAAAAATTAATTGAGTTTTAAGTAAAGAGTAAACACAATATTTAATCTCTTATTTATAGATATGATAACTAGTATATTATTTAAATTTCAAAATTAGTATTAGTAGTTCTTAATTTTTTATTTATTATAATTATTTTTCCTACCTTTATTTGCAGTGTTAAAGTAAATGAAAAATATTGTAATAGATTGTTAAACTATACCCTAACAATGATAAATACATGTGATTTTTTTATTATATTTTCATCATTTATATTAATGTTAAGAGTAAAGAGAGGGACAAATAATTATAACAAAAACAAAAATAAGGAATTAATGGTGCTAATTATGAAATTTTAGGAATATAAATAATTAACACAATATAAATGAGAGATTAATTGTTGAATTTACTCTATAGTAACACTTAGGCTCAACCAAAAAATAAATTATTAGTTTGGTTTGTAGAATAAATAGATATTAGATAAATATATATATTGACAATAAAAATTAATTAGATAAATAGATATTAAACTTATGATTGGACAAGATTTATGGTAATAATTCATGATAATTAAAATGTGTAACATCTAGTTATGGGTTATGTCATAACTCTAACTTAGCTATAATGAGCATGGAACTCATTATTCGATTTTCACTGGCTTAATCCAGTTTATTTTTAACAATCCTAGTAATTTAATTACTAATCACTATAAGATAGAGAAGCAATATTGGAAAAGATAAGGTGTTCCATTCATCATTAAAATAATGCTTACAAAATAACATGAAGTTAGGTTTACTTGCATTCCTTTTAAATTAAGGATAAGTCAATTTAATTAAATTTGAAAGATTTAGTTCATGTAACCTTAACCTTATGCCTATACAAAATAAAGTCCCAAAATAATTCTATTAATGAATGTATGTGCTATTGAAATCATTCCGAAGAAGCTTCCAATGGAACTAGCTTTAAAGAGGTGGTGGTAGGGGTTCAATTGATGTATCTACAAAATAATCATAAATAAGTGAGTCCAGTACTTAATAAGTGAATATTTAAGTATAACAATTATAAACAATACATCAACTTACCAATCAAACTTTTGTCTTATAAAATTTATCACATAAACACTTATATATATCAATTCACTTTTAATTGGTCACAAAAGACATAATTACAATCATATCATCACAATCATATCATATAAGAATAACTAATGACACTTTAATTCTAATCTCATAACATGATATGTAATAATTAATAATATAATACATACATTCTCTTTGTAACTCTCGAGTCAATCTTGTACTCTATACAAGCCTAACCTTGTCCCTCCAAAGTTAACTTTATACCCTTTATAAGCAATATACTAGGAATACATTTGATGTTCATATTATTTCCTTTGTCACATTTCTCATGTCACAAGTTACAATACATTTCTCTTATAGCAACACCATACCTTAATATATCCCTTTTCATATCATAATTACATAAACAAAGACTAAATATATTGCATGTCATATGTCACATCATTGCTAAGTTTCATTTCATTTCATAGACAACATAATAATTATATCATTAATGCCAATCACGATATAAAAACCATACATATGCTTGAAAAAGGTGGAAATATTGATTAATATGTTCACTCATCAATTTCATGGTTAAACATATATTAAAAGATCAATTATAGTTTAGTTACAATGTTAAAACCTGAAACAAGGTAGAGTGGATTACTTTTGGTTTAGAAGTGATGAATCAATTCTTGAACATATTTAGTGCAAAAATTTCAATTCTGGAAGAGATAAATTGATTTTAGAATTGATTCATATATAAATCACAATTCTAGTGCCATAATCCATTTTAATTGTGATCAATGTGAAGCTTATTAACTAGTTTCACTAGCTTGATTAGTTGATTATGCAAACTTTGGCCTAGCAAAAATACTTTTATTTTTTTAAGGACTATAATGTGACTCAAATCTTTAAGAAAAATGAATGGATAGAGTTTCTATATTTATAGACACATTAGTAGGGTCACTTATCCTAAAGCATGATCAAGACTTAATTTACAATGATATCTTCCTAATTGGGAAAATTCTAAGGTACCTCAGGGGTTTCTAAACCCTGGGTGGTGTGGCACAATCTCATTCATTGAATGAGATTACTTAAGTCTTTGATAATCTCATCCCATGGATGAGATTGTGCCACATACCCAAGGTTTAGAAACCCCTGGGGGCACTATAGTCTTCCCCTCCTAATTGTCAAATTCTTTAACTGAAGTGCCTTGGACTTCCTCATTAGCAATTTAGCTTGATGATTTGATTTAAACATGAAATGTTTAAAATAAAATAAAGAATAAGTTATATAAACTCAGTGAGTATGTATTTACTTATAATTAACATTTGAAACTTACTTAAAGAATACTTGTAGTTAAGCAAATAAATCAATTATATAAATTCACTAGGTTTTATACCTGACCCTTTATGAGATAAGCAAGTTTTTAGTTATCGTGCTCTTCTGCTTATACATATTCAAAGTTTTTAGGAAAGTTAGGCTATAAGCTTGATAAATTTGTGTAGTCTAACAACTAAGTTTTTACCTCACACAAGTAAAAATAAAGTAAACTACTAGTAAATTCATAAACTATTCATAAATAATATCTATATGGAATGTTAGGTAATAAAATTCTTGCACCAGTTTATAACACCGATATATTAACTTAGTTACATACATAAGCTTATTATCACATAATCAACCTCACAATTAAATAAATAACTTTACAAAAAAATATAAGATATATAATATAAGTAAGAATAAAGTAAACTACTAATAAAATTCATAAACTATTTAGAAATAATATGCACATGGAATATTAGGTAACAAGATTCTTGCACTAGTCTATAACACCTGTATATTAACTTAGTTACATAAATAAGCTCATTATCACATAATCAACCTCACAATTACATAAATAACTTTAAAAATAAAAAATAAAAAATATATAATACAAGAAAGCAATTAAATCTCCTTGTGATTTTTGGTCAACTTTATTTCTTCATAAATCCAATCTTATTCCTCCAAGGCCATCCTTTACAAATGTTTTCCTAAATATAGTAGTAATTCACATTATTAAATTTCTTCCCCTATCTCATCATATCATACACAATCGGTGACATCAATCACATTATATTTCAAGTAATCATTATAACATCATCACCTTTCCAATATATTAACAATGATACTATCAACAATAATACCACACCTCTTATGTATGCCATAAACTATTTAATCAACAACAGTTAAAATATTTCACAAGAACTAGTATAATATATCATATTCTAACAATAGCAAAAGTACACCTTTATAGCACAAAGAAACTAGTATTTTACAAGAAAGAAAGATCAAGTTATACACATAAACTATGTTATTAAGCAACATAAGAAGTAAACAATAAAAGATAATTGATTTACATTTTTCCATATGCAAATATAATAAGATTTTATAACTATAACTAAGAATTTGTATAAACATATGAATCTATGATTTATATATATATATATATATATAAGTATATATACATATATTAAGAGAAAATATTGAATTAAATGGAACACTAATTTAATGTAAGATATACATTCACCTTAAAGGGGTTTACTTCTTTTAAAAACTTCTAAACCTTTTACTTTATTATCTTTTCTTATATTTTCTCTTATTAATCAGTTTATAGAATAATGCATAAGCACATCATAATTACTATTTTCTTCTAAAAGATTCTTATTTTGAATTCCAATTATGTTACTATAACTATTTGAAACATAAATTTCTTATATTTCTAACATTATCTTGAGAATACTAAAAATACCATTGTAAAGGGTTTTCTAATTTAGTTTGATTAGTCCAACATACTAGGATTTTATGTTTTGAATCAATTCACCTCCTTTGATGGATGTTGCTTGCAACTCATTAGTGTTGGAAATTAAAGGATTGGCTAAAATCCAGAAGAACCATGAACTTCTTGCTCATTATAACTTAACTGCATTTTAGTATCTTCTTGCGCCTACCACACATGCACTGTTAATCAAAAAATAGATTAGAAGGTAGAAGAGTGCTCTTTAATGGCTAGAAATAGTAAGAAAAATGAGGGAAGGAGTGGTCATAGAAGATGAGGGAGAGATAGAATGAGAAAGTGGAGATAAGGTATAAGAAAAAAAGAAGTCTCAAGAAGAAAAGAAGTTTAGGTAAAAAGATAAAGGTGACATAAGGGCTTTGATATGGTACTTCACATTTATGTGAGCTCATTTCCTAGCATATTTCATCAAATCCTTTGTTTAATTTAATAAAGTGTGGGTTAAAAGAAAGATTTAAGGTGTTAGGGTGTAAGATAACTATTAAATAAAATCAGTCTTAGTCAACCCTTATTTATACCTATTATAATCCTATTAGATTAAAGCCATTCGATATGACATGCTTTACTGTTTCTAATTTCTTAATAATTTCTAAAATAATTTAATAAATTTAGGAACTTCAAGATAAATATCCTAAAATTTCATAAAATTGAAGGAATCATTTATTAAAACATACAATGCTATTTTCATAAATTAATATACTTATAATTGTTTAATATTCATTAGCTTTCTAACTTCTAACCAACATTCCTGCTATTTCATACGATGAAATAATGCTTTAATATCATTTCTTTTAACCTCTTAAAAGATGTAATGCTTTAATGATGGTGTTAATTCCCTACCTTCTAGATATTATAATGCTTGGGGAATAATCTATTTTTTCCTATAAAATGTAGAATTTTCTTTTTAATTATTCACTTTATCATTCAAGAACATTTATTTTCCTTAAGCAACATTTTTTCTTTAAATAAACTTCAATCTTTCCTTCTTCAATCTTGTTACTTAAACATGTTTAGCTAAAGTTTAAATTCTTCTAATGAAGTTGAAATGGCTGATGATCCTATCACAGTAGCTAATAACTTTGTAG
Source organism: Sindora glabra (assembly GCA_020226215.1). Taxonomy (NCBI): domain Eukaryota; kingdom Viridiplantae; phylum Streptophyta; class Magnoliopsida; order Fabales; family Fabaceae; genus Sindora; species Sindora glabra. Next base: position 49,319,148 of record CM035230.1, on the reverse strand, counting down.
CAATGGTTGTTTATCCTGTTGAAGACATAAAGCTTGTTTGGTGTTTCTTTCATGTTTAGATGTTCATAACTTTTGATGATGATTATTTTATCAATTTTAAATGGGATGCATGGCGAGCTCCAAGACAACTAGCTCAATATGCTTGTAAGTTACTACAGGAGTTTGCCATGCATCCTATTTAAGATTGACAAACATCCTTCTCTTTATCTTATCTCGATAGGGGTAATTATTCGTATTACCTATACTTATGAGACTTTGTTGCTATCTTGCTTTATTAATTAGTTTGAAGATATGCTAGATTGGAATTAATTAAGTGTGTACTTACCTTTGCTAATAGAGGGATAAGAGGCTTATATCAATCTTACTTTAGATATATTTCAATATGCCACTTTTCAATACTAGTAAGATAGCATAACGATTAGGTAGCTTCATTTTGAAGATCACAATATCGAGCTTTAGTGATGACACCCCTATTTCTATTTATATGCCATTATTTCCAACTTTCCTTTTCACTTGGATTTCTTTATTATGGTTAGGCTATACCACAATGGCCTTTATATGCGCTAAAATCGGATAACAATCCATTTTCAACTACAATGGATTGATCTTGGGCATCATTAATAGGTTTCTAGTAGAACCAACTTTGGCATCTAGAATGTTAGAAAAGCAGTACATTCGAGTTTTCAGTTGCTTGTGATGGAAATGACTTAACTGTATCAATTGTTAATATTGATTGTGATGGAACTTACGTTAGAGGTTGCTTGCTAATTCTATCATTGAGAAGCTCTTTTATTTTGATATGGAGAGGATTAAGCTAATCTTATTTTTTGGTAGAGTTTGAATTTATTAATATAAAAGCATAGTGATTGTTAATTGCATGCAACAAGGTAGAAATTTCTTTGGTGGAACCATTACCCTTTAGCATAAGTGATGCTTTTCTTTTGTTTAAATTTTTTAATAAAAATTTGTAAATAATACCTTTAATGAATAAAGCTTTGTCTTCTATCAACTCTTGATCTCTATGTCGATTATTATTCTCTAACATCTTTATAATTAATCATTTTTTTAAAAGAGGAGTGATGCTTCAATCATGCTTTCTATTTCCTTATAAAGGCACAATATTTTAATAACAATGTCAATTTTATATATTATGATGCTTAGGAAATTGATATCAGTCCATTTATAAGATTTAAAATTCTTTCCCTCATCCACTTATCCTACAACGTAAAGATTTTTTACTTTTTTTTGAGTAAAAGATTTTAGAGTAAGGTATTGTATTATTTTCCTTACAAAGATGGAGAATATTGGTTTAAACTCTTCTTGTATAACGGTTATGAATATTGATAAGCATATGTTAGCTTAAGGATTCTCCTAAGGTTGAGATTTCATTTTTCTCAATAATAACCACCTTTATAATATTAAAAGAAATCCATAACGGGCTCATAGATTAGTAAACCACTATGGGAAAGAGCTAATGCGGCAGCTTTGCTTTACTTGTTATTATGCTTATGTAGGAATAAAAATTCTATTATCTTACTTTAAAGAGGACAAGCTAGTGCCTTGCTGTTTGGAAATCTTTCAAATTGTTTACATAACAAAAACTTGTAATAATCAGAAAAGACATATTGAAACTAATATAACATTCCATGTTAAATTGGTTCAAAAATAACTTTCTTTTCATATTTAATTTATATAATGGAAATTTGTAATAATTGAAAAGGTTTCTATTGAGGAAATGGTAAGTATGAAAACATTGATTTTGGGACTATTAATGTCTAATATGCTGGTATTTTCTCAAAATCTAAAGGCATGTAAATGAATAATATTTATGAATCAGTTTAAATAAAAAAATTAAAAATGCTTAAATGAATAAATTTATGAAGAAGTTTAAATAAATGAAAATGAAGAAGCTTAAATGAATAAAATTGAATATGACTTATAATGATGAACTTACAATGTTAAGTTTTTGTAGTGATTATCATGTAAGTCTATTTCAATTATTGTGACACTTTAATAATAAGAAATTATAACATTGGCCTATTTTGGTGACTGTCTTATATATCCATTTTAATCGCTAAAACAATTCATTAATAGCTTACATGCCATTGAAGTACTTAACCAAGTTTTAAGTCATTATAACCATACATATGGCCAAACTTATGATGTTAGCTTTTGATTAATAATTAATGTCTAATTATTTTGCTTTCAGCTTATAAATAAGGTTATTTGTCAACAAATTTGTAATATTTCAAAATAAATCTCTTTTTATAAAAAAAGGCTTCTAAGTTGGGGTGTAGGTTTTGGTATTTGATATTACCATGGCTATTTGGAAGGTCTTTTATCCATACCTTAGAAGGAACCTTAAGATATTCTTGGATTTTCTCAATAGCCCATGTGATGTTAATATTAAAGTTTACACCTTTTATCTTAAAAGCCTTCTCTATTGATAGATTCAAAAACTAATACTTTTAAAAGGTTTTGAAATTGATCAAAGTTCCTTCCAAGAAATTGTACCCATACTTCAACTCTAAACATAAGAATTTTACAAAGCATTTGAAATGACTTTAGACAATAATTCTTCTAAGTTTTTTTGTAAAACGTTTGTGTTCATGATTGAAGTGCAAAAACAAGTCCTTTAATTAAAGGAATGTAGGGAGATTCTTATTCATTCTTAATGTTAAATACTATAGTCTACACTTTTTATCTCAATCTTAGAAGTTATCTTTTATGGTCACAGGGTATTGCATCAAATTATGACTATTTTCTACATTCAAATAGAAGGTCATGAGCATAAAATATCTATGATTTGAAGTGATTACCATGATTATAAAATTTAAAGCATTTCTAATTATATAGCATTGATGGCATGTGTTGCCTTTCTATTGATCTTCAAGTGCTTAATTACTTTATTTGCTATAATTCTCTCACACTTCCTATGTTTCAATGTGAAAATGAATATATTAGTTGCTTTATGTGCTATGTCAAACTTTGATACACATAAAGTAAGAAGCATACCTATTTTCACATTGAAACATATAACCCTTAAGAGGTTTATAGCAAATAAAATAATTAGACACTTCAAGGTTATAGATATAGAATTGATGGAATAAAGCACCTCAGATTTCTTTTTTAATTATTCTAGGAATGTCATATATGTTTATTGAAAATGCAAAGTCTATTATTTATTATAAATAATAATTTATTTCGTTGTATATGCTTATGTACTAATATAAAAATAAATAAAATGAAAGTATATATCTTCATAATAGATTGTCTCATTTCTCATTTATTTTATTTACATTCAATTTGTTATTGCCCTGGTTAATAGTATAATAAAAATATCATAATACAAAATTTTTTTTAATGCTATCGATTTCATTTAGAATAAGTTATGTTTTGGATATTAGTTTCATATATATATATATATAGGCATATAAATTGTAAATTTTAATATATATGATGTGTATAATTGAAATAATTTTCTTATATATATATTTGTTGTATCTGGCCATTTTAGAATAATTATAAAAATATTTTAAGATTATTCTGAATTGATTATAGAAAAAGTTATCACATCAAGAAGAAAGAAATCTATTTTTTAATAAAAGATATTTATTTATTATAATGTTAATTTTTTATTAAAATCCACATAAAACATTACTTAATAAGACAATTACATTGTATTAAAGATATTGTGAATTTTCCAAATTGACATATAATGTAAGTTTTAGATATCGATTGTTCTGTATTAATTAATGTGGAAACCTAGATCATGGGTGCAAATTGAAAATGAAAAGGATAAGGTATGTCACGAATTGAAACTACAAAGAATGAAGCACGATACTATTTATAAATTTCATCTTAAAATTCTTCTAATTTTAAAATGATTCTCTATTTAATAAGGTATACTCTTTACCCAACCTTAAGATAATTTTTTTTATTTTTATATTTTTGTTGATTAATTATTTTGCAGGACTAAAAGCTTAATTAGCTTGTAGTTAAATATATTAGAAAAGCGCAGGATATAAATGTGAGAATTATTTTTTATATTTGTTCTTGCAATTTAGTTTTTAGTTTCTTAATTAATTTTATTTTATTCCATATCACTTTGATTAGAAGTGGCAATTTTTAATATAACACAATTACCTAATACAAACTCGATATGCCTATTAGGTTTTGGATTAACATGCAATCTATTTAAGATTTTAAATTAAATTTTAAAAATATTATTTAAAGAATAATTAATAATTAAATTATAAATAGGTATATATAATAATGATATAAAATTTTTATTTTAATAAAATAATAATAAAAGTTTAAAATAGTATTTTATTAATAATTAAAAATATTTTTAAGAAAATACTAAGCAATTAAAATAGTAAGTAATTAAATTTAATAAATAATTTTATAATATAAATTTTATTAATTAAAATTATTAAATAGGTAAGATAGATTGATTCATTTTAACATATTTAATAAAGAAGTTGATTCAATTGACACGAATTGCCATATTTTATTTTGACGCAGCTTTTATATATTTGTACATGTAAGAAATTTGATCTCATTCATTTTCTTTGACATTCTTTCATATTATCTACTATTTATTTATATGAAAATGTATAATATACTAATGTTTTTATAAATGCTCATTGCATTTAGGAGTATTGTATTTAAAAAGCTTTTTGAGAAGTGTAAATTTCACATTATTAAGACTAAATTTAGTAAAGTATCTATTTTTTATTGTAGTATTGTATACAATATTTCATTATTTTTAATATTTTATTATTTTATTTATTTTTTGAAGTCATATAAATTAGGATTCTTTAAAGTAATAAAAGATGTCAACTTTCTATATCTAATTTGAAATACATGGAAAATAAGGAAGAGGAGGGAGTAAGGAACATGGAGATGGGGGTTAAGGTTTAGAATAAGAGAGTGAGAAATTGGAAACCGAGGCATGAGACTAGGATAGGGATTGAGATCAGGGATTAGGTTTAGGTCGGAAAGATGCGTGAACATATAATGTTAATTATTTAAATAATTGACGTGGTATCATGTGTATTGGACATCAATTTTTAGAAAGTAAATGATGTTTATTTTTATTTCCTAAATTAAAGGAACATAAATGTTGTAAATCTTTTTGGAATAAAAACTAATGTTATTTATTTTACAATAATTTACTAATCTACGTGAAAATTACATATACTATGAAACTCAATGATTTGTCAATCATTTTTTGATGTGTAATCTCTATATATTTGATGCTAATCAGTTATTTTATAGTAGTAATTTATGTATTCTCACCATTAATTAGATTTAGATGCTTATACAATATATTTACACTTGCATTGAATTCAATGGTGAAATTTACATATATTTTAATATGGATATGTGCCCTTATTGATTTTTTTTAAACTCTATGTAATATTATATGTATTGTTTAAAATACCCCCCTTAACTTCCAAATTTTACCTTAACTAAAATATTAAAAACTATTTGTCCCCACTAACATGGATGTGTACTCTTATTAATTTTTTTAAAATTTCATGTAACATTATATGTATTATTTAAAATATTTCCATTACTCTTTAAATTTTAGCTTAACTTGAAATATTAAAACACATTTCTCACTACCGACTATTAGGTTTTGGCACCATCTATCATTATTTGTATTGCTTGCAAACAAAGCTGCCTATGTTAATATGATGGTTAGATATATAATTTAGGGGTTAATTGTCATTGAGACCAATGCATGAGGATTATAAGAACATATACTTGTGATTTCTATGAGAATTATAAGCACATATACTAGATTTTCTTCTACTAGGTTCTATATATATTTTTTCTTCCTCAATGGTGTTTCAGTCTCGATGAATTGCTTGATGTAGGTTTTCTCCAATTCTTTTAAAGCCATTGCATGGTTTGACAATTTGGGTGAGAGCCCTATTTTTGTAGTCATGCCTTTCATTCTATTCTTTCAATTTTTACATCACTGAAATAAGGATGTCAACTAAAGTCATATCCTTATGGTTGCAGCAGGACTCTGAAACTCAATGAACAGGAAGAAGGGAGAAAGAGAAGATAATGAAAACTAGATTTTCTTCTAATAAGTTATGTATATTTATCTCTTGTTGAATGTACATCTCTTTGTAGTTAATCATGAATTTGGGTTTTACTCAACTGATCGCCAATCTTTATATAGTAAATCTTATGTACAAATGGACACAATATATGATATGTTATTTCTTTTTTATTTAAAATAAAAATTTTAAAATAACATGAAATATTATTACATTATTAAAGTGTTGATTATGTCATTTCTTATTTATTTTTAATTTGTTGATTCTCATTTATTACTTTTTTTCATTCCTCCATAGTCTATGACTAAATTGGTTGAGGTTTAGAGGCATGTGTATTCCGTTGAGGTGGTTTTCTCTGAGTCATAATTGGATATACTTTCATCATGGATGGTGTTTGTCTATCTAACGTACTATCATTTGTCATATAAACTTTTTTAGAATTAATTTTATTTTAATAGAAATAAATTTAATTATGCTAATTTTTAAAATTAAATTTATTTTATTTTAATAAAAATAATTTTAATTTATTTATAAATAAATTTTATTATTTAAAAATTTTGTTAAAAATAATAATTTTAATTCATTTACAAATAAATTATTTTATTTGAAATGTATTAAAAAAACTTGAAATTCAATTGAAAAGTAAATTTTGATACTATCATAGTAAATATAATGTTAGAATGAGAGTAAATCTTTTATATAATATATTTTCAAGTTAAATAAAATAAATTTTAATGAAATACTTGTTAAATTTAATAAATTTACACAAATATAATTGAAATAAAAATTGTAAATAATTTTTTTTAAAAATAAAATAAAATCTTATTTATTTATCTTTTTTGTTCGTTGAGGAATGTATTACTGGTCCCTACCATTGGATCCCCCAGCTCGTGGCAGAACCTACCATACAAAATTTGCTTCCCTCCCAAGAAACATGCGGTAGATGACGTAAGTCCGTATTTATTACTATTTTCTCTTATTTTAAATTATTTTAGAATATAGTTGATTCTCATAAGGATATTAATGAGGGGGCAAGACTTCCATACTTTAGACTCAAGTGGGGAATATAAACCCTAGACATGTGGCCACTTATTAGTTCTTGCGTTTTGTTAAATATGTTGCACTATATATATGTAGAGAATTACTTCTCAATTTTCAAAGTAAAATTAATCAAAAGATTTGACGTTTTAAAATTAAATTTTCTGAAAATAAGTTCCTTCCATACTTTTTTTATTTCAAATAAAGCTGTTAATGATTTAATAAATTTTTATTTATTTTAATGAAATAATGTTATATTTGATTTCAATGTAATTATTTTTTTATTTAAACAAGCATAGTTAAAAATTAATAATTTTTTAATTTCAATATAAAAAATTACATCAATCTAACAAATTAATAGGAAGTCATCATTAAATAAAAATTATTTATTTAGATTAAAATATATACAATCTCTTTATTTTATCTTATGTGTAAAAAATTTTTGATATTTTGAAAGGTGCAAACAATCATTTAACTTTTATATATATATATATCCTATAAAAATCTCTTTTCTTTTACCCTTTCTTCCAAATCTTTAATGGTGGATTAGGATGGGAATAAATTGAATTATTTATGGATAATTTATGATTTGACTCATTAAAAATTTGATATATTTATTTAATTAAATAAATTATGTGGTTAATATATTAGTCTATTTATTAAATAAGCCTAATCTAGTTAACGTTAGACTTATTATTGTATCTTTTTTTAATTTAGTCATTTATATTCTAAAGTTTTGAAATTTGTGAATGATGAATTTATATTATTATATTATTTAATAATTTTATTTTAAATAAATATAATTATAATTTATTATATTGAGTTATTAAAACTTGTATAAAAATAAAGATAAAATTTTGTTCGATATCTTATTTATTTAACAAAATTACTGTTCTCTTTTTACTAAGGGACCTATTCATGACATATATATATTTAAAATTATAAATTTATCAATAATTTATTTAAATTTTAATAATTAAGTTTAAATAATCTAATAAGTCAGGTCAAAATTTTTAAATTTTATAAATAAGTTAAGTCAAATTAAAATTTTAGTCTATAAATAGGTCATAAGCTAAATTTAGATGAATAAATTTTAAAACAAGCATGGTATATTTATGCTAAAACCTCACTTGACTTGACTTGTTTTCATCTCTAATGATATATAAGCTTTATGATATTATTCTTTTTATTGTATTTGATTATATAAATATTAAATTTTTAGAATTAATTTTATGTCAAAAATAAATTTTAAATTAAAATTTAACTAATTTTTACTTTTAAAATTAAAATTAAAATTTTAATAAATATAAAATATTAATTTATAATAAAATTTTTAATTAATTATCAATATTTTTTAGCCTTATGAATAATATTTAGCATTGTTATCCATATTTAAATATTTTTGTCCCATAAAAATTATGAACAATTATTTTTATTTAACGTAATCATCTTTTAAAACAATAGTTTACTTGAAAATGTTTTTCATATAAGAAATTTTTCAATTTTTTTTATTTGCTTGTAGTTTAGATGTAGAACTTTTATTCATATAAGTAACATGTCATTTTTTTCTTATTTGCTTATCAATAAAAATTTTAATACCCATAAGTATAATTTAGGTGTAAAAGTTTTATTTTTTAAAGCAAATTAGGAATGTATTTATGTAAAAAAATCATAAAAATAAAACATATAATGTTTACATTATTAAATTAAGCTAATTTCATTACAAATAAATAAATAAATTTTTATATAAATTCATTTATGATAACTTTCTTTTAGGTTGTTAGATTGATGTAATTTTTTTAATATTGAAATTAAAAAATTATTAATTTTTAACTATGCTTGTTTAAATAAAAAATAATTACATTGAAATCAAATATAATATTATTTCATTAAAATAAATAAAATTTTATTAAATCATTAACGGCTTTATTTGAAATAAAAAAAGTACAGAAGGAACCTATTTTCAGAAAAGTTGATTTTAAAATGTTAAATCTTTTAATTGATTTGACTTTGAGAATTGAGAAGTAATTCTCTACATATGGTGTAATATATTTAACAAAAGGCAAGAGTTAATAAATGACCACATGTCCGGGGTTTATATTCCCCACTTGCGTTTGGGGTTTAACAAAATGAAAGAGTTAATAAACGATAGGTCATTTGGTTCGCAGCAGTAACATAATAGGAAATTGGACTTCCCAGGATATAAACTATCTTAGAGTTATTTAGTTGCGCAAATGGGAGGAAATGGATTTTCTCGGTAACTTGTATTTCCTATAAAACATAGGAGATCACTTACCCATTCCTCCTTGGGTAAGTTTTATTGCCTGCATTTTTAATTAATTCATAGAAAAAATGACCCTGTTAAAATTAGTTAATATTAATTTTACCTTTTTAATGGAATATCATGTTTCACTTTTTCGTGTATGTCATTGTTTCTCGAGCATCTCCCGTCTCCCCTTAACCCTAGTAGCAGTTTCCAGCAATGGTACTAGCAATTTCTGGTTCTCGAGCTTCTCTCATCTTCTCTCAACCCTAGCAGCAGTTTTCAGTAACAATACTAGTAATTTTTGGTAAGCCTTGATGACCTTGCTCATTATATTTCTTCTTTTTCTATTATGTAATCCTACGACCTTCATAATTGAAAATTTTTATCCTACCTGACTTTCCGTTAAAGAAAAGGAGCTGCATCGTCGGAATACGAACAGTAATAAAAAATGGTAGAAATTGACAAAAAAGGGTGTATGCTCATGGTTTAGCAAATTAGGATGTTTAATCCACCCCCACGGCAGAGCTTCTAAGAGATTCTGGATATGATATCGTTGTTGTTTGCCTGTTGACTACCTTAAAAAAGATGAATGGTGTTTGTTGAATTCAAATTACTAAAAGTGGCTGACCATATTTTCATTGCTCTTCTAATTTATAACATTCTTAGCATGTAATTTGCCTATGTCATACAGTTATGGCTCGCTTACCATTGAGTAAAAAGAAGAAGATTGCTACTACATGTATTGTGTTATACACACAAATGATGCTCATAATTTTGGAGGCTATTGCTGAATTTATATATCTTCTGTCCTTTTTGAACATTAGATTGCCTAAGCCTATCCTATATATTTGACAGTTGTGCTGAAGAAAGATATTATGCTAAGCTTTTAAATCTCAGGCCAATGATTTAAGAAAGTGACTTAGCATGCTTGGACAACCTTAGGATGAATAGAACCTGTTTTTCTAAGTTATGTGATATGCTTAGAGATGTTAGTAAGTTATAAGGAAATAGGAATACTAGTTTAGAGGAGATGGCTGCTTTATTTCTATTCACACTTTCTCATGACACAAAAAATTGAAGAACTTAATTGTATTTTAGGAGAAGTGGTGAGACAATATCTAGGCACTTCAATTTAGTTCTCCACACTGTCTTTATATACCATAATATTTTACTAAAGAAACCTGAGCCAGTGATAGAGAATTGCCAAGATGAGAGGTGGAAATGGTTTAGGTAAGTTAGAATTTTTAGGAAGATTAGATGAATGTGTAAATATTTATAAATATATACAGTATCTATTAACAAGTTATATATATATACACTATAGAATTGCTTAGGTCCTTTAGATGGAAGTCATATTAAGGTTTGTGTTAGGGATAAAGATAAAGCTAGGTTTAGGAATAGAAAGGGAGAACTCACTACTAATGTGTTAGTTGCGTGCACGTGAGATTTGTAATTTATTTATATATTGCCTAGTTGGGAGGGGTCCGTACATGACAATAGAGTACTTCGAGATGCATTTTCTAGAAAAAAATACTTTGATAATTCCACAAGGTAACAACATAAGTATCTTGACATTGCTCAATTTGAACCAATGAGTTTATTTGAGATAAAACTACTTAACACTTATCTTAATTAATTATAGGCAACTATTATTTGTGCGATGCCGGATACATGAATTGTGAGGGATTTCTAACATTATTTAGAGGCCAAAGATATCATCTAAATGTATGGAAGAGTAGTACTCAACCAGTATCTGCTGAGAAATATTTTAATATGAAGCATTCTTAAGTAAGAAATGTTATTGAGAGGTGTTTTGGATTATTAAAAATGAGATGGGGTATTCTAAGATGTACAACTTGGTACCCTAGGAGAATTGTGGATAGAATTATCTTGGCTTGCGCATTGATGCATAATTTCATTCGAACATACATGAGTGTGGATCCCATGGAGCCCTTGCTTGTGAATGGTGAGGAAGAAGAAAATGGTGAACTTAATATTGGAATTATGGAATCTAGTGCTGCATGGAGTACATTTAGACATGATCTTACTAATGAGATGTATAATGCATGGTTGCATGACACCACATCATTGAACAGGGTTTAGGAAAAATTATGTAGCGTGTTTCACTTGTATTGGATTTATGGATTGATAGACAATATACACTTTATTCTTGTATTATTTTTATCTGAATTTATAATAAGATCTGATTAATGACTTCACTTTTTATTGAACTAGTAGTATGATCATCCTAAATTGCTAAATAATAAGCAAAATGCCACTCTTATGAATTCTTATGTTTTCTCTCTCTTTATCTTTCCTTCTTTACAGATGAGTTAACCAAAAGCTCAAAGAATACCCAACCAAGGTGGTAACGGTGTGAACCCATCTAGAGGATGCATAAGATGGGGAAGCGTTGAGGATTGTGCACTAATTAGCGCAATGATGGATCTTGTGGAATTGGATGATTGGAAAACAGACAATGACTAGTTTAAGAATGGTGCTTACAATAGGTTGGGACAACTTATGGATCAAAAGCTTCTTAGGTGTGGTATGAAGGTTAAACCACACATTGAGTCCCGTATCAAGTATTTAAGGAATCAATATAATGCTATTATGGAGATACTTGGTCCAGCTGCCAACGGATTTGGATGGAATGATGACGAGAAGTTCGTAACATGCTCAAAATCAATCTGAGATGAATGGATGAAGGTAATATTTTATATTATGCTTTTTCTTTTATGCACATATGTGTGTGTGTCTATGTATATTTCTATTTATTAGTGACAGCTTTTAAAGTTTTACTTTCTTTTCTTATTATGTTTTCTTTTCTTTTATGCTAGAGCCACAAAAATGCCGTGGGGTTAAGAAACAAGTCATTTCCATTTTTTGATGATTTAGCTAAAATATTTGAGAATGATAGAGCCATTGGAGACGAGACTATAAATCCATAAGATGCATTAAAAAGGATGGAAGATGAAGTAAGGGATAAAGAAGAAGAAGAGTAAGAAGAACATGTTCCTGCCTTTTCCATGGAGGACACTTACCTAGTCCCTCCATGTGCCCCGATGGGAACTTCTTCCTCAACCACCTCATCAAACCGTAGGTTAAAGAAGGCAAAGACAGAAAATTTGAAAATTTTGAGAGAATTTTTTTCTAGATTTGCACGAATGAGTGATGTGATGGAGGATGCAAGTAAACACATAGACTGCTTGGCTTCTTGTTTCCAACATAAATCTGATTCTACAGAGAGAAGGATGCAAGTGACTAGTGAGATTATGAAGATTGATAGGTTAACTCCTACCCAAGTTATGAATGTGGCAAGAAAAATTGTTCTCAACCCCCTAGAAGTTGATTTCTTTTTTAGCCTTCTAGAAGATTTCAGAGCTGCTTATGTGCAAGGATTTTTACTTCCAGATCAGTGAAGTTCTATGAAGACTAGTAAACATTAGGAGCCAACACATTCATTGAACTCATGTTATGTTGTTGAACTTTTGTATGTGCACCTATTTTTTAGACATTTATTTGACATTGAAGCCCATAATGTATTAGTTGATGTGGCTTTCGGTTAATGTATATAAGCTACTAAACTAGAATTCCTCAAGCTTTTGGTGGAATATAACAATACATTTTCATTTTTTCCCATGACAATTCTATTGAGACTCCTGTAGTATAGTTCAGTTCATTTCGTGCATCATCTCCAGACATGATTACACATTATCTTGGATGTTACTGTTTTGGACGAAAATAGTAACACCTTAAGCTTTTGGTGGAATATAACAATACATTTTCATTTTTTCCCATGACAATTCTATTGAGACTCCTGTAGTATAGTTCAGTTCATTTCATGCATCATCTTCAGAAATGATTACACATTATCTTGGATGTTATTGTTTTGGATGAAAATAGTAACACCTAAGAATGCAATCTATTGAGACTCTTGTAGTATAGTTCAGTTCATTTCGTGCATCATCTTCAGACATGATTACACATTATCTTGGATGTTATTATTTTGGATGAAAATAGTAACACCTAAGAATGCAATCTATTGAGACTCCTGTAGTATAGTTCAGTTCATTTCGTGCATCATCTTTAGACATGATTACACATTATCTTAGATGTTACTGTTTTGGATGAAAATAGTAACACCTAAGAATGCAAACTGTTGTAGTGTGAGAGAAGCATGATTATTGCGGGGGGGGGGTTTAGGCATTGTTAAGTGGCCACTTTGCCTGGAAAAGCAGACCAACTAGCTGCATGTTACTGTTTTGAGTAGCAACAGTAACATCGTTGAGGCTGATAAAAAATTGAAATCATTGATAGGTTACAAGTGGTTGGAATCTAGATCTCGTTGGTTAATTATGTAACTTGACGTATTCTTCTCTGGATAAGATCTAACAACTGCCTCTTTATGGGATGTTACTATTTTAGATGAAAACAGTAACACTCAAGATTGTGGCTCATGAATGTTAGTTGGATGCATTTCCACTTCTGGAGTAAAGCCTGTTATGCATTGGCTACATCACTTGAGAAAGTAGGCTAACAAGTTGCATGTTACTGTATTGGTCTAAGATAGTAACATCATCGAGGCTATTAGAGTTTTGAGCTCGAGGGGTTTCAGGTGGCTGGAAGTTGGGTCTGGGTGGTTAGTTATGTCACTTGACAAGTTCCTCTCAGGATAAGATCAAAGAACTTTCTATTTGTGCCCCGATGTTATTGTTTTGGACTAAAACAGCAACATCATTGAGGTTGTTGGAGTTTTGAACCTAGGGGATTTCAGGTGGCTGGAAGTTGGGTCTAGGTGGTTAATTATGTCACTTGACAAGTTCCTCTCAGTATAAGATTAAAGAACTGCCTATTTAGGAGATGTTACTATTTCGGACTAAAATAGCAACATCCCATATGTTGTTGGAGTTTTGAGCCCAGGGTATTTCAGGTGGTTGGAAGTTGGGTCTGGGTGGTTATTTATATCACTTGACAAGTTTCTCTTAGGATAAGATCATAGAACTGCCTATTTGGAAGTGGACTAAAATAGTAACATCCCATATGCTGTTGAAGTTTTGAGCTTGTGGGGTTTCAGGTGGCTGGAAGTTGGGTCTGGGTGGTTAGTTATGTCACTTGACAAGTTTCTTTCAGGATAAGATCAAAGAACTGCTTATTTGTGCCCTGATGTTATTGTTTTGGACCAAAACAGCAACATCATCGAGGTTGTTGGAGTTTTGAGTCCGGGGAGTTTCGGGTGACTGAAAGTTGGATTTGGGTGGTTAGTTATGTCACTTGACAAGTTCCTCTCAGTATAAGATCAAATAACTGCCTATTTGGGGGATGTTACTGTTTTGGACCAAAACAGCAACATCCCATATGCTGTTGGAGTTTTGAGCCCGGGGGGTGTGGTTGAAAGTTGGGTTTGGGTGGTTATTTATGTCACTTGACAAGTTCCTCTCAAGATAAGATCATAGAACTGCCTATTTGGGGGATATTACTGTTTTGGACTAAAACAACAACATCATCGAGGTTGTTGGAGTTTTGAGCCTGGGGGGTTTTAGGTAGTTGGAAGTTGGGTCTGAGTGGTTAGTTATGTCACTTGATAAGTTCCTTTCAGGATAAGATCAAAGAACTGCCTATTTGGGGGATATTACTGCTTTGGACCAAAACAGTAACATCCCATATGGTGGTCGGTATCTGTATCTGGGTGGTTAATTACGTCACTTGGCAAGTTTCTAGCTTGATAGGATCCAAGAAATGCCTTTTTATTGGATGTTACTGTTTTAGTCCAAAACAGTAATACCCAAGAAAATGGCCTATGTGCATGTGAGAGATGCATGCATATCGTTGGGGGACTTTTTCAAAGAATGTACTTCGTTCGTACTAATCTTGGTGGTAGGTCTTATGAATAGCACCATACAATTGGATGTTGTTACATCCGTAAAAGAAAGAGTAACATTAACACAGGTGTTCGTAATTCATATGGCAACGTGTTGTCTGAGTGCTAACATAAACTAGATATAAGATTAAACTGTACAGAAGATTAACATTTATAATTGAGTTATACATACAACTAAATTTTAAATATATCTAAGACTATGATTTTACATGAATTTAGTGTTACATATGTGCATAATAATCAACTTCAGTTGGGAAGACTAAAATTCTCGAGGAATTTAGTAACTAATTTTGGTCTGTATTGTTTCACTTCCTTTAGCTGAAATTATTTTTGAGAATATATTCTTTATATGCAAGCATACGAAAATTCTGTAATCTTGCCTGAAAAATAGTAACATGAGTTAATTTGGTACCTACTAGACATGTTACCCTTGGATAAGAAAAGAACTTGCTACTTACGACGTTTCTTCCTGTTGAGGTGCCTGTTCGTATGATATTATCTCAAAAGATGGACCTGCGGTGGCTGGCTCTACCCTAGTATCAATTTCACTCTGTGCAAGGACTTCATTCATCTTTTTCTCATAATAGTCCTTCTGTTGTTAGCAAACTAAAAAAAAATGAAAAATAAAAACATCATGTAACTATCTACACTGCTGGCTGTAACATCTAGGTATTGTTATTAGTTATTATTTTTTTTGTTATAGCAACAGTAACATCAGCAAAAAATACATCCAGCATACAAATAACCCAATTAAGTTTAATTAAAAAATGAAATTTTAAGAAAACAAAGTGTTACTGTTTTGATAAGAAACAGAAATATCAACGAATAACAGCTTATCATCTAATAGCAGGACACTTGACATGTTTTCTCCAATGGAAAACCATGCTATGAGCTACATACGAGAGATACGACACAGAATTGTTGTGAGTATGATATGTTACTATATTTGATGGAAAGAGTAACGTCAATAAGATGACAAGATAGAGGGTTCTAGAATATGGCTAGCAATGCAACTTCAGTAAAACCAAAAGTAACATCACTTGCTATTCTATTGTAGTATTTAATATCACTCACCACCCTCGTGGCATCACAAAAGTATGTATCTGGTGCCCCCTCTCTTCTCAACTGCAGCGAGTTGTAGTATGCCCATTTGCACTCTTTATTATCTAGGACAAAAAGTATGAAATGATTGGGGTTTCTGAAGTCATTTACGCTCGTGGAGTTTACTGGGAATATAAGAACATCTGCAGCCATTGCCTCTTCCATATGTACATCGAATTTGAATTGTTTGGCTTCCTGGAGTAACTTGACGTCGCTCACAATGTAAGATTGTCAATATAGTTTGAGCCCAAGTCAGTATCAATGCTGTCTTCTGTAATTCATATTTGGAAAATGGATTCATGATCTTATCCAATAGTAGCTGTCGAATGTAAATATCTTCCTTTTACTGTTCGTGGAAGCCAAGCTTAGATTGTAGGCATCGCCATCTTTTATCTGCATTAATTGATTAGTTCTTATTAGATGATTGATTAGGGTGGTAAACTCCAAATAGTAGCACAAGAATCCAGTATTTGTAATAGAAAGAATAATTATATGTAACTGTTTGTACTATACACAGTAGCACCATGCTTTTTGAGCCTGAATAGACTCAGTAAGTTCTTATTACTATTTTAGGAAGAAACAGTAATATAACCACAAGGAGGAACAAGATAAAACAATAATGCATTTAAACGATCAGAGGATACATACATTATTCGTGATTGACTCCTCCTTGATTACTCCCACCAACTCCTGAAAGGTTATGAACAAATCCTTCTCGAGGATTGACTAAACAAAAATACTGCATATGGTGATTTGGCATGTGAACGGGACGAGGCAATAGGCAATACTTTCTAGTAAATGCAAAGAATTGAAAAGAAAATAGGACATGACTTACTATAGGTCTCCTGCCATTTTTATTTGCACCATCTTATTCCTAACATCTTAGGTCAAGTATTTTGTAGCTAGCATCTTTGTAGTTTTCGTTACCTTATGAGTTTGCTTTTTTTTTTTTTTTAATTTTATCTACTGGTGTATCATCTTCAATTATAACAGGGGCCTCTTTGCTTTACCTAGAGACCTCTTCAGCAATTGTTGTCTGTTGTCGTGCAACTGTTGGTCTTCTAAGTTTTTTCAGTGGCCCCGAGTATGTGAACTCTTCGTCCCATTTTATTTTTCTTATTTTTGCTTTAATTTTTGCTATCATCTAACCCTGTTCTTTCTTGTCTTCATTTTCTTCATCAGATCCAGTGGTTTCTACCTCATCTTATTCAACTACTTACACAATTTTTTTTGATAACTGTGCATTGAGCTATTTATTCTGATTTTCCAAACTAGCGTTAACCGCCCTAAGGTTTTCTACCTCACTTGTTGTAGTGGACAGTTGCTCCTGTAGCTGTACGTTATCGTGTTTGAGTTTTGATATTGTTTCTACGTTTTGTTGTCTCTGTTATTCTGATGTCTGAAGTTTCTCAGTGAGGGACATCAATTCATCCTTTAGATTGAGTATTTCTGTGTTTGCACTGAAGAGCTGATCCCTAAGCCGTAGGACTTCATCGTTATGTTGTTGATGTTGCTCTTTGTGGGACAGTGCAATATTTACAAACTAGTCTAACTTTATTGATCGTTGTTGAATCACGTACTGGGCCGATGTTGTCTCAGTATCGCCTCCCGAATCTTCCAATTGGAAGGATGTGTTCTGTGATTTTATTTTGTTAACAAATTCAATTAATTATAGATTTGTTTCAACTGTGTAGAGGAGGTTATATTTTTGTACTATTGGCTCAATTTTTTTGTTTACGACCTGAAATATAAGAGTGTTTCCACTGTTAGCCAAGAGCGGATAATGACCAATAGGAACATAAGTTGAGAATATGAGATATGATTAATAGTGGAACTTCCAAGAGACTATGTGTTACTGTTTCATCAAAAAAATAGTAACATGAACAAAAAAAATGAGATATGTATGTTTAACAACACTCTATTATGTTGCCAAAGAACAAAAACATACACAAGTAGACAATATGAGGTATAACTAATAATGCAACCTTGTGGTAGAGGTGTGTTACTGTTTCACCACGAAACGGTAACATGAACCAAGATTTAAGATATAACTGTCTTACGGATCTCTACTATGTTGATAACGAGCACAAGGAACAAAAGTTGACAAGATAGGACATGATTAATAGCATTTCATCGAAGAAATTATATGTTACTATTTCACCACGAAATAATAACATGAATCAAGATTTAAGATATAACTCTTTTAAGAAACTCTACTATGTTGATAACGAGTAAAAAGAACATAAGTTGACAAAATGAGGTATGATTAATAGTGTAACTTACGAGAAATAATATGTTACTGTTCCATCAAGAAATTGTAACATGAACCAAAAAACAAGATATGCATGTTTAACAAAGCTCTACTGTATTGACAACAAGCAAAAACATGCATGAGCAGATAAAATGCGGTATAATTAACAATGCAACCTTGTGGTAGTGGTGTGTTTCTATTTCACCGAGAAACAGTAACATGAGACAACAACCAAGATATAACTCTTTTACGAAACTCTACCGTGGTGACATAGTTGTGTTTGGTCCGCAAAAAGAGATGCCAACTAAAAAAATACAAGACATAGACAAGATGATACATGACTAAATAGAAAATCTTGACATGACTAAACAGAAAATCTTGATAAAACTAAGGTGTTTACCCTATCAAAGACTAATGAAACGAGATGTTATTGTTTCATTGAGAATAGTAACACCTACCAAATTGTGGTAATAAACTTACAAATCAAACATGTTTAAAGGTAATGTTGATGGAAAAGTACGTTACTTTTGGGCATCAGATGACTCCCTAAATTCCGTTTGTTTTTATGTGAATAGAATGCCAAAAAGATAATGAAATATGCACGGTGCCATTTTTTTGTTTCTCATACAAATAGATATTATGTGGAGTGACAGTAACATGTAACAAAATATTTGGTATACTGTGATCGTACTAACTTCTAGGGTTTCCCTTGAACTTACATAGGAATACAAATATAAGGAAACTATAACATTTTCCTTCAAATTAACTAAAGTATAATACCTGTACTAGAGTCAATATTAAAGAGGAGGTGGGTTTACCTGTGGATGACCCATTTGTGCGGAGTTACTGTTTGAACTTGTTTTAAGCTTCCGATGTTAAGAAATGATGTTCTCCGGTTGTTCAGGGTCGTTAGAGTCTTTTCTTACTGTATTTGTTGACGATTTGCACGGTATCTTCCTGCGTCTTGAGTTCACTGGTACTGTGCTTTGAGTTGGAATGCGAAGTGTTGTTACTGTTTCGGCCTTTTTGTGCCACCCGAAACAGTAATCGCATACGTCGTTTCATCTTTAGTTCATTGCGTTTTATCCTTTTGATGTCGTGTCCTTTTATTTTTCCACCTCGGAGAATAGTAACAATACTTGGGACTCTCATTTTTCACAAAAAAATTAAAATCAATTAATATCTGTTAATATATTATTTTGGAGGCTATTGTGGTTATTTTTTTGTTATTTCTTAGGAAATACAAAATTAAACCAAACAAAACATAGGAAATGGATTTATTGTGGAATGTGACTTGCTCCATGTCAACCAAACATAAATTTGGAATTTCACAGAAAGTTAATTATGAACTTATGTAGAGAATTACTTCTCAATTTTCAAAGTCAAATCAATCAAAAGATTTGATGTTTTAAAATCAGCTTTTCTGAAAATAAGTTCCTTCCATACTTTTTTATTTCAAATAAAGCCATTAATGATTTAATAAATTTTTATTTATTTTAATGAAATAATGTTATATTTGATTTCAATGTAATTATTTTTTTATTTAAACAAGCATAGTTAAAAATTAATAATTTTTTAATTTCAATATAAAAAAATTACATCTATCTAACAAATTAATAGGAAGTCATCATTAAATGAAAAATTATTTATTTAGATTAAAATATATACAATCTCTTTATTTTATCTTATGTGTAAAAAATTCGTGATATTTTGAAAGGTGCAAACAATCATTTAACTTATATATATATATATATATATATATATATATATATATATATATATATATATATATATATATCTTATAAAAGCTCCTTTCTTTTACCCCTTCTTCCAAATCTTTAATGGTGGATTAGGATGGAAATAAATTGGATTATTTATGAATAATTTATGATTTGACTCGTTAAAAATTTGATATATTTATTTAATTAAATAAATTATGTGGTTAATATATTAGTCTATTTATTAAATAAGCCTAATCTAGTTAACGTTAGACTTAATTTATTAACTAATTAAGCCAGTTTATTTAACTAATATATTACTTTAATATAGTCTATTTAAACTAATTAATTTTATTATAACTATTACTCTTTTATTATTGTATCTTTTTTTAATATAGTCATTTATATTCTAAAGTTTTGAAATTTGTGAATGATGAATTTATATTATTATATTATTTATATTTATATTTTAAATAAATACAATTATAATTTATTATATTGAGTTATTAAAACTTCTATAAAAATAAAGATAAAATTTTGTTTGATATCTTATTTATTTAACAAAATTACTATTCTCTTTTTATTAAGGAACCTATTCATGACATATATATTTAAACTTATAAATTTATCAATAATTTATTTAAATTTTAATAATTAAGTTTAAATAAGTTGATAAGTCAGGTCAAAATTTTTAAATTTTAAAAATAAGTTAAGTCAAATTAAAATTTTAGTTTATAAATAGGTCATAAGCTAAATTGAAATGAAAAAATTTTAAAACAAGCATGGTATATTTATGCTAAAACCTGACTTGACTTGTTTTCATCTCTAATGATATAGGAGCTTTATGATATTATTCTTTTTATTGTATTTGATTATATAAATATTAAATTTTTAGAATTAATTTTATGTCAAAAATAAATTTTAAATTAAAATTTAACTAATTTTTACTTTTAAAATTAAAATTAAAATTTTGATAAATATAAAATATTGATTTATAATAAAATTTTTAATTAATTATCAATATTTTTTAGCCTTATGAATAATATTTAGCATTGTTATCCATATTTAAATATTTTTGCCCCTTAAAAATTATGAACAATTATTTTTATTTAATGTAATCATCTTTTGAAACAATAGTTTACTTGAAAATGTTTTTCATATAAGAAATTTTTCAATTTTTTTATTTGCTTATAGTTTAGATGTAGAACTTTTATTCATATGAGTAACATGTCGTTTTTTTCTTATTTGCTTATCAATAAAAATTTTAATACCCATAAGTATAATTTGGGTATAAAAGTTTTATTTTTTAAAGCAAATTAGGAGTGTATTTATGTAAAAAAATCATAAAAATAAAATGTATAATGTTTACATTATTAAATTAAGCTAATTTCATTACAAATAAATAAATAAATTTTTATATAAATTCATTTATGACAACTTTCTTTTAGGTTGTTAGATTGATGTAATTTTTTTAATATTGAAATTAAAAAAATATTAATTTTTAATTATGCTTGTTTAAATAAAAAATAATTACATTGAAATCAAATATAATATTATTTCATTAAAATAAATAAAATTTTATTAAATCATTAACGGCTTTATTTGAAATAAAAAAAGTACAGAACTAATCTATTTTCAAAAAAATTGATTTTAAAACGTTAAATCTTTTAATTGATTTGGCTTTGAGAATTGAGAAGTAATTCTCTACATATGGTGTAATACATTTAACAAAAGGCAAGAGTTAATAAATGACCACATATTCGGAGTTTATATTCCCCACTTGCGTATGGGGTTTAACAAAACGCAAGAGTTAATAAATGAGTGAGGTGATGTTGGAACTGACACGTTCAACTTTGGAAATACATTCCCAACTTTTTCTTTAAAAAAATAATTTTTTCAAGAAAAATAAATATAAAAATTTTCATTTAAAATTATGAATTTCAATAGAAAAAATTATAAAAATTATACTTATTCCTCCAATAGAAAAAATAGTGAATTTGAAAATAAAAATTATACTTATACTTTCAATAGAAAAAAATAGTGAATTTTAAAATAAAAACTATACTTATACTTGCACGAAAATGATAAAAAAATAAAAAGATCTAGATCTCTTTCATCTTAATTGCTTCCGGTCCTTGACCCTTAATTATTTATTGGCCAAATCCATAATATATAGAATAATATTTAATGTACGTATGAATTAATATTATTAGTAAATTGTGAAAAATTAAATTGAATATTTTTGTCCCAAAAAATTATATAATTTAATGTGAATTGTTTAATATTTAATAAATAAAAAAAAATTAATACATGAAAAAACTCAGATTATTTATATCATATCTGTCGACTCGCCTGTTGGTTGTTGTCGAATTCCTAAATGAAAACTTAACACTTGATCAAAGTTTATAGCAAAATATGAAATTGAAATAATACTTTTATCTTCGTGTTTTTTATAGGAAATATTTTTTATAAAATATAATATTAAAATATCAAAATATAAAATAATATTTTATTAATTTAATATTAAATAAAAATATATAGAAAATAATTTCTTTAATTAATTTTTTTTTCTTATCATCATTTATTAAATATTATTTTTAACTATTAATAAAGTACCATATAATTTCTTTAATTATACATATATAAATAATATTTTTCAACAAAGAAATATTTTCTGATCAAATAAATGAAACCTTTATTTTCCAACGAGGCATTTTGTTACAAAGAGGGAGGGAAAGGAGCTGCAAATCCCATATTTGAATTGAAAAAATGAGAAAAAATTACGGACTTCACAAAAGAACAGAAATCGAAATAACTGCAGCTATTTTTTCCTCCTAGGTGTTGAAATTTATGTTAAAATAGGATCCAGTATTTTAACTTGAAAAATTAGAACTTTAAGCCCAAAGCATAATTTGGATGCATATAGCTGATTTTAGACTAGTTTTACTTTGACTCCTACAGGAACAATTCAAAAATATATTGCATTACATTTTTTATAAAAGTCATTGAGCTAAATGTATAACTATATAACATCATTAAGATTAAAATCCTATTTTAATCTCCATAAAATTAAATTTGCATCAATTTCATTTACCGTTAAAAGTTTATATTATTTTGATTTCAATAAAATTAATTCTATATTAGATTTTGATCCTTCTGTACAGTAATTCAAATGCTCCATCTCATGTTTGGAAGGACTAAGATTTAATATCAAGTTAATCTTATAAAATCAAATTAATATAAACTTTTAATAAAGGACTAAATTAATATAAATTCAATCCTACAGGAACTAAAATAGAATTTTAATCTATCATTAAATTAGTTGAAAATAGAGGGGAAAAATCTTTATATAATATAATGATTATAAAGTGCTTGCTATGTTACTTCTTATATTTTAAAATTTGAGATGATGTGACCAGTTAAAAAATATTTAGATTAAAATTATTTAATCATGTTTTAAAAAAATTATTAACTATGACTATTCATTTTTTTTAAATATGATTGAACCATCTTGATCTAATAACTTATGAAATTGCCACATCATCTTAAATTTTAATACCTTTAGAATTCACTTGATTTTATAATCACAATTTGATTATATATTAAATTTATAATTTTTCAAAATTTTAATACCTTTAGAATTCACTTGATTTTATAATCACAATTTGATTATATATTAAATTTATAATTTTTCAAAATACAACATGACGATATATTATTAATTAAATTTAATAATATATATGATGCATCATAAATTTTCCCAAGTTATTATTGGAAGACGCATCTGAGATATACCAAATTACAAAAGGGCCAAGACCTGTGTTTTCATATGAAGTCATGTGTGGTATCACTCAGGTTATGCATGGGCCTACGCTGTATGTTTATATGTTGCATACAAATCAATCCCCACACAGCTCACATTAAGCATGGCAAGTAGCACATTCATTGCACAACAGGTGAGTGATACTTTAAAAAAAAAAAAAAGGGGAAAGTGTTGACAATTAAAATCTAATTTGCATCAGACGTAAAATAATGAGTACATTTTTTATTAATAAAGGAAAATATCTTCATTATTCAATACAGATATTCTAATTTCACAATATTTAAGTGATAATGAAAAATAGGAAAAAAACAAGTACAGTATAGTGGTGGGATACGCTCTTATACTCAACTTCATTCGCCTATGGTAAAATTTTAGTATAGTATTGGTTACTGGTGAGCTTTACTGTACATGCACAATCTCACTCAAATAACCTATGACAAGTTTTAAACCACTTTTTTCCAAAAAAAAAAAAAAGGGAAAAATCGCATATATATAAATGCTCAAATATGATCAATCTTCTTGATTGTCATCTCTCTAATCCTTGTTTACAAAGAGGGCAGCATGATATAATCCTTAGCCATTGGTCCACACATTTGAGGTGAAACATATGAGAACAAGGCAGTTGTCTGACTTCTTCTTTGTCCTTGTACTTGGCCAAGCAAATACAACATTCCTACAAGCCAAAAATCAGCCCAATTTCATCAATCTTATGTCAATATACATACAACAGATTCTACTAACTTAAAAACTGACGATCTAGTTGCACAATCTGTAAATGTACAACCAACTCAAAAATTACAGCGAAATGTGAGCCTCACAGTTGTGTCTAGCTGTGAGCGTTAGTTGCAATTATATTAATCATGTAATAGGCTCATAGCTATCTAGTTATTAATTCCATTCTATATAATACGAAGATCAAAAAGCTTGATGCATTTATAATTGTCTCACAACTAGATACAAGTGTAGGCTCCACTCTATTGTTTTGATTTTGACATGGTTACTTAGGAGTATAAATGAGAAGGTAACTTACTGCATCTTCATTTATCAGCCTTTCACTGCTTTCAGAATCATTGCCAAGCTCTAAATTAGAATCATTTCCCTTATATCTCCAACTTGGTAGCTGTGAGATTTGATCATCTGAAGCCCCTCTATCAGAGGAGCCTATGTTCATGTTGTACCCAAGGAAGCTGCTGATCAGCGGCACACAGCAGCATAGCAGCAGGAACAGTAGGAAGGGAAATGAGTAGCTGATTGCATTCCAAGCAAGCAAGGAGATGCAGAGGACATGGAGCTTCGGAGCACGATGGAAGGATCCGAAACGCGAGTCAAACACCCAGACATTGCCCATCACGAACCATATAGCAAAGAATAACTCAAGGGAAGTCCGGCATTTGTTCATCAGATGTGAGATCCTGTGAAACAAAACAAAGTACACTAATTTCCAATTTTGTATGCTCCAAAAATAATGATGTTATATCATCACTCTGGTGGTTGGAAACTCAATCCCTTCAAGCAAAACTTTAGATTCAAGTTTTGTGAATGGAGAAAATAAATGCCATGATAGCTTTGGCCCTCCAAAAAAGATCAACTTAACTTGATTCCAAATTAGTTCAGATTTAATTTGGTTGCCAGATGTTATACATACTTAACGGTGATTTTGATAAAAAATGGCATTATATTAAATATGCTTTCCTTCGACTTATGGTTACCCCTTTCTAATTTGGCATTGCTTCTAGCTCTGACTTCCCATGCATGATTCACATGATGGACCCATAACAAGAGAAAAAGATCGCAATAATTCCCACATTATTGCTGTCCGGAAAACAACATTCAGGCTCTACTTAAATGGAAAGTACCATAGACTATTCACAAAAAAATTTGATTCTTCGAGTTTGAAGTTCCTTTAAGAGGTTGAATTGCAGGAACTCCTCTCCCCTTCCCTCTCTTCTATCTTAAACGGGAACTCTTCCAAGTCCCTTTAACAACTAGATACTTATCATCATTGATGCCATATGTAGATGATATTTTCCTACCTTGAACAATCCAAAAGTTCTTTTGTAAATCAAGTTCCATAATTAATTCAGGGAGAGTATTATCTTCATAACACAATTATTTAGCCACTTGAAAATATAAAAAATTCGGGAAAAGAGAATGGGGCCAACATGTTCTAAACCTATTTTTCTCAAAACACTCCATAACACATCTGGTAATACCCTCTATGGATGATTAGTAAGAAACTAAGTACAAAAAAGTAACAAAATTTTGATTAAAATCAATTTCTTTAAATTTTATGGGGTACCTGGTTTCCTCACTGACTCTCTGCTGGTCCATATCAGAAAGGCTGAGAGCATCTCCTTGTGTCAAATAAATTTGGCGATAGCGCCCATATAGCAGCAGCAGATTGAGGACACAGCCAATATCATAGCCAGAAATCCATACCCTCATAGGCCAAACAGGTCTCTCCCTTTTTGAAATGGCCAAAGTGATCGTTGTAATTATTATCTGAACCATCAAAGAAATGAACTCTAGCATCATCCAAGTACTGGAATTGAAAGGATTGGAACCAAGATCAGATCTAGAGCCATTCTGGTAATGAAATACTCTTCTCAAAAAGGTAAACCATCTTGCTCTAGATATTCTCATGGCCATGCGGATTAAAAATGAAGGCGGTGAAACACGAGGAGACCTGTTTCTTCCACTAGCCAATCTATTATCTTCTGTTGGAGAATTTGAATTAAATGAACCCATGGAGGCTGAATTACACAGTGTGTCTGGTGGAAAGAAGTTCCGGGAATTCATTGGAAATATTGTCTTTGGGATGAAATCAAGCTCAGAAATTCCCAAAATAAGAACAAAAGGATACCCTGTTTGCCGCTATATGATAAAAAATAGTCCAAAATCCAAATGAAAAGGGCACAATCATAGAATTCTTCTGTTTTTCTTAATACCCAAGATAGCGTTAAGAATTGCAGAGAACCCAAATACTCAATCACCCAGGCTCATGGACTACTTTAAAAGTAGTACTAAAAAAAATTTACAAGGAATTTCACTGGGTCCTAATTACAAATACCATGTGGGTGATGGCAGATAAGCAGAGAAATGAAAAATTTCACCAAATCCATGGCCCTATATCTTGAAAAATTGAACATCAAGCACCCGAATTGTCAAACCCTTTGGAAATAGTACCTCAATCGAAGAACTTTTCTGGGTATGAACCTGCTGAAAACTGCAGCAACAAAAATTCAAGCAAACCTTACAAACCAAAACTTTATGGACATGAATCAGCAAGAAGATTAAATACTTTGCAGAAAGTTTTAGAGATGATAGAATCTATCGGGTTTTCATGGATGGAACTGAGTATGAAGAAGAGGAGGGAAAAAGCGAACTGTTTATAGCTACATGAGGAAACAGAAACAGGCAAAGATGGGTATGAAGGATGTGTCAGGGAAGGTGGAGTTGGGTCTCAGATGGTGACCAAGAATCAACTGCTGAGGCTGAGCTTTGCTTTGATTCAAAGTGAATCTGAAGGTTTGGAGGGAAGTTAACCGTTGGCCAACTTCCTCAGGCAAAGGCTATTTTATTTTTTGATGAAGTAAGCCAAGCAGAGAAAGCAACTAACTTGGTCTTCAATTTTCAGAGCTTTCCTTCTTTCTTCCTTACGTTCTTTCCGAATAGAAAATTAGAATAAAAGCAAAGATCCTTTTTTTTTTTCAATTTGTGAAATTAAAGCAAAGCTTATCAGACTTTGAATTGAATAATTCAAGTGGATAAGACTCAAAGTACGTCTGCAAATTGCTAACATCTATTTATAAATTCATGGCCCAGAAGATTTTTTTTTTCTCTTTTTGGTGATTTAAATAGAAAATGCTTGTTTATGAAACAGTAAATGAACCAAAAACTGATTTGAATTCTGGCGGGTACAGTCGATTTAGAGATTATTACGTGGTAAACGGTTGGCCACCTAATCCAACAACGTAGTTTGTATGATATAGGGAAGAATGATTGCTACATTTTACATATTAGCCACAACAATCCCGTTGTGGGGTTGCCTGGTTTTTATCTTAGACTGGCTTTTTTGTAGTGATCTTTAAGTTCACTTGAGGACAAATATTGGTGGGTCTCGTCCAAGATTTCACGTACTTCTATTGTTTAAAAGGCTAACAATTGTCATACATAGGACCTAGCTAGAGTTTTTTGAGATAAAAAACACTCTATTATTGCCTAATAAACTCAATGTTAGTACTTTTTGATAGGATATAATAAGCTTGGGATGAATGTTGATAGATGATGGGTGTTGTTTAAGATTGTACGTACCTCTATTACTTGTATGGTTAAAATTTGTCTTACATATGTAGAGTTTTTCAAGTAAGAAATAATTTATTTATTACCTTATAAACTCAATCTTAATACTTTCTGATATGTTTGGTTAAAAAATTAGAGTAAAATGAGAGGGAAAAACAAACAAGTGTATAAATTTTTCATGTTTAAAAGTTTAATAAAATTTTCAACCAATTTTTACTTAAGAGATTAACACTGCAATTAATTAGATAAAATGGAAAAAAGAAATGATCAAAAAATTTGTTTGGTATACATTATGAAATTGTAATTCTAATTCGATAAGGAATGACTTTTCTCTTAAACGATAAAATTATAATTTCACAATAAAATTAATGGAATAAGTCAATTTATTATTTATGAAATATACTTTTTATATTCATATCCGACACATTGAATAATAATGAAAAAAAGGAATGAAATGGAATGATAATAAAAAAAAAGAATGATTAATTTATTTTTGGTATGCATTATGAAATAATAATGCTCATTCCTTAAGGAATGATTCTTCCCTTAAATGATGAAATTATAATTTCATAATAAAACTAATGGAATGAGTCAGTTTATTATTTATGGAATGGACTTTTTACGCTTATATCTCACACATTTTTTTTTGTATATTTCAATATTGCCTTAGATTAATAAAAATAAAATGATATTGATTTTAAATATTTTTCTATTAAAATATTTTTATAATTATATTTTTAATAATAAATTTTAAAGTAGAATATTTTTGTATTCTTTAAAAATATTAATAAATTAGAATTTTATATTTTTATTATATAAAAATATTTGTGACAAAATTTAAATTGTGACAATTTTTATCATTGGCCATATGTTATATATTTTACTAATATTAAATTATTTAAAAGTATTTATTATTTTTGTGATAAAAATAATACTATTATTAATTATATTTTTTTATTTCAATGCTATATTATTTTGATGTACCAAACATTAAAATATAATAAAATACTCAATCTATTTTTTTACTATACTAAATATAATTATAAAATAATTTTTTATTTCATTCTCATCCCCTTACCATTCTCATGCCATTTGCAATATTACATTTTTTTCGGTCTATCTCGCTTTCCAAACTTATTTTCTAAATGCCCCAATTTCTACCCAATACCATATCTATTTTTTTTTTCTCTACCTGGACCAATCACGTCGGCCTGCATAGCTTCTCATGATTTTTCGTTTTTTTTTTTTTTAAGTCCTGATTAGGCAGAATTTATGGCGCGTATTTAGGAAAAAAGTTTGGAAAATGAGAAGAAGTGAAAAAAAAGTTGGCTTACTAGTCAAAATCATTTTAATAAATGTGGATAAACAAATAATAGATTAAAGTTGCGTTTGAATTACTTGTTTAGTGGTGATATTCAATCATTAAACAGTTGTTTTAAGAATTAAATTATAGTATAATATCATGTTTGAGATGAATCGAAATTATTTCAAAAAAGAAAAGATCAACTTTAATATGATTAGTTAGTGGTCAATGATTATGAAATCATCTCTAAGTAGAAAAAATGAACTAGCTAGTTGGATTAAACAAATAGGTCAACATCCCCTAATTAATTTGAATGAGAGGAGGCCTACCAGAAAGGAAATCCAATGAACTGATATGCTCTAAGCAATAATTGGAATTAGACACCAAAATGAATGGGAAAATACAATATATTGAACTTTTTTCATGTAAACCTCGTTTCCTAAATTCCATTAGATTTTCAATCAAACGTTAATGAGTCTACAATTGAGGCAAGTAAATAAATAAGAGTCACCCTCGGGCGTTGTTGACGGAAAGAATGCGTGTTTCAGATTTATGCCCTTTTCTCATATTCACACGTATATATACGTATATACTATACATATACATAAAATTATCAATTTTTATATAAAACTGAATCAATTAATAATTAAGATCACATGAATACTTAAATGCATAGTTAAAGAGTGAAGGATTGTATCCGGGAGCCAATTTAACAATCATATTTTATAGAGGGAAGTTGTCTAATAATTTTTCCTATAACCAAAAAAAAAAAAAAAATTACATGTAGAATTAAAGTCTTTCAAAATTTAGGGGCAGTTGAGAGACACCCATTATTCAAATAATGTTATATTTTAAGGATAAACACTAAGTTGTCTTCTAGAAGATAGAAGTTATATCAAATTGTTTTCATAAATTTATTTTACATCACATTCATATAAGTCAATAGACTTCTAATTTCTACAAAATACATCCTTAAAAGTTAGATATTAAATCGAATTATTTTAGAAACTATAATTGGTTGATATAAAACAAATTTTGAAAGAAATTCGGTGTAACTTTTATTTTTCAATAGATTAATTTAATAATTTACTCATATTTTAACTATGAACATCAATACCAACAACAGAGGCCTTGTGATTGCGGTTCATTGGTCACGTTGTCATATATGAGCAAAAGTACATATATATGAGAAAGAATCGTTAATCTCTATATTTATATGCGAGAGTTAACAATTTTTATTTGATTAAATAATTTATATAATTAATTTAATGATAATAAAAAATAAAATATATTAAAATTAATTTGTCACTAGCACCTACTTTAATTAATGAATGTATTTATTATATAAATAAAAGAGAATGAATAAAATTAATTTAAATATTTTAAATTAAAATTTTATTAATTTAAATTATTTAAATATTTTTATTATTTTATTATTATTAAACTAATAATATAATTTTTTATATAATTAAAAGAGTTGAATGGAGAGGTCAATAATTTTCTATGTGCATGCCCTTGAATAATTGAACAAATGATCTCAATTAAATTAGGGTCAGTGTTATAATTTAATTTTGCGAAAAGTTGCTCCATTTGAATGTGAACATATTTTAAATTAGGGACACCTCACGAAGAGAGACACATCAATGACAATGAGAAAGGGAAATTATGGATTAAAAATAGATTAATTGAATTGCATGTTAACTTGCATTACAAAAATTCGACCACGTTAACCAGTTATTAACGGCAACATGTTGTTTAATTAGGCAAATCCCGAATAGATTCAATAATTAACAGAGAAAATCAGCAATTAGGAAATAAAACAAATCGTTTCAGCTTTTTGTTGCGTAGTTGACTCAAATTTGACCAAACATTTGGGCGGCGGTAAGCGCAACGTGTTAACATTGACATTTCTTGTAGGGGGAAGTCACTTTTGATAAATGGGTATTTATGATATGACGGGGACCTGGGAATGCTTTTCTAATCTCCACAGTGTTTTTAATAAAAAAAATAAAAATACATCATTATTTTTTAAAATTAAGTGGATGGATAATCATTTCAAAATTTAAATATTATAAAATTTATTTCCAATAAATATCTTCAAGATTTGAATCTATAAAGTTCGATTGAAATTATTAAATTAAAAATTTTATTGATAAATACATCATCACTTGCATGCATATATTGTTATAATTTAATGGGCCACACTTTCATCTATATTTAAAATTATGTTTTTTAATATAACTTTCACATAAAAATGGTTTTTTTAAAATTGATACAATTTTATAGTTAATAAATTTATAATTTTTTGTGTAGATTATACATAAAATCAGGAAAAGATGAAAATTTTCTAAAAGTTTAAGAATTTCTATGTTTCAAAATATTGTGCTTATTTACTAAGTTAAAAAGAAATAGAAGGTTTTGCGGTTTTTCATTTCAGGAATGCCACTTGAATTTACATATGTAACACTTATGTAGTTATATATGTTTGATCATAAATGAAAAATTATACAAGCAGACATAACATTAATGAGATATGAGTTTTTAAATTCTTTGTGGGCAAAATTTCGTCCACATATGAAGTAATAATTTCATATACCTAACAATAAATAATATTTATAAATATAAAAGATTTTTAATTCAAATATATTTGATAATTGTTTGAAGGTATTATTTTTCCTTATTTTTTAGGTTTAGTTTAATTTTTTTATGCTCGAATATAATGATTTCATCACTCCATTAAATAAATGTTTTTTTTAGATGGCATCCGAAATAACTGAAATGATAGGTAATATTTAATTTGTACAATCAATCATCATCCGACAGCACATTAATTTTCTTTAGTTATCCAATCCCAACAAACTTCTAACACGTTGTTCTTTTTGTCGATATTCGACATTTTAACGTTTGTGACTTTCGTTAGAGTTAGCAAGGTATTTTCTCCATTTTTTTATTTATTGTATTTTAATTTTTTAATTTTTTATTTTAAAATTTTAATAAAACATTAAATTTTTAATTTTATTTTTTATTAATAAATATTTCATTATTCTATATTATTAATTTACTTATATTTATTCTCTTATTTTTTATTTTTTATTATGTTGAACTTTGTATATAAGGAATAATTTTAAAAAGTTCATTAAAAATAAATAAATTATATTATATTTTAATATTTATAAAATTAATTAATTGTGAAAAAGAAGGAACAAAGGATATGTCTTTATTATTGTGTTTACTAATAAATATTTATGTGTGCTTGATTTGTGAAATTAAATATTTTTAAAATTTAATTTTTAGAAATATGATATTATCATACTTGATTTAATTGAAAATATTTATAAAAATATTATAATATTTTATTTTAAATATTTTAAATAATTTTAAAAATATTATTAAATTATTAAAAATATATTTATTATAAATTAAGTGATTAATGATAATAGACGATGATTGATGCTTATAGGTAACAATAATGGTGGATAATAGTAATTAACAATGAGTGGTGATTAGTAATGATCATTAAAGATGGATGATAGTCAACAATAATAAGTAATAGTGAATAATAATTATCAACAATAAATGGCGATTAGTAGTGGTAATCGATAGTAGTAATCGATAGTGGTCACCGATGATAGATAACGATGAATTGTGTCATTAGTTATAGATAGTTGTTGATTATAATTATCAATAATAAATAGTGATTGATGGTAATTATTAATGATGAGTGGTGGTGAATAGTAGCTATTAATTATAGGTGGTGGTATTAGTGGTGATGATGATGAATGATGGTTACTAGTGATAAGTCATAGTAAGTAATAACCATTGATGGTAGATGATGATATTGATACCAGTAAAAAATGATTGATATTAATCGGTATTAGTTAGTAATGGTTAACAAAGAAAGGTAGTGGTAAAATGGAATTTTAACAATAGTTAATAGTAAAAATTTAATAAAAAAGTAAATAAAATAATTTATTTATATCAATTAAATATTTTCATATCATGAAAATATAAAATACTCACCCTATAATGAGAATATTTTAGGGGATTATCAAGTGAATATATTCTTAAGAATATTTTTTTCTTAAATTTGAATTAAAGATGAGAATCTTACATTCTCTTAAATTATGTCAAGTCACATCAATCTATTTATTAATTGTGTCAAAATAGATCAATCACTTTAATTTTTATAGTTATTTTAATTCATAGAATTTATATTATAAATTCATTTATTAAATTAATCACTTATCATTTTTCACAAAAATTATATATGATCATTAATAAAATATTTTTAAAATTTTTATTATTGTTTTATTAAAGTATGAACTTTATATATTTTTATTATATGTAATCATTTATAATTTAGTTATTAATTATTTATCAAATAATATTTTTAAAATTTTAATATAAATTTTTAAACAAATCAATATGTTAATCCGTTTACAAACCTAATTTATTTATTATTTATGTTAAATGAATTAACTTATTTATGATTTAAATTTATATAAATTCAATTTGAATTTGTGTAAAAAATTTGTGTTCATATCAAATTATTATTCCGTATAAAAAATTGTCACCTTTATATGAAATTACCCATTAAGACTTGCAAAAGGAGGAGGTAATTTGTTTACTTATAATTTGTGAGATATATAATGCAATTCTGCTGGGTTAAACTTAGTAAGACACAATCCAATTAACGGATTTTCTAACACTTTAAGTTTAAATGGCTTTTAAAAACCAAAAATTCATTTTAAAGTCTACTACTAAAAATTCAAAAGAAACTAATCACCGATATGCGCTTGAAAATTGGGAGTTTTTATAATAGCTTAATGTATATGTGCGTTAATTCATAAAATGTTGCAAGCGTCCATAAATTACATATAAAAAAATATAAAAATTTACAACTTTATCATTTAAAGTTGCTAATTTTTTCCCGTTTCTATATATAAATGTAACAACTTTTAATAAAAAGTTGGGAAAGTATAAATATTTTCACAGAATTTACAAGAATATATACCAATACTTAAGTACATACCAAAGGGTAATATTTGATTATAGGTAGGAACACATATATGGAGTTCTTTTAGTTATTACTTAATTTTCTTTAACTTTAGATATATTTATTTATAACAAAGCTTTAAAAATTTTAATTTTATAATTTATCTCCGGTTATAGTCTTGTAGATAGCATATTAGTTTGGAAAAGTATTATGTGACGCTCCTAAAGTCATAATTAATATGATAATAATTTTTTAACCACAAAATTCTACCTGATAAAATTGTTAATTTGTATAATCAATTTAACATTTATTTTTTTAATTTGAAATATTTTATGAGAAATACATTTGTATTTAAAAATTGAAAATACATAAATACCACAAAATTAAAATTTCACTAAATTTATTGAGTCTATATCTCTCCTCCTGTTTATTTAAATTTAAAGTATTTACAAAATTTAAAAATTATTTAAAAACATCATAAGGGATAAGATGTAACCATTTTTCTATTAAAAAAATTGTGATTAATATTAAGCTGTGATTTTGGCCAGTGATATTAACCAAAACCATTTGACTACCGTGGCTTTCTTTTCGATGAATTAATATTTGATATATTTACGTGCAGATTTGCCTTGGTATAGATCAAGGATAAAATATACAAACTTGTATTTAAAATTATGAAACATTGGCAAAATTATTTGCAAATTACATAAAATTGTAATCTTATCCTTAAATAATCATTTGTATAAACAATTTCATTTCTTCAGAAACATAAAATTATTTGTAAAAATTATTATTCAAATATAAAATTATAATTTTATATAATTTAAGAACTATTTTGCCAACATTTTATAATTTTAGAAGCAACATTATTAATTTTGTGAGGTAGTTAAATCTTAGATACAATGGCTTATGAGCTTAATCAACATGGGTACAAATAGCTAGTTATCAGATAAATAGTTTTGGAAATCAGCATTTTGGATGTCCAGATAGCAACCATCAAGATCCTGATTTCTTCCATCAACAATGACAAAGATACATGGAAAACCATTAGAGGGAGGATAAAAGTTTTTGAATATCATTGTACTTGAAGATATACTCTTCCAAGTATTTGTAAAACAAGAAGAAAGTAACCGAGAGTGGAGCTTCAAGAAGACTCTGACGGTCAATACAATATATGCATGTTTGGGAGAATAATCCTATTAGAAAGTGTAAAATCATATATCCT
Organism: Sindora glabra; assembly: GCA_020226215.1. Taxonomy (NCBI): domain Eukaryota; kingdom Viridiplantae; phylum Streptophyta; class Magnoliopsida; order Fabales; family Fabaceae; genus Sindora; species Sindora glabra. The sequence goes on along the minus strand of CM035230.1, from coordinate 49,283,164 downwards.
ATATAGGTATCCATCTACGAAGAGTCATTGTAGATATTTTCCATGATCTGTTGGTATTTATCAATACAAAAAATTTAAGCTCTTCCTGCACGTCAGAGATGTTTATTTTTATGAAGTTTTTTAAGTTGCATGCTTGCTTTTTCGTTGATGTCTATGATTGTTTATACTACAAGTGATTTTTTCCATGGAGACGAGAGTTTTTGATGTGATTTGAAATAAAATAGTGAAAGAACGTGATACCAACTTTCAAATTCTTTAGGAGCAAAGTTGAAATTAACGTGAGTTTTAGATGTACTTCATGTCTTAATTTCTGGTTGCCTGTTAATTTTCAACCAGTCAAGTTTCTTCTTTGATTTGATCTGTATGTCCTTACATCTTAAAAAAATCGCCTGTTGCTTCTTCTATCTTGTATTAACAAAAATATTATAGGTACAAAAAAATAAAAATCAAAATTGAGCGAATTTTTTTATATTTGTTAGATTAAAGTTTGTAAATTTATCTCATCATTTTATAATAACTTTTAATTTGTATTTAAAAAATTAATTTTAAATTTTATTTTTAATATATATAATAATATTATTATATTAATTAGTTGAAGTGGCATTTTGAAAGATTTTATCCTCGTTTACATCTTAGTTCAATTTAAATTCTTGTACACGAGTCTAATAATTTCACTACTTCCACCTCAAAAAAATCACAAAAATACTGAACCTTACATGGTTACAATGAATTCAATAGATTGAATTTGCTGACAATGTATATAAATTTCTTCTCCACAGAGGTTGGCCAATAGCAATAAAAAATATTATGTATTAAAGAATTATGAGTAAACTGTAAATCCAAATCAATATAATTTTGCTGTATTTTCTAAACGTTTTTGCTAATTTTATTTCATCGGCTGTGTTATATAACATTTTTGGGTTACTTCGATTCTAATTGCAAAAAATAAGTATTAGCACATATTTGTCCAATTTTTTAATGAATTTTTTAAAATATTTTTTAACATCCTTACATTGAAAGTTATAACTTCTATATAACAAATGAGATAATTTTTTAAGAATTTTTTATGGAATTTTAAATGATGGGGTGATAATTTTTGTATATATTGTATATAAAATCTATATATACACATACTTGCATTTTTTTGGAGAAAAATTACAACATTGTGTATAAAATCTTGTAGCTTTTGTAATTTTTGTTTTAAATATTTACAAAATTTTTAAATACACACTAAAGCATTACCCAGCTTTTTTTTATTTTGGAGATTTACAGAGTATTTGCTAAATAGTTTTTTAATAACTTTTTAGTAAATTTGAGTGTCTTTAACTGTATAAATTACACACTTGCATTTTTTTTTGTGAAAAATTACAACATTTTGTATAAAATCTTGCAACTTTTATACTTTTGTTTTAATTTACAAAAGATTACAAAATTTTTTAATACACATTGAAGCATTACCCCTCTTTTTTTTTTGGGGGGGGGGAGATTTACGCAATGTCTGGTATAGAAGGAGAAAATTTATAAAGAAAAATGGCAAACGAGTCATAGAAACATACGAAATGTAAAGTTCAAATGTTGTTTCCGTATAACAAGGGACAAAAATTAACTTCATATTTGAGACTATATATTATAAAATTAACTTAATAAAAAATGGTTACGTTGTTTCTTTTTAAATCGTAGGTGGGTAATATATAATGAGTTCGTTAAAGGTAAACAGATTGTGATTTATTCTTGATATCATAATTAATATAAAATTAATTTAATGGTATAATTGCATTTGATGTTATTTTAAAAATTTTCTTCCACTCATAAGAATTCATCTCCCACATACATTTCCCCCCCTTTTTCGAGTTCAACATGAACCATCAAGCTTGTTTAAATGTAGGTTTCTTTGAAAGTGCAAGGCCACCTAAGATTTGCCAGTTAGGATACTCTGCCTTACTATTGAAGTATTAATATATCCAATGAAGCATAGATTATGATTATGTTCCTTTCACTAGCATCTTTTTAACATGATTGTTAGTAATTTTAGGTGCATATGTGGAGGTCATATTTTGAGCTTCAGCAGTATGGTTGTTTCCAGAATAATTCACATGCAACTAACTTTGTACATTTCATGAGCCACTTGCCAATGAAAGGATATGTTAGCACCTAAAAAAGGTGCAGAAGAAAAGAAGTACCTGGAAAACAAAGAAAAGCCCCAATTTTTGCAAGAGTAGCACTTCTTGTTACTTTTGGATTTTTTGGTCTTCATATCATTTATATTAAGTAATTTGCCACTTTTATTATCACTAAAAAAAAGTCTAATTTTTTTTATACTGTTTGATTATAGAAGGGGGAATTATTAGGTAGGTATTTTCTAACATATCATTTGTAAACAATATTATTTATGCTTTGACAATTATTAATATAGGTTTAAATACTAAGTCATATACAAGAGGACTTGAAAAATGGCTTAGCCCTACCACAACATTTTGCTAGAAAGAAGTTATAGAAGTCTGTTAAAACATCTTGCAAGATCAGGTAAGTTTTAGAATATCTAGTTACCATTCTTGTTTTTTGCGGTGGTGGGGCCTGCTCGAGTTGACCCAGCAAAACTGAAAAGTCTTGGATTTGGTTACCAAAGCTTAATTTAGTATCTATACTTCCCCTTTTTTATATATGTATTTTTTCTATCAACTGTACTGTCATTGACCAATCTGAAACACTAAAAAAGTTGGAACTTTTTATTTTCTTCCCCTCCGATAATTGAGTAAACTCTATAATTCTCTCAAATCTTACTGCTACTTAAGTTGTCAACACAGTGATAAGCTTCAATTCTCTTCCGAGAAATTCCATCAGAGACTGCAGACATCAATCCGCCTCCGAAGGCAAATGTATGCCAGCATCCAGAAGCACAGAGCCATGGCAAATAGAACCTAAGCTTTCTTTAAGCCTCATTTCAAGTTGACAGTGTCAAATGAAGGTAAGCTCTACAGAGGCTTGCACCCTCCTTTGCTTTTCACCCCCATATAGTTGATCTCCTGAATATTGCACTTTTAGTAGAAGTCTGAAGCCATAATACAAGAATGACATATACTTCAACCCCTTCTTGAATTTTGGTATGTGCTGCAAGAAAAAAAATGAAGTTGTTTTGTTCGTGTTGGCATGAAACCCATGTTAGTTTGATTTGGGAATTAAGCATGATATACAAGGTACAAAGACTTGACTACTCAGACAATTATGGCTAGCTTTGCAGGTTACATTACTTAGGTTTAGCAGTTGTCTTAGGCCAATCAAGCTTAGAGCATGAGGATTGGATAGCATAGCACACATCATCCATAGAAGCATGACTGTCTAAAACAATTTCAATAGAATAATTTGGAAGATACAAATTTTCAACGAGCAGGATTCAAGAAAGATAAGCATGGCTGTGTCTAATGTCTAAGACTTCAAGGGAAACAGTTGTTCGACATGTCTTGGAGAAATAACAAAGTGGATCCCAGAAGAATAAGATTATAACTTGGATATGCTAGCCAATCTGAAATATCATGCTTCCGAATCTAAATGAGATTAAATTCGATGAACAATTTAGTCTCCAAGCCACTAATGTATATTCTAGTTCTGTTTCAATTTCTTTTCTCTAATGATTCATCTTCTGGCTTCAAGATTATGTATTCAGCAGCATTAGGTAGCTTCTGCATTTTAAAGGAGTGTCACATACCGAGACATAATAGCCACTTATAAGAAGGAATAACATTAATATCAAAGAAGCAACCATGCCTGCTCTCTGAATGCTCATAACTGCAACTCCAAATTGTTCCCCAGCACCCTAGTAGACATCAGCGTTTACATTAAACCTTCAAAACAAAAGATTAACCCAATAAGTTTATAACCCATCCTGGATACTAATAAGGTCAGCACTTAAGCCAAGCTACCTAGCTGCTTGATGAACTTGATTCAAGAATGGCTCGGTTCAGCCTGCCATTCAATAAGAAAAAAGAAATATAGTTTGTTTAGCAATTCAAGTCAACCACAATTTATTCTTTTTTGATTTGTTTAACTTACCAACAATTCATTTACACACACACACAGACGTATAATGTTAACATGATTATAACTTTATTTTCAACTAATCTATAAATGTTGAAAAGATTTTAATTTAATTTTTAATTAATTTATATCTAAGTTTGTATATTTATTAAAAAATTAAAATTTATATTGCAATTATTAATTTCTAATCAATTGAACTTAAATCAAATATAGAATTCATTTATAATTTGATAATTTTTTTACTATAATTATTAAGTTAATTGAATTTATTATAGAATTTTAATATTTTAAATATAATCGAGCATGAATCAGATATTTTAATATAATTCGAGCTTAAAATTTTATAATTTTTTTATTAAATTATATTTAATTAAGTCAAAATTTGACTCGATTGAATTCCACCTCCGGTACTAATTTTACTTACTTGACTTCTAACAGGCTATCAACAGCACGGCAAACAAATGTCAGGAAGAAGCAAGTAACGGTTCTCTTGAAGCCAGCTATGGAGTACAAGACAGCCATGTCTGCTTTCCCTTCTTCCGCCAAGTACACCTTTCGAATGGAAAGATATGGACAATTCATCAGATATATATTTTTTCTAAAATCAAATATATTATATTATATTATATAATAATATATTAATAATTAAATTTAATAATATACATAATCTTCTGAACACTATAGTTATCTCCTGACAGCTTTCATTCCGTCGCTTTCCCAACTTACTTTCCAAATGCCGCAATTTCTACCTAAGATCATATCTATTTTTTTTTTTCCACCTGGACCAATCACATCGGCCCGGATGGCTTCTTATGATATATTTCCCCCCAAAATCCTGATTAGGCAGAATTTAGGGCGTCTTTAGGAGATAAGTTTGGAAAATAAGAAAGAGTGGGAAAAAAAAAGTTACTGGCCAAAAAAAAAAAAAGTTAGCTTACCAGTCAAAATCATTTTAATAAAGGTGGATAAACAAATAATGAGTTAAAGTTGCATTGGAGTTACTTGTTTAGTGGTACTATTCAATCATTAAATAGTTGTTTTAAGAATTAAATTATAGTATAATATTATGTTTGAGGTAGAACAAAATTGATTCTATTATTATTATTATTTTTCTTTTGAGAATTAGTTCAACAAAGTAAAGATCAACTTTAATATGATTAGTTAGAAGCCAATAATTATGAAATCATCTCTAAGTAGAAAAATGAAACAAGAGAATTGAATCAAACAAATAGGTCAACATCCCGTAATTAATTTGAATAAGAGTAGGCCTACCTTAAAGGAAATTCAATGAACTGATATGCTTTAAGCAATAATTGGAATTAGACACCAAAAGGAATGGGAAAATACATGATATTGAACTTAGTTTTCATGTAAACCTCGTTTCCTAAATTTTCATTAGATTTTCAATCTAATGTTAATGAGTCTACAATTAAGGCAAGAAACTAAATAAGAGTCATCCTCGGGCGTTGTTGATGGAAAGAATGCATGTTTCATACTCATGGCCTTTTCTTATATACACCCATATGTATACATGCATACATAAATACACAAAATTATCAATTCTTGTATAAAAATGAGAGAAATAATTCATGGCTATCATATCTCTTACATTAATGATGGATATTATCATTTATCAATTAATAATTAGGATCGCATGATTAATTAAATGCATAGATAAAGAGTGAAAGATTATATTTGAGAGTCAATTTAATAATCATATTTTATAGATGAAGTTGTCTAATATTTTTTTTTATAATAAAGAATATCCTTTGAATTGAAATATTTCAAAGTTTAGGGCTGTTGAGACACCCCATTATTCAAATGATCTTATATTTTAAGGATAAATTACCAATCTGCCTCCAAGAAGAAAGAAGTTATATCAAATTTTCTTCATAAATTTATTTTACATCATATTCATATAAATTTATAAACATCTAATTTCTACAAAAATACATCCCTAAAGGTTAGATATCAAATCAGATTTCTTGAAAGACTATAATTAATTGATATAAAATAAATTTTGAAAGAAATTTAATGTCATTTATATTTTTCAATGAACCAACTTAATGATCTACTCATGTTTTAATTATGAACATCAATACTCACGGTACAAGGCCTTTATGATTGGGGTTTATTGATCTCTTATAAAAGATAGAAATTACTAATTTTCACGTTCATGCATAGGAGTTAGTAATTTTACTTTTTTATTTATTAAAAAAATTATGCAACTAATTTAATAATGATAAAATAATACTCTATCCATTTTTTATTTATTGTACTTAAAAATTATTTTCTTTATCTATTATTTTAAAATTTTAACGAAGTATTAAATATATCTTTTTTAATTTTATCTTTCTTTTTTATTAATAAATACTTTATTATTTTACACTTTCAACTCACTTGCATTTATTTCATTATATTTTTTTCTTTATTTTTAATTATTTTAAATTTTATGCATAAATAGTAATTCTAAAAAATTTACTAAAAAATAAATTAAATTATTTTTTAATGTCTATAAGATCAGTTAATTGCAAAAAAAAAAAAGGAATAGTGAAAGTAAAATATATTAAAGTCAATTTGTCACCAACAAATAGTTTAATTAATAAATGTATTTATTATAAAAATAAGAAATAATAGTAAAATTAATTTAAATATTTTAAATTAAAAATTATTAATTAAAATTATTTAAATATTTTTTATTTTTATTTTTATTTTTATTATCAAATTAATAATATATTTTTTATAAGCAAAAGAATTGAGATCGTGAACCTTCGCGTAACAAAGAAGAGGTGAGCAATTCTCTGTGCCCCCCCCCCCCCCCTAAATAATTGAACAAATGAACTGAATTTAATTAGGGTCAGTGTTATGATTTAATTTTGAGAAAAGTTGCTCCATCAATTTGAACGTGAACATATTTTAAATTAGGGACCCGACTCACAATAGAGAGGCACATTCACGAAAATAAGAAAGGGAAGTTATGGATTAAAAATAGATTAATTGAATTGTATGTTAACTTGCATCACAAAAATTCGACCACGTTAACCAGTTATTAACGGCAACGTGTTGCTTAATTAGGCACATCCCGAAGAAATTCAATAATTAACAAAGAAAATCGAAATAAAACAAATTGTTTAAGCTTTTGGTGGCGTATTTGACCATAACATGTGGGCGGTGGTAAGCGCAACGTGTTGATATTGACATTTCCCATGAGGGAAAGTCACTCCTGATAAATGGGTATATATGATATGACAGGGACGTGGGAAACTTTTCTGATCTTCTTAGTGATTTTTATTTAAAAAATACATCATTAATTTTTTTTATCAAGCAACATGAATAATCATTTTAAAAATTAAAAAAATATTTTTAAAAAATATTATTTTTAAATTTAAATTTTATCTATTAACAGATAAAAATATGATGAGAATCCTTGAATTAATACTTTATAAATAAATACGTTATTACTTACGCACATGTATACTTATACATTAATGGGCTATACTTTGAAATTATGTATTCTTATTATTTATTTTATAATTTTTAATATTTCATAATTTTTATTTAAAAATATAACTTCATGTAAAAATGAGATATTTTTTTAAATTGACACAATTTTAGCAAATTTGTAATTTTTTGTGCACATATTACGGAAAAATTAAAAAAATTATTAAATTTTTTAAAGGTTTTTCATAAAGCTTAAGAATTTATGTGTACCAAAATATTATCCTTATTTATTTAGTTAAAAAGAAATAAAAAGTTTTGAGGTTTTTCATTTCAGGAGTGCCACTTGAATTTATATATGTTTGATCATATATGAAAAATTATACAAGCAGACACAACACTGTGAGATATGAGTTCTTCAATTCTTTGTGGGCAAAATTTCGTCCACACATCGTGTAATAATTTCATATACCTAACAATAAATAATATTTATAAATATCGAGATTTTTTAATTCAGATATATTTGATAATTCTTTGAAGGCATTATTTTTCCTTATATTTTAGGTTTAATCTTAATTTTTTTATGTATGAATATAATGATTCCGTTGCTCCAACAAATAAGACTTTTTCTTAGATGGCATCTGAAAAAACCAAAATGATAGAATCATCATCTTACGACAGCACATTAATGTGCTTTAGTTATCCAATCCCACTAAAATTCTAACACATTGTCCATTTTGGGAATATTCGTGGCTTTCGTTAAAGTTAGTTACGCTTGTCTTTATTGTTGTGATTACTAATAAATACTTATCCATCACTTTAGTGCTTGTGCGTGGAATTAAATATTTTCAAAAATTTAATATAAAGTATAAGTTTTAAAATTTTAACTTTTTAAAAATATGATGAATTATATTTGATTTAATTTAAAAATATTTTTATTAAAAATTAAATAATTAATAATAATTAATAGTGGTTAATGATGGCATATAGTAATCGTAAATAGTAATTATTGATAATGGATAGCGACTAATAATAATCGACAAAGGTTATCAATAATAGATAATGATAAATAATAATCATTAATAGTGGATAATTGTCGATTATGATTACAAATAATGAATGATAATTATTAGTGATAGATGATAATTAATAATAGTTATTAATAATAAGTAGTAGTAAACAATTGCTACTTACAATAGATAGTAGTAAGCAGTAGTTATTAGTGATAAGTAGTAACTGATAATAGTCATTGAAATAAATGGTGGTCAATAGTGGTGCGGGTGGTCATCGCTAATTGGTGGTGATGGTGGGTAGTGGTTTCTAGTGATAAATAGTATTAGAAGGTAGTTGATATCAATGAGTGTAGCTGGTAGTTATTAATGAAAGTAGGTAGTGGTGAAATAAGATAGTAATAATAGTAAAATTTTAATAGATGGATGAATAAACTAATTTATTTATATGAATTAAATATTATCATATTATAGGAATGTAGGATTCACCTCCTCTTGAGAATATTTTGAAGAAATATTAAGTTAAAAATAATATTCTCATAAACATTTTTTTTAAAACTTGAACTAAAGATAAAAAATTTAATATTCTCTTAAATATTTTGGAGAATATAAGAAAAAATTTGTGAATTAAATAACATTTCATTACCAAGTAATATGACTAATTAACGTACAATTCTTATAAAGTTACACTTAATTTATTAATTTTGTTAGAAGAGTACACAATTCTTTATTTTAAATTTTAAAAAAAATTAATAGTGATGAACTCTTCCTCAAATAAAGGATTAGTTAGAGAGCTTAGGCATAATTAGAAGGTGACAGATCAAATTAGGGGTATTTAACAAGTTGAAAACTCATAGGCCAAATAGATCAACTTACAAATTTTTATGGATTGAGCCCAAAAGTTAAATTTATTAAAAAATAGGCTTAAATAAGTTGATTTGCTTGGGTCATGAATCAAAACAAGCTCGTCCATAATCCTAAACAAACTAATTCCTTTTTTTAAAATTTTTTCTATTTAATAATTTAAATAATATTTTTATTAAAAAAGATAAATAAATTTTTAATTATATTTATTTTATAATTTAACATAAAATACAATTTAATTATAAAAAAATAAACAAAAATACTCAAAGTAATTAAACATAATAAAAATAAAATTGAATAATAAATTAATGCATATAAAAATAAATATAAAAAATACAAAAATAAAATTTATAAACATAAAAATAAATAATAAATATAAAAATATAATAAATAAAATATAAAATATAAATTAAAATATAAAAAATTGATTCATTAATCAATTTGCTTGTGAATTGAATTGAATTAATTAAAAAAAATCTATTTAAAAATATATCTGAATAAACTGAATTCAAATAAATTTTGGTTTAGTTCGCCCGACCCCTTCCATTAAACACCTCTAGGTCAAATTGTGTGCTTACCAAAAGTTACAGGGACTTATTAGGGCTTTTTAATCGAAGTATTATGTTTGAAAAAATAAATTTATCAAATACTTTGTATGGAAAACTTTTTCCCAGAATGCTTAAATTTATTTTTTTAAATCTACTTATCACAAGAAAGGGCATATCATGATCAGTTTGGCTGGTCACGGGTGACCTTTCCCGAGATCAGTCCCCTTTTTTGTTATTTTTTTTGTTTTATCTAATTTGAACTCAATTCTTTTATTTTAATTTAGACCTTTTTTTAATTTTTAATAAATTTTAATTTGTAACCCTCTTTTTATTTTATTTTTAATTTTTACTTAATTTGTATTTAATTTATTTTTTTATGTTTTGGATATTTATTTGACACTAATTATTTAAGGTTCTAAATAATAATCAATAATCTTATTAACTCTCATAAAATTGTATAATATATATAATATAAATTAGTAATTATCATACGATTATTGGAATAATTATTATCTCAATAAATATAAATTTTTACATATTCTCTTATAAACTTATTAGTTGGAAGATTTAAGTCATAAAAATAAATTTTTAAATAATATTTTATCATACTGTGATGTATATATCTATAAAAATTTTTAACTAAATATAAAATAAGAAAATAATCTATATCAAGAAAATAAATATTTTATTAGTAAATAATGTTAATCCATAATGTAATATAATTTAATTTTAAAAAATAATTACATATAGATTATATATTTTTAAGAAATTTTTAAACAAAAATTATAATATTATAATATGTTATTTAATTTTCATTCTATCACATATAATATTCATATTATATAAATAATAAAAATAAATTATGCATAAAAATTTTTAATTTAATACTTGAAAATAAAGTACTGAATTATGTGTTAAAAATAATTAAAAATTAATATATTATAATATTATAATTCTTATTTAAAAATAAAAAAATTATATCATCTGATAAAATATTTAATTAATTAGGGTAGCAGAATATTAGGTATAAGTTTAGTAAAATTTAATTTATAAGTTTCAATTTTCTAAAATTTAATAGGGAAAATTTAATTATTTTAGGATAAGTTGAAAGTGGTATTTGACTTTAATATCCAAAAAATAATAATTAAAATAATTTTAGGTTAATAATTTAGGCTCTATTTATTTTATTAGATTACATTTTTTATAGAAAAAAATTATAAATGTATATTGATAAAGGAGTAACATGATACTGCTATCCGTGGTTATTAAAAATAGTACATAGAGTTATAGTAATAAAAGAAAGCAAACTTCTTTATAAATAAAAATAAGAAGTTATTTTGTCAAATTTTTTATATTTAATATTAAATAAATAAAATATTTTCTCTTATACTTTTATTTTATAACTTTGCTCTATAAAAGTATTTTATGTCGAAACAAATGGAGCTTTGGAAGGAAAAGTAATTGAAAGATAAACACATAAAATATAAATATTTATTCTTAATTAAATTAAAATTACATGTATTTTAATATTTTTATTTAAGATAAAGGATAATAATTTTTTTATTTTTCTACCCGAAGATAAGTAGCATTCGTAAAATGTATTTACTTAATTTTTTACCTCTAGATGAGTAATAAGTACCATTTCTTATAGTTACGTGTAAACATAACTTTAAATTAATACCATAACAAATGATATTTTATAATGCTCTAAGGAATTTTAAATAATAATATAATAAATAAAATTAATTCAATAATGTGATTTGAATTAATGAATAAGAGTGGAAGATTTTTTCAATTTATACAATTTATCTATAAAATTAGATAATATAATAAATGAAATGTGAGAGAGTACTAAATCTGAAGAAAAAAAGTTATAAATTAATTAAATAAATAAATTGGATATAATGCTATAATACAATGATGAAATATTCAATCATTAAAATAGTGGCTCCAGTCTTACATTGAAGGTGTCGCCTTATTTGTTGCGGTCATTGAGCTAGAGAATAATGTTGTTTATCTTTATCATTATCCTCATCATCATGTACATGAGTTGGATGGGTTTAACCCCTAAAGGGTAGAGAATTCAAGTCTTAACGGGATGATTAAAATGGTAGAATAAGCTTTTCTAAAGTGAAAAACCCTTGTTGTTGTTGTTTTGTGAATCCATTGGTGTACTCATTAGTAAATGTAAACGGATCAACAAATAATGCTACTAGAAAATTGAGGACTTGCTAAGTTGATTGTGATGGCGATGGGTTAAAGAACAATGACTGAGGAACATCATTGGGGTACTGTGGCAGTAATATCATACTATATGATAAGCCAACATCTCCACTTGCAATGAAATACGATGAGGGGGTATATGTTGATGGACCTACATCTCCTATATCAGTTTGCATTGATAGAAGGGTGTAGGAGGAGGGAACATCTACTTGTATTGTCGATGGATAATCATGAGGAATACTTTTGTCATCATCCCCCTCTACGGGTAAAATGAGATCCCTAAAAGACATGAAGCTATAGCCTCTCTTTCCATGCCTAAGCTTGATATTAGGTGATCTCGATAATTTATTGGCCGAATAAGTAGGTTGGGAAGCAGTTATGTTTTAATGCTTTTCTAATGCATGTAGCATAAGGTACATTCCCAGTCCATTGTCTTTCTAAATTGACTATACGACTGAAAGGGGGAATTTTCGATACTGAGCTTGCATAATCTCTTAGTTATATCAACCTATTAAGAAGTACATTTTGATATTTAATTATAATATTTTGAAGAAATGATAAAAAAGTGTCTGAAAGATGAAAGGTAACCACAAATCTTAGTCTACCGCTAACTGGATAAATTCATCGTTTAATGTATCTCTAGTACCATGTTATGTAACCCAAGTCACGGTGAAGAGCATCTGTCTCCATCTCAGTTAGCGAAAATGTGTTGCACCATGCATTTTAAACACTAATGAATATCACATGCTTCTGCTTCCAGTCTTTAGATGTTTTACCTTGAAGTTCTAAGGTATGACAAGAACTAAGATTGAATGACTCTTGTGAGATTAGTTGCCACCTACCATACTGGTGAAATACATGATCTGTATGGTGCCATTCCACAATATGAAAGCATATGATAGGAACTAATGTTAGCCATATATCGGGTGAGGTCAAGCAATACACTAGTATAAGCTATTATACATTGGGAATGTCATAAAAGCACTAAATAATCTGTATTAAACAAGCATAAGATAAATAAGCATATCATTATATATGCGACTAGTTTCATTAAATATAATAAAGTTAGCCTTCCAATCTCATTGACCTTTATTTGATCAAGTAGAATTCTATATTAATGTAAGGTCATTGCTGGCGGCCGATGAGGTAGTTTAGTATTTTTTCACCTACTAGAAATTCAAATTGTATATTATTTATTTGAAGATTTTAATGTGTTGTAAGAAATGCAATATAAAAATATGTATGATTCACACTTGAAGCTCAATGGTGTAAGTATGGGGTAAATATTTAGTTGGAGATTAGGATATGGAGGTCTCGTCGATGCTAAAGTGGAAAATCGATTCCGCACCTACAAATGTAATAGGTGCAAACACCTACTAATGTTAATCTCGTCACATTTAGTGGCATACATAGTTCTCTATACAAACATGTTAAAATCACCGATCCCTAACTATACCATCTAGCATTTGCAAAGTTTGTTAGCAATAGCAAATACATCAATAAAACTCTATGGCTTGAAGTGTCGGGTATTAAGTAATCGCTTATGAGTCTCAAGATATGAGCACATGTAAAGAGTTGTATTGGTTCGTCATCCGCATAATTTGGTAAGTGTCCAAAGTTTGCTGTTAGCCAAGAACTATACCATTTAGCATCTACAAAGTTTGCCAATAATGACAGATACATTAACAAGACTCTATGGCCTGAAGTGTTGGGCATCAAGTAACCACTTAGGAGTCTCAAGATGCGAGCATGCGTAAAGCCTTGTATTTGTTCATCATTCGTATCATCTGGTAAGTGTCCAAAGTTTATTGCTAACCAAGTGATGCTCAAGCGCTGGCCCTGTAAACATTTATCAAGTGGTTGGATCCCTAGTAAATCTTCATACATCCCTAGCCAATCATATTTGGTGTATCTAGAGATGCGAATGCCCTCACATGGCAAATCTAACTTAATAGAGACATCTTGTAAGGTAATGGTGCACTCCCCTCAAGTGGTGTGAAAAGTATGTGTTTTAGGATGCCATCGCTCAATGAGTGTGGATAAAAGAGTAGCATTGAAATCAAAATGACCAAGTCGAATAATGTCGTAAAAGCTTGCTTGTTAAAGATAAGAGATAATTGAAAGTGATGAATCAAATAGACGATTCCTATGTGCGACATATCATAACTTAAAGATTTAATTTGCCTATAAAATATCGATTGAAAACATAGTTAACAAATATAAAATATATAATTTTTATTAAGGGAATAAACTTACATGACCTAGTCAAACAGCCTATGAAATGTGTCTGGACTACAAGTATAATAGGGACTCATCATCGGATTCAGGAGTCATAACACGATGCTGAATGGCTATTAAAGTCGAGTGATATGAACTTTATCAAATTAGATTAATTCAGTAAATTGTACAAATATAAATTATTGTAAGTCTTCCAAACCATAGCAAGAGAGTAAATAATTTAATACAATAATACAAGCATAATATACTGTTCAGATATAATAAGTTATTTACTATTTACCATTATGTCAACAAACTGTAAGGGTGTCATGGTGCATTCCTTTGATAGGACTAACAGGTTGTGCGATTGTGATTGTGCTCAATTTGCCTCCATAACCCACACCTCTGAGGTTCGGATGGACTTTCTCTCCAATCCATTTTGTTCCTTATTTATGTTGAATATAGTTGACCACTAGTATGCATTTGTTGGTGTGTGTCCTAGAACCAATCATATAAGATGATTAGAGTTATACACAATGTATTATATTTTATTTTAGGCAATTTAATATTTTATTTTTATTATTATTATGCACAATTTATAACTTAATATAATAATTATCCTTGGAATAGCTTTGCTATTCCTAAAATACCCCTAGTTAAGTATTATTATGAAAAAGGATAGTAATAATACATCAAGACTAGCATGTATAGTGACTGATGATTACGAATCATGGATATGTGATATCAAGTCAATACATGAGTACATTGCTAGTGAACAATGTACTGGACTGATCCACTATGAGAATATTGCATGGATAAACGTGTCATAAGTTATTCTCATATGATCACAACTACGCATAAACCTTTAACCTGAAGTCACTACGGTTCCCTACATGAGGAATTACTCACTTTAATATTGTCCTATATCACCTTTAATCAGGTGACAAGTAGGGCATTGATTGGGTGTGTCATAAATCATGCAGAGGGAAGTGAGTGATGTAAATGGGATTTTGTTACTCTTGTATAAAAGAGAAATATCCTTGGGCCCCTTGATTGAGTGAGACTTAGAAATGCATGGCCATACTCAGTTGAATTAATATGTGATATTAATTATTTATTTTAAGTCTACTCAGTATCAAGAAATATAAATTGAACATTGACGAGGATGACACATTCCATGCCTCCAGTTCAATTTGGATATTATTACAAAAGGGTTATGATGTAAAACATTGATCATGTATTAGGTGGATGTCGAATTACAGACATTCTTACTACTTGAGTGGCAATGATGTATTGCTAGATACCGCTCGCTGTCTATGGCTCAATAATAAGTCATTGTCAACGTAGTAAGAACCTACAGGGTCACACAAAAGGAGTAGGAATAAGACAATAATTAATTGGACTTTAATTATATTAATATCCAATTAATTGGACTTATTTTCGTGCATATATATTATTAAGAATAATAAATTCACGTTATATATATATATATATATATATATATATATATATATATATATATATATTATGTGATATTAAAGTAATATCAAGTAATTATCTTATCAGATATTAGATAAATATATTATGAGATAATATTATTTTGATATTTGATAACTATATGCAATTATCTAATATTAAGATATTTATATTATGAGATAATATCATTATCTAATATTAGATAATTAATAGATAAGTCTTATCTCTTCCCATTATCTCTAGGATAAGGATAAGATGAGTTGTTAAGTGTGATTAGGATTTTGGAAGCATTATCCTAGTAGGACTAGGATTATGGCTTGCCTAAGTTCTATAAAAAGGGACTTGAGGGCAGCACTTAATAATCACGTTTTAAGCTTCCATATAAACCCTAAATCACTCAGAAAACATCCAATCCTAATTCTTAGAGAGAAAAACGCATCCTAGCAGACGCGTGGAGGGTGAAAGGTCGTTGTTCACTCCGTGTGGATACCGTAGAGACGCTGTACCTTCCGGCCGGCGTTTGATTCATCCGCTCTCAAGTTTTGATCAGTAAAAACATGAGTGCCCAATAGGTAAAACCCTAATCATTGACTCATGCTTTTTGCATGGATCCTAGGTAGAATTCGGATCAAAAATTTAAAATTCCGCTGCATGTGATAATCCGAATTCCCAACAGCATTGTCATTGGATTTGGCACTAATATTGGTCTATTCAATGCTGGCTAATGCTCCATATTGCCAATTGGTCAAAACTCACAACTATAAGTATTTAACATCATCTTTAATCAGAAAACAAGATTGATAAATTATAATGGATCCTGTGAGACTTTCGTTCATGCAACAAACATATGTTGGCAGGGTCAATACTTTGCTTGAAATTCACCACAATCACATATCCGATCACGTAGGCTAATCTTACAAGATTGACCAAATTGCTTCAAAGTCAAGTTATATGACTCTTTTACCTCGAAAGCCAACCCTTGGTGGTTAAAATGACGTACATGACAAATAGATACTTTCTGAATGTACTCTTGAATCCTTTTGCGGATGTCCTTGCTTAACATTTCTCTTACTTGCAACTGTGCTGTAATAGTCTTTGCTTGGTTAACAAAGTATGTATTTAGTCGATACAGTATAGCTTTGACCAATCTTATAATAGGTAAAAATCTAGCTCCTTTGAGGATGCTATTAATACACTTGGCCAAATTAGTTATCATGTGCCCTCATCATTGGCCTTCCTTATCATAAGCACGGCTCCATTGAATTTTTCGGATATTATCAATCTAATTAACTAATCTTGGGTGTAATAAGCGTAATTCATTCAATTGGTAGTCCATAACATATCATTCATATTGATAACCTGTACCGCATATTGTTGTGATTGAATAAACAATAATCATGACATGCAATGACAATTAATGATGATAATGTAAGTAATATGTACCAATGCTAATAAGTATCTTCTTTAGCCATACTATTCTAAAAGATGAGTTTACATTGCTAGCAATGTGCCGAAGGCAGAACACATGATAAGTATAAGGGAGTTACCACACTACACGTGGGTTTGCAACAGCAGCTAGTATTCTAGGATGTCCATCTGATACCAAGCAAATATCCTACTTATCCTTGATAACACGTTGTTGAATGTTTGATGAGAACTAAGCCCATGTCTCGTAAGTTTTCCCTTCTATCATAGCAAATGCAAGAGGCACCATTTTTCTATCACCATTTTATGACATTGCGATAAGTAAGACCCCCTTTTACTTTTCATATAAAAAGATGCCATCTATTTAGACCATCGGCTTTAAATGGTCAAACGTATTAATGCATGGCTTAAATATTCAAAACACTCGATAAAACAACGCAATTAGCTTATCTTTAGAACTATTAACAAGCATTTTCTATTGACAATCTCAAAATAAAACCCATAATTAAATTGTCGCACAATCGCCAACCAGCTTGGTAGTATATAATATGATTTCTTATAATTCTTAAATGTAAAGGCGATGACTCAATGTTTTCCTTTTCACGCTTTCTTATAGGATACTAAGTACTTAAATATACCATAGATTCACTCAATGACTTCTTGGATGGACACACTTAGGTTTTCGATCACCATCGCCATAATGTAAGATGAAATGATATTTATATCCAATTTCGGATGATCTCTAGAAAGAAAAGCAAATACACAAGTATGAGACCTATTATATTTTCATATCTTCTAGTGATTCTCTCTCAGCTTATGACATGCTCTAACCCTTTAATTGCATTATACACCATAATGAGGACACCGGTATTCTTTATGCTTAGCTAAAGAGTAATGCACACAAAATATGTGATGCAGTTCGAATTTAGTATATCTTCATTACACGATAAAATGACTTCTGGTCTATATATCATAAACCCACATATAGCTCTTGGTTGTCATTTTTATTTATGCCATCTCCCATTTTGGGATAATCATGACTCATAAATGCTTCTATATTTATTTATGAAAAAAAGGTAGTAGCCGATTTCGTATATCAACAAACGGGTGTTGTCAGGAATGTGTTCATAGCATATTCTCTACCATTGTCATTATCATAACTATCATTATCACAATAAAACCCTTCAGGAACATCATCATATGTATCTTCCTTTTCAAATTCATCCATTATGTCATCTATTTCCTTCAAGATAAAGGGGAATTAAAGTAGACCATAGTAGGGTTAAGAAAAACATGACTTTAGAACATAATCGATAATAGGGGTGTGAAACTATTGTCCATATTCAATTTGCCTGTTTATTAGTTCCATACTAGTAAGGTACGAGTTATAATACAATGACTTTTTATTAAAGTCGTGAGGTTGGCTGGTGGACGGTTGTGTATGGACCACTCTTATCAGCTACATTAAAATCAAGTCCCCTGGTTGTGATATGTGTATACAATTCTGGGTAAGACAATTGAGTGGAGAATCACGCATTCGCTTTCCACATTCGTTGAATGTCATTATCATTTTCCAACAAACATGTCTTATACCGCATTAGATTTAATAAAAGCGGATGCCTACATACTAACTCAATTATGACTTGATTTTCATCAAGTTGTTGTTTTCGTTTAACTAGATTTTTTAGTGCATCCAGGGTAATATCTGGTTTAATTCTTATTACTTTCACTCTATGACACTTAAATGTATCGCCTTGATCCGTCTTATAAATTTCTTCATTCACATAAATATAAATATTTTCTTTCCTGATACTCATTTTAATTCCTACCATAGTTAGGTTTACAAGTCATTTCAGGAATTAAATTTATATAATAATGAAAGATGCATCATAATTACAAAAATAGGTATAATTAACTATTACTACATAATTACTTATATTTATTTCAATCTTATTACTTAATTAATTAATTATAATTATTGCAATCTTGGATATTTATCTAATTTATTTATTAATATATAATTATAAATTTAATTTAAGTTCAATTTTGACATTGAAATTTTTTGAAAATAAATATATTAAAACAAGTTTGTAAAGAAGGATCATAAACAAAATTTTCATAAAATATATAATGTAAAATATTATTTAATTAATATTATGTGTATTATAATATTTTTTGAAAGTCAATGAGTCAAGTGTAATAATATATACTTTTAATATTTTTTTAATTTTTAGATTAGTATCGACAGCAATTCTCATAACTATAAAAAATTTATTTTATTTAAAATATCCATAAAAATTTAAATATATATACATATTACTTAATGATATTAATATTTGAATCACAAATAAAAGACATAGACATGAAAAATAGGAAATTATGAAACCAAGCATATAAAAAGAAAAAAATAAATGATTTATAAAAAATAAGAATTAAAAATAAATCATATAATAAAGTGAATTAATTTAATTAAAAAATTTTAAGCCATTTAAAATATTTTTAGTGTAAAAATAAATTTTGTTATGCTAAATTTACATTACTTAGCAGTATTTGAGTTGTAAATAATATAATTAAAAAGGAAAAATAAAAAATTAAAATAGTACATAAGGTATAAAATCTTGATAAAAATATTAATTAATACATAGTTAATTTGACACATAGTATTAAAAATTTGATATCAAGTAAATATTGGTAAAAATTAAATAAATAAATTTAATTTAAATATTAAAATATTATTTTAAAAATAGAATATGCCATTAGTTAATTCAATTAATAATTTTTATACAAAAATTTTAATTCACTTAAAGTATTTATAAAAAATTAAATATATAATATATAATATATAATATTATATATATACTATTTAGTGATATTATTATCTAAGTTCTAAATAAAAGAAATGGATGTGAAAACTAGGACAATATTAAATTATGCAAATAAAAATAAGAGAAATAATATTTGAATCCTAAAATAATCGGAGTTATAAATAAAGTATATATTAAAATGAATTAATTTCATTAATAAAAATAAAAATTTTAAAATATTTTTCTCATAAAAATTGTTATTATATTAAATTAATAATATTCAATAATGTTTGAGTTGTAAATAATAGAAATTGAAAGAATAAAAAAATATAATGATTTAAATTAAAGGAAGATAAATAGTATATGATTTATAAAGTTCTAAAAAAATTTGGTTAATTTATGTTTAATTTAATATATAGAATTTGAAAATTAATATGAAGAAAATATTGGAAAAATTAAAATAAATAATCATAATTTTAATTTTTAAATACTTTTATTAAAAATAAGATATGGAATTGATTCATTTAATTTATATTTTCTTTTAAAGCTTTCACTTATTTAGGAAAACTTATGATAAAAATAAAATATATCATGTAATATTATTTAGTAATGTTGGTGTTTCAATTATTAATAAATAAAGTAGAAAGATAAAATTTAAAAATATATAACAAAGAAAGTAAAAAGTAGAAAAATAATTGGTCAACTATAAAGTAATACACATAAAAAAATAGAATATATTAATGATTAAAGTAATTAAATTAAATTTTTTAAATTTTAAAATATTGTTATTATCAACAAAAAAATATATTGTGTCATATCTATAAGAGAATTTAAGTTAAAGGTTAAAAGAAGTAATTTAAACATAAAATTGAAAAATAAAAGTAAAATTAAAAAATAAAAGATGATTTATTAGATGGAGAAGATTAGATAAAAAGTTGATATACATTAAAAAAAAAGAGATAACTGGCTAAAATACTATTCAATTAGTAGATGTAGATAAATTAAGATTTAAAGGAATAAAATATAAAAATAAAGATTCCTTTACTTTCTCCAATTTTAAAATTTTAAATTTTAACATGATATCATATTTAATTTTATTAATTAGAATGTACTAATTTGTATTGTTAATAAGAATAGTGATTATTATTAGTAATGATTTTAATTAGTAATTAATAATGAAATTTACAAAAGGACAACAAAACAATAATACAAATAAAATTTATAATCAGGACATAATTGGAAGAAAAGAATTTAGAAGTATTTTGGCAGGAAAATTTTTCATTAGATGTTGATACTTGGCAAAAATAAAAAAAAAATGGTGGGATGCTTAAAAAACTTTCTTTTAGTTTTAGTAGTACGATATAGATTATATGTATTTAGGTCAAAAAGCCTTTAATGGTTTAAAAAAATATGTTAAAAATCTTAAAATATTGCATTCTATATTCAACTAATATTTCTTAACAATAATTAATTATTGGCAAATATTACTATTTTTTTCAAGTTTTTCAAGTATTTCAAATTTTTATTTTCTTTTCTAATAATATTCAATCCATAAGCATAATAATTTTAATCATAATAATATACACAAAATGCAAAATCTAGATAGACTATATGCATAATAATATACACGTTATAATAATATAGATAAATTAAAATAATATATCTAAATTAAGATATGCACAAGCATAATAATATAGAGAAACTAAAAAAATACATATGCCACAATAAACAAATGAAAATAACAAATACAAATATACTAATAAAATATTTAATTAAATAAAATAATAATAATCTAGTCACAATGCCTAATAATAATACAAAATTAAATTAAAGAATACTTGTAAAAAAATTAGATTGAGCACACATTATATTTTTATATCATCTAAAAATATTTTTTTATAATTAAATATTTTACTTGAAAGGGTTAATAATTTACACGGGTAAAATGAAAGAAACTTCACAATGAGGTTCTGAGTAGAGCTTCTCAACTGCGCGTGATGCAACAAGGCTACATAGTATGGAAGAGTTTTCATAGGCGTAATGCAAGGCTGCATAGTATGTATATATGGAGGTCTCTCATAAAGGGACAATGGCCTGATCACGAGTGGATCCTTTCCATGATTGGGCTCGTTGATCACGAGTTGGGGCATCTTATGACTAGTTAGGGTCTGATCACGAGACAGGACCACTCATAATGATTGATCATGGGCTCCCCACCCCCATGATCAATGTTTAACAAAAAATTAAACATTTTAGGAAAATGTTTTGGTTGCACAATAAATGAATTTTTTTTTTGAAAGAGCTTGTTACAGTAAAAAAGCTAACTTATTAGGGCCTTGGCCCCACACATAATGTTGTAAAACCTAGTGTATTGTACGCAAAATCTTACCATCTGTTTGGAACAGGAAGGAAGAAGGGTACGGGATGGATTGGGGGTGAAATCTAATTTCACCTGTTTGGTTTAGGGAAGGGGTGTAAATGAGAGGTACAAAAAACGATGGGTCCCACGGGATGATTTACCCTTCCAAAATGTGGGGGTTTGGGGCATGAGTCTTGCGCCCCATGAACTGCCAGTGGCAGTTCCGTTTTTTATTTTTTGATTTTTTTCCTTCTTTTTTAATTTGTTTCCTCTTTTTTGAATTTTTTTCTTTTTTTTATTCCTTAATTAAAAATAATCAAATTAATTATTTTTGAATTCTTAATCAATTAAATTCTTAAATTAGAAAATAATAAAAGAAATTATTACATTACAAATGAATACCTTATTTAAAAAAATAAAAAATTAAATTATTCCTTAATTAATCAAGACAATCAAATTAATAAGATTAAAAAAATAATAATTTTTTTGTAACTATATATTTTTATTAAATTTTTTATATTAAAAAAATTTATTTCATTTATCATTGAAATAAAAATAAATTAGTAATTTGACTCAATCCCATTTTCACCCCTTCTAATTTCATCCATTTCAAATAAAATAAACCAATTTCACTTCTATTTTCACCCATTTCAAATAATATAGGTGAAATTACTTTCACTCTCCTTTCCTCCCTCCTCTATCTCCACTCCCTTTATTTCCACATCCCTCCATTTTTACCTTCAGCCAAACAAAGCATTAAGTTAAATATAGTGTAGACATCTTTTTGGCTTTGTGATTTTTTTTTATTTTCCAATACTTTGTTTCTTTTTCCTAATTATAAAGTTTATGGATCACCCTTTTCATCATTATTTTAGAATCTATATGTCATTTCAATATTTATAATACTTACACTAATTTCAATAAATTTAATTTAAACCTAACATAAATTATATCATGTTAATTTAATTCATTTATTAATCATATTAAGATGAATTAATTCATTTAATTATTTTTTAATAAAATTTATATTATAAACTTATTTGTTAAATTTAATTACTTATCATTTTTTATAAAAAATATACTTAAATATTGATACAATATATTTTTAATTTTTTATTACTATTTTATTAAAGTATAAATTATATATATAATTATTTATAATTTAATTATTAATTATTTTTAAATAATATTTTTTAAAATTTTTATATAAATTCTTAAATAAATTCGTATGTTAATCTATTTATAATACTAATTCGATCCATTTATTACTCATGTTAAATGGATTAATTTGTTTATAACATGAATTTGTATAAACTCAAACTATAAAGAATTCGTGTTCAA
Source organism: Sindora glabra (assembly GCA_020226215.1). NCBI lineage: Eukaryota > Viridiplantae > Streptophyta > Magnoliopsida > Fabales > Fabaceae > Sindora > Sindora glabra. The sequence continues at coordinate 49,259,427 of CM035230.1, read as the reverse complement.
ATCAAATTTTCATGTTGCATAGAAAATTATAACCTTTAATATCGAATTACCTATTAATACTTCCAAAAGGAGGAGGCGATTTGTCTACTTTTAATTTGTGAAATTTATAATGCAATTATAACGTGTTAAGCTTAATAAGACGGAATCCGGCCAATTGATGAATTTACTAACTTTAAGTTTAAAAGGCTTTTAAAACCCAAAAATTCATTTTACAGTTTACAACTTAAGAACTATTTTGCCAACATTTTATAATTTTAGAAACAACATTATTAATTTTGTGAGGTAGTTAAATCTTAAATACAATGGCTTATGAGCTTAATCAAAATAGGTAGAAATAGCTAGTTATCAGAAAAATGGCAATTTGGAAATCAGCATTTTGGATGTCCAGATAGCAACCAACAAGATCCTGATTTCTTCCATCAACATTGACAAAGATACATGGAAAATCATTAGAGGGAGGATAAGAGTTTTGAACATCATTGTACTTGAAGATATACTCTCTTCCAAGTATTTGTAAAACAAGAAGAAACTAACTGAGAGTGGAGCTTCAAGGAAACTCTGACGGTCAATACAATATATGCATGTTAGGGAGGAATAACCTATTAGAAAGTGTAAAATTATATATCCTATATAGGTATCCATCTAAGAAGAGTCATTGTAGATATTTTCCATAATCTGTTGGTATTTATCAATACAAACAATTTAAGCTCTTCCTGCCCGTCAGAGATGTTTATTTTTACGAAGTTTTTAAGTTTCATGCTTGCTTTTTCGTTGATGTCTATGACTGTTTATACTACAAGTGATTTTTTCTATGGAGATGAGAGTTTTTGATGTGATTTGAAATAAAATAGTGAAAGAACGTGATACCAACTTTCAAATTCTTTAGGAGCAAAGTTGAAATTAACGTGGTTTTAGATGTACTTCATGTCTTAATTTCTGGTTGCCTGTTAATTTTCAACCAGTCAATTGTCTTCCTTGATTTGATTTGTATATCCTTACATCTTAAAAAAATTGCTTGTTGCTTCTTCTAAATTGTATTAACAAAAATACAATAGGTACCAAAAAATAAAAGTCAAAATTGACCGAATTTTTTTACATTTGTTAGATTAAAGTTTGTAAATTTATCCCATCATTGTATAATAACCTTTAATTTGTATTTAAAAATTAATTTTAAATTTTATTTTTAATATATATAATATTATTATATTAATTAATTCAAGTGACATTTTGAAAGATTTTATCTTCATTTACATCTTAGTTCAGTTTAAATTCTTGTACACGAGTCTAATAATTTCACCACTTCCACGTCAAAAAAATTACATAAATACTGAAACTTACATGGCTCTAACAATTTCCAGCACCATGGTTTATAACGAATTCAATAGATTGAATTTGCTGACAATGTATATAAATTTCTTCTCCACAAAGGTTGGCCAGTAGCAATAAAAATTATTATGTATTAAAGAATTATGAGTAAACTGTGCATCCAAATCAATGTAATTTTGCTGTATTTTCTCAACGTTTTTGCTAATTTTGTTTCATCGGCTGTGTTATATAACATTTTTGGGTTACTTCGATTCTACTTGAAAAAAATAAGTATTAGCACGTATTTGTCCAATTTTTTAATTAATTTTTTAAGATATTTTTTAACATCTTTACATTGAAAGTTATAACTTCTATATAACAAATGAGATAATTTTTTTAAGAATTTTTTATGGAACTTCAAATGATGAGGTGATAATTTTTGTATATATTGTATATAAAATCTATATATACACATACTTGCATTTTTTTGGTGAAAAATTACAACATTTTTTATAAAATCTTGTAGCCTTTATAACTTTTGTTTTAAATATTTACAAAATTTTTTAATACACACTAAAGCATTACCCAGCTTTTTTTTTTTTTTTTTGGAGATTTAGAGAGTATTAGATAAATAATTTTTTTAATAAATTTTTGGTAAATTTGAGTGTCCTTAACTGTATAAGTTACACACTTGCATTTTTTTTTTTTTGGTGAAGAATTACGACATTTTGTATAAAATCTTGCAACTTTTATAACTTTTGTTTTAATTTACAAAAATTTACAAAAGTTTTGAATACACACCGAAGCATTACCCGGCCTTTTTTTCTTGGGAGATTTACGCAATATCTGGTATAGAAGGAGAAAATCTATAAAGAACAATGGCATACGAGTCATTGAAACATACGAAATGTGAATAGATTGTATATTATAAAATTAACTTCATATTTGAGACTATATATTATAAAATTTACATTGTTTCTTTTTAAATGGTGGGTGGGTAATATATAATGAGTTCATTAAAGGTGAATAGATTGTGATTTACTCTTCATATAATAATCAACATAAAAATTAATAGCATTTTAATGGTACAATCACATTCGATGTTGTTTTAAAATTTTCTTCCGCTCATAAGAATTCATCTTCCACGTACCTTTTCTTCCCCCTTTTTCGAGTTCAACATGAACCATCGAGCTTGTTTAAATGAAGATTTCTTTGAAAGTGCAAGGCCACCTTAGATTGCAAGTTAGGATATTCTGCCTTACTATTGAAGTATTAATATATCCAATGGAGGCTAGATTATGATTATGTTCCTTTCACTAGCATCTTTTTAACATGATTGTTAGTAATTTTAGGTGCACATGTGGTTGTCATATTTTGAGCTTCAGCAGTACGGTTGTTTCCGGAATAATTCACATGCAACTAACTTGGTATATTTCATGAGCCCTTTGCCAATGAAAGGATGTGTTAGCACCTAACAAAGGTGTAGAAGAAAAGAAGTACCTGGAGAACAAAGAAAGGCACCAATTTTTGCAAGAGTAGCACTTTTTGTTACTTCTGGATTTTTCGGTCTTCATATCATTTATATTAAGTAATTTGCCACGTTTGTTATCACTAAAAAAAATCTAATTTTTTTATACTGTTTGATTATAGAAGGGGGAATTATTAGGTAGGTATTTTCTAACATATCATATTTAAACATTATTATTCATGTTTTGACAACTGTTAATATAGGTTTCAATTTTAAGTCATATACAAGAAGACTTGAAAAATGGCCTAGCCCTACTGCAACATTTTGCAAGGAAGAAGTCACGGAAGTCTATTAAAACATCTTACAAGATCAGGTAGGTTTTAGAATATCTAGTTGCCATTCTTGTTTTCTGTAGTGGTGGGGCCTACTTGAGTTGACCCAGCAAAACTGAAAAGTCTTGGATTTGGTTACCAAAGCTCAATTTAGTATCTATACTTCCCTTTATACATATATATATATATATATATATATATATTCTATCAATTGTACTGTCATTGATCAATTTGAAACACTAAAAAAGTTGGAACTTTTTATTTTCTTCCCCTCCTGTAATTGAGTAAACTCCATAATTCTCTCAAACCTTATCGCTACTTAAGTTGCCAACACAGTGATACGCCTCAATTCTCTTCTGAGAAACTTCATCAGGGACTGCAAACATCAATCTGCCTCCGAAGGCAAATGTATGCCAGCATCCAGAAGCACAGAGCCATGACAAACAGAACCCAAGCTTCTTTTAAGCCTCATTTCAAGTTGACAGTGTCAAATAAAGGTGAACTCTGCAGAGGCCTCCACCCTCCTTTGCTTTTCATGCTCATGCAGTTGATCTCCTGAATATTGCACTTTTAGTAGAAGTCTGAAGCCATAATACAAGAATGACATATGCTTCAACCCCCTCGTGAATTTTGGTATGTACTACAAGGAAAAAAATGAAGGTGTTTTGCTAGTGTTGGCGCGAAACCCATGTTAGTTTGACTTGGGACTTAAGCATGATATACAAGGTACCAAGACTTGACTACTCAGACAATTATGGCTAGCTTTGCAGGTTACATTGCTCAGGTCTAGCAGTTGTCTTAGGCCAATCAAGCTTGGAGCATGAGGATTGGATAGCATCACACTCATCATCCACAGAAGCATGACTATCTAAAACAATTTCAATAGAAGAATTTGGAAGATACAAATTTTCAACAACCAGGGTTTAGGACAGATAGGAGTGGCTGTGTCTAATGTTAGAGAATTTAAGGAAAACAGTTATTTGACATGTCTTGGAGAAATATCAAAGTGGATTCCAGAAGCATCAGATTATGACCTGCAAATGCTAGCCAATCTGAAATATCATGCTTCCGAATCTAACTAAGATTAAATTCGATAAACAATTCAGTATCCAGGACGTATATTCTAGTTCTGTTTCAATTTCTTTTCTCTAATGGTTCATCTTCTGGCTCCAAGATTTTGTATTCAGCAGCATTAGGTAGCTTTTGCATTTTAAAGGAGTGTCACATACCGGGACATAATAGCCACCTGCGAGAAGGAACAACATTAATATCAAATAAGCAACCATGCCTGCTCTCTGAATGCTCATAATTGCAGCTCCAAATAGTTCCCCAGCACCCTAGTAGACATCAGCATTTACATTAAACCTCCCAATACAAATGATTAACACAATAAGTCTACAACCCATCCTGGGTACTAATAAGGTTAGCACTTAAGTCAAGCTACCCGACTATTCAATGAGGTTGATTCAAGCTACTTGACTTATTTAATTTGCCAATAGTTTATTCTCTCTCTCTCTCACACACACACCCGCACACATGTATAATGATTATAACTTTATTTTCAACTAACACACATAATGTTAACATGATTATAATTTTATTTTCAACTAATTTTTAAATGTTGAGAGAATTTTAATTTAATTTTTAATTAATTTATATTTAAGTTTGTATATTTATTAAAAAATTAGAATTTATACAGAAATTATTAATTTCTAATCAATTGAACTCAAATTGAACATAAAATTCATTTATAATTTGATAAATTTTTTTTACTATAATTATTAAATTAATTAAATTTATTATAAAATTTTAATATTTCAAATATAATCGAGCATGGATCAAATATTTTAACATATTTCAAGCTTAAAATTTTATAATTTTTTATTAAATTATATTCAATTAAGTCAAAATTGGACTCGATTGAATTCCACCTCCCGTACTAATTTTACTTGCTTGACTTGCAACAGCTACCAACAGCCCGGCAAACAATGTCAGTAAGAAGCAAGTAACGGTTCTCTTGAAGCCAGCCATGAAGCACAAGACAAGCATGAAAAAAGGTGGGATAGAAGACATGTGCCACCACGTCACAAAGAGAGCTACAGCCTACAGACGTAGTATACACTGTACACTTAATCTATACATGTTTGCTTTCCTTTCTTCCACCAAGTACACCTTTTCGAATGGAAAGACACGGGGCAGTTTGACCAAAAGCCTATTCGTACGGAAAGAATTTCTCAAATTATTATGCCGTAAAAATTAATTATCAAAATACTTATTTTTTTTAATATTTTTAAATCACAGTCTGTCAAAAACCGTGATTCAGTTTTATTTATTTTTTAATTTTTTTCAAATCACGGCTTCAAATCACGGCTGCCCGCCGTGATTGGGCAGCTGTGATTGTTTTTTTTTTTCATTTTTTTTAATTTGTTATTTAAATTAAATTTTTTCAATTTGAAATTACTTTATATTTTTTAATTATTTATATTTATGATATTTAATTTTGATAATTTATACTTGATTTAATTTTTTATGTTTTAGATTTTTTATACTAATTAACTAATGCTCTAAACTATAATAAAAAATTATTAAAAATTTATATTTTACAATGTTTTAATTCTTGTTTAAAAATAAAAAAAATTACATCATTAGATAAAATATTTAATTAATTATAAAAATTAATGTATGTTGAAGTGATAAAAAGAATTGCATCATTAAATAAAATATTTAATTAATAATAAAAATTAATGTATGTCAAATTTAGATAAAAAATTACATCATTAGATAAAATATTTAATTATGAAATATATGATAAATTAATTCAATTGTATAATAACAAGAAAATAAATTGTATTAAAATTATATTATTCAATATATTGTGACTTTGAATTTCAAAAAATAGGAATGAATAATATATATATATATATATATATATATATATATATATATATATATATATATATATATATATATATATATATATAATAGACTAGATGAAATGAGAAAAAATAATATGTGGATTGAAAATTCTTGAAAAAATCGTAATTGAGATATTTTGATTTTAAAATAATATTTAAAAAATATTAACAATAAAAAGGAATAAAATTTGAATAAATAAGATTTAATTTAATGTTACTTGTTAGTCTTAAGAATAAAATGCACAATTAATTAATTTTATTAATAATTTTAATATTAAAATTTTAATTCACTTAGAATATTTATATAAAATATATAAGTACTCCCCGCAGGTGTGGTAGTCTAATAAAGATCTAATTGTTGATATTTTAAAATATTGAATAATTTTTTATTCCGCAAAACATATTCTGCAAATGCTTAATATTTTTTTTATTAAAATATTTTTGTTAGTTACGGAAGGGGGGTTCCAAAACCAAAGTGATCCTAACCCTTTTTTATTTTCTTTTTAACTTTTTACCCGGTGACTTTTTTCCTTTTTTTTGTGGTTATGTTGTAATATTTTATTTAACATATAAATAATTTTTATTAACTTCAAAATACTGAAATAATGTAATCAATATTTAATAATAATATTATGATATCATTAATAAAAATAAAAATAGTATAATAGTTATTATTTATTTAATATCTAATAATACTATTATTATTTAAATACTAATTGATTACATAATGAATATTTCAAAAAAATAAGGTTATTACTTCTTTAATAATTAAAAATTAATAATTTTCTAATCGAAGTATTTATCATTACTCTGTGAATGTTAATCTGTTTTAAAAGTTAATTTATAGAATCAGATCAAAAGAATAATCGAGTAAAATATTGTCATGTTATTAATATAATTTAGTAGCAGAATAATGTTAATTTTTTGTTATGTTAACAAGTTTTTAAAGGCATTATAGTTACTATTAAAATGGCAGGTGTTTATTATTTAGTAATATTGTATTAATATTATTAATTGTTAGTAACTTGAAAAAATTTTAATATTAAAAATGATAGTTATTAAAAATATTCCAACATTATCAATATAAGTTAATATATTATAAAATTTATTATTTATTTAATATGTAAGAACATTATTTTTTTATTAAATAAATATAAGTATTCATATTGGTGTGCAATAATAATTATTAGATTAGTTTGAATTAATGGATAAGTGTGGAGATAATATTTAATTTGTGTAGTTTATTTACAAATTTAAACATTACGATAAATGAAAAATGAGATAGAATTAATTCTGGATAGAAAATTGAATGAATGAATGAATTAAATTATTAAATTAGCTACAAAAATTTTGTACACTAATTAAATAATCAGCTATCAAAGTAATGACTCCCAGTCCCACGTCGAGGGCGTCGCCTCGCTCGTCGCAGGTCGCTGAACAAGGGATTGCTGCTGTTCATCTCCATTGTCACCCTCATCGGAGTCTGTTTGAGTGGGATTGGCATGACCCGTGGTAAATGGAATAGGATTTTGTAGGGTAAAAAACCCTTGTTGCTGATGCGATGTGGACCCACTGGCGTACTCAGATGTAAATGCAAGCAGCTCAGATAAAAACGCCGTCAGAGAACCCGAGACTCGCTGATGTAGGGGTGATGACGATGGCGTGAAGAACGATGATGAGCCAGCATCTCCACCTGCCATGAAATGTGACGAAGGCATGTATGTAGATGGACCTGGACCTCCTGCATCGGGCTGCATCCAGTGAGGGGCGTAGCCGGAAGGGACATCCGTCGACGGCATCGATCGATGACCATAATGTGCTCTGTCATCGTCATCATCAGGTCCAGGCAAAATGGGATCCCTAAAAGACATAAAGCCATGGGCCCTCCTACCACACCTAGGCTGAGGGATGGGTGGTCTTGATAATTCGTCTGCAGGAAGAGCTGGCTGAGAAGCTGTCATGTCTCGATGCTCACCCAACGCACGCAGGATGCGATCACAATCTCGGTCCACTGTCTCTCTGAATTGGTTGTACCCGAGAGCTGGAGGATCCTCGACGCTCAACGTGCGTAGTCTCTCAGCAACGTCGGCCTACATGATAAGTAAAAATAATTACAGTGCCCTCGATTTATACTATAATATTTTGAAGAAGTTATAAATCATATTATGAAGGACGAACGAATACCACAAATCCTGGATCACCGCTAGCTAGATGAATCCATCGTCTCATGTGTGTCCAATACCATGACATGTAGCCCGAGCCACGGTGAAGAGCATCAGTCTCCATCTCAGTTAGTGAAAGCGTGGCTCGCCATGCATCCCAAGCACTAATGTAGACCATGTGTTCTTGTTGCCAATCCGTCGATGTTTTTCCTCAGAGCTGTAAGGTATGACAAGAACCAAGATTGAATGGCTCCTGCGGGATTGGTTGCCACCTACCAAATTGGCGAAGAACATGATCTGCATGGTGCCATTCTACGATGTGGAAGCATATGATCAGGACTGAAGCCAACCATATATCAAGTGAGATGAGGCAGTACTCAAGCACAAGCTGCTGGACACTATCCATATCAAAAGGCCGCCAAATAATCTGTACTAAGTAAATGAAAAATAAATAAGCATGTAACTACATATGAGACAGTCAATTTAGATATAACAAAGCAAGCCATAATAAACCTCTTCAGCCTTCATCTGATCAAGCAATATTCTGAATTGCCGAAGGGTATTCATTGGAGGCCGCTGAGGCAATCCGGTATTCTTCCACCTGCAAGAGTTGCAAAATGTATATTATTTTCTATGCGTAATTTAATACTAGTAGGGGAAATACATTAAATGAAAATATCAAAAAATGGCCCACACCTGAAGCCCAATGGTGGTAGCACAGGGTAGATGTCTAGACGGGGATCTGGATACGGAGGTGCCATCGGTGCTAGAGTGGGAAATCGATCCCATGCCCATAGATGTAAAAGATGCATACATCCACCGATGTTTACCTCGTTAGGGTTGGTGGCCGTGCACAATTCTCTATACAAGCATGCAAGGACTGCTGATCCCCAACTGAACCGTCCAGTATCAGCGAAGTTTGCTAATAGGGGTAGATACATCAATAACACTCTATGGCTTGAAGTGTCAGGCATGAGATATCCGCCGATGAGTCTCAAAATGTAGGCATGCGTGAAGCATTGTATTTGTTCGTCATCTGCATCTTCTGGCAAGTGTCCAAAATTCACTGCTAGCCAAGGAATGCTCAGGCGCTGCCCTTGTAAACACTCATTGGGCAGTATAATCCCAAGAAGCTCCTTGCACATCACCCACCAGTCGTATCTGGTGTACTCGGAGACAGGAACACCCTCACACGGTAAACCCAACTGGATGGCAACGTCCTGCAGTGTAATGGTGCACTCCCCGCAGGTGGTGTGGAAAGTGTGTGTCTCTAGCCGCCATCGCTCCACCAGTGCAGAAACGAGCGCTGCATTTAACTCAAGATGGCCGAGACGACTGACACCGTAAAAATCAGCCTGCTGAAGATATGGGACAATGGCAACTGGTGGATCAAAGAGACGACCCACATGTGCAACACGTCGTAACCTGAGGAGTCGATCCGCCTGAAAACAAAAATACCAAATCATAATGTGGTAAGAGTTTAGAAATCACAAAAAGCATAACCGTACATTACTAAACTTACATGGCCTAGCGAAACGGCCTGTGAGATATGTCTGGACTGTAAGTACAAAAGGGACTCGTCATCGGGACCAGGTGTGATAACACGGCGCTGACTGGCCATTACAGTCGAGGGATGTGATATCTGTCACATTGGAATAATTCAGTTAATTGTACAAGAGTATACATTTAAACACAGCTATTATCCAAAGTAAGTGACCTAATAAGGCATCAGGGATACTGATGCTGACGTATTATACTTGCCAGTGTGTTCATTAATTTACTGCTATTTATGACCTCAATACCAAAAATTAGTGGGGTGTGCAGTCAAAAGTTCCTTTGATGGGCTGGACAGGTTGCGTGGTTGTGTCCTATCTGCCTGCATAATCCACACCTTTGAGGATCGGATGGACCCTCCTGCCAGTCCATGCCGTTCCTTATACGCCTAGAGCATGGTCGACCGCTGGCACGTATTGCCGAGGGATCTGGAATGAGTTCTGGTCCATCGACCGCTGGCCAATGCTCCACACCGCCTATTAGTCGGAACTCACTGCTATATACACTGAGCATTGTCTCCAATCGAAAAACACGATCGACAAACTGTAGGGGATCCAATGAAACTTTCGAACATGCAGCAAATACATGTTGGCAGGGCCAGTGCTCGACCTGAAACTCGCCACAATCACATGTACGATTACGAAGACTAACCTTGCAGGACCGACTGAACTGCTTCCACGTCAAGTCATATGGCTCCTCAACCTCAAATAAGAACCCCTGGCGCTCGAAACGGCGCACGTGGCAGGTTGACGCTTTTCGAATGCAATCTTGAATCTTTTTTCGGACGTCCTCGAAAAATACCTCTCCTGCTTGTAATTGTGCCGCAATTGTCTCTGATCTATCAACAAAATATGTATTTAATCGATACATTGTTGCCTTGACCAACCCGATGATAGGCAAAAATCTAACCCCCTTGAGGACGCTGTTGACACACTCCGCCAAGTTAGTTGTCATGTGGCCCCATCGTCTGCCTCCTTCATCATACGCACGGCTCCACTGATATTTTGGGATATTCACAATCCAATCAGCAGCTCTTGGGTGCAACAATTGTAGTTTCGCTAACTTTGAATCCACTACATGTCGCTTGTATTAGTAACCTGCACAACCCGACATTGTGACATAATTAACAAAGATAATAAGGTGTCATGATAATTAGAGAAGTTTTCCAGGAGTATTACGTACCAATACTAATGAACAACTTTTTTAGCCACTCGGTCTTGAAGGTTGAGTTTATATTACTGGCGATGTATCGTAGGCAGAACACATGATAACCACAGGGTGGTTGCCACCCTACGCGTGGGTTTGCAACGGCAGCAACTATCCCAGGATGTCTATCTAATATCAAGCAAACACCCTGCTTATCCTTGATGACATGCCGTCAGACGTTTGATAGGAACCACGCCCACGTCTCGTATGTTTCGCTTTCCACTACATCAAATGCAAGGGGAACAATTTTTCTATCCCCATCTTGTGAAGTTGCGATCAGTAACACCCCCTTATACTTTCCATATAAAAATGTGCCATCAACTTGGACCATAGGTTTTAAATGATCGAACGCATCAATGCATGGCTTGAATATCCAAAACACCCGATGGAACAGTGCTACTGGCACACTCTCACTGCTGCTTGACGGGCATTCCTTGCTGACAATCTCGAAGTACGACCCAGGATTATATTATCGTACAGCCGCCAACCACCTCGGTAGTAGAGCATATGATTTTTCCTAATTTCCAAAAGCGAGTGCAAGAGCTCGGTGTTTACCTTTCCATGCCTTCTTATATGAAACTGTATATCCAAAAATACCCTGAATACACTCAATAACCCCTTGAATGGACACACTGGGGTTCTTAGTCACCATGACATCTGTGTCCAATTTCGGATGATCACTCGAAAGAGAAGCAGACACGCATGAATGAGGTCCATTGTATCTAGTTATTTGCTAGTGGTTCTCTCTCGGCTTATAGCAGGCTCTAACCCTCCAATTGCATTGTCCACTATAGTGAGGGCATCGATACTCTTCATACTTAGCCGAAGAGTAATATGAGTAAAATGTGTGGTGGGTTCGAATTAAATATATTTTCATCGCACGACGGAACGATTTTTAGTCCATATATAGCCAACCCACATCTGGCTCTTAGTCATTGAGCACATTCATGGCACCTCCCATACCGAGAAAATCATTGTTGTCGGCCACATCTATATTTATTCTTCCAAAAAAGGCAGTTGCCGATTCCACATATTGGTTCACGAGTGTTGCAGGGATCGTTGGGGTCATATCTTCACCACCATCAGCTTCATCATCATCATCACAACTATCATTATCCCAATTAAATCCTTCGGGAATGTCGTCATGTGCATCATTCTCTTCAAAATCATCCACTATGTCTTCTGATTCCTCCGGGATAGACGAGGATGGAAGGAGACCATAGTCGGGCTGGGAAGAACATGGCTCTGCGGTGTAATCAACAATGGGAGATTGAAACTGTTGTCCAAGACCCACATGTCCACCCACTGGTTCCAGACTACCATGGTACGGGTTATAATTTGATGGCCCTTCACCAAAGCTAGGAAATAGGTTAGTGGACGGTTGTGTGCATGGCCCACTCTCGTCAACTAGTTAACTACCAACGTTCAGATCAAATCCCTTGCTTGCGATGTGTGCATACAACTCTGGGCAAGACAATTGAGTGGGGAATCTGGCATTCGTCTCCCACATTCGTTGAATGTCATCATCATCCTCTAATAGACAAGCTTTGTAACGCGTCGGGTTCAGTGAAAGTGGATGCCTATACTCAAACTCAGTCACAGTTTGATTTTCTGCAAGTCTTAACTTTCGGCCAATTGCAATTTTCAATGCATCCAAAGTGATATCCAATTTAATTCTCATAACTTTGACTCTTCGACACTTAAATGTATCGCCCTCATTCGTTTCATAAATTTCTCCGTTCGCATAAATACGTACATTTTCTTCCCCGGTACTCATGGTGATTCCTACCATATCCGGAGTGTTAAAGTGATTTCAGGGATTAAAACATATTTATAAAAAATAAATAATACTTAGATTTATTTTCATGTCATCTAATATTATAACTAAAAGTCTTACCTGGAGGGACAGATTTTATCTGCATTAAAAAGTTAGACTGCATAAACTTCATAAGCAAAACATATACTCAATTATTACAATAATACAAAGAATAATATCTAATCAAGTAGAATAATACAGAATTCTAATTAAAAATAAATATAGCCCAAAAGTAAGTTTCTTCAAACTAAAATACAATAAAAACTTATAGTCTATGGATAAATAGATTAAAAAATAAATTCAATAAATTCAAACTTTTAATCCAACAAATTAATTAACTAAATTAAATTAAATAAATAAATTAAATAAATTAACTAAATTAAGATAAATAAATTAATTAACTAAATTAAATCAAACAAGTACATCAAAATATTAACGCAAACAAATTAATTAACTAAATTAAATCAACTAAATAAATTAACTAAATTAAATCAAACAAACAAATCAACTAAATTAAATCAAACAAATAAATTAACTAAATTAAATCAAACAAATAAATTAACTAAATTAAAATAATTAAATAAATCAACTAAATTAAATTAAACAAGTAAATAAAAATATTAACGTAAATAAATAAATTAAATAAATTAAATTAACAAAATTAAATCTAATAAATAAATTAACTAAATCAAATAAACTATTTAACTGAATTAAATTAAATAAATAAATTAACTACATTAAATCAGATAAATTAATCAACAAGCTTAAATCAAATAAATAAATTAACTAAATTAAATTAGATAAATTAATTAACTAGATTAAATCAAATAAATTAAATAACTAAATTAAATCAAACAAGTAAATTAAAAATATTAAATCAAACAAATAAATTAAATACATTAAATTAAATAAATTAATTAACTCAATTAAATCAAGTAAATAAATTAACTAAATTAAATTAAGTAAATTAACTGACTAAATCAAATCAATTAAATAAAATTAACTAAATTAAATTAAATAAATAAATTAAATAAATAAATTAACTGAATCAAATGAATAAATTAATTAAATTAAATTAAATAAATAAATTAACTACATTAAATCAGATAAATTAATTAATTAGATTAAATTAAATAAATTAATTAATTAAATTAAATCAGATAAATTAATTAACTAGATTAAATCAGATAAATTAATCAACTATATTAAATGAAACAAGTAAATCAAAAATTTTAAATCAAATAAATAAACTAAATACATTAAATTAAATAAATAAATTAACTAAATTAAATTAAGTAAGTTAACTAACAAAATCAAATCAATTAAATAAAACTAACTAAATTAAATCAAATAAATAAATTAAATATATTAAATCAAATAAATAAATTAACTAAATTAAATTAACTAAATCAAATTAATTAATTAATTAAATTAAATCAAATAAATAAATTAACTACATTAAATCATATATATTAATCAACTAGACTAAATCCAATAAATCAATTAAATAAATTAAATTAGATAAATTAATCAACTAGATTAAATCAAACAAGTAAATTAAAAATATTAAATTAAATAAATAAATTAAATCAAATAAATAAATTAAATACATTAAATCAAATAAATAAATTAACTAAATTAAATCAAGTAAATTAACTAACTAAATCAAATCAATTAAATAAATTTAGCTAAATTAAATCTAATAAATAAATTAACTAATTTAAATTAAATTAAATGATTAACTAAATTAAATCAAATAAGTAAATTCAGAAAATTAACTCAAATATATTAATTAAATAAATTAAATAAATAAATCAGATAAATAAACAAACCAAATTAAATCAAATAATTTAATTAATTAATTTAAATCAATTAAACAAATAAACTAAATAAATAAATCAAATAAATAAACTAACTAAATTAAATCAAATAATTTAATTAATTAATTTAAATCAAGTAAATAAATTAAATATATTAAATTAAATAAATTTATAATTACATAAATTTATATAAATAAATACATTAAAATTATAAAATCAAAAAATTAAATAAATTTAATTTAATTAAACTAAATTAAAATAATAAATTAAATTAAAAACTTACCTTTTAATCTTTCTTCTCCGCGCAGCACTCTTCCTCCTTCCTCTTTTCTCAACACTCAGCAACAGCAACACAGCAAGTTCCGCAACAGTGGGAGAAGCCGCGCAACACTCTTCCTCCTTCCTCTTTTCTCAACACTCAGCAACAGCAACATAGCAAGTTCCGCAGTGGGAGAAGCTGCTTTAGCAAGGCCACTTATATAGGCTTGAGGCACGCTCGTTCACGGACGGAACAGTGGCCACTCACGGAGAAACAGGGCGCATGGGTCACAACCTGCATGAGGACGTGATCAGTCTGATCACGTCCTGCTGCAGGACATGACTTGCAGTCGTCCCGTCAACATGTGACTTGCAGCCGTCCCGTCACCTTGGCGTCGTGCATGGCTCGTTTGATCACGTCCTCCCGTCGTCCATGATTCAGCAAGTGCAGGTTCCTGGTAATATGTTTTGTCGGCGCAGGAAAACGGAAATTTCTTTTTCCCGTTGCAGTGCGTTGGCAATTTTTCCAAAGACATGGACAGTTCATCGGATATATATTTTTTCTAAAATCAAATATATTATATTATATAATAATATAAAAACAATCAAATTTAATAATATACTACTGACCGTACATTATGCTTATCTCCTTACAGCTTCCATTCCGTCGCTTTCCCAACATACTTTCCAAATGCCACAATTTCTACCTAATATCATATCTATTTTTTTTCCACCTGGACCAATCACGTCGACCCTGGTGGCTTCTTATGAGTTTTTTCCCCCTAAAATCCTGATTAGGCAGAATTTAGGGCGTATTTAGGAGATAAGTTTGGAAAATAGCTTATTTAAGAGATAAGTTTGGAAAATAAGAAAGAGTGAAAAAAAAAGTTAGCTTACCAGTCAAAATTATTTTAATAAAAGTGGATAAACAAATAATGAATTAAAGTTGCATTGGAGTTACTTGTTTAGTGGTAATATTCAGTCATTGAATGGTGGTTTTAAGAATTAAATTATAGCATAATATTATGTTTGAGGTAGAACAAAATTGATTCTATTATTATTATTATTTTTTTGAGAATTAGTTCAACAAAGAAAAGATCAACTTTAATATGATTAGTTAGAAGCCACTAATTATGAAATCATCTCTAAATAGAAAAATGAAACAAGCTAGTTGAATCAAACAAATAGGTCAACATCCCATAATTAATTTGAATTAGGGTAGGCCGGCAATTTGACCAAAAGCCTGCAGCAAAAAAAACTATTTCGTCAGACACTACAGTAAAAAAAGTATTTACTCATATACTTAAAAAAGGAGTCACGATGGAGGTGCCGTGAACAGTACATTCAGTCACGGGACCCCTCCCGCGTGACTAATTAAAATTTTTTTTAAACTAATTTTTCTTATCTCAATTTCTGTGTGATGTTGACTGAATTTTTGCTAAAAATTTTCTCACCTATATAACAACTATTAAATATATCTCATAAATTCATTTTAATAAAATAACATTATTTAAAATCTGTATAATAAATTATAAAATATATTAAATAATCAATGGTATGTTTATATAATAGTTTATGTAAATAATTTTTTCTATATTGCAACTATTATATCTATTATCTAATTTTTAAATTTTTTCTATATTGCAACTATTATATCTATTATCTAATTTTATATCAATAAAATTATTAATCTCCTTTTGGACATTTTATAAAAGTACTAATATAATTTTTAAATTATATTAAATAATCAATGACATGTTTAAATAATATTTTATGTAAATAATTTATTCTGCATTATAACTATTATATGTACCATCTAATTTTATATTAATAAATTATTAATCTCCTTTTTAACATTATATAAAATCAGTAAAATAATTTATAAATTATATTAAATAATCAATGCCATGTTTAAATAATATTTAATGTAAATAATTTTTTTGTATTATAACTATTATATGTACCATCTTATTTTATATTAATAAAGCTAATGATATCTTTTTTGACATTATATAAAATAAGGCTTTTTAATCATTTCTCTATATTTGAAAAAGTTATTTACCTAAATACTGCACCGAAATTCTTATTTGCCCAAACACTTAATTTTTTTTAAAAAAATAAGTTTTTATTTTTTTTATTTTTATTATTTTCTTTATTTTTCAACAACTTTTCAAATTTTTTTATTTTTGTTTCTTTTTAATTTTTTTGCAGACCAACAATAAATTTTCAAATTTTTTTGTTTTTTATTTTTTAGCAACTTTTTAGTTTTTTTCGTTTCTTTTTAATTTTTCTTCGCAATCAGCTTTAAATTTTTTTTCATTTCTTTTTATTTTTTTTTGCAATCATCTTTTTATCTTTTTTGCTTTTCTTTTAGTTTCTTTTATTTTTTGTTTGTTTCATTTTTTTATTTCTTCATGAGTTTTTCATTTTTTTCGTTTGTTAATTTTTTTTACCAATTTATTTTTTCAGGGATCAATTTGTTTATTTTTTTTCATTTGTTAATTTTTTTTACCAATATGTTTTTTTCCAATTAAAATATTTTGGCTATTTTTCACCTTATATGCATTAAATTTAATTTATTTCAAATTGAATATAATTTTTCTTAAAATTTTATAATAATTTTTAATTTATGACCCTTTTATTTTTTTATTTATAATTTTAACCTAACTTTGATTTGATTTACTTTATTAAAAATTAAATATTTATTTTATATTAATTAATTAATATTCTAAAAAATAATCAATAATACTTTTAACTCTCACAAAATTATGCAGTATATATATAATGTAATAAAATAGTAAGTACGGTAAGACTGGTGGGATAATTATTATCTCAATAAATACAAATAATTATATTTTTTCTTGTAAGTTGTAAGTCAGAAAATAAATATTAAAAAAAATTGAAAAAATTTAATAATATTACCTTAAAAAATTAATCTATTTTTAGTCACTTATTAATTATTAACTTCAAAATATATGATTTGTTATCTCACAACAATTCACCTTAACCCCTAAATTATATTTTATACTTAGAGAAGCCAAATTATGCTCCAAAACATTTCATTATATACGTGAATAAAGAAAAACCCTAGGCATAGCTCCATGATAAAATAATTGAAATTAAAATCAAAGTTGCTGCAGGGCATGAAAATTTTAATGATATATATACATATTCTACGCAAAGACAATACTAATAATTAATTTAAATTTTCTTATTAATAATATATTTTCATAACTATTGTGTATTTGTAAAGTTGACTTAAATTATATATAATTTAATGTTATACAATTTCAGTATTGCTTTAATAGTAATCATTCAAGATTTTAGATATTAATTAATAATTATATTAATTTTCATATAATGAATGGAATGAAATGAATAATGTGATTTGAGTTAATGAAGAAAAGTAAAATATATAATTGTCAAATTGTACAACTTATCTGCAAAAGTGGATAGTATAGTTAATGTATTATGAGAAATTAATAAATCTAAAGTAAAAATGTTATGAATCAATTAAATAAAAAAATTGAATAAAACACTAAATTACAATAATGAAATATTTAATTATCAAAATAATGGCTCCCAGTCCCACATTAAGGGTACCGTCTTATTCGTTGCGGTCGTTGAGCAAGGGCATGACGTTTTTCGTCATCATCATCATCGTGTGCATGAATGGGGCGGGTGTGACCCATAGAAGGCGGAGAATTCAAGTCCCACTGGGAGGACTAATATGATGATATGGGGTTATCGGGGGTGAAAAACCCTTATTGTTATTAGTCTAAGGATCCACTGACGTACTCAGTATTGAATGCAAATGGGTCAGTCAAAAATTGCATCAACAAACCAAGGACTTATTGGGATGAATGTGAAGGTGAGGGTGTGAAGAACGAAGGCTGTGGAGCATAGTAAGGGTGCTGCGAGTGTGGTGTCATACTGTACGATGGTCCAGCATCATCGCCTGCAAAGAAATGTGGTGAGGCTACATAACTTGATGGACCTGCACCTCTTGTATCAATTTGCATGAACTTAGGGGTATGGAAGGAAGGGACACCTGTTGGTGTCATCGAAGGAAGTCTATGCGAGATACTTTCATCATCACCTCTTTCTTCAGGCAAAATAGGGTCCCTAAAAGACATAAAACCATGGCTTCTCCTACCTCGCATTGGCTCGGGAATGGGAGGTCTCGGTAATTCAATAGCCTCATAAGCAGATTAGGTAGTTGTCATGTCTCGATGCTCTCCTAAAGCATGTAGCATGAAGCATGAAGCATGAAGCCACATTCTCGATCCACTGTCTCTCTAAATTAATTGTATGTTTGAGAAGGTGAATCCTTGACACTGAGCTGTCGTAGTTTGTCAGCTACATCAGCTTGTAAGGAAGTCCCATTGTTACAATTTAGTGCTAACAAATTTGAAGATAATAGCACAAAAGTTTGTGGGGAATGAAAGGTTACCACAAAACCTGGACCACTGTTGGCTGGATGAATCCACTGTCTGATGTGCCTCCAGTACCACTTCATGTACCCCGAGTCATGGCCAAGGACATCTGTTGATAATTCAGTCAATGAGAGAGTGGTGGGCTATGCATTCCAAGCAGCAATGTAAATGACATGCTCCACCCACCAGTCCTTGGACGTTTTCCCTCGAAGCTGTAAAGTATGACAAAAATCGAGATTGAATGGCTCTTGTGGGATTGGTTACCGCCTACCAAACTGTCGTAGCACACGGTCTACGTGGTGCCATTCCATGATGTGGAAGCAAATAATAGGGATTGATGCCAACCATATGTTAGGTGAAAGCAAACAATATCCTGGTATAAGCTACTGCACATCGAGAATGTCATAAGGCCGCCATATAATCTGCGTTGCATAATAGTAAAATGAATTAGTGTATCACTTAATTGGAGGTTGACTTTCTCTAAGACAATAAATTAGGGTTTCTAACCTCATCGGCTCTCATTTGATCAAGTAGTATCCTATATTGTTGTAGGGCCATTTTTGGGGGTCGAGGAGGCAATCCAGTATTCCTCCACTTGAGAGTAACATAAGTTGTGCATTATTTTTCACATTATTTTTAAATGTTATTAGAAATTGAATGTGAACATCTTGTTTGATCCATACCTGAAGCCCAACGGCGGAAGCATGGGGTAGACATCTAGCTAAGGGTCTGGATATGGTGGTCTCACTGGTGCTAGGGTGGGAAATTGATCCCACGTCCATAAATACAACAGGTGTAAGCAACCCGCGATATTAATTTCATCATATTTTGTAGCAGTGCATAATTCTCTGTACAACCATGCCAGAACTGCTGACCCCCAATTGTACTGGCCAGCATTAGCAAAATCTGCCAGCAAAGGAAGATACATCAATAGTACCCTGTGACCTGAGGTGTCTAGCATGAGGTAACCGCCTATGAGCCTCAAAATGTATGCTCGTGCAAAGCACCATATTTGTTCTTCTTCTACATCATCCAGTAAATGTGAGAAAGTAGCCACTAACCAAGTAATGCTCAGGCGCTAATCTTGTAAACATTCATCGAGCTGTCTGACCCCGAGTAAATCTTCACATATCCTCGGCCAATCAAATCCGGTGTAACCAGATATGGGTATGTCCTCACACAGTAAATCCAACTGGATGGAGACATCCTGTAAGGTAATAATGCACTCTCCGTAGTGGTATGGAAAGTATGTGTCTTCGGGCACCATCGTTCAACTAGGGTAGAGACTAAGGCTGGATTGAAATCGAAGTGCCCAAGCTAACTAGCGTTGTAGAATCCTCCTTGTTGAAGATACGACACAATTGCCACCGGTGGATCGAAAAGCCGATTCTAATGCGCAACACCTCTTAACCTCAGGATTCGATCCCTCTATTCATGTCAACCAAAGAAATAGTTAGCTCTTTCACAAATAGGTAATGGCCGGTTAGGGAATAAAATTACCTGGCCTAACCACACGACTTGTGAAATATGTCTAGACTGCAGGTATAGCAGAGACTCATCATCGGGTCCAGGGTTACAACATAACACTGGCTAGTCATTTTATTTAGAAGCTATGGACTACATCGGCGTGGATGTGTGCTGTCAATTTTACAATAATCAAACCATGCAAGAAGACCATAATGACTTAATAAATAAAAATAGAGCAACATAGTGAGACAAGCATACTGAACTGTTTAGATACAACAAGTGATTTAGTTCATTCCAACATACATATATATTTTACATTGTTCGGACATGATTGCAACAATAAAAAATAATTTATACATTACCGCATGCAAGGTCAAAATCTTCAAAAATTTGAGGGATGCTTAGTCCATTGACTTTCTTAGGAGCCCTAAGTGTCATGGCACATGGCGTTGTCTAGATGGACAAGTTGCGCAATTGTAGCCAGATTGACGGCATAACCCACACCTAGGAGGTTCTGATGGACCCTCTATCAAGTCCATTTCGCTCCTTATACATGATGAATGGGGGCAACCACCAAGACGCATCTGCGTAGGGTCTGGCACAAGTGTTAATCCATTGAAGGTTGGCCAATGCTCCATACTGCCTATAGGACGAAACTCATAGCTATAAGCTTGCGCCATTGTTTTCAATCGGAACACAGGATCGATAAGCTACAAAGAATCTAATGCAACTTTCGTGCATGCTGTGAACACATATTGGCAGGGCCAATGCTCTACTTAGAATTCACCACAATCACATGTTCTCTGGCTCAGGCTAACTTACATGTTCGACTAAATTATTTCCATGTGAGATTATAAGGCTCTTCCACCTCGAAAGACGAACTGAGTCAATCAAAACGTCGAACATGACAGGCAGATGCCTTCCGGGTGCACTCTTGAATCTTTTGTTGCATGTCTTCACTGAGCACCTCTCCTGCTTGTAATTGTGCCACAATAGTTTCTGCTCGGTTCACGAAGTATGCATTTATTTGATACAATGTAACTTTGACTAGCCCAGTGATCGATAAATGTCTGACCCTTTTAAGAATACTATTGATACACTCAGTCAGGTTTGTTGTCATGTGACCCCACCGTCGGCCTCCATCATCATAAGCACGGCTCCATTGACACTTCAAGATATTATCAAATTAGTTTGCAGCTCTTGGTTGCAATTAGCGTAGTTCTTCGAGCTTGCCATCTACAACATGCCGTTCATATTGATAACCTATACCCGAAAACACTATCAATCAATGAGCAATAGTCGTAACATACAATGTCAGATGAGGATGTTATTATTAGTAATACACACTAATGCTCGTAAACATCTTCCTCAGTCATGCCATCTTAAAAGTTAAGTTAAAGTTACTAGCGATATATCGAAGACAGAATACATGATAACCATAAGGGGCTTGCCACCCTACGCATGGGTTTGCAACGACAGCTAATATTCCAAAATGCCTGTCTAAGATCAGGCAAATATGCTGTTTATCTTTAATAACACAACATCAAACATGGGATAAGAACCAAGCCCATGTATCATAGGATTCTCCCTCCACTATAGCAAATGCAAGTGGAACAACCTTTCTATCACCGTCCTGCGACATCATTGTTAACAAAACCCATTTGTACCTTCCATACAAAAAAATGCCATCCACTTGGACTATCGGCTTCAAATAGGAAAATGACTCGATGCATGGTCTAAAAGTCCAGAACACTTGATGGAATAATGCAACTGGCTCATCTATAAAACTGCTTGATGGGCATTCCTAGATAACAACCTTAAAGTAAGACCCAGGATTGAAGAGATACACTGCTGCCAACCATCTAGGTAGTATAAAGTACGATTTTTCCCAATTCCCAAAAGCAATAGCGATAGCTCGCTGTTTTTCCTTCTATGCCTTCCTATATGACACCCAGTATCCAAATATACCATAGATTCGCCCTATGACCTCTCTAATGGACATGCTTGGGTTTTCGGTCACCATAGTCACAATGTATGATGAAATGACATCTATGTCTAGTTTTGGACGATCTTGGGAAAGAGATGCAGACACACATGTGTGGGAACTATTGTATTTTGATATATACCAATTATCCTCCCTTAGCTTATAGCATGCTCTGACCCTCCAATTGCAATGATCATTATAGTGAGGACACTGATATTCTTCATACTTAGCAAATGAGTAATGCACGCAGAATGTGTGTTGAGTTCGCACTGAGTATATCTTCATTGCCCGACGAAACACCTTTTGGTTCATATATCGTAAACCCACATATGGCTCCTAGTTGTCATTTATATTTATGTCGTGTTCGATTTCAGGATAATCATAGCTAGCAGCAGCATCTACATTTAGTCGTGAGAAAAAAGCAGTAGTTGATTCTATGAGCTGGCCTCCCGTTGTTGTTGGCAATGCACTGGTGACGTCTTCCCCGTCATCATCGTCACTGTAATCATTACATCACCATCAAATTCTTCAGCAATGGGGTCACAGGCACCTTCCTCTTCAAAATCGCCCATTATGTCATCTGTTTCCTCTAGGGATGAGGGGGAGCGAGAAAAGTCAAAGTTTTGTTAAGAGAAACATGGTTGTGAAGTGTAATCATCAACAGGATTATGAAACTGCTGGCTATAGTCAATTTGTCTATTCATTAGTTCTACGTCGGCCATGTACGGGTCGTAACATGAGGGTCCTCCAATAGCGTCATTACGTTGACTTGTGGATGGTAGCAGATATGGAACACTTGAGCCAACTGGCTGACTTGCTACGTTCAAATTAAATCCCATTGATCTAATATATGCACAGAACATGACAATTGAGTAGGAAACATCGCATTTACTTCCCACATCCATTGAATGTCCTTATCGTCTTCCAACTCACACACTTTATACTATGTCGGATTTAGCGAGAGCGGATGTCAGTATATCAACTCAGTTACGACTTAATTTTCATTAAGACGCAGCTTTCGCCCAACTATATTTTTCAAAGCATCAATGGTTATGTTTGAATTGATTGAAATTACTTTGATCCTAGAGCACCTAAAGGTATCACCTTCATCTGATTCATAAATTTCTCCATTCCCGTAAATACATATATTTTGACTCTTACAGCTCATTCTAATTCATACCATGGTCCGGTTAAAGGGTCATCGCTGAAAATTTTTTTAGTAATGATTGAAATATGTATCATAATTACGAAGACAGTCTTATAATACTACTACTACATAATTACTCTTAACTTTCTAATTACTGTCAATTTGATTAGCCTCCTCCAACTCACACATTTTATACTGTGTCGGATTTAGCGAGAGCGGATGTCAGTATATCAACTCAGTTACGACTTAATTTTCATTAAGACGCAGCTTTCGCCCAACTATATTTTTCAAAGCATCAATGGTTATGTCTGAATTGATTGAAATTACTTTGATCCTAGAGCACCTAAATGTATCACCTTCATCTGATTCATAAATTTCTCCATTCCCGTAAATACATATATTTTGACTCCTACAGCTCATTCTAATTCATACCATGGTCCGGTTAAAGGGTCATCGCTGAAAAATTTTTTAGTAATGATTGAAATATGTATCATAATTACAAAGACAGTTTTATAATACTACCACTACATAATTACTCTTAACTTTCTAATTACTGTCAATTTGATTAGCCTCCTGCAATGTTACGTTCGAACACATATGTAAATTTTTCTACTTAGAGGAGCTTTCAATCTATCTACTTTCGTAAGTTTTTAATGCAGTAGAAATATTATTTATTCTTTCATTTTAGGAAGAGATAAAATAAAAAACAAGTCCTGCATATATAATTATGTTTGTTTGGTTTGTAGGGTTGTTGATCTGTACAATCAAACTATTAAATGTTTTTGTTTTCTTAAACCCTTTGTTCACTTCATCTTTTGTGATTGTTATAATATGATTGGTGGGGTTATGATTGTTATAATAATAGTTGATTCCCCCTTGATAGTAGTATTAATAATTATACAATAATACATGTGAGTAAGAAAAATTTTGTGTAGAAATAAAACTTTTAATTATTAAATATTCTAACTTTTAAATTTATAAGGCAGGAGGAAAAATTTTGTATTTATTGAAACTATATTTTTATTCTAAAGATTTTATGATATTTACTAATTTTTATAACACTAATTATGGGGTAAGCAACATTAAATATGTAAAAAAATTAAATCAAATATAAATTAAATTAAATTAAATTTTAAAATTAATTTACATTAAAAAGGGGTAACTAAACCTTAAACTATAATGACTAAATTTAAGTATAAACTAACTACAATTCTTTTAGTTTAATGAAATGATAAATAAATATTAATCTTTTTTAAACTAAAGTCCGTTTCATACAGATTTACTAAGCTAAAGTTTTTTTTTTAAAAAATAACTATAAGTTAAAATTAATCTTAAAAAAAATTCTATTATCTTTAAATACATTGATAACCTAAAATTAGTTTTTTAAAAAAAAAAGTCTAATGAGTTAAAAATATTTTATAAGGAATTTTTTTCAAAAATTAATAATAACCTGCAATTATTTTTTAAAAAAGAAAACTACTTTTTTTGAACATACCAATAAGCTGAAATATATATTTTTTTAAAAAAGTAAAAATTATTTTTCTCATAAAATAGATTTTTTAAAATAAATATTTCTTTAAAATAAGGGCTTGATAAGCTAAATTTAAATTTTTTAAAAAAATCTATTAATTTTAAATATATTTGTCATCGTTTAATTAATTTTTTCGACAAAAGTTTGATGAGTTAAACTCGTTTTTCTACAAAAGTAAATTTTTTTAAAAAAAATATTTCTTGAAAAAAAAGTTGAAAGGGTAGAATTAAATTTCTTACAAAAAAAATTGTTATTTTTAAGCACATTGATAACCTAAAGTATATTTTTTTTAAAATCATCTGATGAGTTAAAATTATTTTTTCAAAGAAATAGATTTTTTTAAAAAAATAATATTTCTTTAAGAAAAAGGGTTACTAAGCTAAAATTAAATTTTTTAAAAAAGTTAGTCATTTTTAAACATATTGGTAAGCTAAGATTAATTTTTTTTTCAAAGAGTCTGATTAGTTAAAATTATTTTTCAAAAAATAAATTATTTTTTTAAAAATATTTTTTAAACAAATGTTGATAGCTCATTTTAATTTTTTTTTAAAAACTATTTTTTAGAGATATTGATAAGCTGAAATTTCTTTTTTTTCAAAAAAGTCTAATGAGTTAAAATTATTTTTCTAAAAAATGGATATTTTTTAAAAGAATATTTTTTCAAATAAAAGGTTGATAGCGTAAAATTAATTTTTTTAAATGCATCAATTTTTTAAAAATAATTTTATAAGCTAAAGTATATTTTTCTCAAGAAAGTCTAGTGAGTAAAAATCTATTTTTCTAAAAAATATGTATTTTAGTTTTTTAATCAAAACAAAATTACACATATTCCAGTATTTATTATTGGTTAAATTAAGATTTATGGTGTGCAAAATTTTTTTCAAGATCTCAAATTGTAGGAACTTTTAACTAATATTTCTTAATAATATTTCTCATAGAATAAAAATCTATTATAGTAAACAATTCTTACTATTTCTTTTAAACATTAGTACTTATTTAGATTTCTTATTTTCTATTTTAATAATGTCCAACCCACAAGCCTGATAATTAAACTCGTAATAATTTGTACGACAGGCACAATCTACTCAGATTAGAAATATGATAATATATTTAGATATAAGAATAATACAAGAAAATTAAATAATAACAGCGTATGAAAATAATACACACAAATACAATAATAAAAGTAAATTAAAGAAGCATAAATAACATAACTAATAAATTAAATTAATTAATTAATATAAACAAAGAAAATAATTAAATTAATAGATTCAATTTTATGAAAAAAAATTTACTTGTATAACGTTCCTTGAACAATGTAACTGCCGCTGAAGATCGAATTTTGAATTGCTAATGGAAATGATATTTACTAGGAAAGAATATTTTTTTTATGAAATTGTTGCTGGAGTGCTAAGAGGTTTTTTAGAAATTGGATGCAGGGTGTTAGGAAATAAAATTGTTGCATGAGTGTGTGAAGAGAGGAACCGGAAGGGAAGGGTTTTTGTAGGCGTTCCGTGTGTCACGGCACACAGGAGTCGGACATGTGGCATGCAGGGGGGAGACGCACATCTGCTCGGAGTCACGCCAATTCGCCACGTGGCATGCATGCAGGCGAAGTAGAAATCACAGGTGCATAGCAACCGAACGTATGGCACACATGCAGGCGTTGTTGTTGCCAAAGAAGCAGGCCAATTGCCATGCGGCGACCTCTCAACTGATGATGAGCAAGCCAAGACTGATGACGGAACATTGGAGCCCGTGATCAGAGTCTGATCACATCTTCCGACACACCGTGATCAACTCTGATCACAGCACCCTATTGCCTGTTATCAGCTGGTTTTTAAAAAAAAAAATTTAAGGGTTGCAGTAAATAAGATTTTTGATGCAGCATCCCGATACATTAAATTTCAATCCCAAGGTAAACGGTAAAAAAGCTAGGGTAGGCCTACCTTAAAGGAAATTCAATGAACTGATATACTTTAAGCAATTGGAATTAGACACCAAAATGAATGGGAAAATACATTATATTGAACTTAATTTTTATGTAAACCTCGTTTCCTAATTTCCATTGGATTTTCAATCAAATGTTAATGAGTTTACAATTGAAGCAAGAAAATAAATAAGAGTCATCCTTGGGCGTTGTTGATGGAAAGAATGGATGTTTCATACTGATGGCCTTTTCTTATATATACACCCATACATACATATATGTAATGTATACATGCATATACATATATACATAGAATTATCGGTTCTTGTATAAAAATGAGAGAAATAATTCAAAATTATCATCTCTCTTATATTAAAGATAGATATTATCATTTATCGATTAATAATTAGGATCACATGATTAATTAAATGCATAGATAAAGAGTGAAGGATTGTATATGAGAGCCAATTTAATAATCATATTTTATAGATTAAGTTGTCTAATAATTTTTTCTATAATAAAAATTATTCATTGAATTGAAATATTTCAAAGTTTAGGGTCATTGAGGCAACCCATTATGCAAATGATCTTATATTTTAAGGATAAATCATCAATCTGCTTCCCAGAAGATAAAAGTTATATCAAATTTTCTTCATAAATTTATTTTACATCATGTTCATATAAATTTGTAAACATCTAATTCCTACAAAAATACATCCCTAAATGTTAGATATCAAATCAGATTTATTCAAAAACTATAGTTGATTGATATAAAATAAATTTTGAAAAAAATTTGATGTAATTTATATTTTTTAGTGGACCAACTTGATGATCTACTCATGTTTTAATTATGAACATCAATACTAACAATAGAAAGCCTTTATGATTGGGGTTTATTGATCTCACTATGTATAAAAGATGGAAATTACTAATTTTCACATCCATACATAGGAATTAGTAATTTTTACTCATTTATTTATTAAAAAAAATCATGCAACTAATTTCTTAATGATAAAATAATACTCCATCCATTTTTTATCTATTTTATTTTAATGTTTTTATTTTTATAATTTTAATGAATATTAAATATATTTTTTAATTTTATTTTTCTTTTCATTAATAAATACTTTATCATTTTACACTTTCAACTCACTTGTATTTATTCTATTATATTTTTCTCTTTATTTTTAATTATTTTAAATTTTATGTATAAATAGTAGTTTTGAAAAATTCATTAAAAATAAATAAATAAAATTAATTTTTTAATATTTATAAAATTGATTAATTACAACAAATAAAAAAAAGTCAAAGTAAAATATATTAAAGTTAATTTGTCACTAAACATAATTTAATTAATAAATGTATTTATTATAAAAATAAGAGAAAATCAGTAGAATTAATTTAAATATTTTAAATTAAAAATTATTAATTGAAATTATTTAAATATTTTTATTATTAATATTATTATTAAATTAATAATATAATTTTTTATAAGCAAAAGAATTGAGATCGTGAACCCTCGCGTAATAATGGAGAGGTGAACAATTCTCTGTGTGCGCCCCCCCCCCCCCCAAATAATTAAACAAATGAACTGAATTTAATTAGGGTCAGTGTTATAATTTAATTTTGAGAAATGTTGCTCCATCAATTTGAACGTGAACATATTTTAAATTAGGGACCCGACTCACAATAGAGAGGCACATTCACGAAAATAAGAAAGGGAAGTTATGGATTAAAAATAGATTAATTGAATTGTATGTTAACTTGCATCACAAAAAATCGACCACGTTAACCAGTTATGAACGGCAACGTGTTGCTTAATTAGGCACATCCCGAAGAAATTCAATAATTAACAAAGAAAATCAACAATGAGGAAACAAAACAAATCGTTTAAGCTTTTTGTGGCGTATTTGACTCAAATTTGACCACAACATGTGGGCGGTGGTAGTGCAACTTGTCAATATTGACATGTCCCAGGATGGCAAGTCACTCCTGATAAATGGGTATATATGATATGATAGGGACCCCGGAAGCTTTTCTGATCTTCATAGTGATTTTTACTTTAAAAAAATACATCATTAATTTTTTTATCAAGCAATATGAATAATCATTTTAAAAATTAAAGAAAAATATTTTTTTTCAACAAATAATATTTTTAAGATTCGAATTTCTCTCTATTAACAAATAAAAAGTACGGTGAAAATGACTAAATCAATACTTTATAGATAAATACGTTATTATTTACATACACACGTATAGTTATAAATTAATGGGCTATACATTTCATTTATATTTGAAATTGCGTATTCTTATTATTTATTTTATAATTTTTAATATTAAATAATTTTATTAAAAAATATAAGTTTCACTTAAAAATGAGATTTTTTTTAAATTGACACATTTTTAGCGAATTTGTAATTTTTTGTGTTGAATTTTTTTAAGGTTTTGCATAAAGCTTAAGAATTTATGTGTACCAAAATATTATCCTTATTTATTTAGTTAAAAAGAAATAAAAAGTTTTGAGGTTTTCCATTTCAGGAATGCCACTTGAATTTATATATGTAAGTTATATATGTTTGATCATATATGAAAAATTATACAAGCAGACATAACATTGTGAGATATGAGTTCTTCAATTCTTTGTGGGCAAAATTTCGTCCACACATGGAGTAATAATTTCATATACCAACAATAAATAATATTTATAAATATCGAGAATTTTTAATTCAGATATATTTGATAATTCTTTGAAGGCATTATTTTTCCTTATGTTTTAGGTTTAATCTTAATTTTTTTTTATGTATGAATATGATGATTCCGTTACTCCAACAAGTAAGACTTTTTCTTAGATGGCATCTGAAATAACTAAAATGACTAAAATGATAGAATCATCATCTTCCGACAGCACATTAATGTGCTTTAGTTATCCAATCCCACTAAAATTCTGGCACATTGTCCATTTTGGGCACATTCGATATTATAATATTCATGGCTTTCGTTGAAGTTAGTTAGGCTTGTCTTCATCGCTGTGATTACTAATAGATACTTATCCGTCACTTTGGTTCTTGTGCGTGGAATTAAATATTTTCAAAATTTTATTTTTGAAAATATAAGTTTTAAAAATTTAATTTTTAAAAATATGATGAAATTATATTTGATTTTATTAAAAATATTTTTAAAATTATTATTAAATTATAAAAATATTTTTATTAAAAATTAAATAATTAACAATAATAATTAGTAATTGACGGTGGTTATTAATAAATAATAATGAAAGTGATGGTAGATATTAGTCAAAGAAGGAAGATGGTAATTATAAACAGTAGTTTTTGATTATAGATAGCGACTAATAGTAGTAACCAACAAATGTTATGAATAATAGATAATAATAAACAATGATTGTCAATAATAAATAATTGTCAGTTATGATTACAAATAATAGATGATAATTACTAATGATAGATGATAATCAATAATAATTATCAATAATGAGTGGTAACAAATAATATCTACTAGCATGGATAGTAGTAGGTGATAATCATAATGATAAGTGGTAATCAACAATAGTTATTAATAATGAGTGGTAGTAAATAGTGGCTACTAATAATAGATAGTAATAAGTAGTAGCTACCAATGATATGTAGTGATCAACAATAATGATCAGAATAAATGGTGACCGGTAGTGGTGCGCGTGGTCATTGCTGGTTGGTGGAAATGGTAGATAGTAATCATTAATAATAAATGATAATAAATGATGATTGATATTAATAAGTGGTGGGCGAGAGTTGTTAATAAAAGTAGGTGGTAGTGAAATGAGATGGTAATAATAGTAATTTTTTAATAGATAGGTGAATAAATTAATTTATTTATATCAATTAAACATTCTTATATTACAAAAATATAGGATACCACTTCTTCTAAAGAATATTTTGAAGAAATATTAGGTTAAAAACAACATTCTTAATATTTTTTTTTCAAAAACTTGAACCAAATAAAAAAATGTGATATTCCATTAAATATTTTAAAGAATATAAAAAAAATTACAAATTAAATAACATTTTATTATCAAGTAATATGACTAATTAATACATGATTCTTGAAAAGTTGTACTTAGTTTTGTTAGAAGAGTATATGAATCTTATTGAAAATTTTAAGAAAATTGATAGTGATGAACTCTTTTTCAAATAAAGGATTAGTTAGAGAGCTCAAACATAATTAGAAGGTGGCAGATCAAATTAGGAGTATTTAATGAGTTAAAATCTTATGAACCAAATGAATTAGTCCACAAATTTTTTGCGAATTAAGCCCAAAAGTTAGGCTCATTAAAAAATGATCCTAAATAGGTTATTTTACACAAGCCACATATTAAAGTAAGTTAATCTACAATCCTAAATAGGCCAACTCTTTTTTTTTTATAAATTTTTTATATTTAATAATTTAAATAATATTTATATTAAAAAGAGAATAATAACTTTTATAATTATATTTATATTATAATTTAACATAAAACATAATTTAATTATAAAAAAATACAAATACTCAAAATAATTAAATATTATAAAAATAAAAATGAATAATAAAATTAATTCATGTAAAAATAAATATAAAAAATACAAAAATAAAATTTATAAGCATAAAAATAAAATAATAAATATAAAAATATAATAAAAAATAAATTAAAATAAAAAACTGATTTATAGACCAATCCAACAAACTTGTGAATCAGGTTGAACCGATTAAAAAGAGTCTATTAAATAGATCTTAATAAACCGAATCTAAATAAATTTCGGTTCAGTCTGCCCGTCTCTTTCCATTAAACATCCCTAAGTCAAATTGTGTGCTCACCAGAAGTTACGAGACTTATTAGGGCCTTGGCCCCACACATGACGTTGTAATAAAACCTGGTATGTTGTACGCAGAATCTTACGTTAAATATGGTGTAGACATCTTTTTGGCTTTCTGATTTTTTTTTCCCAATACTTAGTTTCTTTTTCCTAATTATAAAGTTTATGGACCATCCTTTTTTATCATTATTTTAGAATTTATGCGTCATTTCAATATTTATACTACTTATACTAATTTCAATAAATTTAATCTAAACTCAACATAAATTATATCATGTTAATTTAATTCACTTATTAATCATATTAAGATGAATTAATTCATTTAATTTATTCAATTATTTTTAAATAAAATTTATATTATAAATTTATTTATTAAATTTAATTACTTTTTATTTTTTATAAAATATATTTAAGTATTGAAAAAATATATTTTAAAATTTTTATTATCATTTTATTAAAGTATAAATTATATATAATTATTTATAATTTAATTATTAATTATTTTTTAATTTTTTAAATTTTTATATAAATTCTTAAATATATTGACATATTAACTTACTTAAAATACTAATTTAATCTATTTATTACTTGTGTTAAACGGATTAATTTGTTTATAACATGAATTTGTGTAAACTCAAATTATAAAGAATTCGTGTTCAAATCAAATTTTCATGTTGCATAGAAAATTGTCACCTTTAATATCGAATTACCTATTAATACTTGCAAAAGGAGGAGGCGATTTGTCTACTTTTAATTTGTGAAATTTATAATGCAATTATAACGTGTTAAGCTTAATAAGTCACAATCCAATTGATGAATTTACTAACTTTAAGTTTAAAAGGCTTTTAAAACCCAAAAATTCATTTTACAGTTTACAACTTAAAATTCAAAAGAAAGTAATAGAGTTACACCCCGGTATGCACTTGAAAATTTGCGAGTTTTTATAATAGTTTAATGTATAGGTACGTTAATTCATAAAATGTTGCAAGTGTCCATAAATTGCATATAACAAATATATAAAAATTTACAATTTTATCATTTAAAGTAGTATAATTTTTTTTCCCCATTTCTATATATAAAAGTCGCCACTTTTAATAAAAAAGTTGGAGAGTATAAATATTTTCACAGAACTTACAAGAAGATATACCAATATTTAAGTACACACCCAAATATAATATTTGATTATCGGTAACAACACATCTATGGAGTTCTTCTATTTATTACTTTTTTTTTAACTTTAGATATATTTATTTATAACAGAACTTTAAAAATTTTAATTTTATTAGTTATCCCTGGCTATGTTCTTATAGATAGCATATTAATTAGGAAAAATATTACGTAATACTCCTAAAATCATAACTAATATATAGTTATTTCTTAACCATAAATTCTACCTGATTAAGTTGTTAACTTGCATGATAGTTTTATAATTTTATATTTATTTTTTTAATTTAAAATACTTTATGAAAGATAAATATATATTTAAAAATTGACAATACGTAGATCTCACAAAACTGAAATTTTACTACATTTATTAAGATTATCTATCTCCTTTTATTTATTTAAAATATTTATAATTTTAAAAATTATTTAAAAACATCATAAGTGATAAGATGTAACCAATTTTCTATTGACAAAGAATTGTAACTAATAGTAGGCTTTGATTTTGCCTGTGATATTAGTCAGATCCTACTAATTACCACTACCAAGATTTTCTTTTAGATAAATTAACGTTTCAAATATTTACATTCATGTTGACACTAGTATATAGGACAAGGACAAAATATATATAATATGGTTTTTAAAATTATGAAGTGCTGATAAAATTATAATTTTATTTGTAAATAATGATTTATATAAATTATTTGATCTCTTTGTATAATAATTTGAGGATAAAATTATTATTTTATATAATTTAGAAAATATTTTATCAGCACCTTATAATTTTAAAGATGAATATGTTAATTTTGTCTCAAACTCTGGAAGGCGTAGTCAAATCTTAGATACAATGGATTATGAAATTAATAAAAATAGGTAGAAATAGCTAGTTATCAGATAATATGGCAATTTTGGGGGGAAAAAATCAGATAATATGACAACTTGGACATCAGCATTTTGGATGGTCAGATAGCAACCAACAAGACCCTGATTTCTTCCATCAATATTGACAAAGACACATGGAAAATCATTAGAGGGAGGATAAAAGTTTTGAACATCATTGTACTTGAAGATATACTCTCTTCCAAGTATTTGTAAAATCATATATCCTATATAGATATCCATCTAAGAAGAGTCATTGTAGATAGTTTCCATAATCTATTATAGCTCAAAATAATCGTATTTATCAATACAAAACATTTAAGCTCTTCCTGCACGTCAGTGATGTTCATTTTTCTGTAGTTTTTATGTTGCATGCTTGCTTTTTTACTGATGTCTATGGTTGTTTATACTACAAGTGATTTTTTCCACGGGGATGGTAGTTTTTGATGTGATTTGAAATGAAATAGTGAAAGAACGTGTTACCAGCTCTCAAATTCTTTTGGAGCAAAGTTGAAACGTGGTTTTTAGATATACTTTATGCATTAATTTCTGGTTGCTCGTTAATTTTCAACAAGTTAAATATCTTCTTTGATTTAATTTGTACATCCTTACATCTTAAAAAAAATTGGCCGTTGCTTCTTCTTTATTGAATTAACAAAAATTAGTTTAAAAATAAAATTTGAAATTGATTGAATTTTTTATATTCATTAAATTAATATTTATAAATTTATCCCACCATTTTATGATAATTTATAATTTATATTTTAAATTTTATTTTTGATGCATATAATCATATTATTATATTAGTTAGTTCAAGTGGCATTTGAAAGATTTTATTTTTATTTACATCTCAATTCAATTTAAATTTTTCTTCATGCGAGTCTAATAATATCGCCACTTCCACTTTAAAGAAAGGGTTTCTTGGGTATTTATGTTTCCCATACTTTCAAGCACTCACAGCTGAGAGCCAATGTGGTGTTTACACATGTGAGTAAAATTTATTTTACCCGGTCACCTTATGTGAGGTAAAAACAAGAGTCAAAATTTGCCTTTCTCCCTCAAAGAAGGAATAAACAATTTTATCCTTGTCATCTAAAGAAAAAAATTGAGTTGTGTTTGTTAATTAAAACAGTATTGTTTTAGAAGCCAATTTCTTCGACTGCAGTAGGAAGAAGGAGCTCGGACGCCCTTTATGAGTTTGCGTATTTTCCCTTGACAGAATGTGAACAAGGCTGCAGATGGTCAGCGACTCAAAAGTAATAGTAGTGAAAAGTCGTTGATGATGACAACATTTGTCACTATAGCAACTATTTCCTGGGGCAAGATGGTGGATTGGTACAATGAGTAAGATAAAAATTCTTATCTTGTGATTTTTTCCGCTGTTGTGGAAAATGTTCTTCATATTTTGTTTCAACCATTTTGCAAGCTTATCAATAGTAAAAAATAAAGGAAAATGTAGGATTGATTCCTTATTTGTATCTACTGTATAAAGTTTAAAGATATAAGATTGGTTTAAATTTAGGGTGATAAAAGATAGGAATTAGGGCGAGAAGCAAACTTGAACACTCCAAGCACTTTGAATCTCGAATTTTGCATTGTTGCTAATTTTTTGCCGAGCAATGGACCAGGAAACAAAAGAGTTTTGTACAGCAATGGTGGATAGATTACTATAGCATTTATACAATAGTTAAATTTAAGGGCAAATCTTCGGAACCATTTTAAAGCCAAGAATGACTAAGTTCATATTCTTACTAGAATATTCGAGCTGCTAGAAACCATAGTAAAATCTTTCCAATTGTAAATTCAAAGAATATACTTATTTGAAGAATAAATATATTCGACCTTATAAATTAATTGAAAATTATACTTATTTTAGTACAAACATTCAAATTATTAAGAAAACCAGATTGTAAATTCCCATAATGATACTAAGTATTGATATAAATAGAGTTATACCTTAAATATTTACATTCACTTAATGTCAGGAGAATTAATACCACTAATGGGTAGGAAAGTCACATAAAGTTTCTTATCATTGTTGATCTATAGAGGTGCTATACCCAAGTTATAAGGTCCTTCATTATCCCTAAGAATCTATAATGCTGGAAAATCCCAATCAATCTGGTTTATGATGACACCACCATATCTTAAAGGATCATTTACACTGATTGTTTTCTTCATTACTTTGTTCCCTGTCAAGAAGACAAAGATTTGTGTGGAGCTATTCAACTTGTAACATAAACAAATCATTCATGGAATCAGCCAGCTGAAGTGGCATTCTTGGTTATAATGTAATAAGTGGGATTAGGTGGAGGCTTGAGAGGGACAGCCCCCTTAAGCCTCTGCCTATTTCCGCCCCTAGTATGCAACCTGGTTTTGGCTATGGTATGGCACCACCCAGAGAAAGTGGAGCTTGAATAAGTTAAGGTGGTTCATTGTTGTGCAACTGTAAACGACTGTATCTCCCTTCAGCTGCCACAACTAATTCTTAATCTAGACATATTTTGACTAATTGTTTATGCAATTCAAAACATAGGGTTCAAAACCAGGGAGATGTAGAGGCAAGGAAGAAAACATGGACAAGGAAGTCATCAAGATGTTGCCATCAAAATGGCACGACATTTACAATGATGAATCACTTGACTTTTAAGGTAAAAAAACCCAGTTGCAGTAGAGGATAAGACAGTTTTAAGGTTATCAATTATGGCTTCCATTCGGATTTCCTTCATTCTTGCTCCATCTACTGCTCGAAATTACAACAATCCTTATATTAAAAGTGAGATTAATTGAAGTTTCCTATAACTATGTTTTTCCTCTTTTGGCTTTTTTTTTTGGGTATACAAAGGTCTCATAGGTTCTATATTGGCTTCCTTAGTTACAGTGTGCTTTGGATGACAAATTAGATATAAAGGTTCAAAGGTGATCGATCTTGCTGCAGAATGCTATAATTGTAATCCATAGCAAAAGAATATGGAAGTACTGCACTTTTGTCTTAAATTGATGTGAAAAGTCCAATGTTATACATGGTACATAAATATATGATATGTTATTTGAAACTATGATGTGATGATTTTGTTCTTGATTTTGTCCCTCATACTCTGTTCATATTGCACTTCTTGCTTGTTATTTTTCATTTGAGTTTGAAAGTTGTTTTGTTTTAAATTTTTTATATTATTTGACAATAGAAAAGTGAAACATCATCAATAAAAAAAGAATTTAGAAATTTTTACAACCATTAAAATAATTTATTTTTAAGCAAATAACTTGTAAAATATAGCATGCTTTATGGTCATCATCACAATCCTACATTTATTACATTTCTAATAGTTACAGGATAGAACTATAATCTGGAATGATTAATAAGAATAGAATGATCAAAAGGTTGCTTATGGTACATCTAAAACCAAAAAGTAGAAAAGAAGATAAAAGGACATTTTGTGAATGACAATTTTAGCACCTCTTCCAGTAAGAAGGTATATAAAGGAAATGAGGAATAAAAATATGCCCTTATATAGTTTTCTATTTGACAATGAAGAATTTATGAACTTTATAAAATCTAAAATAAAATGCTTGTAGGGTTATAATAGTACTGATTGCAATTTTTTCTTTTGAGTTCATTGTCTATTCTTTTTGTCTCAATTCACCCATCTCAATTGAATTTCTACGCGAGACTTCAAAATGAATTTAAAAATTTATCTCTTCTATAGATAAAAGTGATAATTATAAATTTCGATGGTTATCACTATCAATTAACAAGTAATGTCAAGTTTATTTTTAACTTTTTCCTTTAAGTTTTATACAATGGTAGACCAGCAATAAAATTCATACCATTATGTCTGATCATGAGATCATGGCCACAATCAAGTACACACAAAAACACCAGAGTGGGAAAATTATAAATTTCGGTAGTTATCACTATTAATTATCAAGAAATGTCAAGTTCAATTTTAACCTTTTCCTTTAAGTTTTATACTACGGCAAACCCGTAATAAAACTCATACCATTATGTGTGATCATGAGATTATGGCCACAATCAAGTACATGCAGAAACTCAGACATCAAAGTGGCAAAAGCAAGCCTAGTGGTATCGTACAATATCTAGTGTTTGGCTATACTTGGTACCATGTTGCCGCTGCTAGTTCTTGAGCTACCATATCCGGCTTTTTTCTTCCTTTCCCTTGATTTCGAAGAAACATAATAAAATAGTAAAATCAATAAAATTAAGGACAAACATCTTTTCATACTAGTTGAATAGGAAATCTTTGGAACTTTAAACAAGTGGCGGTATATGAGTAACGCCCAATTTAAGGTTCACTTAGAATTTGTTTTAAAGAGAATCGTAACACTATATGGGATAAGAGAATAAAGAATGGGGTAAGTAACTCAAGAACATATAATCCACAATCACATTACCATAAAAAGATCATCAATTAGTACATTATATGTCAACATACTCATCACAACATTATTTAATAGAAACATTGGAAAAAGGCTTTCATCACAAGTACACAACTCTCTAATACTCAAATCACACTAAACAACAAACAGAGTTCAAGCCCTAGTACAGACTTCTCCGTCACAAACCCAGCCATCCTTAGATTTCCGTTCTTCCTTGTCGCCTTTATCTTTCCCCCCTTCCTTATTGTCTTCATCTTTCTTCTGCAATGCACAATTTGGATAAAGATCAAAGTCACACTCAACAAAGTAGTATATCCATGCAGATCCCATCTCATCACAACCATCATAGACATAACTCTAGCGTTTAGTCGACACAAGTTCATGCTCATATGAGTTGTGATTCTTCTTATAAGCCATCTCTTTTAATTCTTTCTCTATTTGCTTCATCCTCTCCTTGGTGAAAGGGTAAGCATCTGCCCCATGAGCCATGACGAGCTTTTTGACTTCTTTAGTGACAATTCGGCCACTTGGCCTTATGGCCACAAGCATAGGGATGCCAAGCACCTTGAATCTTCGGCTTAGGAATGCCTTCCTTGAGTCACCAAATGAATGTGGCAGCCATGACATTCCTGCAAAGTATTCCTCAAACATGGTTTGGTCCCTATCATTCAAGATGAAAAAAACTTTGAACGCATTGTCCTTTTTCCTTGATCTTGCGATATGCTTCAATTAGTTTTGGAGTGAATGCACAGCATGAAAGACACTAGTAGGCTCAGAAGTAGACTAGGATTAACTTCCCAACTAAATTTTATACTGGAATCGGAAAGGAGAATGTTATTAACGTCAAAGGAGTGCAAGAAAGAAAGAGGGATAGTAGCAAGCCACAAAATTCTTGCATACTTCAATTATAACATTTTCCATCTGGCTTAATAATAACTAATGTGGGTAAGGTTTTGAGCTCAAAGTATCTAGCTAGCTTCACACGGGCTTGTCCTTGAAAGGCAATGACATCTAAGGCTTTTCCTTGAAAGGCTCAGAAGTAGACTAGGGGCAATAAAACAACATCAAAGCTCTCACCCTTAGCTTTGAGATTCGTGTACACCTCCACTAGCTTTGGAGTGAGGTCATTGCACTTTTTTGTACTTGAATGGGGGGTTTTGGAGCCAGCTGAAGTGGCATTCCTTGTTATAACAGCTCAATACATTAAGGTTTTGTGAATATAATAGGTCTAAAGGGAGGAACACCCATAGTTGGCAATGAATCTAAACATCTAATCATGGAATGTGACATGTCTAGCTGGTGAGAAGAAGATATTCTTTTTAAAGATCTTAGTCAAATCAATAAAATTCAATGTCAAAATAAATCCACAATTTTCTCTTAGATCATATTTGATAGATCCTTGTTAATAAAAGCTAAATGAAGACAACAAATCTTATTGGAATGCACAGATAACACCCTTATAAAAATGATCAAATATCTAGGTTCTTCAATATTCATGGAGGCAGTAAGAACATAAGTTATAACACTTTTAATTTTAATAACCACAAAATCAACAGAAGCAGAATAAAAAGGTCTAAAATTAAATCTGGAAGGACAATCATGGCACTATGGTAAGGAAATGGATAACAAAGGGAACTCAACTCTCTTTACCATATATCAATGTGAGGTGTATGTAATCTGAATAAGTACAAAAGGATAGAAGGGAATGATACTTCTCTTTTTATATTGACTTTTGAGTGATGACTTTCATATAAAAACTGACCTTTACTGCTACTGGTCCTTAAGCTGTAAAATATAGAAAATTGAAGCTTACAAATCCCAAGCCCTTTAGGCTGAGAACTAATGTAAGTATGCTGTTTCTCTTCCATCCAGTTCATTTTTATTAAAATAATTTCAATTTTATTTAATTGTATGATTCATGTTGATTTTGGTGTTGTAGGAAAGAAGAATTCTTAAAGAGGCAAACTTGGAGAAAAAACTTCTTACATGAACGAAAGAAACCAGTATGAAAGGAGGCATAACAATGAGAAAACAGAATAACACAAAGCAAGTTAGTTTGATTTTAGACCTTAAACAAAAATTCATTGAATCCTATATTTTGCATAAAGATTTAAAGTAATATAATGTTTTTTTATCAGGAAAATGACAATTGTTTGGGACAAGGTGAACTATTTGCAAAAGTTTCATTCTTTGGTGGCAGTAGCAGCTCAAGCAGCAAAGGCAGATGAGTATGGAGAGACAAGCAAAAGCAAATAATGCTCCAACATAGGTTTGTTTTGTTTTCTTTTCATTTCATCTGATATAATTTTAATTTCTATTTGAGATTTTGGAATTCAAAGATCTGTGGGTCTTGGAAGAATTAAAAGCTAATATTGTCCTGGGAAAGTAATGATGAAGGTAGATCAAATTATCACTTAAGTATGGTTATGCAACAAATTTTAGTCATGGTTATTATTACTTGAATGGAGTTGTCATTTCCTCTTTGGTTATTCATATTTTTAATGTGAAAATTGCTAAAAGGCATTATAGGAAGCTGAGCTCTATAGTCATGAACACCGTCATGGAGGCTTGTGTTCATTGTGGTGACGTTGATTCTACTCCTACAATATTTGATGAGATGGCAAAATCGGAGAGCTGTGGTGTGGACACATTTATTTCTGCTAACTTTTCAAGGTATTTTTGGGCAAGCTATCTTGAGTTTATTGTTCTTTAACGTAATGAAATTGAGTTTCCTTTCAAAGCATGTACTTGTATTTCTATTGGTCTACATTTTTTAGCAACATATTTTAAAATAGAAC
The DNA here is from genome assembly GCA_020226215.1 of Sindora glabra. NCBI lineage: Eukaryota > Viridiplantae > Streptophyta > Magnoliopsida > Fabales > Fabaceae > Sindora > Sindora glabra. Next base: position 49,218,016 of record CM035230.1, on the reverse strand, counting down.
TTTTATCAGTATTAACATCCAAACTGAACCTTATTTTTACATTTGAAAAGATCTAGCAGTGTTATGTATTGGGAGTGGCAATAGGAGACAAATTGATCTTATCTTATAGGCTTTGGTGTTTGTGTTTAGCTCAGTAATCAAGATCCCTGGTGACCATAAAGAAGACTACGTAATTATCAGTTTGACTGTGTCTCTTTATTATGTGTTAATTTAATGCTGCCTACACTTGAATTATCTGAATAATAGGACCAGTCAGAGGGAGATGCAAAGTAGTTTGAGCTTAAGTCTAGGTACCATACATGTATTCCTGACCTTTTAAATGAGGATTCAATAGAAATTAAACAGATATAGAAGATGTCAAGAGTCCTATTACGTCATAAGCTAAATTCAGACATCCTTTATTGTATTGAATTTTATGTTCAATAAGCATTGTTATATTAATAAGGATTATGGACATATTAGAGGAGTTGGAAACTAAGCAGAGGCTTTCAAATCTTGGAATCAATGTTGAATTAAGGACATATTCAATTCCCTCAAATTAAAGGGACACTTTCACATAGTTCGAATTTTAATGCTTTAAAATCAAATATTAAATGAAAAAAAGCACCAAATCAAACAAGGAAAAAGAAATTGGTAGAAAAGGCATCAAATATTAAATAAAGGAAGATGAGAGAAAAGCATAGAAGAAGGACATACTATAAGTTTGAAGGGATGTTGTGACCACAGATTTACTAACATAAAAGAAAAAAATCTTTTATAATTTTCAATAAGTTCCATACCTTCACATCATGACCACCCCAAAACCCTTACAACTACTTGTGTTTTTGTGAATGCGAAAACCATTGGTCCCCAGAATACAACATATGGCCAATGCAGTCCAAAAAATGAATTTCTTGAAATTAAGGCAACAATCTTTCAACTCTTCAGACACACATCAATACAAAGTGAAAGTGCCTATACTAAAAAAGCATGCAAAGCTTATAGATTTTAAAATTTTCCCTTTCTATCAGGTATAACAATGTTTTAATGATTATAAACAGATTGCTCAACTACTACCCAATACTTATAGATTTTAAAATTTTCCATTTTTATCAGGTATGACAATATTTTAATGATTATAAACAAACTGCTCAACTACTACCCAATAGATTTTATGCTAAAATTGCTACTGCCCTAGAACGTAGAACAACTAACCTTATCTGAATAAAATCTAAGGGGTAAAAATAATCAACTTCCCATATCAACTAAATAAAGTGAGATTCTCACCAAGATAAGCGTCGAAAGAAATTTTTCATGTGCCAAAGCAGGACAATTCAAAAGCCGTCATCAAAGGGATCAACTCTACATCTTCATCCACTAAAATCACTTAAGAAAATGATTTAACTAAGCTTTGATTTGACCTTTTACTTGATTAAGCCATGAAAATGGAAAAGCAGGAGCCGCCTAATGTCAGAACCATAAGTAAGCTCGATGGCTTAACACGAGGACTATCTTCTTTAAAAGTAGGAGGGGGTGTTTGAGGAACCCATACTTACCAGAGTTGTAGTCTTGATCCGACTGGTTGACAGCGCCATTGCGATCGAGGCAGTGCCGAAGTCCTGTGCAACCTACATCGAGTTCGAATTGTAAACCCTTAGCCGAGAGTTCTCTGCTTTGGATACCTTCCTCATCAGTTTTATCTGCATTTTATGAAAAAGGCATCCACGTCATTATATTATTTCCCTCAAACCAATGGAACCTGTTTTAGGTCATTTTGAATCAAGGGTAGAGATGTAATTGAACCTTTTCAACAAATTATGAAGGATGAGTATCCTAGATCCCCTCCTAAAAAAAATCACATATGACCCTGAACCTTACATGGCTCTAACACTTTGCTGTAAGGTGGTTTATAATGAATTCAATAGAATGAATTTGCTGACAATGTATTTCTTCTCCACAGAGGTTGGCTAATAGCAATGAAAAAATATTATGTATTAAAGAATTATGAGTAAAAACTGTGCATCCATATCAATCTAATTTTGCGGTGTTTTCTGCACCTTTTTGCTAATTTTGTTTCATCGGCTGTGATATATAACATTTTTGGGTTACTTCCAATTTTTTAGTGCAAATTTTTTATATTTTTTAACATCTTTACATTGAAAGTTATAACTTTTACATAACAAATAAGAAAATTTTTTAAGAATTTTTTATGGAACTTTAAATGATGGAGTAATAATTTTTGTATATATTGTATATAAAATCTATATATGCACATACCTGCATTTTTTTTTTTGTGAAAAATTACAACATTCTGTATAAAATCTTGTAACTTTTATAACTTTTGCTTTAAACATTTACAAAATTTTTGAATACACACCGAAGCATTACCCAACTTCCTTCTCTCTCTCTCTCTCTCTCTCTCTTTTTGGGAGATTTACAAAGTATCTGGCATAGAGGGAGAAATTTTATAAAGAACAATGGCATACGAGTCGTTGAAACATACGAAATGAAAAGTTCAGATGTTGTTTCCGTACAACAAAGGAAAAAAATTAACTTCATACGTTGAGACTATATATTATAAAATTAACCTAATAAAAAATGGTTAAATTGTTACTCTTTAAATTATGAGTGGGGGGTATACAGCGAGTTCGCTGCATGTGAATGGATTGTGATTTACTCTTAATATAATAATCAATATAAAATTAGCAACATCTTAATAGTATAATAATATTTGATATTGTTTTATAAGTTTTTCTTCACTCAGGTTGGAATCTAGGATTTTTTATATGCGTGTTAAATAATTTATCACTCTTATCATTTTAAAAATAATTAACTATAAAATTTAAAATAAAAATAAAATTTGATTAGAATTCATTTCCCACATGCCTTTTTTTTTCCTTTTTCAAGTTCAACATGAACCATCAAGTTTGTTTAAATTTATGTTTCTTTGAAGGTGCAAGGCCACCTAGGATTTGCAAGTTAGGATATTCTGCCTTACTATTGAAGTATTAGCATTAATATATCAAATGGAGCATAGATTATGGTCATGTTCCTTTCACTAGCATCTTTTTAACATGATTGTTAGTAATTTTAGGTGCATATGTGGTTGTCATATTTTGAGCTTCAGCAGTATGGTTGTTTCCAGAATAATTCACATGCAACTAACTTAGCATATTGCATGAGCAATTTACCAATGGAAGGATGTGTTAGCATCCAACACAAGTGGAGAAGAAAAGAAGTACCTAGAGAATAACAAAAAGGTTCAATTTTCAGCAAGCACCTTTAGCAGTGCAATGACATTCATGGTTACCTTTGGATTTTTCAATTTTCATATCTTAGGTTTAGACCTAAAAGTATACATGCGTATGTATATTAAGTGATTTGTTACTCCTATTATCATTAGAAAAAAAGTCTAATTATTTTTATATTGTTTGATTATAGAAGGGGAAATTATTAGATAGGTATTTTCTAACAATTATATTTAAACATTATTATTCATGTTTTGACAACTGTTAATATAGGTTTAAATTTTTTTTGTTAAGTCATATACAAAAGGACTTGAAAAATGCCTTAGCCCTACTCCAACACTTCCAAGAAAGAAGTTATACAAGTCTGTTAAAACATCTTACAATATCAGATAGATTTTAGAATATCTAGTTGCCATTTTTGTTTTCTGCAGTAGTGGGGCCTACCTGAGTTTCCCCAGCAAAACTGAAAAGCCTTGGATTTGGTTACCAAACCTTAATTTAGTATTTATACTTCCTTTTTTATATTTTTTTCCCACCAACAGTACTGTTATTGACCAATCTAAAACACTAATAAAGTTCCTCCCGTTATTGAGCAAACTCCATAGTTCTCTCAAACCTTACTGCTGCTTGAGTTGCTAACATAGTGGTAAGCCTCAATTCTCATCCAGGAAACATCATCAAAGACTGCAGACATCAATCCGCCTTCGAAGGAAGATGTATGCCAGCATCCGGAAGCACAGAGCCATGGCAAACAGAACCCAAGCTTCTTTTAAGCCTCCTTTCAAGTTGACAGTGTCAAATGAAGGTGAGCTCTGCAGAGGCCTGCACCCTCCTTTGCTTTCACACTCATACAGTTGGTCTCCTGAATATTGCACTTTTAGTAGAAGTCTGAAACCATAATACAAGAATGACATATACTTCAACCACCTCATGAATTTGGGTATATGCTGCAAGGAAAAAAAAATGAAGGCATTTTGTTAGTGTTAGCGTGAAACTCAGGTTAGTTTGATTTGGGACTTAAATATGATATACAAGGTTCTCAGACGTGGACAATTTTAGTTAGCTTTGCAGGCTACATGGCTTAGACTTAGCAGTTGTCTTAGACCAATCAAGTTTGGGGCCTGAGGATTGGAAAGCATAACACCCATCATCCATAGAAGCATGACTGTCTAAAACAATCTTAATAGAAGAATCTGGAAGGTACATATTTTCAACAACCAGGATTCAGGAAAGATAAGTATGGTTGTGTCTAATGTCAGAGAATTTAAGGAAAACAGTTATTTGACATGTGTTGGAGAAATATCATAGTGGATTCCAGAAGTATCAAATTATGACCCGGATATGCTAGCCAATCTGAAATATCATTCTTCCGAATCTAAATGAGATTAAATTCAACAAACATTTTAAGTCTCCAGGCCACTGACATATATTCTAGTTCTGTCTCAATTTCTTTCCTCTAATTGTTCATCTTCTGGCTCCAAGATTTTGTATTCAGCAGCATTAGGTAGCTTCTGCATTTTAAAAGAATGTCACATACCTGGACATAATAGCCACCTGTGAGAAGGAACAACATTAATATCAAAGAAGCAACCATGCCTGCTCTCTGAATGCTCATAACTGCAGCTCCAAATAGTTCCCCAGCACCCTAGTAGAAATCAATATTTACATTAAACTTCCAAAACAAATGATCAACACCATAAGTCTATAACCTATTCTGGATACTAATAAGGTTAGCACATAAGCCAAGCTATCCAGCTACTCGATGAACTTGATTCAAGAATAGTTTGGTTGAGCTTAGCATGCTCACCTTATTTAACTTGCCAGCAGCTCATATATATATATATATATATAGTATTAATGTTAACATGATTATGACTTTTTTTTCAACTAATTTATAAGTGTTAATTAGATTTTAGTTTAATTTTTAGTTAATTTATGTTTTAAGTTTGTATATTTATTGAAAAATTTGAATTTATACTGAAACTATTAATTTCTAAATTTCTAATTAGATCTCAAATTAAGCATGAAATCCATTTACAGTTTGACAAGATTTTTTTTAATTATTATTATCGAGTTAATCTAACTTATTATAGAATTTTAGTATTTCAAGCATAATCCAGCACAAGTCAAATATTCTATTATAATTTGAGTTTGAGATCCTACAATTTTTTGTTGAGGCATGTTCAATTAAGTCAAATTCGACTCGATTCCACCTCTCATACTAATTTTACTTACTTGACTAGTAACAGCTATCAACAGCATGGCAAACAATGTCAGGAAGAAGCAAGTAACGGTTCTCTTGAAGCCAGCCATGAAGTACAAGACAAGCATGAAAAATGTAGGATAGAAAACATGTGCCACCATGTCACAGAGAGTGCTACAGGCGTAGTATACACTTAATCTGTACATGTCTGCTTTCCTTTCTTTCACCAAGTACACCTTTTCGAATGGAAAGACATAGACTGCTCCGAAAATACAAGAAGATGTCCAGAATATACAGATATAGAACATTAGTCCAACCTGCATTGAAGAAAGTCATCCATTTAAGTCGAGAAGAGATGGATAAATTTGTTTGAATTAGCAGCTTAAGTAGATAAGCTTCAATATGAAAGTGTATTTGTGATATGAAAATTGAGAGGATGGTGTTTACCTGATCTCTGAGCTGTGCCTCAGTATTGGTTGAAGATTTCCACCAAAGGAGCCCCAACAAGATTGCAACTCCAAGTGCCTGAACCAGTCTCAACTTATCAAAATAGTCCCTCCATCTTGCTCTAAATGTTCTTTTGGAGAGAATCAAGAATTGGTCCATCCAGCTCAATGTCCATTCCTTTTTAACTTGAATGGCCTGTTGAAGATGTTCTGGCGTCTTTATAGTCCCATGATTCTCTTCTTTTTCTTTCGACTCCAGTAAGGTTTTGTACTTGAGTTGTAGATACTAACCAAAAAAATAATAATTATTATTGAGGAGTAAGACACCATGTGTTTCATAAAAATATAATGGATGGGTACATATTTACTTTGATGACAGCCTTTGAAGTGTCAGTACAGTCTCGATCTTCAGCGATTTCTTCGGGAATACTTATGTCATTCACTTGTCCAGTTGCCAAATCAAGCAAGAACTCTGCAGGATTCATTGGTATTTCCGGGATGAACCTCAAGGATGAAAAGTAATCCCTTGATTCTCTGGCCTTCCCATAGTAAACTGGATAGCCTTCTGATATCAGAAGTAGTTTGTCAAACATGTGAAAGATTCTGCTTGATGGCTGATGAATTGTTGTGATTATAGTCCTCCCCGCCTATAACAGATAAATGGAAGTGAAAATTTCAGCCTATTCTCCAAAATTAAGGTTCTATGTCTGGAACATACTCACACGTAACACGATATACACTTCCTCGCACTGCACACGTGCATAGTGGGAGTCAAATTGGCCTCACCTGGCGCAGTCTGAGCTAAACTAATTCGATCTGCTTAAACAGGTGGGACCAACACAACTCAATGTATGTGATGTGGGTGCTCTGTGGGGGAGTATCTCGAGGGGATGCGTCCAATTAGCATTTTTTGAAAGATTGAATAGTGATACCTTGGCAAGTCTCTGAAGAGTGAGAAGAAGTCTGTTGGCTGAGGAAGAATCAAGGCCTGAAGTTGGTTCATCAAGCAGCAACAAAGAAGGATCAACGAGAATTTCATAACCTATGCTGGTTCTCTTCCTTTCTCCACCTGATATGCCTTTGATAAATCCTCCCCCTATTCTTGTATGGCGACATCTATATTTATGCATGTGACCATTTAGGGAAACAGGTTTATGTTGTTCCAAAGAACCTTCTAGCCAAGCATGTCATGAGAAATTCTTGTATACTCTAACGAGACTAATCACAACACAGAGTAACTTAGTTGCTAGCTCAGAAATAAAGTAGTCATTTTTTAGTTCTAGTTTTCAATCTCTTCAAAAAAATAATAAAGGAAATTTCCAATAATCGCGAGCCCACAGAACTTGGCTGGTTTTCATTATAGCGGAGTAAGGACACGTGTTATCATATAATCATGTTGAAAACACACCTTTCAAGGCCTAGCTCCTTCACAGTTGTTTCCACTTTTGCAAATTTTTGTTGTTGGCTCATGTTGGCTGGTAGTCTTAAGAATGCAGAAAACGTCAGTGTTTCTTCCACTGTTAATTGTGGGAAAAGCACATCCTCTTGTGTCACAAATCCAATCCTGCAAGACAAAAAGAAAAAATAATATTAAATAAAATTAACGTATGACTGACATAAATACTCCATGTATGTTCTGGAAAATGATCAAGTTCGCATCTAAAAAGTTGGTTAGTTAACCTCCTCTTGACAGCAGGATTAAATGGAATATCATTGTAAGTTATGTTTCCTTTGACATTTTCAGTTAATCTTCCTCCTATGACTCTCAACAAGGTTGTCTTCCCACTTCCAGAAGGCCCCATTAGAGCAAGAATCTCACCCGGGCCAATGCTTCCAGTGATACCTTTCAAGATCTTCTTGTATCTTTCTTGGTCCACATTCAGTTGTGAGGATCCCTTTGACACCATGGTCTTTACTGGGTTGATGGAAACTGCATGTTTGTTCCTCACCTTATATTCCACATCCTCAAACTGCAGAAGTGTAGCTCAGATCAGTTAGTCACAGGAATAAGGAAACAGCATTGTTGATATCGATATTCTGACTGTCTGAAATTAAATCAGTTTCAAATCAAATTGTGAATAACCTAAGAAATAAAGTTGGGATAAATAAGTTGCCCATCATGCACCAAATAAATGAACACGAGTTCATAGAACTTACTTCCCGATACGATTTCTCACGCGCATGCATGAGACAACCTGGCATAAATCGGCCCCAATTGTTTGAAGCAAATGGGACCATTCTGATTCAGATAATGCTATGTGTGAGATAAGTAGTATAATAGAATTATACGTGAAAGTAACATGCTTCCCCTAAAACCAAAACCAATTCCTCAACATGCAACGAGAAAATGGCCAACTAAATTTATAGGAAAATACCCATTTTTGCACTCACTTTTTACTATTCAAGAATTTTATTTTGACCAACATTTTACATTTTAATGTATACTCATGTTTTTCGTACCAGTATCATCATCTAGAACATTAATTTTTAATCAAATAGTACCTACAATTATATACGTATCATTTTTTTTATAACTATACTCAGTTCATAGTAGTGTACATGATATAATATAAGTCAACTTAACCTTACTATTTAATTCAAATTATGTAATATGTGCACTATCAGAAAGATATATGTGCATAATAAGAATTGCAAATAACATATTTCTTAATAAAATAAAGCCAATTGCTTCCTACCTTGAGATAAATGGGGAGGGGACGATCATGGCTGGCGCTGGAGTCTTCAAGTTCAATGTCAATTTCAGAGTACCTATTCCTAAGGATAAGCCTGAGACATGAACTCTATGCTGTGACCAAAGCCATTGCTGCCTGCAATCTGCATAGAACCCATTGAAGGGGGTGACATTGACAAGTCCTCGATCTCATCATTTTTCCCAGATTCCATGACTTTGGTGGAAGTCAATTTGATCAGCCAGCTAGGTTAAAGCCAAAAACTCTAGGTAATAATGTTAAATATGAATGCTGAAATGTGGTGAGTCAACTGCAATAGAGCAGAAGCTTGCCTATATATGGGAGGCAGAGTGTGGGTTGGTGCAACACATACTTTTCATGGCAAGCTCCTTTGGTCATTGAGAGACTTGGATGCAGTTCTCACATGCCCTTTCAACCACTATGATTTGCCATGTCAACATGTCAAGGAAATGAATGGGAATTATATCAATTGGGCCATTATTTCAAGACGAAATCATAAATTAATTCTAAACACGAAGACGAGTCGAAAAGCATAGAAGGGGACCTATTCATTCTATAAAATTAATTCCACCGAGTATTTTTACTTAGATATGTACTTCCTGAGATATTGTATGACTTTCAATACTTCCTTGGTTAAAGAAAACACTGATGTGACTTTATTCAAATTTTTTTATAAAGTAATTAAATACTTTTGTAGTATAAGTATCATCATTCATGTTATAAAATTTTATGAAAAATTATGTTTTATGTTCTAAACACTTGCATGATTTTATGAAAAAATTGTAAAATTTGTATAAAAAAATTGTTAAATTTTATGTAAAAGATACAATTTTTAATAAATCATGCAACTTCTTCGACGTAGTGTCGATGGTAAATGACAAGAGGCAATCACTTCTTTCCTAAATTATTGGGATAGATATATGAGTATATATAATCACAATTTTCAAATTTCAAATCTCAGTATAAGCACATTTTCACATATTATGACCTCTGCGTGATAATGTAGTAAATATTCTTTTTAAAATATACACACAAATATAATGCCATAGGAATGAAGAATGGAATTTAAAATTAGGTTTCGAATGAAAATTAATGGTTATTATTAAATATAAGATAGTGAAGTAAATTTATAAAATTCAATTCAATCAATATAAAAAATTCAAAACTCAATTTTAAATCTCATTTTCCATATTTATAATATTTTTCCCAAATATATTAGGGTGTGATCTTAACCCACTACATTACGGAACCGAAGTGCACTGATATGATCTTATTACCACCATAGAAGAATTTATTTCGGTACAATCTTGAAAAACAACCCATACGAGCATATACAATTTTTTTAAACTAAAAGTTAATATTATTTTGTAAAATTTAACAATCCTATTATGGAAGTTTATAATCTTTTCATATACTTGCAAATATTTGTGTTACAAATTTGGTTGTAAATTTTATGAAAAAGTTGCAAGCTAATATTCTAAAAAAATAAATTTCATTTTTTTCAAGTCTCAAAATAAATGAATAAAATAAAAAACATAAATTTCAATGTAAATTAAAAAAATATAATTTAATGATAAAAATATTTAATATTTTAAAAAGTCAAACTCTACAAAAAAAATTATCTTTTTTTTTAATATTCGAAAGTCTTACTTGATAACAAACAATTTTTTCGATGTTAATAGGAGTAACATGTCATTTTATAGACACAAATTATGTCTCAGGTTAGCAAATTTTTACTTAATAATCATATATATTTAAGTGTATATTTATTATTTTAGTACACATAATTTTTGTGTATGAAAAAATATGAACAAGTAGGCCGATTACAAAAAGAGATCAACATCAGATTAAACTTTATCAACTATACTATAAAAAAACAATATATAAATTTGTAATAGAAATTAACTAAAAATAATATCATTTGTTTCACTCTTGACGATTTTATTTATTAAAAAATTATTCTTTTCTAGAAATAGTTATTGCAGGGTTTAAATTTTCAAATGAGAAAAAATATTTTTTAATTATATTGCTGTATAGAAAAAAAGGGAATTTGGTTAGGTGCCCCCTTCTAAAAGAGAACATCGATGGCGCCAGTATTTGTAAGCAAATTTCCTAAAATTTTACACTTTTTTTATTCATAAAATTTTATGATTTTTTTCATAAAATTCCAAAATTTGTCTCAAGTATTTTTGTGTTGCAAGTATAGTTGTTCATACGTTGCAATTTTATCACAAGATTTGTAAAAAAGATTATAAGATTTTTTTTAAAGTTACAATTACATATATTATTCTAAATATTTGCAAATATTTATGAAACAAATTGTATACAAAAGTTGTAAATTTTTTTAAAAAAACAGTAGTTTTTTTGTTCAGAAATTTTCACAGCTGGTTGCAAAGAATATGAAAAATAAAACCTTATAAAAATTTCTCAAAGTTGCAATCAGCCCTTGCATCATATAATCAAACACTTACATGCATTCTTTTTTGCGAAGAACGCATTGAAATGAAGCAGAAGGCCCCTCATAAAGAGAGCCCTATGTTTGCAAGGTCACTATACGACAAGAATTTCTCCACAAACCGAATCCCAATTCCCATCATTCCTCATCTGTTTTCATTTTCAGAAAATAGCATTAAAACTATCTAAGGGGCACCTTTCTCCTTTCAGCTTTCTCAAAGAAACAGAAAGAAAATCAGCAGAAAATAAAAGACAAAACATAACTTTAGGTTGACTCAATTAATAAAATTATTTTAAACTATTCATATTTTACATTTAAACCTCATTACAGATTAAAAAAATTTGTAAATATTATTATAAATTCCTAAAAAGACGGATGACATGCTTTATTAAAGTAACTTAGCCTATTCTTAAATTTTTCATCTAAAAAAATAGCGTAGTTTTGATTAACCCCTATCTAGTTGGAAGGGATCAAGATCTGGAACGTTGAATCCGGTTCTTGCCTGCCCCTTTCACTAACAGGGACTTCCTCCATTATCTTGGTACGCAGATTACCATAGAGAATGGATTAACCCCTCGCATTTTTATATTGGAAATATATAATATCTTTATTATATGGATGCAAGACCAACAGTGAGATTTCGAGTTTAAGCCAATTACCATACACAATGCGAAATCCTCTTCTGAGGCTGCTGAATTTTTCATTATTTTCCCAGATATCTGGTCCAACACAAACATCACGTACGGACTACCAGAACTTCATCTCAATTCCCTGGCATTCGTGCTCACTGTTCCATAACCCAGATAAATGGCTTCACACATCCTTAGATCATAGTTAAAATAGAATCCCTTCAGTACATTGCAACTTGAATCATCAACAATATGGAAAGTGGATATGTCTTCAATGAAAGGATCAAACACAAGCAGACCTCTCTACGACTCAAGAAATAAAGCATGCGATCGTGTGCAACACCGAAAGAATAAAAAGTAGACCTCTACGAGTAAAGAAATATAGCTTGTACTCTGTCTGTAGTAAATCGTATGAAATCACATATTATATTATAATTAATGAATGCTGTGACAAATAAATTGCCTAAAACTAGTGTGAATTGTCTAAATAATCAAAAAGTAGACCATGTGTAATGTCTCAAACTTGATTAGTTCAAGACAACAATTAGACCTAATTTACTAGCCTACAAAATTAGTGTGAATTGTCTAAATAATCAAATTTGGTATCTTATATATCATACTCAAATATCAAGTCTAATTGATAAGGGGTTTTACATTCTCCCTTACTCAAATGGCTTAATATCTTCATTAAGTTCATCAAATCTTATTGCCAAAGACCTACACTAATTGAAGTATATGGCTAGTGAGAGTTCTAATGCCATTTGTAATGTACAAAATCTAATTGGTCTAAAACAATTGCCAGTTAGATTTAAAACTTGAGTAGAATTTATAGAACACCAAATTTAATTACTTAAACAATTCAAACTAGTTTTTTTGGCTAGTGGATAAAGCCTAACAATTGTCTTAGGCCAATCATGCTAAGGGTATTACAAATGATATCAAAGCATTTGCTAGCTGCATACTTTGAATGGTGCAAATCTTAAGTCATGAAATTTGATAGACCTAATAAGGATATTAGACTATTTGAGTAGGGAAAATTGTAAAGACATTGATTAGATTTAAGGTTTGTGTATGATTTATAATAGGAGTGATAATTTTCGATACAATACGATATGATATGATACAATAACATGACACGATTTATATGAGTTCAAATTAAGCATAATTGAGTTTGAATCGTAAACATGCCAACCTATCTAACTCGAATAAATTTTGTATCGGACTCAAATCAACTTACATAACCTATCTTAATATGTTTAAGTTACATGTGTTATTAATCAAGTCAACCCAACCCGTATAACTCATGTAACCCATAATAATAAATTATATAATACATAAAATTATTAATTATTATTTTGTACGAAATAAAATCTTTAAAAATTTAAATTAAACCTATTTCAAGGAATGCACACTAAAACATTTAAGTTTAAAGTAAAACTTTAAAAATAATAAGTGTGAAAGTGAAAAGTGAAGAAAACTAAAAGTTTAAAACCAAAAATATTAATAAACTAAAATGAAAAGTCTTAGTTTCTAGAAGATTAAAACAAATAGCCTAAACTAAAGTGTCTAAGCCTAAATACAAAGAAGAAAATAGAATAGAAGTAATAGGGAAAAAGAAAAAAAAAACCCTAAATCCTAATGTGGCAACTTGTCTTTTATATCCCTTAGTGACAATAATGAAACAACAATAATAATGCAGCAATGATAGTAGCATAACTCTTTCTCCATTCTAATGAGTTCTCTTTTTTCAATTGAGTAGTAAATTTTTATTAAAATCTAACTATAAATATAAAATGTGTTTTCAAACTTTATCATATGAAAAATCTTAAATAAACTAGCAAAGAGATAGATGAGAGAAAAATAAAGGAAGATTTTTACTAAATATTATATAAAAATTAACTTTTAACAAATTTTCTAATTAATTCTTGCTTAAATAAAATGAAAAATAAATTTTTTTAATATTTAAAGTTTATTAAATAAATAAAAATAAAAAATAACAAAAATGGGTTAATAAATGAATTCAAGTTAAACAAGTCATATTGTAACCTATGTAAGCATATTATGAATATTTCAAGTTAAGCAAGTCGTGTTATATCAACCCATATAATTAAATATGTTATGTTCGAGTCTAGTATAAATGGGTTGAGACCATACCTTAACTTAATATAAATCTGACCCGTTAACCCGAATTATCACTCTTCGTTTATAAAGTGGTAAATTTGACTACTTAATCAATTCAAACTAATCTTTTAAGCTAATAGATCAAATTTAACAATTATTTTGAATTAGTTAGGCTTGAGACATTATAATGATATTAGAGTATTGCTAATTATATACTTGGATTGGTGTGATCTTGGGCTATGATTTAATAGGTCTAGCAAAGATATTAAGCTATTTGAATAAAAGAGATTGTGAAGGCTCACATCAATTAAATACGAAACTTCAATATAGTTTATAAAGTACCAAACTTGAATACTTAGACAACTTACCTTATATTTCTAATTAGGGGAAAATTTAAATAAAAATGTGAAAAATAGTGACGAGAAATATGGCAAAACTTGACTAGAAAGATATGGTGGGGTAAACTAATAGGTTAAATAAATCAAGAATCATCATAACTTGTCCTGGATATAGGTTCCGACCACACGTGCATATTTTATATATGAATTAGAATAAGTTATTTAGAAATAATGGATCCTAGGAAGTATAACTATGCATGAATCCTTAATAACTCAGGATAGGAATTAATTGATGTATAATTAGAAGTGGAATTAAAATGGGCTACTTAAAGTACGTAGCAATTATAGATCTTGAATTGGAAGCCTTTATGAATTATTTAAAAAAAAGATAATAGGGATTTTCTAAAATTATGTTTTACACAAAAAAAGTAAAGGCAGACCAAGCACATTTTTGGAGGAAGATTTATTGATTAAATTACTAATATTAATAATAATTAAGGAAAAATATAAGGGGTTAGTGCATACATTCAAAGTGCAAAACTTGAGACAAAAATTAAGGTTTAGAAATTTAGTATTTGAGAAATTTATTGGCGATATAAAATTTAATAGAAACTGAGATTTTGAATAAAAAAATGACCAACTTATGAAATAAATTGATCTATGATAGGGGAAAAAAAAGGCGGACGGCATTTGAACAGAAGGAAAAGGAAAAATAACACTATATACACATCATGTCATACATTTATACTTATATACTGCTTGAATGGCCAAGTACCATTTTACATATATTCCAGCAAAACTTATGTTGAAATCTTGTCTGATTGGATGAAAGAATGATTTGCAAATACTTAATATGGCATGATAAAGTTATATGAAATAACATAGCAATGCCACTATATCATGTGTGTAATGCTATCTATGTGGTTGAAAATGTGATCATTATGTATGTTGCTACTGATTAAGATCACAAGGTGACAATATTATTCATAATATTAATTTCACTAAACAGTGTATACACAATATGATATAATTATTTTTTTTTATTAGTTTTGTTTCGGATAAGTTGATGATTTAATTTAATTGAATTATTTATTTATATATATTTTATTTTTAATTTTTGTATTAATCATAACCTAACCATTGTTTCTCTTTTCTTTTTTTTATTTGTTTCATTACATAATTTTTTTTTCTGTTCTTGTATGTCCATTACAATTATTTACAATTAGATGTTAAAATCACAAATACATGTGTGTGTGTGTATGTATATATATATATGTCTGTATCTTTGTCTATCATGATATATAATTGATGTTATTTATAATTTTATAAATTTAATTTAGATACTATTAATTGGACTATATAATTATTTATTATATTTTTAATAAAAATATTTAAAAATTAAATTCAAATTTATTTAATAAAATTTTTACTATATTTTCATATAATTTATTTTTATTTAAATAAATTCAAATTTTAAATTTAATTATACTATTTAAATATATTTTCTATTTTCAATTCTTATATTATTGTATAATTCACTCATTGTCTCTTTTTTTATTTTATTTCATATTTTTTTATGTTTACTACTACTATTTATCAATTAGTTAAATGTTAATATTATAATGTAGTATAGATATAAAATGAAAGTTTTAAATTTTTTCATAAAAATATTTTAAATAATTTTAAATTTAATATAAAATTTTTGCTTGAAATAATTAATTGCATATTTTATTATTTGATAAAATATTTAAAAATTAAAATTAAATTGAGTTACTTAAGTTTTATCATTTAGATATTATTTTTAAACCATTATATTTTAAATTATATAGAAATTAATTAGAATTTTATCAATAATTTATAATTTATACATTTTATCACTTTCTGTTATCATTTTTTTTCATATTCATATATATATATATATATATATATATATATATATATATATATATATATATATATATATATATATATATATTATTTATAACTCATATGTTAGAATTTAAATTTAATCAAATATCAATATAATTTAGCATAATATTATAACTCATTAATGTATTCTCATGTCAATAAAAAAATTATTAAAACTCTTTTATTACTATTAAAAAATTTTAATTGCTATTACTTCTTTAATGAAATATCTTCTTACTACAAGTGGATAAATTTTAAACTCTATGCACTAATATATATATATATATATATATATATATATATATATATATATATATATATATATATATATATTCACTAAGTAGTATAAATAAAACATGATATATTTTTATTTTTATTATAAAAATATTTTAAATATGTTAAAGATTTAAAGTAATTCATTTACGTAGCAACATATTATATTTTTACCAACAGCAATTGGTCCGAATAACTGGGAGCTCGGTTCCCTTAAGTAAGGTCTCAGCTTCAAACTTTGTGAATGAAGAAAATTACCGCTGGAAGAACTTTGCCCCCAATTTAGGTCTAACCCAGCTCGACTCTGAATTAGGCAGAACCCAATAAAACTACTGGACACCGGGGGGTCACAGACCAAAATATATATATATATATATATATTATATTTTTAACTCTTATATTACTTAAAATCAGAGCCACATCATCTTCTTCTTATTTTTCCTATTATATATTTTCTCCTTTCTTTTTTCAATATTTCTCATGTTATTTGTAACTTATACATTAAAATAATTAAGAAGTATAAATACAACATGATATATTTTATTTTGTTGTTATTATTTTTAAATATATCAAAGATTTAATTTATTAGAATTATTTATTTATTTATTTTATTTTTAACTCTTATAAGACTATACAATTCACCTATTATTTCTCTTTTTTTATTTGTTACATTGCATTTCTATATTACAAAAATATTTTAAACAAATTAAAATTTTAATTTAAAAAGTACTAATTGAATTATATAATTAATTTTTTCAATTTTTAATAAAAATATTAATAAATTAAAATTAAATTTATTTATTTAAATTTTATTAATGTCTTCTTTATATAAACTTTCAAGTACTATATTTCAAATTAATTATATTTTTTATGATTCACACACTATTTTTATTCCTTTTATTTATTTCATTACATATTTTTTATATTTTTATATATTAAATTTTAAATATAATATTATTTTAGAATTTAATAAAGCTTTTAAGAGAAGTTTTAGAGCAAATTTTTTAAGAGAAGCCTTACTTTTTATGTTTAACAATTAATATGCACTCTTCCTTTCTTTTAATAATTTTATTTATCACTAAGATTATTTCTCCTAGAAATAGAAATGAGAAATTAATATACCTATTTTCATAGTTGCACATTCCATTTTTTATTTTTAATGATATATTGGCTCCAATTCACATAAGTAACTAATAAATTAATTAATAATTAATAAGTCAACTAATAGCTAATAAATGATAAATTAATTAATTATTTAAGAAGTATTTTATAAAATTAACTATTAAATTATCTGAAATAATGAAATAACATAAAAATATATTAATAAAAATAGATATATAATTAAAATAATTTATATTTATTTAAATATAAAAAATTAATATGTTCAAAAATAAATATTTAATATTTAATATTTAAATAATTATATTTTATGAAATTATATATCTATTTATTTACATAGTTTTTATTTTATTATTTATAAGAAAATTGTAATTACTTAAAATTATAATTAGATAATTATATTTTATGATATTACATATTTATTTATATAGATATTTTTATATATTTATATTTTAAAATTGGGATATAATTATATTAAAATTATATTAATTATATTTCATAAAAAATGATATTTAAATGTATGTTATGAAAGGTTTGAATTTTAAATTAATAAAATAATAAAGATATATTTAAAAAAATTTAAAGAGGTAGTAACTCATAATACTAACTACTCAAGATAACTTATCAAATTAAAATTTATTTTTTTCAATAAATTAGTATATAAAATACTTCTAAAAGCTAACTTATAATTTATTGAATAAGTTAATAAATTATAAATTAACTTATTTATTACATAAAATAGAGCCATTATACCACAATATTCTTTTCATAATTAATTTATTTAATTAGATTAAATCATTAATTTTTTAAAAATATTTTTATATTAAACCGACAAACTCAAGTTGTAAAGAGAAAAAAAAATTTAAAGCTTTAGAACATATTAAACCGTCCCATTTATTTATCAAGTAAGTATTCCTTTTTTATATTTTTTTTTCATTTGCTCATAATAATAGCCACCCAATATTAGGATGGATAATATGAATTTACATAATTCAAAATAACTTATTAAATCATAACTTTTTTTAAATAAGTTAATATATAAAATACTACTTTTAGAAGTTAACTTATAATTTATTATCAAGTTAATAATTTATATATTAGTTCATTTATTGTATAAAACGGAGCCATCATGTTATACTACAATATTCTTTTCATAGTTAATTTATTTAATTAGATTAAATTATTAAATTTTTTAAAATATTTTTATAATAAACCGACAAACTCAAGTTTAATTACTTTGAGGGAAATAAATTCATCCGGCTCTTTGGTTCGTCGAGGACCTGTATAAGTACTTTTATGTCCTCAATTCTCGAACCAAACTCTGAGCATATGAATCTAATTACACAGGCCTTGGCTTGTGTCACATGTGTGTTATAATTACTTTTATATCCTTAATGTTTCGCCCAACTATTGCAGAATTAAGGATATGAATGTAATTTAATTCTGGAAAGTGACTTTCCCTACAAAGTTGAATATTTTCCCTTATGAAAACTCTTGACTATTGCAGAATTAAGGATATGAATGTAATTTAATTCTGGAAAGTGACTTTCCCTACAAAGTTGAATATTTTCCCTTATGAAAACTCTTGGGATGATGACGATGAGCACACACTCTATCCCTCCGTTCTCATCTTCTCCTAGCTCTCTTCACTTTCATGTCACTTTGGACTTTCAATGTTAGCTACAAGAGGCATAAAGAAATGGTGATCTCCATTGCATCAACAGAGCAAAACCATGAAAAAGCAAAGCGACCCAAATACATAGAAGGCAAAAGTGAATGGTTTAGAGTTACTCCAACGATTGAGCTCGGGATATTTGATGGAAGTAGCTCAAGACTTTGGATTCATAGATGTGAGAATGTTGTCACATTTTATCAAGTTCCCAGACAAGAAGTGGATTTAGCTTCAGTTTATTTGGATGATGCTGGAGAATTCTGCTTCAGGAACTGTTTCATAAACTCCAGCTTATATACACTGGCTGCATTTTCAAGCAGGTTTGATCAATTTTACTTTTCTAGGCAACTTATCTTCAGTTCTTGAATCTGAAGTTATACATAAACTGTTTGTAGTTTGCAAGGGCAGCATTTTTTTTCCTTTTCTTTTTCTTTTTTCTGGTGTTTATTCATGTGCAAACTATAAATTAGGTCTTGGAAATGATTTTATGTGCAAGGAAGAATATGATGGAGGATGAATTCATATGTAACCCTGATAAAAAGATAGAGGTCAGCTCTGTAATTCGTTAGAATTGTCTTCATTTTTTTATTTTTAATATTTTTTTCCTTGTTCCATAAGTTCAATATAAAGGAGCCAATAGCCAGTCGATGTATTGAATTTTTTTCGTTATTTTGCTGAGACAACCAGTTATTCACCTGGAAAATGTGAATCAGGTCTTGGATGAGTTTTCAGCCAATGATTTGCAAAAAGATTCCCCAACACTCTCTTACAAAATCCATCGTGCATGCGTTTTCACTAAGGTTCAATTTTACTTTAGTTTTCAGTTCATGTTTTTAAATCTATTGGTCTGCGTTTTCAGAACTGCATGTTTTATATGAATTGTATCTTGGTTTGCATCATATACTTCAATGCAGGGGAGTCTCCGTCTCGGTCTCTTCCCATTACTCAGAGCAATCAGTGAACATTCAAGCTTTCGTGAAGGCAGTTCGAGTGCCAATGTCAACCCACAAAATTCTCAAAGTTTTGGGGCCAGGATGTATTTAGGTACTGCGGCAACTTCTACTTCTAGAATGATGAGGTCTGTATATGAAGGAGACCATCTAAGGAATTTTCTGAAACACCCAGATGATCCCTGGTGGGATGGTGAGGCACCAGTATTGATTCTAGATGGGTTATTTCCGGAAACACGATCTTTTTCAACTAAGTAATGAAGATTCCACGATGTATGATCTGATAGAGGAAATCAGGACATTAATAACTGAGATGAGGCAGGGGCTTCATCTCTTGCTGTATGGTTTTAGTATTACCTACCGGATAGAACGACCTTCTACGGCTCTTCATAGATATTTTCCAACTGAGGATGCATCAATAGATTTTGGACGGGGAAAGATGGGCATTGTATACCGTCAACTGAGATTCGTTTCAGTGAGGGTTCGCGGAGATATGTTTTCACAACCAGCTTTACCGGCTAATTTCCTGGTCGAAGTTCCTCTAGGAAGAAATGTTCAAGTATGGTTTAAAAGGAACTTGTTCGATGGCTATGTTTTGATAGGTGATATTGTTTGTCCAGGATCTGCTGGTCTGTTGATTAATATGATATATACTTTGGTGAGAGGGAATCCTGCTTATTGGAGTGATATTACTCGGTGCTTGAATGGATATGAAATCAGGTATTATGATTCTAGTGATGCAGAATTTACTGTACCGGAGAGTTGGGAAAACTTCCGTGCAAGAATTGACAGAGTCAAAGCAATGGAGGTAATCGTTGGTGCTCACCATTACGTGATGGGGCACGGTCCTTGGCAGTTAGGGCATTGAACTTGTGTAGATTGTTTGTTACATTGAACATTGTTAAAACGAATATGCTTGCCTGTGGCTTTTTCTCCTTCAGGAATTCAGCTTTTCTGCTGTTCTATATTATTATGATTTCAAAAGTTCTAAATTTCTTGAAGCTATTTTTATTGGGTATAATAAGCGTATAGATGGTATTTTTATCACTTTAAGCACTTGGGACTGAGGAAAGCGGATGGAACTATCTAAAATCCATGATTTCATGTAATGGTATAACAAAGGAGTGCTCCCTAGGTTGAATGGGTGGCAATCTAAAAATGCTTATAAAAATAGTTGTTGTATGTGATGATCCCGAAGCCACTGAGTCAGAGTACAAATTTGTTGCGGAGAAGGGCAAAACATTTACAAGCATTCCTGCGTAGATATGCATGTTTTCCCCTTTATGAGAGGAATCTCCTTGGTTAAGTCTGCAGTCCATGGTACATAAACAGTTCTCTAAAGCTCTTGCCATTTTCAGTCTCTAAAGGAATTCCAATTACATAGTTGGTGCATGCGTGGAGGCTTCGTAGTTATGGCTTTTTGGTGATGAGTGTCTGAATCAATACAATTTTTTTTTTTTTTAAACTAAGCTCTATATATATGTGTTGCCACTGGTTCTGTTCTCCTGACATAGGTATGCATTGCAGTTTCTACTGGTATTAGTGATGGCTGAATTGCTAATGAAATATGTCGCATACATCTGTGGTCGTACTTGGCTTCCATTCTTCTAAATCAATGCCGCCTAAATTCAAGATTACAAGTAATTCAATCATGTTTTGAAAAATATTTGGGAATGCCAAATTAAGCTGCAGAGATGTAATTGAATCAAACAGAGTATGATCTTTCAATTTCAAGTTTGTTGGTCCGGTTTTATATTCTCTTAGCTTCATGTAGTTTTGAGTTAGTTATTATCTAATATTTTTGTTCCTGCAGTAATTCTTTGAAAAGTTTCATAAATGTTGAATATAGAAAGATATCTTTGGCTTTGTTAAATTAGTTTAGCGAAAAAGGAAAATACTAGATTACCCGAACAAAGTATCGAAAACTTGGTTTCGAAAATTTTAAATTTAATTTCAAATCATTGATTTTATGAGTGGACTTTCAAGTATAATAAAATCCGACCTTTGCAACGATTTGGCACTTTAATTCGCTGCATGTTTTTTGGGTTGAATAGCACTGCTGAGCAAAAAAAGATGATGTTTTCGTATTAGAATTCAAAGTTTCCTCTTTCATCTTAAACATAAAAAAAAAAAGAAATGAAAATATGACAGATAAAAAAAAGAACGGTGGGAATAATTTATAATTTTAATATGTTTATATTAATTTGTATTACGAAATGATTAATAGTTGCAAAATAAATTTGTATGGAACTAATAATTAATTATTTATAATAAAGATTATTAATGAATGATTAGAAGTAATTACAAAATAGTTAATAGGTCAAAAGTTTAAAATAATTCTTAATTTGAGCATGCAAATAATCCTTTACATTAGCCATAAAGTTATACTAATGTACTTACGTCAATTAAAAATGTAAAATAATAGTGGTATGTCACTAGAAAATTAATTTTATATACGTGGAATGATTTCTTTTAAGAACTGGAAGAATTGTAATCTAAATATCTAGGAAAAATATTCATAAAACAAAAAATAAATTTAATTTAAATTTTAAATTATTTTTATAAAATATATAATATTATATTTTGTAAATATTTTATTAATATATCTTATTCTATATTTTTTATACAAAATTAGTGCTATTTAAATAAAGTTATATCTATAATTTTAATTTATTTTATATTTTTATGTTTTAATTTTATTTTGCTTATTTTCATTTTTATCTGAATTCTTTTCTAATTTTTTTTGTATTTCTTTATTTTTCCCTCTTTTTACATTTTTATATATTTAAATAAATATAATAATATTATTATTGTTATATGTAATAAAAATCTGTATATATGATACCATAAAAATGAAAATAAATAATAATATAATATATTACATATGAAATTTCTATTATATTATATATATTTTTTTATATAAAACAGTTTCTATTTGTATGGATTAATGTCTATAAATTTGTCGTCATTTTTCTTTACATTTATTCTTCTGTTATTGATTTTTTTGCCTTATACTCATAATGATTGGACTCCAACTGCCATCCAAACGGAAAAGAACATTTCCCAATTTATATAGGAAAAATTATGAGAAAATGCTATTGTATTTTCTCTTTTTATTTTTTATTTTCTTTTTCTTTTTATTTTTCTTTTTTCTTTCTTTCAACTTTCTTTCGTATTATATAAAAATAATTAAATAAAAATATAATAATAAAAATCATATAAACATTAATTTACATAATAGTATAAATAATATAATATAATATAATATCATACATATGTCCCCAATGAGTATTCTATATATATATATATATATATATATATATATATTATCTAATATATACTTTAGGCACTATTTTAAAATTATAAAACTCTAATTTGACATTTATGTTAAATCATTTTATTTATATTATAATTTATTATATAACATAAATTTTAATTTTCATCCCGTGCAAAGCACGAGGGGAAACTAGTTTATGAAAAGTGGAGGTCTATTTTTTGAGTATGGGACCGGTTGAACTTGACACATGTTGCAGGATTATTTGACCATCTAATTGGGTTATATCCCCTAAAGAAGTAGCTGTGCGTGAAAGTCTTCGGCAAAATTTCAAGTCTCAAATAGCATGGTGCAGTGATAAAAATTTCAATACTATTATATTTTATATTTTAGTTCGTAAGAAAATTGAATTTTAAATTATAGTATATATTTAATTATTACATTAAAATATTTTATTTATTAAAATTTAAATAAAAATAGAACTAAAATCTTGTTACAACTAAAAATTTATTCAACCTATCATATTCTAGTCTAGTTCTAGTCAATACTAGAGGCTTTTTTTATGCTCGATTCTATTTTTTGTTGGGACACATGTCGACTTTAGAATCAATTTTTTCCCATCAAAATTTTCAACTTTTTTCTTCCTAACTTTATCTCTTGTTCACTTCCACTTATTTTTATATTCATTTTTATTGTCCATAGTTTATACTTTAATATTACTATTACTATATATTATAAATATAATAATATAATATAAATATAAAATAATATATTTTATTATACTTTAATTAAGTTAAAACTAAAACATAGAAAATATAAATTAAATAAATTAGTTACATATTCTACTTTTTAATAAAAATATTTAAAGAAATAAAAATAAAAACCATTTATTTAAAATTTTCATTAATGTTTTTTAATATCAATTTTAATTTTTATATTTCAAAATAAGTTAAATATTTAATCCAACTAAATTAATTTGTTATGTATCTTGTTCTGTTTATTCATATTGCATTAAAGTTAATATACCTTTTTTTAATTTGATTTTTTGTATTTTTTTTATATCCACCCCTATTATCTTCAACTTAGATATTAATATTATTAAAGAAAATAAACACAATATGATATATTTTTTATTATAAAACATTCAAAATAAGTTAAAATTTTAATATAGAAAGAATTAATTGCATATTCTATTTTTTATATAGAAGTATACGATAACTAAAATCAAATTTGTTTATTTGGCAATTTTTTCCCTTCCAATTTTACTATTAAATCAAGTTAGGTTATATTTGTGTCAACTTTTGTTATTTACAATTTTGTCACAACCCACTCTAAACGTGACTAGTATGGAATCATTATTCGATTTCTACTAACTTATTGATTGATTATGCAAACCCTAACAAATTAGAAATTCCATAATTCTTATGTGAATTAACATGCAATATATAAATTTCAAAATAAATGAATAGGATTTCCTCTATTTTTGAGCACTTGGAGGAGTTAATTACCTTGAAAATATGAACTTACGACTTAATTAACATATATTAAAGACCTTACAAGACCTAAATAACATTTTATTCACAATGTCTATAATTATATAATTTAGGATTAATTTGGGGAGTAGTTCAAGATATTGATAAACTTTATCAATTCTTCAACAATATCTTCTTTTCCTATACCTTAAGAGAAGGTAACCAACCTGCAGATATTCTAGCCAAATGGGGAGCCAAACACCAGAACCAAGAGAAGATCTAGTTTTAACCTCCTCAGGAACTTTCTCTAGCTCTTTTAGCGAATTCTCTTGGGTGTTGCTTTATTCGTTAGCTGCTGTATTCCTTCTGTTTTTAGTTTTTCTTCTATTCCTATTGTTTTTGGTTTCTTTGTAATTTCTTATCTACTAAAAAAAAGGATTAATATTTTCCTCAACTGTTAAATTCTTTTTTATGTGCTTTAACCCTCCAAAAGAACAACGTGACTTGACAATTTCAAGTTAAATTCCTCAAAATGTTTAAGATAAAGGAATGAGTTATAAAATTTAGTGAGCATATATCTATCGACAAAATGTAATTAAATCCTGGGTAAGTTTAGTTTAAATAATTACACTAATCAAATAAAAGAACAAAGATGCCAAGTTCTATACCAAAACACCTAAAATGGGTTCCTATAATCTACCACTTACAAATCTCATATGCATATGAATAAGGAAAAATAAAATAATGGAATAGTCAAATCGTATTAGTGTTTCCAACAACTGCACACTATAGAACAATTAGTAATAGAATCCTTATAGATTTATTCATTAATTTAGTATTGCAACCATAACTATACAAAAAAGATCAATATTAAAAAAAAAGAAGTAATTTAAATTACCTTATGACTATCATGTCATTTTTATCCCTTCATAAACTCAATTATTATTCTTCAAGGATTTATCTTATTCTTTCATAAATTGTTTACTAGATTTGGTATTATTTGGTATTGTTC
The DNA here is from genome assembly GCA_020226215.1 of Sindora glabra. NCBI lineage: Eukaryota > Viridiplantae > Streptophyta > Magnoliopsida > Fabales > Fabaceae > Sindora > Sindora glabra. The sequence goes on along the minus strand of CM035230.1, from coordinate 49,192,206 downwards.
TATAATATCATCAACTCATCTTCCCTCTTTCATGATAACAAATATGTCCAATGGCATTTCCATATCATGCACAATTCATATTCATCTATCAGCACAGCTTCAGCACACATATAATAATATAATTGATTTACAATACTGCATCTCTTATACATGACCACAACTACCTATTTAATATTATTCATAGATTGATATAAACACTAGCAGAATATGACATAGTCTAACAATAACAATAATGTTATGCTTTCATTTCATAGCCCAAAGAAATAAATTAATGGTAATTCACTAGAAATATAACTATAGGTTACTATGTTCAAGCATACTGAGGTCTAGCTTCATACACAAAATTATCTAATTATAAATATGAGATTTATGTATATAACCAAAAGGGGAATATAAAAATTAACTATAATAGTATTTTAGGATAAATATATACTCATCTTATAGGGTTTTCTTACCCCATCAAGAACTCCCGAGCATCTATGCTCTTCTTCCTTTCTCCTACTATGTAGCTTATAAATATATAATTATAAGTATTCTATCATTAACTATTCCTACCTAAAATTCCTATTCCAACCTCTTATTGTGCTACTCCAGCAGTTCATATCATCAATTTTTATATTTTTTCTAAATTTTTTCTGGAAATCATATTTGAGCATATAGGCATGGGTTTCTGGTTCAAGCTTGTACGAGTTGAAAAATTAGGATTTTATGACCTAGGATGACTTGCTTCTATTGTATTGAAACTTACAAGTTGTACAGGCATAAAAAGCCATACAAGAAATTCAATAAGGATGTGCAAAGTTTATCTCAATTCGGAGTGTTTATAATGCTATTACTCATATAAATATCTATCAATAAAACCTTTACAAAGAATCACTTTTTGTAGAGATAAGATTCATCTTATTTCAATTGTATCAAAAAAAATTAAGATTAATATTTTGGAAATTAATTGTGAGTCCAATTGTACCAAATTTTTCATCTTTTATTCATCACAAATATACAAATTTAATAAATGTAAATTTATTCAATAATCATACATATTAATAAATTTGTGATTGCACCGACTCTAAAATTAGTATTATAGTATTTTAAATGCTTTAAATGATTACTTCTCTTCTTTCAAACATCATTTCCAAACAATTTTTTTGTTTGGCGGGGGAGGTGATTAGTGTAATATTTTTCATTTATTCATTAGATTATGCAACATAGTTCGATTGCTCCTCAGGTGATTACACTGAATTTAGCTCATCTTATATAAAGGAGATCAAATCGAGGAACTTCTAAAAGATAGAATAAAACTGTTAAAATGATTGAACTAATGGATCTCATTTTCATTTTTTTTTAATTAAGATGAAAGAAGAAACTTTAAATTCTAATATGAAATGGATGATGTACAATATTTTAAGAATTTCAAATTTTAAAGTAATATGACAGTCATAAATTTCGTTAGATTAAAATTGTTTAATTATGTTCAACAAAAAAGTAAATAGTTATCATTAAATAATTTTAATTGAATAGTTAGACCTTTTCAAATCATCTTAAATTTTGAAATAGAAATATCATCTTTTTCCTCTGAATTAATTTAACAAAATTAAAGAAATCTTTCTCAACATTTACAAAACCTTTTAAAGAACTATTGTAGGAGCATATTATATAATAATTAACTTGAAACCATATGAAATTAAGAGAATATAAAACAGGATCGATAAGCTTCAAATTGAAAGATCACACTCTATTTGATCCAATTGCATCTCTACAACTTAATTTGGCATTTCCAAAAAAGTTTCGAAACATGATTGAATTACTTGTAATCCTAAATTTTAGCGGCATTGATTTAGAAGAATGGAAGCCATGTAGGACCACAGATGTATATTTCATTAATAGTTCAGCCATCACTAATGCCAGCAGAAACCGCAATGCATACCTATGTGAGGAGAATAGAACCAATGGCAACACATGTATAAAGCTTAGTAAAAAAAAAAATTGTATTGATCCAGACACTCATCACCAAAGCCTCCATCCATCCACCAACTATGTAATTCGAATTCGTTTAGAGACTTAAAATGGCAGGAGCTTTAAAGAACTGTTCATGTACCATTAACTGCAGACTTAAACATGGAGATTCTTCTCATAGAGGGGAAAACATGCATTTCTACTCAAGAATGCTTGTAAATGTTTTGGCCTTTCTATGCTAGAGACTCCTTTCTAAAGAATCCAAATTTTTATCCTCTGTATGCAAAAGATCTTTATCCTCTCCATGGGCAACAAACTTGTACTCTGACTCAGTGACATGAGGATCATCGCAGACAACAACTATTTTTACAAGCATTTTTAGATTGCCATCCATTCAGCCTAGGGGCCCCTCCTCTGTTATACCATTGCATGAAATCATGGATTTAATGTAGTTCGATCCAATTTTCTCAGTGCGAATTGCATAAAGTAATAAAAATATCATCTATATTCTTGTTATAGCCAGTAAAAATAGCTTCAAGAAATTTGTTACTTTTGAAATCATAATAATATAGAACCGCAGAAAAGCTGAATTCCTGAAGGAGAAAGCAGTACAGGTAAGCATATTCGCTTTAACAATACTCAATGTAACAAACAAGCTACACAAGTTCAATGCCCTACCTCCAAATCACCTCCCCCATCACGTAATGGCCAGCGGCAACGATTGCCTCACTTAGTTTGACCCTGTTAATTCTTGCACGGAAGCTTTCCCAACTCTCCTGCACAGTAATTTCTACGCCACTAGAATCATAATACCTGATTTCATATCCGTTCAAGCACCGAGTAACATCACTCCAATAAGCAGAATTCTCTTTCACCAAAGTATATATCATATTACTCAACAGACCAGCAGATTCTGGACAAACAATGTTACCTATCAAAACATAGTCATCGAACAAGTTCCTTTTAAACCATACTTGTACATTTCCTAGGGGAAATTCGGATGCCAATTGCTGCTCCAGCAAATTAGCTGGTAAAGCTAGTTGTGAAAACAAATCTTCACGAATCCTCATTGAAACGAATCTCAGTTGACGGTAAACAACGCCCACCCTTCCACGTCCAAAGTCAATTGATGCGTCCAGCCTCGGAAAATATCTATCAAGAGCCGCAGAAGGTCGTTTTATCCAAAAGGTAATACTAAAACCATACAGTAAGAGATGAGGCCCCTTTTTCATCTGAGTCAGTAATGTCCTGATTTCCTCTATCAGATCGTACATGGTAGACTCTTCATTACTTGATGAAAAAGATCGTATTTCCGGAGATGACCCATCCAGGATCAATACTGGTGACTCACCCTCCCACCAGTAATCATCTAGGTCCCTTCGAAAATTAGGTAGATGGCCTGCTGCATATTCAGCAGTATCTAAATACATCCTGGTCCGAGAACTCTGAGTATTCTGTGGGTTAAAATTGGCACTAGAACTGGCTTCTTGAGAGCCTGAATGTTCACTGATTGCACTGAGTAACGAGAAGAGACCAAGACAGAGATTCCCCTGCAGTGAAGTATATAATGCAAACTAAGATACAATTTATATGAAACATGCAGTTTCAAAAGACAGAGTCGGGGACTAATAGATTTAAAAACATGAACTGAAAACTCAAGCTGCACAGAAAAAGTGAAACTGAACCTTAGTGAAATTACAGCTAATGCATGCATGTTGGATTTTGTAAAACAGCGTAGGAGAATCATTTTGCAAATCATCTCCTAAAAACACATCCAAAATCTGAATTACACTTTCTAGGTAAATAACTGGCTTTCTGAGCAAAACGACGAAAAAAGTGTTCAACACATTGGCTGGTTATGGTGTGATATTAGACTTCTGGAATAAGGAAAAATATTATTTAAATATTAAAATTTCGAAACAAATTCTATTTTTTTAATTAAATAGGATAATCTTCTAATTTTATCTTCATCTTATTTATATTTAAATTTTAGTTAAATCAAAATTTTATTTAATAATGCCATCAAGTTAGACTTATTGTTGAGTAAAGATTTTGAATCATAAATACTTGTATTATGCAGAATTTGTTCATAGAGGAAAGAGTTAAGAGAATTTGTATCAGATTAGCTCTCAATCTTTAGATAAATTATTAAGAGTAAAGAGTAAATTCACTTCAAAACATTTTTTCGGTATATTTATCAAGAAGCTCTAACCTCTCAACAATTTTATTATTTTAGGATTTTTTTTAACAATACATATATGTAGCCACCATAAAAATTATAATGTTTTTATACACGTATTAATGATTTGTATTTCAGCCTCCCCGATGGTTTTTGGTTAAGCTTCCCTGATTATATCGTCATTGTCATCGCAGAAATTCAAGTTGCACAGAAAAGTAAGACTGAACCTTCTTGAAAATGCAGCGACTGCATGCAAGCTGGACTTTGTGGGACAGTCCTCGGTAGCCAAATTTCAATATATTTATGCCGCTTGGCTTTTTCATCCTTATGTTGCGCTGAAGCTCATGATTCCTTCGTGGCTTCTGTTTACTTGGGTAGTTACCATTGTTAATCCGAAATCAGTTGAGAAAGAAGGAGACGGAAATGAGGGGGGGAAAGAGAGAAATGAGTTTAGCAAAGGATAATAAAAGAGAGAATGTGCCAAACTGCCAATACCTAATGTTTTTCTCTTGTGACTTGCTCTTAAAAGAGAAAAAAAGGAATGCATATGCTGGTAAAGCAATTTGGAACATACATAAGGAGTAAGCAATGCACATTAAGTCTCGCAAAGGTCCCGTCTTCTCCCTCTGGAAGGTCCCACGATCCGAGGAACATAGGTCCCATTAGATTTCTCCATCCTCTTCCTCCCATTGGAGGACGATAAATTCACAATGATAAATAAAAAATTCATATATTTATTTTTCTTTGACAGCAAATCCAAATCCTTTGACCGTTTGGAGTAAGTAACGCACATAAACCCCATTCATTCTTCGCACAGGTCGCATTCCATCCTCCTCCTCCCACCGGAAGGTCCCAGCATTGGAGGAACGGGGTACAATTCTGTAACAATACGACAATACAATATTTCTCGTCCGCCTCATGGCAGGGGACCATACAATAATTTTCCATCATACAATTTTGTAATAATATTATATAATTATGTGTAAAAAAACTTCATATGTGTTATTTGGCTTTCCAAAAATATTTTCGAGAATTTGTGAAATTTAAAGTATATAATTATCATATTTTGTTAACTCAATAAAATATAGTTCAAAAAATACAACATAATTTTATAAAGTTAGAGTTAAAAATACTACTTCAAAAATTTATTTCAAATACACAAAGAAAAAAATAAATAAAAAATGATATTAAACAAATTATAATCAATATTTTTGCTACATAAGTCAAAATAATATACATATCAACTTTCTTATCTTAAGTTAACTTATTTGAAGAGTTAAATTTAAAATATTTATATCTTTTTTAAATCTATTAAATAGAGAGAAAAACAATAGCAAACAACTTCAACCTTTACCGGTACAGAGCCCAATGTATTTCAATTTCAAATCATGCTTAAAATTTTGTAAAATTATTATTTATTTTAATTCTTATTACATAATTTAAATATATGTTAAATATTTTTTTTACAATAAAATTTTTAACTTCATATATGTTTTAGTGCCATTTTCTTATTCTTTATTTATTTTACCTCACGATGCTACATTTTTCTTATCATAATAATATATTGAGACCTCTAAGTATGTATTTTTTAATAGGATTCTAATTTTACAAATTTCAAATCAATTAACAGAATTTTTAATTGTGAAAGTAATTAAATGAATTCATTTAATTGTTTTTTATCTTAAGACATGTATACATATATAGTAAATAGTAATCTTTGAATTTTTCATTTACATAACTTTATTATCTTATTACTTCTTGTTTTAATATTTACATAAGCTAATTTATATTCAATTAATTAAATTTTTTATTACCAAGAATAAGATAATTGATAAATTTTTTAGGAGAAAAATTAGTGATAAAAGGAAAATAACCTAACTAAAAATTTACTAGTAATCATATGATAATTCATTAATAATTTCAAGCTAATTTCTAAAATGTTCAAATTCAATTGCTTAAAATTTACTTTTAAATTTTTTAGCAATAAATAATTGTAAAATTTTATTTAAAATATTTAGTAATACATAAATTATTAAAAATATATATACCGTTATAAACTTTTTATATATTAAAAATTATTCTAATTTGACTTTCTATAAATATTAATCAAGTTCCTTCACTGATTTGGGAATGCACATAGGTCAGTTTTTCTCTTGTGCCGTGATCCTAAATGGAGAGAGGAATAAATAGGCCGGTAAAGCAATTTGGAATGTACACATGGAGGAAGCAATGCACATAAGTCACGTTTAGATCTCACAAAGATCCCATCCCATCCGTCTTCCCCCACTGGATGGTCCCACCATCGGAGGAACATCGGCCCCGTTAGATAGGTCCCATTAGATTTCTCCATCCGCTTCCTCCTAAAAGTTGAGAGGAAGACAGGTTTAGATCTCACAAAGATCCCATCCCATCCGTCTTCCCCCACTGGATGGTCCCACCATCGGAGGAACATCGGCCCCATTAGATAGGTCCCATTAGATTTCTCCATCCGCTTCCTCCTAAAAGAAGAGAAGAGAGGAAGACAGGCGCTAAAATTATCAGATTACTACTTTTTTAAAATTTATTTTTATTTTATTATTGTTTGAAAATATATTACCAGGATATGCGTGATGGGCGGAGGCGCCAAGGCGGATGGTGCTCTGGGGGCGGAGGCGCTAGCCCGGATGGCACCTCCGGTGGGCCTTAAAGGCGTCATTCAAAATAGCGCCATTCAAAATAGCATCCTTACTCTGTAATTTTTCCTTTAAAAATAATTAATTTTGATGTCATTTCAAAATAAAAATTTTAAAAATAAATAATATGTGATTGTAATTCAAAATAAATTTTTAAAAATAAATTACTCATTTTATAATTACATTTAATATCATAAAAAAATATTTTATTCCACTTTGATATTTAATACATAAATTTATTATAAGAATTAAATAAGAAAGTAATTAATGATAATAATATATTTAATAAAAATAATAAATATTTAGTAAATAATTGAATATTATTAAAATAAAATATAGGATCAATAAAGAATAATTACGTAATTTATATTAATGTCTCTCAAAATTTAATCCAATGACACTTAATATTTATCATTTTTTGAAATTATATTATTACAAGTAATTATTTAGTACGTTATTACACATAAGCAAATTTATTGAATTATTCAATAATATTCTTTATATACGAAGTTGAATATTGTAAAAAATAAAAAGAAATATAACGAAATAAATATGTTTCTTTTTATTTTATATTTATTCCAATAATATTCTTGCTACTTTGTATTTATTTCAATAAAATTATTTTTATTTTGTAACAAAATAAATACAAAATGATGAAGTTGAAGATAGTTGAAAATTTAAAAAAATGTAGTTATTTCGTTGCAATAATCTTTTCATTTTGTAATGAAATTAAAATTATAACATGAATTAATTCTTTTTTATTTCATCACAATGATAAAATATTTTTAGCAATGAGAGGCAAAAGTGCCAATTTACTATTTTTTTAAAAACTATTTTTCGTTTTATCGTTCCTTCGAAATATTTTATCAAAATACGCACAGTGGCAGAGAGATGCGAAATGGCGTGTCGAGGGACGCCAGACGAAATGGCACCGTTGGCTCTCGAGGGAAGGGACGCCAGGCGATATGGCGCCTTTGGCCTGCAGCACCCTCTAAGTTAATTAGCCGGTGACCGTGTCTACTGTGGATCCAAAAGACTTGAATTTTGGTATTGTACATGGCCAGCATCCCCATCTACGTTGACAATTGTGCTACGTGTTTTGACCTCAATATTTAGTGGACTCAACTCAGAACGTCTTAAATAAATATAGCATTTAATGTCATTTACAAGGATGATAGTTATTTATCTTTCAAATATTATAATTAATATTATTAATTTTTTTATATTTATTATAACTATTTATTCCTTTCTTCACTTATAATATTAAAATAAATAATGAAATAAAAATTTAATTAAAAAATAATTATATATTTCATATTATGAAGATAAAATTTATTAATTTATTTTAATATTATTTATTTATTTTAACATGATAAATAAATAAAAGAATAGATAATTCTAACAATTGTGAAAATAAAAAATTAATAATGTTAGTTATTAAATTTGGGAGATGTCATTATCATTACTTTTATAAAAAAAAACTAAATATTGTAATTATTTTAAAGTTTATTATTTTCTATTATTTATATATTAACTTAAAATTTGGGAGATGTGCTCGACTGCCCTCAGAGGTGCCATTTGATTTGGCGTCTCTCCGTCGTTGTGCGTATTTTAGTAAAATATTTTGAAAAAATGGTAAAACAAAAAATAATTTCTAAAAAAATAGTAAATCGATACTTTTACCCAACGAGATGTGGAACATAAAATAATCCTTATCATTAGAAAAAAATAAACACACATTATTTTAAAAAATTTATAATTAATTTATGTTTGTTAATAATTTATAATAATTAAAGTTATGAAAATAAAATACTAGATAAGAGAATAAAATTCTAGTTAAAAGAATGTTATTAGAAAAAATTGCATATATTTAATACGTTATATGAGAATTGAATTGATTGTGTATTTGTGAGAAGAATTGGTAATTAAAATCGATATAAGTACCTACGCAAGAAGATAAAAATATCGTAATAATCAAAATCATCCTAAATGTTGATGTTTGGCAATAAAGTAGTAACATAGATGTACATGAATATACAATAAACATGAAAAAGAACGCTAATATTTACGTAGGTGATGTCCAGTCCCACATCCTAGATCGGTAATGTGGCGGCCATATCTACTAACCGTCTGTGCAGGCTTAGGAGTCACATCTCCGGTGTCTGTGGCTCCTCTACCTTCAGCTCCCGCTCTGCCTCTGTCTCTGGCTCCCGCTCTGCCTCCACCTCTACCTTTATTTGCAAACACTGAGTCATCTGTCATCATACCACCAAGTGCTGATCCCTGATCCTGAGTATGTAGATCAAATGCAGGACGATATGGCTGTGATGGACCAGCATCACCGGTAGGAAAGACATGAAATGAAGATAAAACTCCTGGTATATGTGGAAATGCCTGGAATGAGGATGGAACATCAAAAGTAAACTGGTACATCTGGGATTATGATGGACCATATAGTGCAGTCGGGAACATGGTGGAGGATGAAGGATCATCAGGTGCAGTAGGGCACATATGAGATGAGGCAGTCATATCAGGCATCATCATCATGGTGTCCTGAGCAGTCGATGGTGGAGTCTGTTGCACTGTCGAAGTGGACGGAACATCAGCCTATGACATAGGTTGTGGAGCAGTGCGACGACGTCGACGAGAACAAGGCTGATCATGGTCACCTTCCGCAAGGTCTGGGATATGATGGGCATGAGGAGCTGCCTCCGCATGTGAGTCAATAATCACATGATCAACCTCCTGAATGGCATGAAGGATGGAGTCCGTCGTTGATCTAAACGCATCGAAGGTGAACCTAGACTGCCCCTCAGGTGTAGTGAAGTCATGTAGTATGGACACCTCATCTACCTGTGCAAATTTTTTACATTAAAGTTAGTTACAATACTAATGCACAGGAAGAAAATCATACATATAAAACTAGCATGCAGTATTACCACAAGGTCTAGCACTCCCCCTAACGGGTGTAATAAATTGCCTAGTAACCCATCTGTACCATGCCATGTACTCGAACCGTGGGCCTAGGACTAGTCGTGTGGTCGGCTCGGTGATAGCACACAAGTCTCATCAGATATCCCAGAGTGCAATGTATGGCTAATGGCGGATGTGCCACTCCTCATCATGCCGACTGGATAAGTGAAGGCAATAGACCTCCGCCACCTGCTTTGGTGGCTCAAGGAATAGGCTGGCATAGTCCAAACTGCCGCAAAACCCTATCTGGCTAGTGCCACTTGACAATCTGAAAGTGAATGAGTGGCACCACTGCTGTCCACATGTCAAAACAGTACTGAGGAAGTGATGCAAGTGACCACCTCAGTGTACGGGATCCAGGCGATCTGAAATTACACATTTATATTGTCATTTAAATACAACAATGAAATGGATAAAGGAATGAAATAAAAATATACATTATTCCCTTCATACCTGATCGAGACGAAGATGGTCCAGCACGTATCTATAATAGGGTAGGCTATATGCCGGACTATCTTGGAACGTCTTTTGATAGTACCACCTACCAAGTACAATAACTAAGTTAAACAACTTAAAAGATAACTTAATTACAAGTGTAAATGGAAAAACTTTCTAACCTGCGGGCTAGGGGGCCAATCCCTGCATCCCCTCTAGTATGTCTGAAACGGTAATCGCGGAGGCGATAGTGGGAAATCTATCCCATGCCCAAAGCCGCAATAGTAGGCAACACCCCCTATCTCCCTGTAATCTGGAGCAGTGGCCTTATAGAGCTCTCTGTACAGATAGGCAAGGCAGGCAGATCCCCAACTATATGTCCCAGCCTCATGGAACTCTCCTAGCAAGGGTAAGTGCATGAGGTGGACATACGTGCCGGAGTAGTCTGGAAACAACGTCCCACCAATAAGACGTAAAATGTAGGCCCGAGTAAATCTCTGCAATGTCACCTCATCTGCATCATCTGGAAGATAAGTGAAATGCCTCTCCAACCAACTCATCTTCAATCGCCCTCCTCTGATGACATTCTCGTCCACCGGTAACTGCAATCCCAAGTACTCCTTTATCAGGGCTCCCCATCCTCACACAGTGGGGCCCGTCACTGGTCAACCATCAATGGGTAAGCCGAGCTGAAAAGCCACATCCTGTAATGTAATAGTGGTCTCCCCCTGCTGCATGTGAAAAGTGTGTGTCTCCGGCCTCTACCGCTCTACAAAAACACTGATCAACTAATGGTCAATCAGCATAAAATCGCACATTGCCAGGCCATAAAAACCTACCTCTCGTAACAAAGGAACAATCAACTCTGGCGGCTGCTGGTGATGGTAGTGATGAGCCTGTCGAATCCTCAGCACACGGTCAGACTGCAAAAAAAAATTAATAATTATTACGTCTGACAATATAGAAAAGTTTCAACCAACTTAAAGATCTAACTATTTCCTTACATGGTATGCCCAAATCGACTGGGATATGTGTGAGTCCTGAGCCGTCAGAAGTGAAAGATCTCATGGTCCAGGATCAACACGTCGGGAAGTGGATGCCATCTGCCAATATAAGAATTGCATTAGGATGGAATTTAAACACACACTAATATAACATACGTGTGCAATATAAATACAAAGATCCACACAAGAATTTATAGCACTTGGACGATTGAAGTAATTTTTTAACAATACTAGTAATGGGGTCACATATATATACATAATGGCATGCAATTTTACAACATTCAAACAAATCACATCATCCGACCGTTGCACTCATGACATTGGTTAACATACTTCGTAATATATTTGCAAAAGTAAAAATTAAAATTGACGTGAAGAAGGGCCTTCATCTCCATGGAGAAGTGGGCAACGCCTACGATTATGACCTTCCATCTTACAAAGACTGTATTTTTGCCTGACACCACTCTCTTGAGGCCAATCCATCTCATTTCTGATCCATGTCGACTTCGATCGTCCCTTTTCACGCAATCTTCCATGATTTGGAACCAGGACAGGAAATGGTGGTAGGTTATTCCATTGCGACCACTTCCCGATCGGGCACCACTCAGATTTGTAGCAATTAAGAATAGTGTCAAGTCTGTATACAGTATCGACATATGGTTCCTACGATATGTTAACTAAAGCACACGCATCAATAATATGAGCGCAAGGATACCTATATGCTTGGAATTGTCCACATTCACATTGCTCTTTATTTAATAACACTTGGATGACCTTTCCACATGATCTCGTGGTCATATCAGGGCCCTCCACCACTTCAAACCTAGTACCTTGTCTATTATAAGCACGAACGTGGTAAGAAGAAGTACGTGACTGAATAGTCGCAAGCTCCTATCTGAATCTGCTTGCGTATATATGACCTTGTTGTAGTTCAGCATGTGCTTCTTTTACCATTTTCACAAAGTACTTAACACATCTATAGTATGTTTGTTGAACAAGGCCTGTGATTGGTAGCTTCCTTAATCCTTTGAAGAGGCCATTAATGCACTCTACTATGTTAGTCGTCATATGATCATATCTTCTACCTTCATCATAAGCAAGCATCCACTTCTCCATCGGAATAGCGGTCAACTTCTTATGGATCTCCTCATTGACTTTACTTAGGTTGTCCAATCTCTCCATGACCTTTTCTCGATTTGGCTCATATGCTGAACACAAGGAGATAAATAGGTTAACCGAATTGAACTCCCAGAAACATAAATTTACATATGAAAGGTTTAACAAAAAAGTTATGCTGTAAGGCGTACTAATCCTAAGGACAGCTTTCTTAACATTATCATCCCTGCATTTCTTGCGAACGTTGCTGGCAATATGTCTAATACAGTACCGATGAAAAGCATGAGGAGGCTGTCACCCTAGACCTTCATTAGCTACAGCTTCTTTTATAATTCGGTGTCGATCTGATATCAGGCATATTCCTTGCTGGTTCGTAATATTTACCCATAACAATGCCAAAAATTAACTCCAATTTTCATAGTTCTCCTTTTTTATAATAGCAAAGGCAAGAGGTACGGGACATTTGTTACCATCCTGGCTCGTGGCAATCAGTAGCACATCTTTGTACTTGCCATACAGAAACGTTCCATCAACTTGTATGAATTGCTTGCAGTACGAATATACGGCAATACATGGCTTGAAAGCCTAGAAAACTCGATTGAAAACATATTTTTGTGGATCAACACGGTTGTAAACTGTGACGAATTGTTCTGACTCCAACTTGAACAGAGCTTGGTCACAATAGCCTAAAATGTCCAACCATTTCGGGAGCACTTCATATAATTTATCCCAATCTCCGTACACCTTGATAATTGCCTTCTGCTTTGTTTGCCTTCCATGCTTTTTTGTACGAAATCTTATACACATACATGCCTTCCACCCTCTCCTGTATAAACGAGATTGGAACATCTTGCTTCACTTTAATCATCTCTAGTATCAAGGAACTGATATACTCAGAGTCAAGAGACTTGTGATCCTGTGTTAAACTGGTATTAACACATGTGTGAGGCCCTGAAAATCTAGTTATTATCCAAGTGTTAGAATTCTTCAGATTAGTCGCTGTAAGGCGGAATTTGCATTCGTCCCCATAATTATCACACTTCACACTCAATCTTCTAGTATCCGACTCCTCCACGTAATAACTATGGTGCCTTCTGATATGGTAATGCTTGGTTGCAGCAATTAATGCCTCCTTGCAATCAAACTCTTGTTCAATCTGTAAGTCCTCCATGCCATAATCATAGCTTGATTTCATTATTTCTGAAAATTCATTAGCATTTCTTACGGCATCCCAATCAATGTAAGAGAAGACAACAACTTAAGGGACACCGCATGATGTTTGTGCAGCATTGTCACTCCTCACACACCGCGTTGCTACATTGTCTCCATGTGTAGTTGCACATTCTTCATCATCAGTGTCACGATCATCACCGCTACTGCAAGATACCTCATCGTCTTCAAAACCAGACTCAAGGTAGGCATCCATTAATATAGGATCAGTGGATTCTTCCTTTACGACCGGTAAGGCACTTGTTGACCCCATCATGGTATGTGATACATTTATCGGGAAAACACCTGTAACAGATGAGTCCAATGCAGGAGTGTAACTATCAGAAATGTGGATCTCAATTCCAACCGTGTAAGGAGGGCCTTCCCGCACCATCGAACAACTAGTACCGACCTGGGCCATTGGATCCATGGGTGGTCTAGTTATTGGGACTCTTTCTTGTGAACCAAGGTTGGCAGCATGCAATTCGGATGTGATCACCTCCACGTACAATTCCATTGTTGTCATCGTCGGATTTTGTTCGTAGCTTGCGATGGCACATGCCAAGTCTTCATCGTCGTCCAATTCGTATGCCATATATTGAGCTTCTGTTTGATGCTGTGGAAACCTGTAAATAATTTTCCCCACAGCTTGATCTTGAACAGTCGGGTATTAATTCTCTCTCGCAAAACATCCATAGTGTTGTATCCTCTCAATTTCAATGCCTTTTAGGGAGGTCCATCGTACATTACCCCCATCGATCCTTCAATCATTGTACCATTTGAATATATAAAAATAATTAAATTTTTCTTCATCTCGTTACTTTTAGCTGTAAAATATTCACTGCACCCCTCACAACTGACACATATTATCATATACAATTTTTGTTCTTATAAACGAATGAACTAGTATTTAATATTACAAGAAAAAATGAATTTATTTAATAATACATAATAATTTAACCCACAAGCCAAATCCACTCCGACCTTTACAGGCTGACATTTTTTTTGACAAATTTTTATGCTATTTTTAGACTCATTCGTAATTTTTCATACTTCATAAATTTTTAATGTTCATTTGCAAGTATGATTTAAATAATTTAATTCTAATTCTTCTTTTTTTGCATAAATTCTGATGTAATATAAATAAATTATTACAAATAAAAATAAATTTATAATTGCAACAATGATTTCAATTTTCACTTACATGTACACTATTGAAAAAAGCTTAATTTTTAAATTTTTTTTGCATAACAATTCTTCATATATAACAAACATATCCTATAATAAGATAATTTTCTCCGGCCAAGTAAATGTTATTTCTTTTTAAAACTAATATAATATTTGGCTATATAATCTATATTTTAATTTATCTTTTTCAATTATCATTTTTTTTGTTTATTCTGCATAAATTATACTAATTAAATTGATTAACTTTTTCAATACACTACATTAGTAGGTTATTTTCACGAGAATTTTCTCCCTTCATACCTATTACTAAATAGCAACTAAAATTATTTACACATTATTGTTTATATATTTTTATGATTACAATCATGAATTCTTTTTTACATACACTGATTTCGTTTAATACTTATATTATAGTACCTCCTTATATATTTTAATACTTTTTGAATAAACCTATGTATAGTATAATTTTTTTGACTACGTTTATTATTCTTGCATTTATAATATCTACTATTTAAATAAAAAAATATTCATATTTTCAATAACAATAACCTATTTTTTAAAGCTTCTTATTACATCCACATATCCTAAAATTTTATTTTTATTACCTCTCTTATGATATATTAAAATTTTAAATGAAAATTTTCTCTAAATTCCACATGTCACCTAGGCCCTAAAACCTATTTTAGAATACATTTCTTTATTTCGTTTGTTCTTCTTTTAATAGTACAACCTATCATAATACATATAAATTTATACAAATTTTTCATAAATCATAATTTCACATCGTAAACCATAATAATCAATATAAAATAAAAAAATTCATATTATTTATATCATAATATTATAAATAAATTTCTATTTTTGGAAATTAAAAAAATATATCCAAACAAATTCAAAACAAATCCAAAGTAACTGTATACAGTGTCTCAAAGGAAGAAATACTTTTATACTTCAGTTATGATACGCATATTTACTCACACTCAATAAAAAAAATTATAAATTTAATACCTTAAGAATAAAAAAGTATAATTTTTAATGACGTGAGTTCCATAAAATTAACATATTTTTTTACAGAGAAGAAATGGTTAAAGACGAATGTACACAAACTCAATATCGAATCTAAGTTGCAATAAAAGGCAAAATTTTCCCCAAAAAAAAATAAAAATAAAAATCATTTAACACTTCACAGCTTATGAAATTAACATATGAATAATCAGGGTTAGAGAGTGAAGCATATCTTAGAGAGGGCTAAAAGTTGTTTAAAATTTTTTTATAAGATGGGAAATTAAAGTCATAAATAAATTAAGTCTTGTTAAAATTTAAACTTAATAAAAATAAATAAATAATTTGAGTTTAAGTTAAAGTTCAGACTCATTAAATTTGTAAAAATTCAAGCTTGAATTTGACTATTGTAAAAATGTAATTGAAATAAAATGAGATTTGATGTATTTAATAATTGTTTTTAAAAGTTTAAATTTGAATCTAATTTAAAATTAATTTATACCGATAATAGAACATTTTAGTTAACATAACATAATGGTATGGAGATATATCCACTAAAAGCCTCCAAAAGTGAAGCAGAAAAGTAGCACCTTATTTGTTGCTTTCAGATGATGTATGCTTGGGAAAATGACCACTGTTGACGATTTGGTTCCCTAATAAATATGATGACATACCAAAGTGTAGTTTACAGTTCTCTTGATCCTTACTTCCGCCTTTCATTTTATTGGATATTTTATTGGATAATAAATATGATGACATACCGAAAAAACTCATATTATTTATATCACGCTTATTTATTATTATATATAGCTGATTCTGGACAAATAACATCCCCCCTTAAAACAAAATCATGGATTAATTTTTTTGCGATGTAAATTTGTGAATCTCCTGAAGGAACCGCAGGGGATAACTGTTGTTCTAACAAGTTAGCATCTAGGTCAAGGTGCTTCGCAAAAACGTGTCTTCCTTGATTCTTATTGTAACAAATTTTAACTAGCAGAAGCGGTTCCAACCTTCCATGATCATAATCAGTGAATGCATCACCTCCAGAATAGTACCTATAAATATCTGAAGCCAAAGATGATGTTCTTCGTTTATCTTAGTCAATAACGATCTAAATTTTTTTTTATTAGATGTACATTGTTAACTTTTCACTACTGTTTAAAAAAAAGAGTCGTATTTTCTAAAATAATCTATTAAGGATTAATTCTGGTGATTGAATTTTCCCGTAATAGTTGCCAATGTCTCTTCCAAAATTAGCTGATGGCCTATTTCATATACGGCTGGGGGGAGCTCGGTAGGAACAGAAGGAGCCTTGGTCCTCCAAAAAAATTTTAGAATTATATATTAATATTATATAATATATAATTATGTAAAAAAAATTAAAAATATTTATTCATAAATTTTCTGGGCTCTCAAAAATTCCTTCCAAAAAATATTAAATCAAGATTCATTGTTGATAGACGGAGTCTTCTGACCTTACTTTAGAAGTATTAACATTATTTAAAAACAACTTATTTTTTCCCAAGAGCCCCTAAAATATTGTACGTTGACATTAATACTAACATTGGAACTGTTTTCATATGAATTTGAATATCGATTGATTGAACTAAATAATGTGAAAAGATTGAAGAATTCAACACTAAAATATTGTTTTAAAACACACGCTAATAAATTTAAAAATATGAACTGAAAATTAAAGCGTTAGTGAAAATAATGTACTATACAAAATATTGATACTAATGAGGATGTAAAGGAAAGTGGTTAAAAGAAAAAAAAAAAGAATGCCAAGCAAAGTCATTAATTGCATGTCCATAATAATAGAATTGGTTCAAAGCTCGTGTAGTTGAAATCTATCGATGCCAATTGCATATTGCATGTACCTTTCAACCCCTTTCTCATGACTCAAGTTTATAAAAGATTTGAAAATGGATTATCCCATGTACCTATCATATTAGATGGATGTGCATATCATATTATATGGGTATGAGATGTCGGAGGAAATTTATAGCTATCAAATTTTTATAGAATAAAGTTTGGTTATATAAATTATAATATGTTACTTCTTGTTTTGAAGTTATAATTTAAGTGTAACTTAATACAACTTCAAACATTGTATATATAATTATGTGTATGAAAGTATAGTAATTTATTAAAAGATTAGAATAGCCCATAGATACATTAATTTTCATAGCTAACTTGTTTTAACAAGTTAGTAAGTAAAGGTGCTTCAAAAAATATGTCTTTCCTAATTCTTATTTTAACAAATTTCTATTGACAAAAAATATCTCCTATTTTAACAAATTTCTAGTGACAGAAAATATCTCCAAACTTTTCATAAGCATAACTAATGAATGAATCCTTTTCAGATAATACTAAGATTTTGGTTAATCTTGGTCAATAATGATCTAATTTCCTCTATTACACCATATATCATTCATTTTTTATTATCCCTTGAAAAAGGTTATGTTTCCTAAAATAACCCATCTAAGATTAATTTGAATAATTGTGTTTCCTAACAATAATCGTCTACATCTCTTTCTATTTTTTTTTTTTATTTTTTGGTACATCAGGAGAAACAGAAAGAAAAGGAAAGAAATAGCTAGCGTCTATACAGAGTTCCAATAGAATCAGATAATAAAATAACCTCTAATCCTAAAGGTAGAAGGTTTCACCTCTTTTCCTTAACCCAATGGCTAGCCCCCCATTTAGCCAACTTGTCAACAGCTTGATTCCCCTCTCTAAGAATATGAGAAAACTCCACCTTCTTAAAATTCCAACAGAGATCAGAGATATCATTAATGAGCCCACCATAAGGATGGCAATCAATGACTCCATGGATTCAATCTCTAAAAACATCTTGTGAATTAGTTTCTATAATGATCTTAGTATACCTTTTCTTTTTGGCAAAATGAAGAGCAAAGAGAACAGCTCTAACTTTAGCATTCATGTTAGTTGAAATATCAAGGAAGCAAGAAAAGCCAGTAACCCACCTATCCATCTCATCTCTGCATAAGCCTCCAAACCCAGCATAGCCTGGATTTCACAGCGAGCTTCCATCCACATTAATCTTGATAAAGCCATTAGGAGGAGGAATCCATCTAACTAGCTTCTCAGAATTTTCCCTCTTCTGGTTTGTGAACTAGTTAAAAGAACTTGAACAATCTTGAGAAAAGTGTATATCTTCTGTATAGTTATAAAAGATGAATGGTTGTCATGTCTAAAAATATGGTTATTTCTATCTATCCACAATTACTAAATAGCAATAAGAAATGTGTGAAGCCAATCTTCTTCCCTCTGAGATTTCGGCATTCTAGTGTTCTGAAGAAGCCAAATTTTAAAATCAAACTGGAAAAAGTCAGGGCAATGGACTGTCGCTCCCAACTTCAGCCAGACATTTTTCACCCTAGAGAAAATCATCTACATCTCTTTTAAGATTAGGCTAATAGCCTATTTTATATATGGTGCCCTTTAACCTCATCTTAAAAGTGTTAATATTACCTAAAAACATCCTTATCCTATCCTATCCTAGAAACCTTTAGAATATTGTATATTGACATTAATACTTGAACTATCTTTTATAAGAATTTAAATATTAACTAATTGAACTAATTAACATGAAGAGACTAAAACACACTTAATATGAAATATTGTTTTAAAACACACACTAGTAGATATAAAAAACATAAATTGATAACTAGAATAGCAAAGAAAATTAAATGTGCTATCATAATATCATGGATCTGCTAGACAACTATCAACATTAATTAAACTAAATAAAGGGACTGATGATAATAAAGAAAAAAATAACTCAGAAGATTTTACACTAAACTCAGCTAGTTATTGAAATAGTAATACTTAGTTATCATAGTGTCGTGGATCTACTTGACAATTATACATGTCATTTGTCTCTTTAAGGGATAGAATATTTACTCCTAGCATAGAAAATCAAACCTAAAATATGGATGGTTGAAAATAACAAATTTTATCAGTTGAGTCAACATAAGGAGTTAAAATATTTTATTATATATACTAATAATAAGGAACTTAGATGATTTTTCTATAATCACTTAACTATTATAACCACCATATCCTTCTAATTTAATTAATTTAAAACATAAATAAATTTTCAATATACTCTAAAAATAATAAAAGAGAATCAATATAATAGAATAACATTTAAAAAATATATAATAGGGGTAAAGAGTGCTTAGCCTCTAATAATAGTAATAATCATGTAGTTAGTTTTATTATAAAGGCACAAATATATAATTTAAATAATCCATGTAAAATCTTGCAATTTTTGTTTAAAAAATTACAAATTCTGTGCAAGCTATATAAATAAAAGTTGCATGCTTGTATCAATCAAAATTGTCATTACACTGCAAGTAAAGCTCAACAACTATTAGTTATTTAGTTTTTTAATGAATTAATGGTTTGAATGTCAAAATAATGAGCTTTTCCTATAGAATTACAATAGCCCTTTCAAGGTTTATATGTTCCCACCACTTACCAGTGTTCATGAACTTCTAATTTACTCCCTTGTTATGTTTATGCGATGTTATTGGGTACCATTTTAAACAAGAATGTGTGAATTTATCTTTCATTTTTTTGGAAGAAACCTCTTAATTGGTTTAGTTAGCATTTATATTTCATTTTATTATTATATCGCTTTCTTTTGTATACTTCATAGTTCTTTCTTAATCTTATGTCTTAAATTAATGCAGTAACATTAAATTTATTTAGGATACCTCTGCCACTAATGCCTCCATAAGTTTTATTGTTTAGAATTATTCCATATTTAAGAAATGCCTATTGCAATTAAGCTCATCTAAATATTGATAACTTTTTCTAAATTGGATGTCAACTTTAATGTCTATGCAAAAGGATGGTCAATTTGTCAAAGTTTCCTTAGGATACTAATAAGATTAAGAAATAAAGACTACTTCTTCATCAAAAAGTTGAAATTTGAATGGCACAGCTAGGAGGGGAGAATCCTATTATGTCTCAAGGAAGGAAGAATCCTGTAGTCATTCAAATCATTTCCAATATCAAGGTTCAATGACTTATTAGAAATGGATGCACAACTTACCTCACAATAATCTTAGATCTCAACTAACTTTCTTTTAATATTCAAAATATTCCTCTACTTTGAGAATTTCTATGTATATTCCTAGAGAAATTGCTAAGCTTGCTTCCAAATCATCAAATTAAATTCAATATTGAAATTACTTTAAGCACAAATCCTATCTCAATTCCACCCTATAGGATGACACTAGCTGAATTGAAGGAATCTAAGAAATAGTTACAAGAGTTGATTAATGAAGGGTTCATTCAACCTAGTTCTTCACTGTAGGGGCCACTAATGTTATTTAGGAAAATGGGACATTATAGTTATGTATTGATTATTAGTAATAGAACAAAATGATAATAAAAAGTAAATAACCTTCACAATTGATGACTTGTTTAATCAATTGCAAAAAGTAAAGTACTTTTTTAAAATTAATTTACAATATGAGTATCATTACTTGAAAATTCATAACAAAAATATTTTGAAAACAACTTTCCAAACTCATTATAGCTCTTATTATGTCATTCAAACTCACTAATGACCCTAAAGCTTTCATGGACCTCATGAATTAAAATTTCAAACCCTTTTTTAGATAAATTTGTAATACTGCTCATTAATGATATCCTTATATATCCTAAGAATGAAGAAGAGCACGCTTGGCATCTTAATTATCCTATAAATTTTGTGAAAGAATTAGTTTTATGCTAAAATTTCTAAATATGAATTTTAACTCTTTAGTGTGAAGGCTTTAGGTCATATGATTTCACAAGATGGCATCCAAATTTATCCCTAAAAGGTAGAAATGATTTAAACTTGGCCAAGGCTAACTATTGTGTCAAAAATTTTAGCTATTTAGTAGTAATAAAATTAATAAAAGAAAAATAATACATGGTAACTGCCAAACATAAATAGTGAAGTTTCTATTAGAAAGGTTACTTTCAAATATCTTTTACAAGCTTTGTACATGAAGATTAAAAAAATATTAGATTTAAACTTTAATATTTAAAAAAAATCTACAAAATGAAGAAAAAGAAACTTATTTTGTACTTTAGAGTATTTTGGTTAAAAGAGTGAAATTTAATTTATTTTTTAAGATATTTTAATTAAAAATTAATCGATAAATTATATATTAAAATTTGACAAATTCCATATTGATTATAACAAATTTAATTTGAAATATAATACATTAATAAAATTAAAATAAATAATTTTATTTTATTTTTAAGTATTACATCAAAAAGTAGATATAAATTAATTATTTTCATTTATATTTTGAATATTAAAGTTTTAATTTATCTAAAATATTTTATAATAAAAAATATATCATGTCATATTTATATATTTAGTGATATTAACTTTTAAATCATAAATAATAGAAGTGAACATAAAAAAAGACAAACATGAATATACTAGATAAGAGAAATAGTATGTGCCCCATAAATTTTTAACAAAATTTTAATTAATGTGTACTTAATTAGTAATATATCACCGATATAGAAAACATTGACAACTTTTAAATAAATAAATTTTATTTTAATTTTTAAATATTTACATAAAAAATCATGTAATTAATTCATTCAATAATGCATTTTTTTTTAAAGTTGACTTATTTAAAATATTTTTATAATAAATAAAATATATCATACTATATTTATATAATTTATTAGTTATTAGTTATTGATGTTAGCTTTTGAGTTATAAAAAAATGGATATGTAAAAGTAAAATATATCATAGCGTAGATAAAAATAAAATAAATAATATTTAATCTGTAAAATATTAATAAAATTTCAATTAACATGTATTTAATTTGAAATATAACATTTAAAAATTAATGTTATGCAAATGTTGGAAAATTTTAAATAAATGATTTTAATTTTAATTTTCATTTTACACACTTTTTATTAAAAATAGGATAAGTAACTAATTCATTTAATCAGTATTTTTATATTAAAATTTTAATTTATTAAAATTTTAATTTCTAAATTTTTATTAAAAGATAAAATGTGTAAATAATTAATTGAATGAATACTTTCTATATATAAGCCTTAACTTATTTAAAGTTTCTTATATTGAAAATAAAATATTTATCATATCATATTATCTAATACTATTTAGTGATTTTAACATTTAAATTACAAATAATAGGAGTCAAAAAGGAGAAATATGCAATGAAATAAATAAAAAAAATAAGAAATTCATGAATTAAAAAATAATAAAATTTAAAAATAAAAATATAGTATATTAGTTCAATTAAATAACATATTTAATTTATAAAAATATTTTATAATAAAAAATATTATGTTACATTTGTACTACTCAACAAAGTTGCATCTAAACTTTAAATAAAAGAAGTAAATAATAAAGGAAAAAAGAAATCATATAATAGTGTAGATAAGAAGAGCAAAAATAATGTGTGGATCGTAAAATTATGACAAAATCCCAATTGAAATCATTTTAATTTAAAATATAATACTTAATTAATATTAATAATATATTAGCAAAATTTTAATAAATAGATTAATTATATTTTAATATTAATTTCATTAGTAATTTTATATTAAAATTTAATTTTATTTTAAATATTTAAATAATAAAAATAAAATATATTATATTATATTTATATTATTTAATGGCATTTTTATTTAAACTATAAATAATTGAAGTGTATATAAAAAATAGAAAAATATGTAATAGAATAAATAAAAATAATACGTGATGTGTAAAGTAATAATAATAGAATATGGATTATATCACAAAAAATAGAATATGCATTAAATTAATTCAATTAAATAAGATCTTTAATTTAGTTAAAATATTTTTAATTAAAAAGAGAGTATAATACACCATATATATACTACTCAATTATAAGCAAAATAAATAGATATTAAAAACATGAAATAGATCAAATGAAACTAAGAAAAATAAGGCATAATTTACAAAGTAATAAGAGTTAAAATTTAAAAATAGAATATGTAGTAAAATAAATTAATTTCATTAAATAAAATTTTTAACTTACAGTAAGTGGAAATTATGTTATATTATATTATATTATTATACAGTGATATTTGAGTTGTAAATATAAGTGGATAAAAATAATTAATATAAAAAATGAAAAAGTTTTGGGTGGGAAAGTTTTCCCCTCTAGAGCAACACGTGTAAAATAAAATAAAGCAACTCATACCGGTGCAGACTACGGTATCTTTTGCCAGAAGGTGGGTTCCGAACTTGGGGCAAATGGCAGCTTTTGCTACTGCCATGTATTTATATCACAGAATAACAATTCATATTCTATAGGCACAATTTTGTGGGGAAAATTGCAGAAAAACCTGAATGAATGTGATGACCGGGATTGTAAATCTAATTTTTTTTATATCAGCTATTTCTCTTTTACGTTAGTTAATTATGTGGAGGAAATATTTAGTTAGTTTGATTCATTTTGTCAAATCCAAGTTGTTATTTTTAAATAATTTTTAATTATAAAATATAAATATATAAATTAAGATTGCATTACATGAGTTATAAATTTTTAATCATCCATTTTAAAAATTTCAAAGAATTGTTTGAAATAATAAAAAAATTTATATCATTATTTTTTTCTTCCTCCAACTCTTTCAATATTAATTTATATTTTTTATTTCACCCAGCTTTATGGTCTATGAATTGATTTTTTTTATTTCATAAATATTTTTATTATAAAATTTTAAATCCTCTTTTATCTCTTTATCTTATAATATAATTTCTTTCTTATTTTAAGAACACTTAAAATATGTTAAGGTATTGAATTAATAAATTTAATTAACTTATATTTTATTTTTAATCATTACCATTTTGCAATTCACACATTGTAATGATTAAAAATAAATAAATTATAAATTAAAAATAAAATATAATTTAATTAAATTTATTAATTCAATTCCTTAACATATTTTAAGTGTTCTTAAAATAAGAAAGAAATTGAATTATAAGATAAGAGATAAAAGAGGATTTAAAATTTTATAATAAAAATATTTATGAAATAAAAAAAATCAATTCATAGACCATAAAGCCAGGTGAAATAAAAAATATAAATTAATATTGAAAAAGTTGAAGGAAGAAAAAATAATGATATAAATTAAATATAAATAATATCAAAAATAAAATAAATGAAAGGACGAAAATAGGATTATACATTAAACTGACATAAATAATATTGAATTGGTTGGAGGAACGGAAAAATAATAATAATGTAAATATAAATAATATTAAAATAAAAGGAAATGTAAAGAGATAGGAGTGCACGTGGAACAGCCGTACAAATTGAATATTAATATATAGATGAATTGTTCCGTCAACACTGACACGCAGTATCTTCATTTCAATTCTTGGGTCTTGTCTACAATTTACTTTATTTCATATCCTTTTTTATAATTTTTCGTAACCTCATCAAATAAATTTTTTAATTTACGGTAGTGATTAAAGCAAAGCAATCGGATGATTAAAAAGAGGCCACGTCACCCTGGGTTTCAAAACCTGCAGGGTGCCGTAGAATTTCCCACTCAGACCAAAAAATACTCAACTCGTAATAAGTACAGGATATACGAGAGAGAGACAGAGATAGGACATAAAGGTAGTGATACAAGGAAGAAAAATATTTTGCGAGACATAAAATAATAATAGTTGAAAATAAAGAAATAGAACTAAATTATTATAAAAAAATTAATTTTTAATATTTTTAAAATATTTTTTAAAAATTATATTATATTATATTTATATTATTTAATAATATTATCATTTGAGTTATAAACAATGAAAATTAACTAAAAAATGTAATGATATAAATTAAAAAAGAAAAAATAATACATAAGTTATAAAATAATATAAAATTTAAAAAAATAAAAATATATATAATAAAGTAGATAAAAAATACATAAAATATTATAATAATATAAAAGTTAAAAAATGAGATTTAAAATAAAAAATAGGTGAATGAAATGAAAAATAAAATAAAATAGATTGATAAATGGGCTTGCACGAAAACTAAAAGTGGGGCCCAAAAAATTTCATAGAAGGGCAACAAAAATACAATTTAAAAAGTAATCAATACAAGGGTATAATAGTAAAAATGAAGAAAAATTAGAGAGAAAAATTCTCTAGAATTGAGACACTTGGAAAGTTCCAAAAAACAAATCCCTCAGAAAAAAAAAAACCATCTTTCTTATTAGTATATAGATTGGGATCTGAAACCTCCTTTTTTTAAATACTCCATATTCATTAACAAAGCAATTATGTTATAAGTATTATTTTAAAGAGATGAACGTGGAATGCCTCTTCAATTTTATAGTAGTTAGATTTTACTCTTTTTATTTTTAAAAATTAGAATTTTTTTATTAAATTTTATAAAATTTGAAATTAATATTCATTGTCAACTTAATTAGCTAATTTAATAAATTATATTTTTCTAAACTTTTTAATAACAATCAAAATGTTATAATATATTAATTTATTTCATCATTTTTTACATATAATTTTGCAATCTATTTTGTATTATTTAATTGAAATTCTATATATATAATTTAATTTCTATTAATTATATAACATAGAAATTATTTATAAAAATATAAGATAAACTAATATATCATAATATTGTGATTTTTGTATAAAAATATTATTAAAAAATTATGTAATTTGATAAAAGGGTAAATTAAGTTAATGGTAGGTAGTTCTAAATTTTAAATATTTTAAGGGAGTGATTTTTAAATTTTCAAAGTTAGAAAGAATAAAATATAATCACTTCAAAGTTTTAAAAAAATATTTTGTATTTTTTCCTATTTTAAATACTCTAAAAGATTACTTCTCTTCCTTCAAACGCCATATCCAAACACATCTTCTTCTCTTTCTTTTTTTTTCTTTTTTTTTTTTTTTTTTTGGGGGGAGGGGGAAGGTGGTTAGTGCAATATTTGAAAGTGTTGCAAATTTGTCATTTATTCATTAGAATAAGCAACAGTCTGATTGCTCCTTATGTGATTAAACTGAATTTTATATAAAGGAAATCAAATTGAGGGAACTTCTGGAACATAGATTAAAACCGTTAAAATGATGGAACTATAATGGATCTCATTTCATTTCATTTTTTTTTTTTATTTAAGGTGGAAGAAGAAACTTTAAGTTCTAACAGAAAATATCATCTGGCTAGACTAATTTAATAAAACTAAAGACATCCTTCTATATTCAACATTTACGAAACCTTTCAAAGAATTATTGTAGAAATAATATATTGTACGGTAACTAACTCAACTATATCAAGGTAAGAGAATATAAAACAGGACCAATAAGCTTCAATTTGAAAGATCATACTCTATTTGATCCAATTGCATTTCTATAACTTAATTTGGCATTTCCAGATATTTTTCAAAACACGATAGAATTACTTGTAATTCTTGAATTTAGGTGGCATTGATTTAGAAGAATGGAAGCCATGTAGGACCACAGATGTATTTTAACCTGTAAATACATTTAAGTGGCATTTCCAAATATATTTCTAATTAAATTACTTATAAATACTTTTATGTCCAAAATCCTCAATTTTCGTTAGTTTAAGGACCGGAGAAAACGAGTTACTTTAATGTCCAAAATCCTCAATTTTCATTGGGTTAAGGACCTGAGAGAACGAGTTACTTTATGTCCAAATTTTTGTTAAACTTTTGGATCAAAGAAAACGACATGAGAGAACGAGTTACTTTATGTCCAAAATTCTCAATTTTCGTTGAAGGACCTGAGAGAACGAGTTTATATGAAGGCTCGGGGGATGTTGATGATGAGCATTCAGCTATTGGACCATTGATCAAACGCGCTCTATCCCTCCGTTCTCTTCTCTTCTTCTCATAGCTCTCTTCACTTTCATCTCACTTTGAACTTGCAATGTTTGCTACACAAGGAAACAAGAGGCACAAAGAAATGATGATCCTCAGTGCAACAACAGAGCATAACCATGAAAAAGCAAAGCGGCCCATATACATTGAAGGCAAAAGT
The DNA here is from genome assembly GCA_020226215.1 of Sindora glabra. Taxonomy (NCBI): domain Eukaryota; kingdom Viridiplantae; phylum Streptophyta; class Magnoliopsida; order Fabales; family Fabaceae; genus Sindora; species Sindora glabra. Next base: position 49,164,395 of record CM035230.1, on the reverse strand, counting down.
GGTTGGTTTAGAGTTACTCCTACGATTGAGCTCGGGATATTTGATGAAAGTAGCTCAAGACTTTGGATTCATAGATGTGAGAATTTTTTCACATTTTATCGAGTTCCCGGACAAGAAAAAGTGGATTTAGCTTCAGTTCATTTGGATGATGCTGGATGAGTTTTGTTACGGGAACCGTCACATAAAGTCCAGCTTACATACACTCGCTGGATTTCCAAGCAGGTTTGATCAGTTTTACTTTTCTGTGCTGCCTATCTTCAGTTCTTGTGTTCGAATTAGAATGTTCTACACAAACTGTGTGTAGTTTGCACCGGCAGCCTTTTTTTTTTTTTCATTTTTCTGGTGTTTATTCATGTAGAAACTATAAATCAGGTCCTGGAAGTGATTTTACGTGCACAGGAGAATATGCTGGAGGATGAATTCATACATAACTTTATTTCTTACTAAGGGCAAATTATCTTTATCTCTTCTGAAGTTCAGTATAATTATGTCCATATTCTATTATTTAATATCAATACACACACACTTATTTCTTTTACAATTGTATTTCAAACTAACACCTACATTTTTTACTGCAGAAAAATGGAATGAGCAAATGTATGCTTCTAATAATAAAAAATTACGTGTATAACTAAATCAAATATTAAAGTAAGAAGGTTAAAATAATTTATTGCATATTTAATATTATGGGAGCCTGTAAAACCAAGTTTAAGGTTGTCATCTGGAATATTAAAGTTTTGATGGACAAATGAAACAGAAATAAATGGATAAAATGCAATATATTCCCTTTAATTATGAGGTATAAGTAAAAGATTTTATCATTTCAAATTAGGAACAATTTTATATTTAAATTATATATTGTTAATAGATAATTATCCCACGGTTAGCTGCCATCTGCGTTTCTGTAAAATTAAAAAGTAAAAACAATCTACAACTCTATTCTGCGCCTCTCTTTACCAATCATCAATGAAGGGCTGCGCTGAAAAAATAATTAAAACTAGTAAAAAAATATTTTTTCTCTCTCTTTTTAATATATATTAAATTTGTATATAAATATAGAGGTCAGCTCTGGAATTCCTTAGATTTGTCTTCATTTTTCTTTCTTTTAATATTTTTTCCTTGTTCCAGAAGTTTATACCATAACCAGTCAATGTATTGAATTTTTTTTCGTTGTTTTGCTGAGACAGCCGGTTATTCACCTAGAAAATGTGAATCAGGTCTTGGATGAGTTTTCAGCAGATGATTTGCAAAAAGATTATCCAACACTGTCTTACAAAATCCAGCGTGCTTGCACCAGCTGCATTTTCACTAAGGTTCAATTTTAATTTAGTTTTCAGTTCATGTGTTTAAATCTATCGGTCTGCGTTTTCAGAACTGCATGTTTCATATAAATTGTATCTTGGTTTGCATTATATACTTCACTGCAGGGGAGTCTCTGTCTCAGTCTTTTCCCATTACTCAGAGCAATCAGTGAACATTCAGGATCTCATGAAGGCAGTTCGAGCGCCAATGTCAACCCACAGAATTCTCGGAGTTCTTGGGCCAGGATGTATTTAGGTACTACTGCAACTTCTACTTCCGGGATGATGAGGTCTGATTATGCAGTAGGCCATCTGCGGAACTTTCAGAGGGACCTAGATGATTACTACTGGTGGTATGGTGAGTCACCGGTATTGATTCTAGATGGGTTATTTCCGGAAACACGATCTTTTTCTACAAGTGATGAAGAGTCTACCATGTATGATCTGATAGAGGAAGTCAGGACATTACTAACTCAGATGAGTCAGGGGCTTCATCTCTTATTGTATGGTTTTAGTATTACCTTCTGGATAAAATAACCTTCTGCGGCTCTTCGCAGATATTTTCCTAGTGTGGACGCATCAATTGGATTTGGACGTGGAAGGATGGGTGTTGTTTACCGTCAACTGAAATTCGTTTCAGTGAGGGTTCGTGAATAAAGGTGAACATAGGCCCGGTCGGGCCACTAATATATAAAATTAAAGGTTCGAATTCGGCCCGACCCGCTTAAATTTAAAAAAAATTAATTTGGTTCGACCCGAATTTTAAATTAAAAAGTTCGAAACTCGACTCAAAAATTTGAAAAATATTTTTATTTTTATTTTTTAATAAAAAATAAATTTTTAAAATAATATATAAATATATATATTTAAAGAGATAATATTATATTTAAATATATAAAATATTTAATATATTAAATTAATATTTTTTATATTAAAAATAATTAGATATAATTATATTTTTTAATATATAATTATATTATTAAAAATAAATTATTATAATCGGGCCGGACCGAATCTATTGAGCTTTTTTGCCTTGGTTCGAACCCGGCCCAATTATTAATCAGGCCATAAAAAAAAGTCCAATCGGACCGATTGGACAAAAAAAAAGAGTTTAAATACTTTATTTTTCTGGATCGAGCTTATCGGACCCGCCCGACTCATGTACACCTCTATTCGTGAATATATGTTTTCACAAACAGCTTTGCCAGTTAATTTGCTGGAGCAGCAATTGGCATCCGAAGTTCCTCTAGCATATGGGCAAGTATGGTTTAGAAGGCACTTGTTCGATGACTATGTTTCGATAGGTAACATTGTTTGTCCAGAATCTGCTGGTCTGTTGAGTAATATGATATATACTTTCGTGAAACAGAATTCTGCTTATTGGGGTGATGTTACTGGGTGCTTGAATGGATATGAAATCAGGTATTATGATTCTAGTGATGTAGAAATTACTGTACAGGGAGTTGGGAAAGCTTCCGTGCAGGAATTGACAGAGTCAAAGTAATCGAGGCAATCGTTGCCGCTCACCATTACGTGACAAGGCATGGTGCTTGGGAGTCAGGGCATTGAACTTGTGTAGCTTGTTTGTTACATTGAACATTGTTAAAACGAATATGCTTGCCTGTGCTGTCTTCTCCTTCAGGAATTCAGCTCATCTGCTGTTCTATATTATTATGATTTCAACAGTTCTAAATTTCTTGAAGCTATTTTTATTGAGTATAAGCGTATAAATGGTATTTTTATTACTTTATGCACCTGGGACTGAGAAAAGTGGATGGAACTACCTAAAATCCATGATTTCCTGTAATGTTATAACAGAGGAGGGGTCCCTAGGTTGAATAGGTGGCAATCTAGAAATGCTTGTAAAAATAGCTTTTGTGTCTGATAAGCCTCATGTCACTGACTCAGAGTACAAGTTTGTTGCCTATGGAGAGGATAAAGACCGTTTGCATACAGAGGAAAAAAATTTGGATTCTCCAGAAAGGAGTCTCTTGTATACGAGGACAAAACATTTACAAGCATTCTTGAGTAGATATGCATGTTTTCCCCTCCATGAGAAGAATCTCCTTCTTCAAGTCTGCATGAACAGTTCTCTAAAACTCTTGCCATTTTCAGTCTCTAAAGGAATTCGAATTACATAGTTGGTGCATGCGTGGAGGCTTTGTAGTTATGGCTTTTTGGTGATGAGTGTCTGAATCAATACAATTTTTTTTTTTTTTTAAACGAAGCTCTATGTATGTTTTGCCATTGGTTCTGTTCTCCTGACATGGTTATATGCATTGCAGTTTCTACTGGTATTAGTGAGGGCTGAATTACTAATGAAATATGTCGCATACATATGTGGTCCTACTTGGCTTCCATTCTTCTAAATCAATGCGCCTAAATTCAAGATTACAAGTAATTCAATCATGTTTTGAAAAATATTTGGAAATGCTAAATTAAGTTGCAGAGATGCAATTGGATCAAATAGAGTATGATCTTTCAATTTCAAGTTTGTCGGTCCTGTTTTATATTCTCTTAACTTCATATAATTTTGAGTTAGTTATTATATAATATGTTAGTTCCTGCCGTAATTCTTTGATAAGTTTTATGAATGTTGAATATAGAAAGATCTCTTTGGCCTTGTTAAATCAGTTTAGAGAAAAATGATAATGTTTCGTATTAGAATTCAAAGTTTCCTTTTTCACCTTAAACTAAAAAAAAAAAAAATGACAGATAAAAAAAAAGGAGGGAATAATTTATAATTTTAATCTGTTTTATATTAATTTGTATTACTAAATGATTAATAGTTACAAAATAAATTTGTTGGGGACTAATAATTAATTATTTATAATAAAAATTATTAATGAATGATTAGAAGTAACTGCAAAATAGTTAATAGGTCAAAAGTTTAAAATAATTCTTAATTTGAGTATGTAAATAATCCTTTACATTAGCCATAAAGTTATATTAATATGCACTTACGTCAATTAAAAATGTAAAATAATAGTACTATACCACTAAGAAATTAATTTTATATGCGTGGAATTATTTCTTTCAAGAAGTGGAAGAATTGTAAATTAAATATCAAAGAAAAATATCCATAAAATAAAAAAAATTTCATTTAAATTTTAGATTATTTTTATAAAATTCATATTAAAAGCTTTAGCTATTTCTTAAGATATATCATCTAAAAATAAATTGACATATTCTAAACTAAATCTTTAATAGAAGTGAAATCCGTTATATTTAATTAGAGATATAAAACATAAAAGTAATATTAATAATAAGAAAATATGTTATTTTATATCTGTACTACGTGGCAGCATTTTTATTTTAATTATAATTAATAGGGAAAAAAGTAACATATGAATATAATATATTAATATGTATATATAGTAATTAAGAATAATAATTTCTCACTAAAATAATTATATATACAAAAAATGTCAAATTAAAAGAAGTAAGAATAATATCCATTAAGATCACATTTATGTATATTTTTTTTTATCAAAACTACAAATGTTCTATCTATTTGAAAAACCTCCTAACTGTACGGACAGTATCTTAAAATTTTGCTTGGCCGCGTGGCTTCCTCTAGGGAAATTTTTTCTCATCTATATGCGTGCCTCTAGTACAATATTTCCCAATTGGACCCGACCATTAATTGAATAAAGCAAATGGGTCAAATTTGGATCGGTTAAATCAATTAAATTGAGCGGTGGAATTAGTTGTTGTATTTTTATATATAATAAATTATATTATATATATATATATATATATATGCTTTATTGTTGTATTTTTAAAATAATAAATAAATATTAATCTTATTACAATTATAATAATCAATTAATATAATTTTGATTTAAATAAAAAGCTAATCACAAAAAAAATTTATTATATATTTTTAATAAATTATATATTATATATATATGTATATGATTTATTATTGTATTTTTAAAATAATAAATAAATATTAATCTTATTGCAATTATAATAATCATTCAATACAATTTTGATTTAAATAAAAAGCTAATCACAAAATTTTTTCTTTAATTCAGATTACTTTCACATAAGTCTCAATTCTTTTCATTTAGTAATCATTACAAATGACAAAAACATTTATAATAAAAAATATTTATCTTGATATTTATAGTTTACCAAGAATTAATAAATATTTTTTCCTTTTAAAATTCTTAAATAAATTCAAGAATTCTAAAACTTTGTTAATCTATTTTTACAAGAAAATTTTAACAATTTTCTATTTTTGAACAATTAAAAAGTTTAAAAATTTTCAAAAGGAAAAACTATAATTATTGACCTTTTAAATCTAATAACTTAAAGAATGTATTTTATTATCTTGTTATATATATAGAATAAATTAATGATATTTTATATTTTGGGGGCATAAGAATCTTTTTTATCCAACAAGCTGGGTAGTCCAACAATTAGGAATGATTGGTTCATATGTTGTAAGGAATTTTAATATTTAATTTTCAAGAGCATCCTACAATCCAATTTGAGTCAAATAAAAATATTTTAATATTATAGTTGAATAGAATGAAAAAAAAGATTGATTTGGCAATGAATTCTATGATACTATAGGTAAAATTTAAGATTCCTTGATTAAATGTTAGAGAAGGGAATATATATACACATGTGCACGCGGTCTTATTAATAATGTTTGCATACAAACTATTCATACAAATGAAATTCAACATTTTATGCATTTATAAAATTTTACTCTTACTAAATATATATCCTCAATTGGTGAATTAAATGCTTCATAATCACATAAATCAAATGGAACATACATGATGTTCAAATCGTTTAATCAACCCATAACACAAATGAAATTGTGCATGTTAACTAATAAGGTTAAAATTGATCCATTCACTTTTCACAAAAATCAAATCATAAGTCCTAAAAATTTTGGGATTTCTACCTTAAAATTCACTTGATTTGTCACAAATATCAACAATGAACAAAGTACTAACATCCTAAAGCAAATAGGTGAAATTTAACAAAAAGAATATAATACACATGTTTCATAGAATAATTTTTTTGAAATAAATCAGTTCTAAAAATAACTGATATTTTCAGTGGTACAGTAGTATCTTATATTACTTTAAGAGTATTATTTTTCTCATATCATAGATTCAAATTCTAAACCTTACTTATATATTAAGTGGATTACTATTCATATAATTACTAAAAATAATTTAATTCTAAGAATAAACATTAAATTAGCTAAAGTATAGGGAAACTAAAAATATGTACATTTCACATACATTTTTCATCAAATTTTGGATAAAAATAATTTGAGTGAATAAAATATTTATAGTTAAAAATTGGAGTACTAAAAGAATGGATGGAACTTGAATCATGAATCAGTGGATCATTTATTAATCTTCTTATAAGCTAATTAAATTTTTGTATAGTCATGAATTGATCCCATGACCATAAAGGATTATACACGACTCATTCATTCATTTATATGTTATAAAAATATTATTTTTATATTATTTTATTACATCCACCATATATTTACTTATTTAACTATTACTTTTATATTACTCAATCATTTTCTATCATGTTGCTCTCTAGTTTTGGTCAAAACAAACAATATTCATCTCAAATTCTCATTATTTATATAATAATTTTCATTTGATGTATTATTTCAAATACAGTCATTGAGATATCTCATTCATAGAATAATAATTCATTTCATATTTGATGTGCTCCAAAAGAGTGTACTAGCAGACCTTCCATTTTAATTCAAACTTCAGGTCTAAGATATTTGTTTCAGTTTCAGACTTCTGTTATAGAAGGAAGGTGAATTCCAATTGAAGAAGAAAAAAGATATTAAGGGTCATGTGATATTTATAATTTTTTTTTTACTTTTGTAAATATTTTAGGAAGGTACAGTATCCATTTTTAAAGTTTAGGAAATGATGTGCTTCAAAGATAAACTTTAAAAGGGTAATGTGTATTTTCTTCGATTTTAATTTAATCTAAAAGCATATGTAAAGTTGACAATCGGGTTAATATTTCGAAATTTTGTATAATTTAAAGTTTTAATTCCAGGTTCCTAAAATTAGTCCGGACAAAATCTAAATGGCAAAAGTTGAGGGGCTTTTTCATTCCACATTTTCACTTACCTTCAAATATTAATATCTGAAATATGCATAGAAATGTCCCAAAAATATACACACACACACGTTGAAATCGAAGAGAGAGGTCGAGAGGCAGAGCCATGGAAGAGTCGCGGGGAATTCTATTGAATTCGATGCGGGGGATCGCAACAAGTGTCTGAATCTAATTAAATATTTAACACCCACTACTTTAGTTTCGATCTGCTCGCAGTGTCTGAATCTAATTGATGAAAATGCTTCATTCTCTATTTCTCTTTCTACAGACTCAGTTGTATGTAGACCGCGTCAGGATTTGTACGGATATCGCTTCGGCTGCGAAGAATCTGGGTTTCGTTGGTGATATAAGTTTTCACAAGGTACATGATGATTATGGGCCAGTGCTGGAATTTGATGTTCTACTATTGTTTTTTCATGTTGGGTTGGTGTTTGGACTCAGAAAAATTTGGGGAAGGGAGCCGGGGAGAGAAAGTATGAAATTTTTTTACTCTTGAATCGAAAATAGTTGTTGAGAATTTTGTTTTTAGTTAGGATTATGACGTTGGTGAGGTTATTCAACATATATGAAATATATAACAAGAGGCAGCTGAAGTATAGTTACCAGGAAGGTGGTAGCTACAAAAAAAATAGTGGGGATAGGAAAATGGGATAATGTATTTTTTTTTTTACTTAATTTCTTAAGAAATTAACATAGATAGGAGTATGGAAAAAAAAGGTTTTGGTATAGGCTGGTCAAAACATAGTGTCTGTAACTATGAAAGTTAGAGCTGAAGCATTAGTGATCTTATCCTAATTTCTCTGTCTTGCCAAAGAACAACTAATTATACTTGTAAACGGTTAGTGATTCTATGACAATGCTTCTGCCTTTACAAAGCCAAGTGGTCATCCAATCTTCAATAGTCTTTTCTTTGTCAGATTATATAACTATAATCTTCAGTTGACTTGTTTTTGTTAAAGATCAAATATCACTGGTTAAAATCACCTTAAGTTAAAATTACTAGTCTTCAGAGTCATGTTAGCTTGTTATATCAATAAGGGCAGGCTATACAAGACTTACTTAGCCGTTGAACTGACGAGCACATGCATTGCACATAAATGAAACTTATTTAGACGAGAATGATTGGTGCCTTTTATTACCATTGATAACTGATAAGTTCGTTTTGCTGTCACTCAGTTTATGCAACATAATACATCACTTGTACTTATAGATCTTTTTCCTTCTTTGTTAATTTGACATTGATGAGTTGCAATCTAAGTGTGTATGGCTTGATCTTATTTGTGTGTTAGTTGGCGAATCCATATCCAAACTTTTAATTTGGAAAGGAAAAAATCATTCAAAAAAAAAATTAAAAACTTCTAAACTTGAAGATTTAATGTTCTACTTTAAACATAAATTTAACTGAAGTTGACATAATACTATGTTAAAAAAAAAAACTTTTACAATTTATCAATTTTGCAAATACCCATATCCAAATAAATGCATTAATTAAAAAATGGTTAATTTTTTCAGTGACCTACATAACATTTAAATTAGGAAAAGCCTATGTGCACAAACTATGTAATTTGAATTAGAGTGTTGATTAATTCTAGTTAGATACCCCCTATGCTTATTATGCCTAGTAAAAATACATAACTTTTAAAAATATAATAATATGCATAAAAGAAAAGGTGAATTAATTTGGGAAGGAGGACAATATGGATATAGTGTCACACCATATGGGTTATTATTATTAAGAAAAAGATAATGTTCAATGAGTTCTCAATTTTGAAGTTATATAAGTAATAGCTCAATAGCCTATTACATCATTACGTAATGAGGAGCACAAATTATGTAATTCAAATTAGAGTGTTAATTAGTTGGAGTCAGATACCCTAAATGCTTATTATGCCTAGTAAAAATACATAAGTTTTTAAAAATATAATAATATACATAAAAGAAAAGGTGAATTAATTTGAGAAGGAGAACAATATGAGTATAGTACCACACTATATGGGATATTATTATTAAGCAAGAGATATAATGTTTTACATCATTACATAATGAGAAGCAACAACATTGAATTTGTAATGACATTATTAACCTTTCTAACCCTTTTACGAAAGATATCCTAATGGCTAACTTTCGTTAACTTCTAGTTCTCAAAATTAAAAATCTAATGGTAGTAAATGAGTTAGGATGGATATAAATTAAGTTAAAAATAAATGGGTTATTATTAATCTATTTATTTATTTATAATTTAATATAAAATTTTAAATTAATCATAAATATCCCTTAACTCTTGAATATATAGTTAATCTAAGTTATTTATTTATCTATAAGATTATTATTATTTTATATCTTATTATATCTATTGATATTATTTTATCATTACTATATTATATTTACCACCATCATTTCAAAACAAACTTGTAGAAATTTAAATTAAATTTTTATTTTTTTCTTTTGAAATTCTTATTTTTTATGATATAAATAACCATTTTCTTAATATTATAATTTGTAAAATTGAAATTTATAAAATTAAATATAGTCAACTAAATATTTTTAACATTAGCATATATTAAATTAAACTTATTTGACATTACAATAAAATAAAAAAATTCAAAATAGTAAAAATTGACCTATTTTTCTTTTATGTTAATTAATTAAAAACCTACCTATTAAATCATATATTACAATTTAATTTTTTAACAAAAATCATGTATTTATTTTTAATGTCAAATATCTTTACTTCATTTTGAAACCCTGATATAAATACTCATCACAACAATTATATATAGTTCACATGCTAGAAAATGTCTTTAATTAAAAATAACATTTAGGATTATTTTTTATAAGGTTCTTTCAGAAACTAATTAGTACCATTAAATTTATTTCTTGATTTAATTTTTATATAGTATTAAAATAAGATTAATACAAGTGGTTAGCTTGATTTTGCCTTTTTAGAAAAGAATTAAATTTATTTTTAAATTTAATTTTTATATAGTGTTAAAATAAGATTAGTACAAGTGGTTATACTTAATTTCACTTTTTTTAGATGAAAATTAATACCATCATATATATATATATATATATATATATATGATGAATTACAAAAGATGAATTGTATGAAACACTTGATTAAATACATTGACAGCAATGAATTGGTGTGGCCTTCAATTGTTCATTGATGTAATTAAGTGATTTTCTCTTTTGGGGGATTTTAAATTGGTGAGGTATTAAAATTATGTGGATAATTTATCTTAAAAATGTTCACTTTTTACTATTGTATATTTACTAATTGAATTATAAAAGAGGAAATTATGTATATAGCGGTTATTTTTCATTAGGATATTTGTAGCTTTCTAAATTAAATATTTTTTATATATGTGTGTGTGCAAGAATTATAAACGAACTCTGAATAGAATAAAAAGTATGAAATTTTCAAAAAAATATAGAATATAATTTAATTCAAAACTTTTAACCAATTAAGATTGGGTTTTATTACTTATAATCCATTAACTAAATAAATAGTTATATTTTTTATCTTTCTCTTCATAAAATAGTATATTTTCTTACCTCTGAAACTTTCACATGTCTATCGGATACTCACACAAAAGATTCTTATGTGTTCTTATTTCTACATACTTAATAGAAAAGAAAGTACTTGCACCCTCAAATAAAAATGTAACCGAAGTTGTTCAGTTTCTCATTTTTTAATTAGATTATTTTTTAATTCATAAAATTATATTTTTTAAAAATTTTAATATTTTTAAAATGTGATTCTTGAAAATGAAATATTATTATATTTGATTCAATTAAAAACATTTTTAAAAATATTAAAAATATATTGAAAATATAATATTATCATATTTAATTTAATTAAAAATATTTTTAAAAATATTATAATATTATATTTTAATTAATTTATATATTTTTAAAAATATTAATAGAATAATAAAAATATTTTCATTGAAAATTAAGTAATCAATGATAAAGGATGATCATGAGAGATGACCAATAGTACTAAATGATGTTTACTGATAATAAATAATAACTAATAGAGGTTGTTAACTATGAGTAATAGTAAGGACAGTTAATAATGTTGAATAGTAACCAATGGAAGTCACCGATGAGGAATGATGACGACAACAATAATGTTGAGTAGTGGCCAATAAAGGTCATCAATGATAAGTGATAATAATGACAATCATTCATGATGAGTGATGGCTAATGAAGGTTAATGATGATAATTAATGATTGATGAAGCTTAGTAGTAGTAAGTGGTAGCCGGCAATAAATAGTGGCTGACGGATTTTACTAGCAATGGTAGTCAACGATAATATATGGCGCCCAATAATAGTTATTGATGATTGATGATAGTAACGATAGTCATTAACAATTAATGATGGATAACGGCTAGCAGTGATTAATCACAATAAATATTAGTGAATTAAGGTATTAATAGTGGTAAGGTTTTCGTCGAAAGATAGGTAGTATTTTTAAATTACTAAAATATTTCTATGATATGGAAATGTTAGATATTCACTTTTCTTATGGAAATATTTTGAGGAAATGTTAGGTTATAAATATTTTTAGGGATATTTTTTTAAAAAAATTGAATTAAACATGAGAATTTTATATTCCTTTAAAATATTTTTAGAAATGTAAAAAAGATTTCGCAAATCAAATCCTACTTTAATATGATTTGGATTACTAATTTTAATTTTTCATTACAACAATAACTACTAATTGCCTTTAAATCCAAAAGGAAAATCTAGTTATGCCGTGATATTGAATTATAATATTTTTTATTTCTATAAAATAAAAAATAATTTTCTAAATTTTTTAACATCCAATTCAAACATGATATATAGAAATTGATTTCTTAAAATATAAATGGCAAAATTAATGATTTTTATATTTCGGGGGTATAAGAATTTTTTTATGCAACAAGCCATATAGTTTAGCAATTAGGGATGATTGGTTGATATGTTTTATGGGATTTTAATATTTAGTTTTCAAAACATCGCATAATCGAATTTGAGTCAAATAAAAATATTTTAATATTACATTTGAATGGAATGAAATGAACATGTAAGGAAAAAAAATTGGTTTGGGATTGAATCCTATGATGCTATGAATAAAATTTAAGGTTCCTTGAGTTGGCTTTACAAGCACTGTTGAGATTAAAATTCTGAAATAACAACCATTCATTAAAGGTTAGAGAAAGGGGGAATATATATATATATATTATCCATGTGTTCTTATTAATAATGCTTGCATACAAACTACTCATACTAATGACATTCAATATTCTATGCGTTTATAAAATTTTACTCTTACTAAATATATACCCTCAATTGATGAACAAAATACTTCATAATCACAAAAGTCATATAGAACATAAATGATGTCCAATCCCTTTAATCTACCCATAAAACAAGTCAAATTGTGCATGTTAACTAATGAGGTTTAAATTGAGTGATTCACTTATCACAAAAATCGAATCATAAATCCTAGAAAGTTTGGTATTTCTACCCTGAAATTGACTTAATCTGTCACTTATGTCAACAGTGAACAAAGTACCAACATTCTGAAGCAATTTGGTAAAATTTTAAAAAATAAAGATAATGCATATTTTTCACAAGATATTTTTTTGAAATAAATTAGTTGTTAAAAGAACCAGCATTCCTAATGATACAATGATACTTAATATTATATTTAAGCCTCAAACTTACATATGTGTTAAATGAATTACTGCATATATAATTATTAAAAATAAATTAGTTCAAAAATAAATGTTAAATTAGTTAAAGTTTAGGAAAACTAAAAATAGTACATTTTAGATATATTTTCTATCAAATTTTGAATAAAAAATAATTTAAGCGAATAAAGTGTGAATACTTGAAAATTGAAGTGGCAAATGAATTGGTAGAATTTGAATTATTACTAGATGGATTATTTATTAGTCCTCTTATAATCCAATCAAATTTGTGTACGGTCATAGATGATTGCATGACCTATACATAAAAGGTTATACACATCCATTTATTTACTTAAGTAATTATTATTTTTTATTAAAAATTATTATTTTAATATTATTTTATTACATCCAGCATATATTTACTTATTTAACAATTATTTTTATATTACTTGATCATTTTCTATCATGTTGCTCTCTAGTTTTGGTCAAAACAAATAATATCCATCTTAAATTCTTATTATTTATAACAATGATCTTCATTTGACGTATTCTTTTAAATATATCCATTGAAATATCTCATTCGTAGAATAACAATTCCTTTCATACTTGATGTGCTCCAAAAAGTACGCTAGCAGACCTGCCATTTTAATTCAAACTTTAAGAAATTTGTTTCAGGCTTTTGTCATAAAGAAAGAAGGCAAATTCAAATTGAAGAAGAAAAAGAATATTAAAGGCTACATGATCTTTATAATTTTTCACTTTTGTAAATAGTTTAGGAAGGTGCGGTATTCATTTTTAAAGTTTAGGGAATAATAGTTTCAAAGATAAACTTTAAAAGGGTAATGTGTATTTTCTTCGATTTTAATTTAATCTAAAAGCATATGTAAAGTTGACAATTGGGCTAATATTTCGAAATTTTGCATAATTTAAAGTTTTAATTCGAAGTTCCTAAAATTAGTTGGGACAAAATCTAAATAGCAAAAGTTGAGGGTTTTTTTTTTTATTCTACATTTATCGAAATAGGCATTGAAATGTAGCAAAGATACATACACATACGTTGAAATCGAAGACAAAGGTCGAGAGGCAGAGCCATGGAAGAGTCGCGGGAAATTCTATTGAAATCGATGCGGGGGCGCGGGGTTCTGATCCCAACAAGTGTATCATCAATTAAAGATTTAACACCCACTACTTTGGTTTCGATCTACGCGCAGTGTCTGAATCTAATCGATGAAAATGCTTCATTTTCCACTTCTCTTCCTTCAGACTCGGTTGCAGACCGTGTCAGGATTTGTACGGACATCGCTTCGGCTGTGAAGATTCTGGGTTTCGTTGGTGATATAAGTTTTCACAAGGTACATGATGATTATGGGCCAATGCTAGAATTTGATGTTCTACTCTAGTTTTTTCATGTGGGGTTGGTGTTTGGATGCTGAGAAAAAGTTGGGGAAGGGGGCAGGGGAGAGAAAGTATGAAACATTTTCCTTGCGAACCGAAAATAGTTGATAAGAATTTTACTTTTAGTTAGGATTATGACGTTGGTGAGGTTATTCAACATCTATGAAATATAGAACAAGAAGTAGTTGATGTATAGTTACCAGAAACTTGGTACCTAAAAACAATAGTGGGAATAGAAAAATGGGATAATCTTTTTTTTTTTTTTACACTTAATTTCCTAAGAAATTAACATAGGAGTACGGAAAAAATAGTTTTGGCATAGGCTGGTCAAAACATAGTTTCTGTAACTGGAAAGGTAGAGCTGAAGGATTAGTGATCTTATGCTAATTTCTCTTTCTTGCCAAAGAAACAACTAATTATACTTGTAAACGGTTAGTGATTCTATGCCAATGATTCTGCCTTTATTAAGCGAAGTAGTCATACAATCTTCAATAGTCTTTTCTCTATCAGATCATATACTTATAATCTTCAGTTGACTTATTTTTGTTAAAGATCAAATATCATTGGTTAAAATCACCTAGAGTTTATTTTACGAGCCCCAAAAAACAGTCTTCAGAGTCATGTTAACTTGTTGTATCAACAAGGGCAAGCTATGCAAAGCTTATTTTGTGAAGCCGTGAACTAATTGGCTCAAGCATTGTTCACATAAATGAGGCTTATTTAGACGAGAATGATTGGTGCCCTTTATCACCATTGATAACTGATAAGGTCTTTTTGCTGTCACTCAGTTTATATGACATAATACATCACTTGTACATATAGTAATGAATCTTTTTCCTTCTTTGTTAAAATGGAGGTTCGAGTTCTTTTTGGTAGCTGATTGCTTTTGTATACTATCTTTGCCACAAAGCATATTTTTGTCATTAAATAAGATCCAATTTCCAAATTGTTAATTGCCAATAAAGCTACCCTAAAACTACTAAGCTTACAGAAGATAGCCAATAAGCTTAAATAAAAAAAAATACAGTTGATATGGGTAATATGAATCTAATGATTACAATGATAGATTGACAGTAGGAAACAATTATTAATACTAATACAACATCAGCAACCTACCAAGAACATTATAATATAAAGATAAATAACATAATATTAAGATAAATTAACAAATGAAGATATAACAGGAAAAATAACAACTTCCCCAGGATCTATTTCCAAATAAACCAAATTCACAGACTCATAGATTAATACTTTAATTGTATCAATTGAGAAAAAGATCAAGATTTGATAGTTCAAAAACTCAAGCCAAATGATCAAACTTCCCCAATTACAATTATCGAAATAGCAACTTAGAATAAAGGAATAAGGTTTTAAATTTGCAAATCATTTTGCAAGGCTTTTTGCATATTATATGAGTAAACCCTAATACTACACAAAATCATATATGTGTTTATGAGTTCCACATGAGCAGGAAATGATTAAGGTTTTCCATGATCTCAAAACCCATGTAATAAATCAAAGGCAAAAATATTATATAGAAGATAAACAGTATGATTTACTTGAAGTTCATTATTGCAACAGACAACAATAATCCCTTAGATGATTATGGCAAAATGTGCTACCAAATCTACACAAGAATCAAGTAATGCAGTGAATTATTAGCTTATATGAGAAGAAGACAACTATCTAAACCACAAATAAAGAACACACTCAAAGAAAGATGAAAAAAGAAGAACCTTTTAAGCTTTTACCACAAATCATAGCACATGAGTGAAAAACAGATGAACCAATTAAACATAAATTGTAAAAACAAAGGATTGGTGTTGTGATCTGTGACAAAAAGCCACTAGAAGCAGTGTCATTGAGGTTCTATGTTTAGAAGAAGGAAGAGACCAAAGATTGAGAGAGTAAGCGAGGAGGTCAAGAGGTGAGCATCATATCTATTTAAAGGTTAACAGCAAATAGGTTGGGAATGAGATACAGAGATAGTAGCCCTAATTTTTGGCTTATATAGCTAGAGGGAAACAATATCATTTGGGATAGGAAAATGGGAAAAAATATAATCTTTAACAAACCGGTCAAGTACAAGCTTGGGCAGCAAGGATTTCTTAACCTATGCCTTCCTACCTGCACCTAAGCTAGCCCAATCTAGAAACCTAATTGGGCTATCCCTTGAACTCAACTCGACCCGATCACAAAAAGAAGTTGGGTTCAGGTGGATTTGGATGAGTGGAACATTTTTGTTCACCTCTACTAGTTAGAAGATGATGAAGCTCTTTTTAACTAGTATAAAGCTTAAATTTTAAATAATTATGCTCATTCTTGCAATCTGATGGATGAAGACACTCTCGGTGGTCGTTTTACATGGAAAGGACCAGTTATTGAAAACTATGAGCAAAAGTTGGATTAGGTTCTGTGTAATATGGAATGGCAAACTCAATTCCATGAAACTAATGCTACTTGATTGAAGCTACTTGGTTGACTTACAAAAGTTTCCATGATTTTTTATCATTTGTGCGTCACTAAGATGTTAAGATTTCTAAACTTTTAAATGATTTAATTTTGGATTTGTCTAATTGGAATTTGTTTGGGAATATTAAAAAGAAGAAAATTCATGTCAGAATAGCAAGTGTGCAAAGGGCTATATAAAGAAAGAAAACTTTTTATTTGCATAAGCTTGAGAAAGAGCTACAAAATGAATTGTGTGTTGTTCTTAAAAGAAAGTAATTTTTATGCCATAAAAAATGAAGATCAAAATGGCTTGCAAAGGGTCATAAGAGTATAGCCTATTTCCATACCAAAACTAGAACTAGAAGAAATAAGAACAAGATCACAATGCTGAGAGATTTTAGTGGTGTTTGGGACAAAGACCTAAAATTGATTGCTCATATGATTAACGATTATTATACGGTGACGTTTGGTTCATGGAATGTTTTTAACATTCCCGGGAATATTTTAAGGGAATATTACATTCCCATATTTGGTTCAAAGTTTGGGAAAAAAATGCCTGGAAATGTCACATTTCTAAGAATATTTTTAACTTAACATTCCCTCAAAATATTCCTATAATGGGAGGTAAGTATCTTAGATTACTATGTAACGGGAATGTGATATTAAAATATTCTTAGAAAAATTTATAGTGAACCAAATATAAGAATGTTATATTCCTACTAATTAAATTCTCAGAAATCACATTTTCAGGAATGTACCCTTTATTGGAAATGTAAGATCTCGTGAACCAAACACCACCTTAGGGTTTCTTTGGCCGTGAAGATGATGATCAAGTCCTTCTTTTCTTTAGTATCAACTTCCATATGGTTTCAAATACTTAAAATGAAAGCCCATTAACTCTAATTCTAGATTGTGAGATCAAGCAGGCTATTTTTGCTATAAGAAGCTATAAGGTTCTAGGTGAAGATCGATTTCCAACTCTACTTTTTCAAAATAATTAGGAGATTTTTAGAAATAGTGTCTATGGCTTTGTGAAGGATATATTTCAAGGAAGACTTATGGATGATATAAAATAAAACTAATCTCAAAAATTGATAAATAGGAGTTGTAATGTTCTCTATAAATGCATCTCCAAAATTAATATTAATAGGTTGAAGTTATTTCTCCTAGACGTTGGGTCCCCTTTCCAAGCTAGTTTTATTCTTATGAGATATATTAAGGATAACTTAGTTATTGCCTAGGAGATGACCCACACCATGAGGAGAATGAAAAGTAAACAAAGTTTAATGGTGATCAAAGTGAACCTTAAGAAAGCTTATGACCATTTAAACTGAGATTTTATAAGGGAGACTCTTATAGGGACTAGTATTCATACAAATTATGTTTATTTGATCATGAAATAGATCTCTTCAACATCCTTAAATGTACTATAGAATGGGAATAAAATGAGTGATTTTAAATGTATTCATGGTATTAGGTAAGAAAGCCCTTTATCACTTTATATTTTTATATTATATATGGAAAACTAATCTTATATCATTCAGGATGCTATGAATAGTAAAGATTGGGTTCCTTTGACAGTTGGATGGAATGGTCCAGTTATTTCCCATTTGATATTTGCTAATGATCTTCTTCTCTTTAGGAAGGCGTCGGAGAGACAATTTTTTATGAATTTGCAATGTCTGCAGAGCTTTTGAAAAGCTTTCGGCCAAAAAAATAACCAAGCCACTCATATCTTTTTCCCTAGGATTGTAAAAGAGGATTTGCGGGCCAATATTGTGAATCTGAACGGTTTATTCCTTATTCTGTCCTTCATATGTATTTGGGTATCCTATTATTCCATATAAGGATATCTAAATCTACCTATGGTCACATTCTTAAGAAAGTTTAAAACCGGTTTATGAGGTGGAAATCGAAATGTCTCTTCATGGCTGGGAGAATAACTTTAGCCAAATCAGCAATTTAGGCTGTTCCTATTTATTCTATGCAAGTTGCCAATCTGCCCAATGCAATTATTTCTGATGTTGAGAAGTGTGAATGCTCCTTTGTATGAGGGTACGTTGTTGGGCTCAGAAAAATTCATATGATCTCATGGGACCGTATGTGTTAGGCAAAAAAAAAATGGAGGTATGGGCTTTAAGAACTTGAAAGCTATGAATGCAGTGTTTTTACTTAAATCTGCTTAGAGCCTTTTTATGGGTTCTAATGATCTGTGGGCTCAAGTTCTTAGAAGTAAATATGGTTAGAATATCTCATGGCTTAGAGAAATTATAGTGAAAACGAATAATTCCTATTTGTGGAAGAGTCTAGCAGGTGACTAGAAATATTGCTTGGACAGTGTTCCTTGTAGTTTAGGTAATAGTAAGACTACCAAATTTTGAGAAGATTGCTAAACTTATAATTATTCAAGAACTAGCTTATTAATAAGGTTCTTTATTTTTTATGCAATAAAACTATATCTGACTTTGTTACATATGAAGGTGCATGGAAGTTTCAGATTATCAATAGTGTTATCTCGAAAGAAGTTTTTATTTTGTTGCATGCTATTATACCTCCAAGGAATGATGATGTGCCAGACGTGATCTGCTGGTAACCTTCTAAAGATGGAGCGTTCTTTATTTGTACTACATGATCTAATCATTGGTAATAAAAGTATGCATAACCAAAGATTGCGAACCCTTACATAGCGCTCAGTAGGTCCAGAATGCATTAAAGTTTTCTTGTGGCATCTATGCAACAATGGTTTATTGACTAACAAGGACAGAGGTAAGTGCCAAATAGGTAAATTGATTTGCCATTTCTATCCCTTTCCTAGTGAAGATGCTTTACATGCGATCAAGGACTATGATCAAGCTAAGCAAGTAGGGATGGTATTTCTTAATGGAAGGCGACGGGTGTATTTCTTCTCTTTAAGTTTGAAAGAAGCAAACTTGGGCAGTACTATGGTGTTAGTGGGGAATCTGCCTTTGGCATTAGTCTTAGGCTATAAGAGACTGGATTATCTAATGGTAGAGAAATAAAGCTATCTTTGATCCTTCTTTCAAGTTTCCCAATAAACCAGATTAAAGTATGCTAAAGAAATAAAGGCTTCTAACACCCTTGTGGAAGGAACGACTTCAGAGTAAGTAAAGTCTTTTATTGATGTTGTTTGAACGCATCTTGCCGAAGCGTGGATTAAACTAAACATTAATAAGGCTGCTAAGGATGGAGGCTATAATTTAGGATATGGTGGTGTGTTGCATAATAAGATGAGATTTGTTAGGTGGTTATGTCTGGAGATTAGGGAAGTATCATGCTTTTGCTATTGAGATTTGGGGAGTGATTAAGGGGCTTTCTTTTGCATAGAACATGGGATATTGCAAAGTAATTCTTGAGACTAATTCTAGCATGGTTGTTGGGATCCTGGTAAATGGAAAAGGAGGATAAATTGAAAATTAGAAGCATGCTTAGACACTATGGAAGTTTATTGAGCAAAAACTGGATGGTTAACATTAATGATGATTAATCACACTTACAGAGAAGGATTAAAGGAATTGAAGCCTTCTCCCCTCTTTCCTCACGTACCCCAAAACCCATGCCAATCTAGGAAGCCTAATAAGTCAAAAAAGAATGAAATCAAGATTTAAGTAATGTCTCAATAAGTAAAGATACTAAATTATACAAATTTTTCCTAAACCTTTACTTCAAACACCTATAGGAATATCTTGAACTTAAAGGAGAAAATAGAAACCTAACTACCACTTTTATCTTGAAATCCTGAAGAATTTAAGCACTACAGGAGTGAATGATGTGCTTTTTAACCTTTTATAACCTAGGTTTGTGGAATATTAACTTAATATCTTTTATATCCTTTCTATTTTTTTTAATAGGTGAACAGAGCCACTAAGTCAAGAAATTCTTATATTTTGGTTGAATGATATGAATGGTTATGAAAGAATGGTAATATTTGTAACACACAATTATGTTTTGATAAGTCAATGAGAGTCTTAGGAGAGATTGAACCCTTTGGTAAATAGTAACTTATGAGGAATACTTTTGAACCATATAACTTGTGGTGTGGTATAAATAATGTAGCAAGAATAACTAATAAAATGCTAGTGATGTTACATAATGCATAAATAAATAGATAATAGACGAATCAAATTGATTTAGGGAAAGAGTGTTAGGGGCAATGTGACTATCGATAGATTGAATCCCAGTAGTGAGGCAAGTAAGGTATAAGGTTAATACAAAAGGAACAAGGATGGAAAAGAGGGAAGGTATAAAATGACTTAGTGCAATAAGGTAGATAAATGCATGGAATTAAAAATAACATATAGTAGTTGCATATCTTTTAATAATTATGAATCCTTCAACATAAAAGGATATCTTAAGTGTACACTACCAATATGATATGTATGTGAGAGTGGATCTCAATCACTGGTGCTTAAACCATGTTAGTAGGGTATCCTTAAGGGTGTTGTAGTAAAATGGCTTCTCAAACTTTGCATTCATGCTCAAGTGCACTTAATTAGAACTTTTTGCTCTTGTTTGCTCGATGTTGTTTAGAAGATTTACTACAGTAAGATACTATTGGTTAAAATCATGCTTCAATTAAAATTCTTTGATTTTTTTTATTATGGTTTGTTTAGTCATCTACTCACTAAGTCTTATGACTTACTTTATGTATGTGTGATATCTTCTTCCAAGATAGTTGTCTAGATATGGTAGGTAATCTATTACCAGCACTTTCTTTCCCAAGGATAACATGCTTCAAGTTATGGAGGTAGCAATAACTTCACAAGTGTTATAGTAGGGCTATATAGGTTTGGAAAGCTAGAAGTAGATAGTGATCAAATATAAATAGGGTACAATTCCCTCATAGTGTAACATGCATTACCACTTTATTATATGCTTTACGTTTTATACACAACAGGAATGGCTCTTAATTTAATTAATTAGGAAACAAAAGCAACTTTATATAATTAGGTTAGTGGACATCGAATAACAAATTTCACATTAATCATGATCAGGAAAGTTTTGTGATAATTTTGAAAAGTTTAGAGTTCAATAGATGGGAACTAATGGAAAAAGATAGGTACTCGAATGGCATTTAAATACCTGGAAGAGTGCGAAAGTTATTATAAAAGTAGTCCCTAAACCCTAAACCCTAAACTTTAAACCTTAATTCAAATTATTCATTTAAAGGTTTGCTCAGATAATAGGAGAAATTGGTTGTTACTTTTGTTTATGCTAATCTAAATCAAAAGATGAAAACTATCTTATAAGAAAGTTTCTTTAGATTAATTTTGATATAAGGGAGGCCTGGTTAGTGGTTGGCAATATGAATCACACTAGATATCCAAATGAAAAGAAAAGGGGGGCTCTTTTCAACTAGGATAGAGTGGATATTTTTAATGAAAGGATTAATGTGTGTAATTTGCTACAGATGGAAATGCAAGAAAAGTATATTTACTTGGAAAATGTATTGACACCCAATTTTATCCAAGAACAATATAACTAAATTAAAAAAATTTAAAAATAATAAATAAATATTTTTAATAAAAATTAAAAAATATATAAAATAAAATTTTTACAAGATAAAAATAGCAAGTAAGGAACTATTGACACTACCAATTACGAACTCATTGTTAGCTCATCACTATCTTCATAGTCGGAAAGGAAGAAAATTTTATACAGTAGTAGTCAATATTGAAAAATAATAAGATTTGTTATTGAATTTTTAACCTGCTAACAATGTTCGGTGAAATGCAAATTAAATGTGTACTGAATATAAATGTAATTACTAAAACTTTCTCTATAAAAGTCAAAACATTTTCACAAAGGAAAGAAGGACAAAGGAAGACAAAAAAATTTTAAAAAAGAAGAGAAAGGGGAAAGTAGAAGGAGAGATAGAAAGAGGAGAAGTGAGTGATTCAAATAAGGAAATAAGTTATTCGAAGGAGCAAATAAGTTATTCAAAGAGGAGAAATATTTTATCAGTAAGAATACTTACTGAAAGTAAGGAAGATAAGAAAATTTTTATAAAAAAAAAAAGGAAAGATATTTAAAAAAATTGAAAGAAGAAAGGCAAAAAGATTAAAAAGAAGAAAAGGGAGAGTTTGCATAATGAAGAAAAAGAATAGAATATAAAAAAAAGAGAAAATAATAAAGAGAGAAGTTGTTTTTAAAATATATATATTATTTGTTCCGTCACATCCCCCTTTCTACTTTTTTCTTATTTATTTTATTTTTATATTTTTTAATTTAATATTTTATTATTTAAATAAATAAAATATAAATTATAAAAAATTAAAAAATTTTGAAAAAAAATAAGAAAGGACGTCCTTTTTTTATTTTTTTCAAATAATAAGGTGGGATGGTCGAACGGTGCCAACTGTCCCACCTTATTCCTTTTTATTTTTTTTATCTTTTTATTTATTCTTTTTTCTATTTTGTTCTAAAATTAATTAATCAATATTTATTTAATATATAATATCAAAAGTATTTTTGTGTAATTCCTATGATGAAATAAAATAAAATAATTTAAAAGTTTAAATTATTTAATATTTTTAAGGTGGGAGATTTTTTAAAAATTGGATGAGCCAATTAAATCAAAGAATCTTAATATTTTTACATATAAAAATTATCTTATACTCATCATGTACAGTTGATTTATACACATTTGTGATGATAAAATAATATTGAAATTAATTACAAGTGTAAAAAATATAATTTTAATTTTCCTAAGTAATTCTTTATTTAAATTTAACCATGAAGTTGAGCAAATTTAATATTTCAAAACTTTTTTAAATAATATTGAATTATAATTTTAATTTTTCTAAGTAGTTATGTATTTAGATTTAGTTATGAAGTTAACAAATTTGATACTTTAAAATTGTGAAATAATATTAGAGTTATAATTTCAATTCTTCTAAATTTTTTATTTCAGATTTGACTATGAAGTTAGACAAATTTAATAATCAAAATTAAAACTTATTATTGTAATGCTAAACAAATAAATAAATAAATAAATAAAATCAGTTGAAATAATTTTCTTATCTTATTATTTTAAAAAATTATATTATAATTATTTTATTAGGAATATTTCAAAAATAATGAAATAAAAATATTTATAAAAAATTAAAATAATAATAATTCATAAATAATAAAATAAAAATCCTTTAAAATATTTTAAAAATAATAAATGAAATTCTTTCAAAATAATAAAATTTATGCTTGTGACATATTAAAATTAAGTAATCTGATTACAGGTGCGATCATGATGATACTTAATATTATTGAGACACGTTATTCTATTTAAATCATATCATGAAGTTAAAAGGATTTAATAATAAAATTAACAAATTATTTGAAAATTCTTTTAAAATATAAATATAAATTTTTTTCAAAAAATAATAAAATTTATTTCTATAATGTATTAAAATTAAGTAATCTAATTGCAGATGCGATCATAATAGTACTTAGCATTATCGAGACACTTTTCATCCAAATCCTACCATGAAATTGGATAGATTTAGATAACTAGATCAACAAATTAATCGAAATTAAAAATCACATTCTTAGAAAAATACATATGTAATACAATAAGGACCATCATAATTCAATTTATAAAATAAAATTAGAATAGATAGGCAACCGTTCTTTGAACGAATGTTGTAGGATGTTAACACCTTCCTTACATGTAACCTACTCCCGAATTTGAATTTTGGGAATGCAGACCATTTTCAGTATTCCAATCATATCATAAAAAAGGATTAGTGGCTATTCCATCTTTTTTATTCATACTATACACCATCACATTTCTAAGGAAGTGCAAAAACTCACTTGCCTCCCATGGATTCTACCGCGGGACATGTTGCAACAAAATGCTTAGCAAATATAGAAATTATTATATAGGTTAGAACTAGAAGTTTTCCTTTCTCTCACTATATGAATATAGAGAATTGTTTTTAGCATTGAGGAATGGCCATCTAAGAACATATGGCTAGATCTTATTCGTGTTAGTTAGCATATTCATACCCAGACTTTCAATATAGGTATAGAAAAATTATTCAAAAGAACATTAAAGGTTCCTAAACTTGATGACACAATGTTTTACTTTAGATATGAATTTAACATAAGTTAACATAATACTATGCAAAAAAAGAATTTACAATTTATTAATTATGCAAATATCCATATCTAAATAAATGCATTAATTAAAAAATGATAATTTTTTATAGTGACTCACATAACAATTAGATTAAAACAAGCCTTTTTCTTATGTACAAACTATGTAATTTAAATTAGTTTTAGAGTGTTAATTAATTGCAGTCAGATAACCCATATGCTTATTATACTCAGTAAAAATACATAACTATTAAAAATATATTAATATACATAAAAGAAAAAGTGAATTAATTTGAGAGGGAGAACAATATGGGTATAGTGTCACACCACACGAGCTATTATTATTAAGAGAAAAATACAATATTCAATGAGTTCTCAATTTTAAAGTTTCATAAGTAATGGCTTGATAGCTTATTACATCACTATGTAATAAGGAGTAGCATGCATTGAATTTGTAATGACATTAACCTTTTCGACTCTTCTGCAAAAGATATCCCGTTGTCCAACTCTCATCAGTATTAATTTCCTAATTCTGAAAATTAAAATATCTGAAAATAACAACCAAATGGGTTGGAATGGATATGAATTAAATTAAAAATAAATGGATTATTGTTGACCTATATATCTATTTATAATCTAATGTAAAATTTTAAATTAACTTTAAATAATCTGTGATTCTTAAATATATGATTAACCTAAATCATCTATTTATCTATCAAATTATTATTATTTTATATCTTATTATATATGCTAATATTATTTTTTTCACTACTATGCTATATTTGCCACCATCATTTCCTAAAAAAAACTTATATTGTTAAAAATTTTAAACTAAATTTTTATTTTCTATTTTGAAATTCTTTTTTTTCTTTTATGATATAAATAATTTAATATTATTTTTTAAAATTAAAATCATTAAAATACACATAGTTAAGTAAACATTTTAATATTGGCATACATTAAATAAAAATTATTTGATATTACAATAAAACAAAAAAATCAAAATAATAAAAAACTACCTATTTTTTTATGTTAATTAATTAAGAATCTACCTATAAAATCATGCTCGAATATATTAAAATATTATTTTTCAGCAAAAATCATGTATCCATTTTTAATGTCAAATCTCTTCATTTTGAAATCTTGATATAAATGTCCATTACAATAATTATAGATAACTCGCATGTTAGAAAATATCTTTAATTAATAACAACATTTAAGATTATATTTTATAAAGTTCTATTAAAAGCTAATTAGTACTATTAAATTTATTTTTCAATTTAATTTTTATATAGTATTAAAATAAGATTAATACAAGTGGTTAGATTTAATTTTACCATTTTTAAAAGAAAATTAAAATTAAATTTAATTTTCATATAATGTTAAAATAAGATTAATACAAGTGGTTAGACTTAATTTTATTTTTTTAGATGAAAATTAATACCATTATATATATATATATATAAGGATATTATGATATAATAGCTTATTCAAAATATATAATTTTAAAAGATTTCAATTTATATTAAATTATTAAGATATATATTTTTTGAATAAATTAGTAAAATATTTTAATATAATATCTTTTTTATTTATAATATTAATTTATATAATATACAAGTCAATTTCTTATATATACATATAAATGGATAAATAATAATTTATGAGTTAACGCAATATAACATTTATTTAATAGGATTAGTAATGACCCAATTTATTTTAACTTTAAAGTTAATAATAATGGATTCAAGATAAGGGTAATGAGTAAATGGATATAGATAACAATTGTTAACTCTAAAAATATCTAATTATATAACTTTTTAAGAACCAAATTACCCCCCAATAGGTAGGATTTTCTTTAATTAAATTATATATTGTGTTACCCAGCTATCTAGTTGATTCTGGATGCATAAAATTCCTAACATGGACCAAGTTTATTAAGTAAATTTACAAACCTAAATAATCTATTCTTCCATTAAGTTTGGAGATAAAGGTGCTTGTGAAAACCTATCTAACTCTTATACAAATAAATATCAACTAATAGTAAATAAATCCTAACCTCCTATGACCATAATCAATGGATACATCTATAAAGTAATACCTTTGAAAATCCAAAATAATTCATATCTTATCTAAAAGCATATATTATACTCATAAAGCCTTTGGTTCATCTTTCTAAATAACAATCTAATTTTCTCTATTAGATCGTAAATGGTTAATTCTTCATTACTCTTTTGAGAAGGTCATTTTTATAAATAATTTATTTAGGATTAACTTAGTGATTCAATTTCCCAATATTAATTGTCTAACTCTTTTCAAACCCTGATTTGATAACCCATGGCATACACTAAGTTAATTAAGCTCACCCTAGAAATGTTAATATTATTTAAAATTAGCTTATCCCAAGAACCTCTAGAAAAGTGTACGACATTCACCCTATAACAATTGCCTTCATGAGAATACTAATAGGTTGAATTAAATGTAAAGAGATTGAAAATACCTTGTAAACATGAGTAAAAAATTAAACTAAGTGAAAATATATCAAATACAATGAGAATGTGAAGGAAAATTGTTAGAGTCATATCCAGCCTTCTAGAATTAAAAAATAGTCTCTAATAACAAACCTGATGCCAATGAAATACACTAGCATCATTGATTTGCTTAGCAATGTTATTTGTTAAATTATATATCTAATAAGTAATAAGTAAGTTATCCACTTACTAAGACATAATCTTAGTATTTTTTATTTAAAATATTTCACAAATTTGCATACCAAAAATTTTCAACCATCACTTACAACTCAAAAGTAGAGATCTTCTTAGATTACTATTGTGGGTAGCTATATTCATAATAGAATGAGACTAGAATTAGTTTTTAAGTCTTATATACAGCTTGAACACACTTTTTTATATATATGTAAACTCTAAATGTAAGTATTTTAAAAAATGTTCAAAAAAATAATCTTATTTTAAAAGTATTATGTAATAATACCAATGTTAATTTTCGTTTTAGACTTATAATAATTAAAAAATCAATTCTACATTGGTTATAATTAGAAAAATTATACCATATAGTTATCACATTTCTAAAGCAAAAAGAGAAAGATAGAGATGAGGGAAAAATAAGAGAAGAAAAGAATGAGAAAAGAGAATTGTATTTGATATAAAGATGAACTGTGTGAAACACTTGATTAAATGCATTGAGAGTAATGAACTCAGATCATTCTTTAACGGCTTAATGAGTCATTATGACAACCTTTAATAAATTTAAAACACAAATAAATTTTGTATACTTTTTAAAAAATTAAAAAAGAATCAGGTTTAAAAATAAATAATATAACCTCTTCTTTTATGTACTTCATAGTTCTTTCTAAATCATGTGTTTTAAATTAATTTAGCAACATGAAATTTATTTGGGCTACCCCTATTGGGCTATTCCATATATTAATTGTAAAATGGACCGACGTTGTTTATAAGTGTGATGAAAAAAATCATTTTGTAACTAATTTTTCAAGTGAAAGCTTCAAATAATATCCAACATTGATCTATTAATAGAATAATAAAATCACTTCTTAAATTTTAACTTTTTTAGTTATGATATCAAAATTTTTATTTATCAAATATAATTAAAAATAATATTAAAATTTCAATATTATAAATATTATAATAAGATTAAAAATATTTTCTTTATTCATTTTTTCCCTTGCATAGCACACACCAATGTGGCCTTCAACTGTTCATTGATGTAATTAAGTGAGTTTTAGTTTTTGTTTTTTGGAGGTGACGACTTTAATTGGTGAGCTATTAAAATTGTGTGGATAATTTATCTTAAAAATTTTCACTTTTGTACAATTGTATGTGGACTAATTAATTTATAAAAAATAAAATTATGTATACAATGATTATTTTACAACAGAAGATTTGTAGCTTTCTAAATTAAATTTTTTTTCACTTATCCAACTTTAAATAAAATGAAAGATGTCAAATTTTTAAAAGATATGGAATATCTCAAAACTTTTAACTAATAAAAATTTGGTTTTATTACTTATAACCCATTAACCAAATAAATAATTATATTTTCTATCTTTCTTTTCATAAAATAATATATTTTGTTACCTCTAAAACTTTCAGATGTCTAACAGATACTCACACAAAAAGATTCTTATATGTTCTTATCTCTACATACCTAATAGAAGAAAAAGGCACTTGCACCCTCATATTAAATGCAATCAAAGTTGTTTAACCTGTCATTTGATTTGTAAAATTATACTTTATAAAAATGCTAATATTTCTAAGAATGTGATTTTTGAAAATATAATATTAACATATTTAGTTTGATTAAAAATATTCCTAAGAGTATTATAATATATTTTAATTAATTTATATTTTTTAAAATATTAATAGAATAATAAAAATATTCTCATTAAAAATTGAGTTATTAATAATAAAAAATGATGATGAGAAATGACAAATGATACTAGATGATAATAACTGATGATGAATAGTAGTTGATAAATGTTATTAGCTATGAGTAATAGTGACAACAATCATCAATATTGAGTGATGATGATGGCAATCGGCAACAGTGAGTGATGGTCAATGAAAATTACTGACGACGAGTGATAGTTAATGGAACTCATTGATAGTATGTGATAGTTAATGGTGGGTGGTGGTCGATGAATGTTATCGACAACGATGGTTACCGATAATATGTAGTGGCTAATAGTAATTATCGATAATTGATTGTAGTGATAATGGCCATTGACAATTAAAGTGGATGGTGATCAATTACAATCAATCATGGTAGATATTGGTTAAATAAAATATTAATAATGATAAAATTTTCATGAAAAAGTACGTAATATATTTTCCTCATATAAAATATTACTTTAAAAGTATTATTTTCCTTATATCATAGATTCAAATTCTAAACCTTAGTTATATATTAAGTGGATTGCTATTGATATAATACAATAATAACAACAACAAAGCCTTATCCCATTAAGTAAAGTTGACTCCATGAATCGCACAATACCATTATGCTCTATCAGAAATTCGATTTTCAATAATATTATTCATCAAAAGATCTCTCTTTAAAACTTTTTCCAATGTCTTTTTTTGCCTCCCTTTACACTTTTTCACAAGGTTAAAAATCATGTGATCAATTCTTCTAACTGATGCCTCCAATGGCCTTCTTTGCACATGATTAAATTACTTTAAACGATTTTCTGTCATCTTCTCCTCAGTAGGTTCCACGCCAATGTGCCCTCATATACATTTATTTCGTATCTTACCCTTTCTTGTATGACCACACATCCATCTTAATATTCTCATTTTTGGTACTCCCATTTTTTGCTCTTATTGTCCCTTTAGAGCCCAACATTCACTATCGTAAAGCATAGCTGGTCATATAACGATCTAATAAAATTTTTCTTTAAGCTTAGTTGGTATTTTATGATCAAAATAATTCCAAATACATTTCTCCATTTTAATCATCCAGCTTGTATCCTATGTATGACATCTTTATCAATTTTCCCATCGCTTTATAAAATAGATACCAAGTACTTAAATTTAGATATTTGCAGTATGATATGCTCTCCAATTTTTATCTCTAAATCATTTTTGATGTTACTTCTTGTTAAATTTACAATGTATATACTCCATATTACTCCTACTTAAGCGAAAATCTTTTAATTCCAAAGCCTATCTCCAAAGTTCCAATTTATAATTAACCTCTTCCCGCGATTCCTCAATCAAAATTATATCATCTTAAAATAGCATATATTTAGAGATAATCTCTTGTATATCCCTAATAAGAACATCCAATACTAGATTAAACAAGTAAAGACTCAAGGCTGAACCCTAATGTAAATCTATCTTTATAGTAAAATTCTTTGTCTCTCCTCCAGGAATTCTTAAACTTGTAGTTACTCTATCATACATGTCCTGTATAACCCAGATATATGCGACACGAATTTTTTTCTTTTCCAAAGCCTTCCACAACATAATTACTATTGATACAATAACAAAAAATAAATTAATTCAAAGAATAAGTGTTAAATTAGCTAAAGTATAGGGAAATTAAAAATATGTACATTTCACATATATTTTTCATCAAATTTTAGATAAAAATAATTTAAGTGAATAAAATACTTACAATTAAAAATTGAAGTAATAAATGAATAGGTCGAACTTGAATCATTAATAGTGAATCATTTATTAGTCTTCTTATAACCCAATACAAGATTATACATGATTCATTCATTTATTATGAAAATATTATTTTTATATTATTTTATTACATCCAACATATATTTACTTATTTAACTATTATTTTTATATTACTTGATCATTTTCTATCATATTGCTATCTAGTTTTGGTCAAAACAAACAATACTCATATCAAATTCTCATTATTTATAACAATAATTTTCATTTGACGTATTTTTTCAAATACAACCATTGAGATATCTCATTCATAAAATAATAATTCATTTCATATTTGATGTGCTCCAAAAAGTGCACTAGCAGACCTTCCATTTTAATTCAAACTTCAAGTCTAAGAAATTTGTTTCAAAGTTCTGTTATAAAAGGAAGGCAAATTCAAATTGAAGAAGAAAAAAGATATTAAGGGTCATGTGCAATTTATAATTTTTTCATTTTTGTAAATATTTTAGGAAGGTACAATGTCCATTTTTAAAGTTTAAGGAATGATGTGTTTCAAAGATAAACGGTTAGTGATTCAAATTGAAGCATTAGTGATCTTATGCTAATTTCTCTCTCTTGCTAAAGAACAACTAATTATACTTGTAAACAATTCTATGCCAATGCTTATGCCTTTACAAAGTGAAGTGGTCGCACAATCTTCAATAGTCTTTTCTTCATCAGATTAGATGACTATAATATTCAGTTGACTTGTTTTTATTAAAGATCAAATGTCACTAGTTAAAATCACCTTAAATTTAGTTAAAATCACTAGTCTTCAGAGTCACGTTAGCTTGTTATATTAACAAGGGCAGGCTATACAAGACTTACTTTGTAAAGTCGTTGAACTAACTAGCTCATGCATTGTTCACATAAATGAGGTTGATTGGTGCCCTTTATTACCATTGATAACTAATAAGGTCTTTTTGTTGTGACTCAGTTTATGTGACATAATACATCACTTAATACATGAGTAATAGATCTTTTTCCTTCTTTGTTAATTTGGCATTGATAAGTTGTCATCTAAGAGCATATGGCTTGATCTTATTCATGTGTTAGTTAAGGTATCCATACCCAAACTTTCAATCTACATATAGAAAAATCATCCAAAAAAATATTAAAGATCTCTGAACTTGATGACGTAATATTTTACTTTAAACATAAATTTAACATAAGTTGACATAATATTATGTTCAACAAAAAACTTTTACAATTTATCAATTTTGCAAATATCCATATCCAAATAAATGCACTAATTAAAAAATGATTAATTTTTTAATGATGCACAACATTTAAATTAGGAAAAGCCTATGTGCATAAATTTTGTAATTTGAATTAGAGTGTTAATTAATTGTAGTCAGATACCCCATATGCTTATTATGCCTAGTGAAAATACATAACTTTTAAAAATATAATAATATACACAAAAGAAAAGGTGAATTAATTTGAGAAGGAGAACAATATGAGCATAGTGCCACACCATATAGGTTATTATTATTATTAAGAAAAAGATATAATGTTCAATGAGTTCTCAATTTTGAAGTTACATAAGTAATAGCTCAATAACCAATTATATCATTATGTAATAAGGAGCAGCATGGATTTGTAATGACATTAACCTTTCTAACTCTTCTACGAAAGATATTTTAATGGCTAACTCTCATCAACATTAGTTTCCTAGTTTTGAGAATTAAAATATCTAAGGGCAGTAAATGAATGAGTTAGGATAGATATAAATTGAGTTAAAGTTGATAAGTTATTATTGATCTATTTATCTATTTATAACTAATGTAAAGTTTAAATCAGTAATGGGTGACCCATAACTTTTAAATATATAGTTAATCTAAATTATTTATTTATTTATTTATAAGATTATTATTATTTTATCTTATTATATCTACTGATATTATTTTATCATTACTATATTATATTTACCATCATCATTTCAAAACAAACTTATACTTGTTGAAATTTTAAACTAAATTTTTATTTTTCTTTTGAAATTCTTATTTTTTATATAAATAACCATTTTCTTAATATCATAATTTTTAAAATTAAAATTTATAAAATTAAATATAGTCAACTAGATATTTTTAATATTAGCACATATTTAATAAAACCTATTTGACATTATAATAAAAAAAATCAAAATAGTAAAAAACTACCTATTTTTTCTTTTATGTTAATTAATTAAGAACCTACCTATTAAATCATGCCTAAATATATTACAATTTAATTTTTCAACAAAAATCATGTATTTATTTTTAATGTCAAATATCTTAACTCCATTTTGAAATCTTGATATAAATATTCATTACAATAATTATATGTAGTTCACATACTAGAAAATGTCTTTAATTAACAATAACATTTAAGATTATTTTTATAGGGTTCTCTTAGAAGAAAATTAGATCTATTTCTAAATTTAATTTTTATATAGTGTTAAAATAAGATTAATACAAGTGATTACACTTAATTTTACTTTTTTTATATGAAAATTAATACCATCACACACATACACACACATATATGTAAGGATGTTATGATATGATAGTTTATTCAAGATATATAATTTTAAAAGAATTAAATTTACATTAAATTATTAAGATATATTTTTATGAATAAATTAATAAGATATTTTAATATAATATCTTCCTTTTTATAATATACAAGTCAATTTTTTATATATACATATATATAAATAAGTAAATGGTTATTCATTGGTTAACCCAATATAACTCTTATTTAACAAGATTAATAATAATTTAATCCATTTTTACTCTAAACTTAATATGAATGAATATGGATAGGTCAAGATAAGAGTAAAAATGTAAACTATACAATATCAACGAACACATAAATTTAAAAGTGTAAAATGAAAATAAGGTGGAAAAGTAGAATTAGATTTTCTTCAAGAAAAAGCAAGCTTGAATAATCTTAAACCTAATTTATGATTTGCAGGTGAATTATTGGCATTCTCCATATAACATGAAAAAAGAAACAATAAATAAATAAAAACTACACAATATATAGCAAACATGTAAATTTAAAAATCTGAAATGAAAATAAGGTAGAAAAGTAAGACTAAATCTTCTCCATGAAAATGCAAGGACTGCATTCAAGTTTTACCTTATCAGAGAATCCTAGAAGCCAAAATCTAATATAGTTTTGTTCTATTACACTCATTATCCCTTGATATATATTCCTTTTATTTTTTTAAGCTTTTTAAGAGAAAAAAATTATTTCATTTATCTATTATTTTGAAAAATCAAAATCGTATTTATTATCTTTTTTCAAATATTATCTCTATTATTTAAATAAATACTTAACAATTTTACTTAGCAATCGACTTTTAGTAGAGGATATATTAGTAAATTATATCTTGGCTTTTCTAAAATTGAGATTATTTATTATCTTTCTTAAATTCTTGTGCATTAATCTTAAATAACACTTAAAAAGGAATGAAGTGAGTATTTATCTATGATTTTATGAAACCAATATTGTATTTATTATCTTATTTCAAATATTACTCCTACTATCTAAATAAAAATGCTCAAAAACTTTATTTAACAATTAACTTTTAGTAAAGAATATATTAGTAAATTATAATTTTTCTTTCTTAAAATTGAGATTATTTATTATTTTCTTTAAATTCTTGTGCATTAATCTTATATGACACTTAAAAAAGAATGGATGGAGTACTTTTTTTCTTCAATAGTGTCACACCCCAAGTATTTTGGAATTTCATTTTAATTACTTAATTGCTAATTATATATCTATGCTAATAATTAAGAATGTTGACAATATGCTTAAGGTTAGTGATTATTTATAGAAAATAGAGTTTTAATATGAAAGTAGGTAGAAGCAAGTTAAATATAAGTTAATGTAAAATTAAAATTGAGTTAGTGCATGGAAGAAATTGAGGGTGGATATTTCCTAAATTACCTTCAAGTAAGCTTTAAATTACTAAAATGACTTTATTAGCATTTTAAAAACCTAAAAGTCATCTTCCTCTTCCCTATTCTCTTATAGCAGCCAAACTCCACCTCCTATACCGTTTTTTTCATTTCTAAAAATTCATCTTCTTTAAATCTTACCAAAAATTCTCAAGAAATTCAAAGGAATCTTTGCAACTATCCATTTATTCAAAGTGATTCTTCTAAACTACTAGTATAGGAAGGGTAAATTGGAGGGATTGAGTTATGAAAGAAATTAAGGATTTATGTTAATTATCATTGTTTTGTGATGATAGGATTGTCCATTATCCCTTTTCACTTTTCTCATCTCCTCCATACAAGATTATGTAAATAGATAATCTACTTAACTTGAATAGAATTGTCAAGATTTGAATTATTTGTAGTGGTTGGTTGGATGCTTAGAAAAACTATTGTTGCATGATTAGTTTATGGTTTAGAGTGGCACTATTGTGAAAAATGATTTAAGAACTAGTTAGATAAGTTGATTGTCGCATATGTTTAGTTAAACATTTGAAATATGAAACTTCATTAAGAAATGGCTTATTTGAAATATGAAACTTCATTAAGAAATGGCTTAGTAATTGATGAACTTCAATGGAAAAATTTGTAAAACCCAGGTGATACTCAATTATAGTAATCGAGTATAGTTGGAGAATACATTATCAGTTGGCCATACTTAGCTATTATAATCAAGTACTGCAATTAAGTTTAATTTTTGGATGCTAATACTTTACTATAATAATTAAGTTCGAATTAAAAGTTATTCCCATGGAGTCCATGCTCAATATCACATATAAAGGTTAGCTCTACTTGGGAATACTTAATTACAATAATTGAATATGACTTTCAAGGAATTATTTCTAAAGTTCTATGATCAACTATTGTAGTCAAGTACTACTATCAAAATAAAAGTTAAATAGAATTAGTTAGGGGTTGTTGGTGATACCACAATATATATATATATATATATATATATATATATATATATATATATATATATATATATATATATATATATATATATATATATATATATATATATATATATATATATATATATATATATATGTATGTATGTATGTATGTATGTATATACGTATCTATTGTGATAATGCTTGGTTAATTTTGGTAAATCATTGAATGTCATATGAAAGTGAATAAATCTAAATGTGTGTGAGTTGTCATATAGTTATAACAAATGCTTACTTATTGGGATTGTGCATATGATTATTGTTTAACTATAGATAATTATTTATTGATTATAAATGTGATTGTGGATTGAATGAAATAGTGACATATTGAGTATTGATGATGAATTGAAATGAAAATGGTTGGATATTGGAAAAGTATATTAGATTTGGAAAATGTTGAGAGAAGATAAGGTGGGATATTTCTTTGTTTTATGATGTGTGTGCGTGATAATATATCCTAGTTTTTTTTATATAAGCATTGAAATCAAGTCTTATAAGCTCGCACTTGTAAATAATGTCAAAGCATGACTTTTACCTAAAGACTCTTTTTTATAAGAGTTAGGATGGTTTTGGTAGGTGATAAAGGTTGTCACCTCCTATCTTATAATCAAGTGTTTATGTCATGTCATATGCTATAAATGTTATATCCTACCTAGGCACTTATGGGGAGAAAGTAAAGGAAATGGTAGTAAAGATGCGAGCAACCTTTAACATTAGAGTTAATTGATATTATCTATAATGGTTTTATTGTCTCTTGCTTGTTAATTTAAGATCATATAATGTTTATGCTACTTTATAAATGTGGATGAATTGTGGAATCCTTTATTCTTATTTTAATTAATTGTATATTGTTGTGATTAGAGCATATAACATGTTATGAATGATACAAGGTAGAAATGTGGTTATGATTAAGGATTATCATATTTGTATACATAAGTTATATAAGATGGTTGTGTATGATATTATTTATATTTTGACAAGTAGGTTATTTACTTAGTGAGATATAATTTCACTATTTTTCTTTTAAAATATTTTATAAATTTACATGCCAAAGCTTTCCAACTATCACCTGCATCCTTGAAGTAGAGATCTTCTTAAATTATTATCTTGGGTAGCCATAGTCATAACAAAATAGAACTAATTAGTTTTCGAGTCTTGTATATAGCTTGAATACATTTTCTTATGTATATAAACTCTAAGTGTAATTATTTTGAAAAAATATTTATGAAAGTAATCTTGTTTTAGAAGAGTTGTGTAATGATACCAATATTAGGTTCCATTTTAAGATTGTAGTAATTGGAAAACCAATTTCGCGTTAGTTACAATCAAAAGAATCCTAATATATAGTTATGTTTTCAAAGCAAGGTGAGAGAGAAAGACGGAGATGAGAGAATAATAAGATAAAGAGAGAATGAAAAAAGAGAACTATATTTGACATAAAGATGAACTATGCGAAACACTTGATTAAATATATTGATAGTAATGAATTTATATTATTCTTTAACGGCCTAACAAGTCATTATAACAACCTTTAATAAATTTAAAACACAAATAAATTCTATATACTCTAAAAAAATTAAAAAATAATCATGTTTAAAAAAAAGTAATATAACCTATTCTTTTTGTGTACTTTGCAATTCTATCTTAAATTAATGTTAGCAACATTAATTTTATATGGGCTACCTCTATCGGGCTATTCTATATTAATTATAAAATGGATCCGATGTTATTTGCAAATGTACCAAAAAAATTTATTTTTTAACTTATTTTTCAAGTGAAAAGCCTCAAATAACATCCAATGTTGATTTATAAATAGAATAATAAAATCACTTCTTAAATTTTAACATCTCTTTAATTATGATATTGGATTGTTTTATTTATTAAAATATAATTAAAAATAATATAAAAATTTTAATATTCTAAATATTATAATAAGATTAAAAATATTTTCTTTATTCTTTTATTTTTTGCCTTGCATAGCATGCTCTAGTATGGCCTTCAACCATTTATTGATGTAATTAAGTAAATTTTTTCTTTTTTGGGGGGATTTTAATTGGTGAGATATTAAAATTATGTAAATAATTTATCTTAGAAATTTTCACTTTTGTACTGTTGTATATTGACTAATTAAGTTGTAAAATAGAAAATTATGTATATAGCGATTATTTTACATTAGGAGATTTGTAACTCTCTAAATTGAATCTTTTAAATATATATATATATATATATATATATATATATATATATATATATATATATATATGTGTGTGTGTGTGTGTGTGTGTGTGTGTGTGTGTGTGTGTGTGTGTGTGTGTGTAAGAATTATAATCGAACTCTAAATAGAATGAAAGGTATGAAATTTTCAAAAAAATATAGAATATCATTTAAGTTAAAACTTTTAACCAATAAAATTTGGGTTTTATTACTTGTAATCCATTAACTAAATAAATAGTTATATTTTTTTATATTTTTTTTCATAAAATAATATGTTTTCTTACCTCTAATGGATACTCGCACAAAAGATTCTTATGTATTCTTATTTCTATGTACCAAATAAGAAAGAAAGCACTTGCACCCTCAAATAAAACGCAATCGAAGTTATTCAATCTCTCATTTTTAACTAGATGATGTTTGATTCATAAAATTATTTTTTTTAGAAATTTTAATATTTTTAAGAATATGATTCTTGAAAATATAATATTATCATATTTGATTTTATTAAAAATATTTTAAAAATATTTTTAATAAAATCAAATAAAACACAATCAAAGTTATTCAATCTCTCATTTTTAACTAGATGATGTTTGATTCATAAAATTATTTTTTTAGAAATTTTAATATTTTTAAGAATGTGATTCTTGAAAATATAATATTATAATATTTGATTTTATTAAAAATATTTTAAAAATATTATAATATTATATTTTAATTAATTTATATATTTTTAAAAATATTAATAGAATAATAAAAATATTTTTATTAAAAATTGAATGATCAACGATAAAAGAAGATCATGAGAGATGACTAATGGTATCAGATGATAGTCACTAATGATAGAAGATAACTAACAGAGGTTATTAACTATGAATAAGAGCAAAGAAAGTCAATAATGTTGAGTAATGGTCAATGGAGGTCACTGATGATGGGTAATAATGACAACAATCACCAGTGGTGAGTGGTGATTAATGAAGGTTCCCAATGATGATTGATGGTCGATGAAGCTCATTAATAGTAGGTGGTAGTTGGCAATAGATAATGGTTGATGATGTTACCAGCAATGGTAATCATTGATAATATATGGTGGCCAATGGTTGTTATTAATGATTGATGATAATAACGGTAGTCATAGACAATTGATAGTGGATAGTAGCTAGTAGTGATCAATCACAATAAACATTGGTGAATTAAGGTATTAATAGTGATAAGGTCTTCATGGAAAGGTGGGTAGTATTTTTAAATTACTAAAATATTCCTATAATATGGAAATGTAAAATATTCAGTATTCTAATGAAAATATTTTAACAAAATGTTGAGTTATAAATATTTTCAAGTTTATTTTTTAAAAAATTTGAATTAAATATGAAAATCTTACATTCTTTTAAAATATTTTTACAAATGCAAAAAAGATTTCACAAATCAAATCCCACCTTCATATGATTTGGATTACTAATTTTAATTTTTTATTACAATAATAACTCCTAATTACCTTTAAATCCACAAGAAAATTCTAGTCACACCGTGATATTGAATTATAATATTTTATATTTCTATAAAATAAAAAATAGCTTTCTATACTTTTTAACATCTAATTCAAACATGATATATAGAAATTGATTTCTTAAAATATAAATGGCAAAATTAATGATATTTTATATTTTGGGGGGGCATGGAATTTTTTTATGCAACAGGGCATATAGTTTAACAAGTAGGGATGATTGGTTGATATGTTTTAAGGGATTTTAATATTTAGTTTTCAAAACATCGCATAATCAAATTTGAGTCAAATAAAAATATTTTAATATTACACTTGAATGCAAAGAAATGAAAATGTAAGGAAAAAAAATTGGTTTGGGATTGAACCCTATGATGCTATAAGTAAAATTTAAGGTTTCTTGAGTTAGCATTACAAACACTGTTGAGATCAAAATTCTGAAATAATGATTAAAGGTTAGAGAAAGGGGATAATATAATATAATATAATATATATGTATAATGCTTCCATACAAACTATTCATACTAATGAAATTCAACATTTTATACATTTATAAAATTTTAATCTTACTAAATATATACCCTCAACTAATGAATAAAATACTTCATGATCACATAAATCAAATGGAACATACATGGTGTTCAACCGTTTAATCCACCCATAACGCAAATCAAGTTGTGCATGTTAACTAATAAGGTTAAAATTGAGTGATTCACTTATCACAAAAATCAAATCATAAATCTTAGAATTTTTGGGATTTCTATCCTAAAATTGATTTTGTTAGTATTTATAAATTATTAAAATATTCCTGTGATATAAGAATGAAAAATTTTTATTTTTTTTATGAGAATGTTTTGAGGAAATATTAGGTTATAAATATTTTCATGAATAATTTTTTAAAAATTTAAATTAAATATGAGAATATTATATTCTCTCAAAATATTTCTAGAAATATGAGAAAGATTCCACAAGTTAAACCCCCCACTTTAATATGATTTAGATTACTAATTTTAATTCTTTATTACAACAATAATTGCAACCTTTAAATTTGTAAGGAAATTCTAGTCACATCGTGATATTGAATTATAACATTTTATATTTCTATAAAATAAAAAATAATTTTGTAAACTTTTTAACATCCAATTCAAATATGATAAATAGAAATTGATTTCTCAAAATATAAATGATAAAATTAATAGTATTTTATATTTCGGGGGCATAAGAATTATTCTTATCCAACGGGCCATATAGTCCAACAATTAGGGAGGATTGGTTCATATTTTGCAAGGAATTTTAATATTTAATTTTCAAGAACATCCATAATCCAATTTGAGTGAGGTAAAAATATTCTAATATTATATTTGAATGCAATGAAATGAGAATGAAAAGAAAAAAAAAAATGATTTGGTGGTGAATTCTATAATACTATGAGTAAAAATTAAGATTCCTGGAATTGGCATTACAAGTACCATTGAGATTAACATTCTAAAATAACAACCATGGTTTCCTACACTAAAAAATAAAATTCATTTCATTTTATTTTAATAAAAATAATTTTATTTTATTTTTAAATGAATTTTTATATTTGGGATAAATTATATAAAATTTGATTTCATTTTACTTTGAAGTGAATTTTTTAATTTTTAAAACTTATAAAATTTATTTCAAATATTTATATTTATAATATTATCCTTAAGAGTAAGAAACAAAACATTCAAAGAGAGAAAGAGAGAGAGAATTATTAATAACTTGAAAATTTTAGAATAAAACTATCCAATAAAAATATTGCATTTAGAATGAAATAAATTCCTATCAAATTTTATCCAATTTCATAAGATTTCAAAATGACAATAATGTAAATAAAATAAAATTTAAAAAATTTAAACTCAAACATAATTTCTTAATAAAATTCATTTCAAATGAAATGAATTCTAATTTTAAAGTATAAAAAAAAAGGTAGAGGTTAGAGAAAGGGAAAGTATATATATACACGCAATCTTATTAATAATGCTTGCATACAAATTATTCATACTAATGAAATTCAACATTTTATGCATTTATAAAATTTTACTCTTACTAAATATATATCCTCAACTGGTGAATTGAATGCTTCATAATCACATAAATCAAATGGAACATGCATGATGTTCAAACCGTTTAATCCACCCATAACACAAATCAAATTGTGCATGTTAACTAATAAGGTTAAAATTAACTGATTCACTTTTCACAAAAATCAAATCATAAGTCCTAGAAATTTTGGAATTTCTACCCTAAAATTGACTTGATTTGTCACAAATGTCAACAATGAACAAAGTACTAACATCCTAAA
This sequence comes from Sindora glabra, assembly GCA_020226215.1. Taxonomy (NCBI): domain Eukaryota; kingdom Viridiplantae; phylum Streptophyta; class Magnoliopsida; order Fabales; family Fabaceae; genus Sindora; species Sindora glabra. Next base: position 49,122,126 of record CM035230.1, on the reverse strand, counting down.
GAAAATAGGTGAAATTTAACAAAATGAATATAATATATATTTTTTACAAGATAATTTTTTTAAAATAAATTAATTCTAAGAATAGCCTACATTTTTATTAGTACAATAATACCTGATATTACTTTAAGAATATTATTTCCATCGTATCATAGATTTAAACTCTCAACCTTACTTATGTATTAAGTAGATTACTATTTATATAATTACTAAAGATAAATTAATTCTAGGAATAACTAAAGTTTAGGGAAACTAAAAGTATGTACATTTCACATATATTTTCCATTAAATTTTGGATGAAAAATAATTTAAGTGAATAAAATATTAATAATAAAAAATTGAGGCAACAAATGAATAGATGAACTTGAATCATTAATAAATGGGTCATTTATTAGTCTTCTTATAACCTAATTAAATTTTTGTATGGTTATAGATTGATCTCATGACCGATTATACATGTTTCATTTATTTATTTATTATTTTTTATAAAAATATTATTTTTATCTTATTTTATCACATCCACCATATATTTACTTATTTAATTATTACTTTTATATTACTTGATCATTTATCATCTTACTCTCTAGTTTTCGTCAAAACAAGCAATATCCATCTCAAATTCTCATTATTTATAGCAATAATTTTCATTTGACGTATTCTTTCAAATACAGCCATTGAGATATCTCATTCGTAGAATAGTAATTCATTTCATATATGATGTGCTCCAAAGAGTGTACTAGCAGACCTTTCATTAAACTTCAAGTCTGAGAAATTTGTTTCAGACTTTTGTCATAAGGAAGGAAGGCGAATTCAAATTGAAGAAGAAAAAGGGTATTAAGAGTCATGTGATCTTTATAATTTTTTTCACTTTGTAAATAGTTTAGGAAGGTGCAGTATCCATTTTTAAGGTTTAGGGAATAATGTTTTTCAAAGATAAACTTTAAAAGGGTAATGTGCATTTTCTTCGTTTTTAATTTAATCTAAAAGCATGTGTAAAGTTGACAATTGGGCTAATGTTTCGAAATTTTGTATAATTTAAAGTTTTAATTCTGAGTTCCAAAAATTAGATGGCACAAAATCTAAATAGCAAAGGTTGAGGGGCATTTTTATTCTGCATTTTCCCGTACCAAAAACATCTACACACACGTTGAAATCGAAGAGAGAGGTCGAGAGGCAGAGCCATGGAAGAATCGCGGGGAATTCTATTGAATTCGATGCGGGGGCGCGGGGTTCTGATCCCAACAAGTGTATCATCAATTAAAGATTTAACACCCGCTACTTTGGTTTCGATCTGCGCCCAGTGTCTGAATCTAATTGATGAAAATGCTTCATTTTCCACTTCTCTCCCTACAGACTCAGTTGCAGACCGCGTCAGGATTTGTACGGACATCGCTTCGGCTGTGAAGAATCTGGGTTTCGTTGGTGATATAAGTTTTCACAAGGTACATGATGATTGGCCAATGCTAGAATTTGATGTTCTACTCTAGTTTTTTCATGTTGTTTTGGTGTTTGGATGCTAAGAAAAAGTTGGGGAAGGGAGCAGGGGAGAGAGAGTATGAAACATTTTACTTGTGAACCGAAAATAGTTCTTAAGAATTTTGTTTTTAGTTAGGATTATGACGTTGGTGAGGTTATTCAACATCTATGAAATATAGAACAAGAGGTAGTTGATGTATAGTTACCAGAAATGTGGTACTTAAAAAAAAATAGTGGGGATAGGAAAATGGGATAACTTCTTTTTTTACACTTAATTTCCTAAGAAATTAACATAGGAGTACGGAAAAAATAGTTTTGGTATAGGCTAGTCAAAACATAATTTCTGTAACTATGAAAGGTAGAGCTGAAGGATTAGTGATCTTATGCTAGTTTCTCTGCGTTGCCAAAGAAAAGACTAATTATACTTGTAAACAGTTAGTGATTCTATGCCAATGCTTCTGCCCTTACAAAGCGAAGTGGTCATACAATCTTCAATAGTCTTTTCTCTATCAGATTATATAATTATAATCTTCAGTTGACTTGTTTTTGTTAAAGATCAAATGTCACTAGTTAAAATCACCTAAAGTTTATTTTATGAGCAGAAAAAGACAGTCTTCAGAGTCGTGTTAGCTTGTTATGTCAAAAAGGGCAGGTTATACAAGGCTTATTTTGTGAAGCTGTTGAACTAACTGACTCATGCATTGTTCACATAAATGAGGCTTATTTAGATGAGAATGATTGGTGCCCTTTATCACCATCAATAACTGATAAGGTCTTTTTGCTGTCACTCAGTTTATGTGACATAATACATCACTTGTACTTATAGTAATGGATCGTTTTCCTTATTTGTTAACATGGAGGTTCAAGTTCTTTTTGGTAGCTGATTGCTTTTGAATACCATCTTTGGCTCTTATTCCTACATAAGTTTGTTTGCTTCCTTTCATTATTACAGTTTGTTATTCTTATGTTCTAGATTTATTCTTAAAAACAGAATATATCTGTTGCTTAAGGCAGTTCCTGTATCCTTCTGAAGAGGACCTGTATATGTTGACAAGATTCTTGGCAGAGAGGATATCTGAGTCACCTGCAAGTGGAAGAACTGCTCACAATGCAAATATCAGCGCTGGAAGCAAACTAAGAGAAGATGAGACGAAATTTGGTTTGGATTTCTCTACTAAAAAGGCAGATGGTGAGGGCATAATTTGTGATTTTTCTGAACTTGGAGCCAAATTAAATGTCCTTAGATTGGAGATGCAGGCACCTGAAACTTTGATTTCCAATGCTGATGCCTTTGCCAACCAGGCTGACACAAGTCCTCTTAAGGCAAAAGAAATGGATGTAGTGGCCGCTTCTGACGCATCTGGCTCCAGGCTGGCAGATGTATTCAAGGATGAAACAAGCACTGAAAACAATATGGAAGAAGTACAAGTTGGTGCTGAAAGGGGCTCAGGTGGATATGAAGAGGCTACTGATCATGTTGGAGGCGAAGATATGCCTATTTTGATGCAGAAGGTACACAAGGTTGTCTTTCCTAATGAGTCTAATATGATATCATTATCTTAAGTTCCAAACAGCAGATCAGGTCAGAGGGACTGTCATTCTAGATTAAGAAAATGGATGACTTGGCTTTGTTTTCTCTGGACTTAATCTTTCTTGAAACCATATGAAATTTGGAGAGCAAAGATTTTATGAGTGACTTATTATCTAAAAAGTAGAAATATATAGCAGATGTACATTTCTTCTATTGATGTTTATTCTTTGACCAGGTAAAATTTGACACTGATAACGTGCAAAGTCAAGAGAAAGTGCTCTTAGATGAGTTAACTGCCCTGACTTCGGAAACAGAGCATCTTGAGCTAGAATTAGAAGTAATGAAGGTAGCTGTTGACATAGTGATTGATGACCAACATTCTGTTGACTTCCATCTCAACCAGCTTAATGAACAGCTGCAAGATAAAAAGCATTACCTTCTGGAGTTAGAAACAGAATGGTAGGTTAAACTGCTCATATGAAATTGATTAAAGTAATTTTTACTGCAATGGGACAGATATAAGATAAAGCAAAACCAATATTAAGGAGCATATTTGCAAGATAAAATAAAATTGAACACCCCCTTGCCCACCCAAAAAAGAAAAAGGCTGCATTAAGGACAACTATGTAAGATAAAATAAAACTGATATTTTTTCTGTGCATAAATTATAAATATAGATTTTCCTTCTCCTGCAAGAGGGATGGTTGTGTACTTACTGTCACTGTTTCACAGGGATGGTGAAAGAAAACCTTTAGAAGAAAGAAAGAGAAGTCTTGAAGAGTCTCTCTTTACAAACAATCCAGATGCACAAGAAATGCTACAAAGGTTGAGAGAAGTTGAGCAGGAAGAGAAATTCATTTTAAGTGAAATTAGAAAGAGGTATGTAACTCAAGAAAAACAAGTAGGAGGAAGATTGTAAAATGGAAAAGTGGAAGAAATGAGAAGATAAAGCTGAAATTGTGCTTGTTAGACAGTCTAGACATTAATGAAACTATGAATCGCTTGCCAGATGCAACTATCTCATAGTTTTGTTGGAAGTTGGTGTCTCATAATAGTTTTACAGTTTCCTATTTGCCCTCTCTTGATTCCTTTAAATCGAGTGGTTTCTTCCTGGAAGATTTCTGTCTGCGATTTCTTTTTTGCTTTTATAAACGACAAATTTTCAGTGAATGACGCTTCCTTTATGTTCTATACATAGGGATAGTAGTGTTATTTCCTTGAATCTTTTAATAAGTTGATCGCAGCTTTCTAAAAGCATTTCAATGGAAATTGTTAATTGCAGTTATGAATCTAAAATTCTAAATTTTTTTATAAATCCATGCATCCTAACCATCATGATTCATTCTGGATCTCTTGCTTCTTTAATCTGTTATAGGGAGAATCCCTTACACTTGATTTACCTAAGAGAGTTATTGAATGCTGCAAATTTTTTTATTAATTTCCAATGTGCTATTGGTTTTGGTGTATTCTTTAAAGCAAGTTGACTGTTTTCACGTAAGCATGCTTATGTCTTTCTGACAAGCATATTTTGTCTTGCACTTAGGGATGAGGAATATTCTAAACTTTCTGCTGATCTTGAGAAGCAACCAAAAATAGCATCCAGGAAATCCTATATTCAACGAATAAAGGAGATCGCAAAGAACGGCAGGAAACTAGATGCTGATATTGAGCGCATCTTAAAGGAAACTAGGGAGGTTCAATTGGAAAGCAATTCTATCCAAGAACGCCTCCACCGGACTTATGCTGTTGCGGACGAAATGATCTTTAGGTATGAAACTTCAACTCTTCCAGCATCCCCTCAAATGTATGCTATCACTGAGGCAGCCAGAATATCATAAGAGGTCTAATTGTGAATTTTTTTGTCATATGATCCTCTTAACTTTGTATTTCTCTAGGTTAAGTAATGAGGAATTTATTTCTTTCCTGTGCAGGGAAGCAAAGAAAGACCCAACAGGTCGACAGGTTTATAGGCTACTCACTAGCATCCACGAAGGTTTCGAACAATTATCTGAGAAAATTCTGGCAACTGATAGAATCCGAAGAGAAATAGCTGAGTATGAAATGAAACTAGCAGCCACAGATTCAAGAAGCTTAGATGTTGACAAACTACAAGCTGATCTAGATGCGATAACTAGGGAAAACGAATACCTTGAGCAAAAGCCCAGGCATCTGTGAATTTGTTTTAACAGACTCATGAGAAGCAATTTACTTTGACTGTCGATTACAATATTACCCATTTGTGTTTGCGGAGTAATATAATCTTGTTGCTTATTGGTTTAAAGTATCAAGAGAAGCCTTCTTTCTTACAAAATTAAAAACTGAAAAGAGAAGCATTCTTGGTTTTGTTTGGTTTTGTCTGATATGTTTGACTATGGCTTGAACAATGACTTGCACTGTTAAATTAGTTGATGTAGAGATACAAAAGAATAATGCTCAACGTGTGCACAACCTATATAAAGTTGGTTACTTTTATTGAAACGTGAGAATAATGTGGGTCGTGTAACTAGTTATTTAATAATTAAGACAAAAACTTGGTTTACTGCACATTACTTTGTCCTGGGTCATCCTGCTATTAGATTTTATTGATTTAGAATATGAGTCAATTCTAGATAAGTTCTATATATTCAAAACTCGGGCTATTGTGAGAGATTGTTTATGCAAGAGAATAGTCCCATGTTTATTGGTTCTAGAGTTGGAATTTCAGTTATGGGAATAGCAGATTATTTAACGTGAACGTGGCATGGACCCAACGTATAATTAATTTAGAGGAAGCCTAGTTTTTCGAACATATGAAATTTACTTCCTTTTTTTAACTTTTTTTTGTAAAATATTTTATATAAATTTTGTTTTTATAAAATATCAATTTATTCAATTTTATCCTTTTATTAGTTTCTATATGAAAATTAATTTGGGTCTTATTTGATAATGATTACATTAGTATTTAGTTGATTCAATTAATTATTAGTTAATAATTAATTTTATTAGTTGATTTAACTAATTGATAATATTAGTTATTTAAATAAAGATGATTGATAAAAATAGTTGCTTATATGGAAAATAACATATAAAAATATGTGTATATTTTATGAAATATTTAAGTATATTACTTTATTTTAATAATATTTTAATATTTATATATTATTTATTAAATTAATCTAAAAAAATTATTATAATTTATTACACTTGTTAAAATCTTCTATTAAGAAATAAATATATTTAGGTATCCGTTTCCCCACTTTTGTATTATTTTAGATCAAATTTTCAACATACTATTTAAACATATTATAATGGTTATATTATTTTCATATCATACACACACGCGTGCACGCGTATGTGTGTATATATATTTTCTTTATTATCATTTTTAGAAGAAATAAAATAAATCATTTTATAATATTTTTATAATATTTTGCATCTTGAATGATTTATTTTTCCTTAAGCTATATTTTCAAAATTGGATCGAACAATGGATTGCAAAGACTACTATATATGTATGTATTATATATATGTGTAGGTTAATTTTATTAATTTTTTATTTTAATGTGGAACAAATTTAATCTTATTAAATAATTATATAACATAAATTTTAATATATTATAATATTTTTTTAATTTATAGTAATTTTATTATATAAATTTAATTAATAAAAAATTAAATTATTATTTATTATTCATGAAGAACTATTACATTATAATATCTATTAAATTGATACATATATAACCAAAAACGTTTAGTAAATTAATGGTTGAGCTCCTTCTTATTCATCCTATGGTTTTAGATTCAACTTTAAACAAAATATTAAATGTATATAAGTGTACAATTTAAGGTTGGTTTTATCTTTTTATATAGGTCTTATTTGATAATTAACTAATTATATTAATAGTTAATTAATTGAATTAGATAATAATTAATTATATTAATTAATTCAATCAATTGATAATATTAGCTATTTATGTAAAAATATTAATAAAATTAATTATTTATTATTATTTATTTATATATAAAATAACATATGGGGACATGTTTATATTTTATAATTTATTTAAATATTTTTTATATTAATAGTATTTTAAATTATAATATATTATTTATTAGTAGGAATATAATAGTGGATGCAGTAATTATTAAAATTTATTTTGTGATTATTTTAATATTAAATTTAAAATTCATATGTATTATTTTTTAATTCATTTCATTGTTTTTTTTATATGTATTATTTTTTAATTCAAAAGATATTATTTGATAAAATTTTAATAATTTTATCAATATATTTTCTATTATTCATTATGAAATGGAACATATATTCTCTTCTTTTTATACAATTTGATAAAAAAGATATGATTATATTCATGTAATTTTTTATTATTATGTAAAATTTTTAATATAATTTATTATACTTATTTAATTTTATTTAAAAAATAAATAATTATAATTTATTATATGTATTAAATTTTTAAGAAATAAATGAATATAATTTTTTATTTTCTTATTTATCAAGGATGAAAATGTAAAAATAATAATAATTAAGGGTAAAAAATATCTTTTTTTATTCAAAATACAAATTAACTATTTCAAAAAGTTATTATTCTTAATTTTCTCAAAAACACTGTATGAGAACTAATAAACTGATTGAAATAATTATTTGTTAAATATTCAAATTAGTTGATTGATTTAGTCAAACAATTAAAAGTATTAAAAAAACTAAAAACTAATCAAAAAGTTATTTGTTAAACATTTTCATAATTTTTATAAATCAATTAATTGAAAACACTAAATTTGCCAACTTTTTCAAATTAGTTAATTAGAAGCCAATCAAGATATCAAAATAATTATTTTTCAAACAATTAAAATAATTATTTAACAATGAATCAATTATTTGTCAAACATTTTTCTATTTAATTTCATCCCTCTAAAGATAGAATTGAACAAATTAATATAAAATATTTCTTTAAGATGAAAGTGAAAAAAGTAAATTTTACAAGAATGAAAAAGAAGTTACACTCATTAATTTAAATTAAATTACGCTATAGTTTTTAGAGTGGTTATATATATAATCTTTCAATTTTTTTATGGGCACTCAAGAATCCTTTTTTTTTTTTTTTGGGGGGGGGGGGGGAGGGGGGTTTCCATTGAGGTATAACTTTACAAGCCTAAAATGTTTTGGGACTCAATCTATTATGAATAAATTAATCAATTGTCGGTTAATCCTTCAATTTTCAAAACCATAACCATTTTTTTTTTCTGTTTCATATATATGGGGCAGGTGAGAATATATTTCTTAAATTTCAAGGAATGTAAATATATTCAAATTAAATTTTAGAAGAATTTGGTATAATTTACCCTTAATTTAATTGCATTGGTAAATGGTAAGCATCTAACTCGAACACTGTTCGGTCTGCTTGAGCAAATAATTTACTAGTTATAGAACCGGGCACTGTACTTGGATACTTGTAATTTACGACACCAACCAGGTGGTAGGTATCTGGAACATCTGCTGTCTTTAGTTCGTTAAAACGGAGATGAAACTTTTCCATCAAAATTTGGTGCAGCGGTGATACTTCTTCAACACTTCACGGATAAAGTTTTTTATTGATATTTTACAATAAAATAATAAATTTAAATTTCTTTTATTTAATATTAAATATTTTATATTATTAATAAATAAAAATATATTATTAAAAAATAATTATAATTAAATTTTTTAATAATAAAAAATTATAATAATTTTTATTAATATAATAATATATTAATAAATGATAGTATAAAATTTATTCACATTGATAATTAATTAAATTTAAATTATAAAATAATAATGAAAAATTCTTGTATGAACTATATTGATGATAAATTTGGATAAAGAGAGGGGGGTTGTACTAATGAAGTCATAAATATTATGTTCATTTTTTCTCTTGATTCATGATAAATTAAATCCACACCATAATTTTTCAATAATAACATTTCTTTTTTGCCATAATCAAATAAAAGAATGTATGAGTGTGTATAAAATGTATTTATACTTGTAAAAAAATCTAAAAGCTGTATTATAATTTTGTGCAAGTTTAATGAAATTTGTTGCATTTTTTTCTTTTATAACAACATGAAATTTCTTGTTTTTGAAAATTTTATTGATAAATTGTAATATTTCGGATACTTCTCTAGATACTTACGATTTAAAAAAAAGAATAAGTGTAAGATTTGACATATATTACACATAAAAATTCAAACCTTTTTAAGAAAGGCTTTTGTATATATAAATACTTTCGAAACCAGAGTCCTATCCTATGACAGATAAAAATCGTGAATTAGCATAAATGTATAATTAGTGTTTGTTTCTCAACTTAGACTAATGAATGCATAAATATGTATTTCGCTTTTCTAAAATGTGAAATACATTTTAAATGGGATAATGTAAATAATTACAACGAACAATCAAAGATTTGGAATCTGACAAATAATAATTCATGAAAAAATAATTTTTAAATTTGAAATTATCAATTCTTTTAAATTTTTCATCAACAATTATGATTATCAGTTTTATATTCTAAAATATATCTTATATTTTAAAAGAGCCAAATTTCACAAATAATTTAAGGCTTTGATTAAACCCATGTTATCATTACACTTTATTTTAATACCTAGATATGTGTTAACTTTTTATTTACAAACTTTTATTTCTAATGTTTTTATGATGGACAAATTAACTTATCATCCTCTTTATATATTTGTGTTTGAAAGGGTTATAACAAATCAAGGAGTGGGATTTGTGCATCCTTCTTGGCACCTTCTTTAATTATTCTCTTTTTACTCTTTATTTCAGGAAGACAATTGGATATCAGATACATAAATAATTTATATGTAGGTATAGTTTCTTTCCCATTATAACTTATTTCGGTTTGATTTATTTTGAATGAAATCATATATTTTATAATACAACAATTGCGATCTGTCGATCAACCATGGATTCCAATCCTAATTCTAACAATATGGTTTTTCGTTAGGTAGAAAGGAGTTAATCATCAATTTTATTGTGGAATAAATTTAAGTAGAATTTCATAAATATTTATTTTACATGTATATTACTTTTTTAACTTATCACTAGTAATTATAATTCAATATTATTAATTAATTATTAAAAATTGAATACACATATAAAATTTTAATTAAAAATTTCTCAATATACGCATATAAAACTTCAACTCAAGTTTTTCTTATTTTTACTGTTTATACAGACGGGCGCCGGCTCATATGTCTAGAAGCATGGGGCCCTAAATTTTGAATTTTTTTTAATTGTACATTATATTTGCAAAAACTTATAAGATTAATCACTCCAACAAAATCAGATTGTTAAATTGGTTTTGTGCAGAATCCATCACCCTCCACCTCTAACATTAGGCATACTGAAAATTATAACTTTTTTTTTATTGAGTGAGAATAAAAATACGTATAATAGTCAAAGTATATAAAAAAATTCTCTCCAATCTGTCAGTTAGAACAGTACTTGACGGTGGTTATCACAGGTGTTTTGAGTTTTTGACTATTTCCAAATAATGTAACAAATCATGTTACCTTAACTTCCCCGTAAATCCACATTTACACCAACATCCTACTTGTACTAAACGATGAGTAGCACCTCAAAAGGGCAGCACGTGTCGCTTGATTATTGGCAATCAGGACATACAATGCAATTTGTTCTACAAGGTTTGTTTATTGCACTGAGTGTATTTAATTTGTGTGTACTACACCAATCACAAAAGAAAAATATATCCTTTTTTTGATTGGCTTAATACAGGCAATGTACTTGTTGTAACCGAAAGTCACCCTTCTAGTAGAACCTAAAGCAAATCTCCTTTAATTTTTTTCTCTTTTTTTTTATTTTCTTTCTCTTTTCAACCTTTGAAGAATGATAGTAGCACTTTGTTTTCCAGATACCAACCTCTGAATATTGATTGCTTATGAAGCAACTCTAAAAATTACCTCATTTTTCATTAATATATGACAATAACAACCCTTTTTCCCTTTTTTGCCTTTATTTGTTGGCTTCATTAATACAGAATCATATCTATGAGAAAATTGGGTCCATTTGGGCATCTCCTTTTTTTTATTTGATTAATAATATGTGATCCTAGCAGATGCATAGGTTCTAAGTAGGAATGGGGTTGTTTGATTCATTGCGGGGAGGAAGAGAGTTCTCCATCAAAAGGAAGGACAGTGATGCAGGAGAAGCAGGTCGATTTCTTCTTCTTTAAAAAATAAATTCATTTTATGAATCTCTCTTAGCTGAAATCATTGTTCCTGAGGTACATTCCTCGTAAATGACATGTTTTGATCCTCATCTTCATTGTTTCTGTCAGACTGTTGTGTTTGTTGATGTTTACATATTTTATTGTTATTGTGTTCTTGTTTTTCTGTGTTTTCACACTTGTAAATTTTATATTTATAATTTCATTTTTTTGACCAAATGAAACACAGCATATTATTTATTGTACTTTGTCATATAGGATCACATGTTGTTCCGATCGTATATTGAAATTTCCAAAAATTCCCATTTGCACTGTCGGAAATTTGAAATTGATCGGTTTGAAAATGATTTGCTCGGCATTGGTTCAAATGATGATTAGGAAGAGCACTGGAGGAGCTCAGATCTTCTCTCTACAATGAGCTTCGAACCTCGGAAGGAGCAAAGCGCCAACAGCAGAGATATTGCAGGCCAATGGTGGCAATGTCCTTCAACTTCGTGGTTGCAGTTGGGATTATCATGGCAAATAAATTAGTCTGTACATTTTCCTTCTTTTAACTTGTAATTTTTATTTGGTGCCACTTGCACTTGACTTTCTACACAAATATGCACACACTGTATACTTGATAAAATGTGAATCATTAAAGTCAGATTTAATCATATTCATTTGCATAGATTCTGCATTTTTGCAGACAAATTTAATTATATGTGACATTATTCTTTATCTTTCGATTTAAAAAATGTGAGTTGCACTTAATATTATACACAAACTCTTTATCTTTCGATTTAAAAAATGTGAGTTGCACTTAATATTATACACAAACTGTCACTTGATATATATAATGGATTTAAATAATAAAATCATGTTAAATTAGACCATGATATATGTACAAATAAGTAACACTTGGTGAGGGAAAATAAGTGTACTTAGGACTGGCCTCTTAATTCCTAGCATAGCCGTTGCAGGGCTCATGAAATGGATTAAAAACCATAAACTCACAAACTCTTTGGAAGGTCAGCCAATTGATAATATAATTTTGTTAACAGGTGATGGGGAAAATAGGCTTCAATTTCCCAATTTTTCTAACATTTGTTCACTACATCACTGCCTGGCTTCTGCTTGCCTTCTTCAAGTCAATTTCAGTGCTCCCTGTCTCCCCTCCATCTAAAACTACTCCTTTCTCTTCTATATTTGCTCTTGGTGCTGTCATGGCTTTTGCTTCTGGCCTTGCAAACACCAGCCTCAACTATAACAGGTTCCTCTTCTCACTTGACATTATCATTTTTATAACTACAGATTTTGGAGCCGTCTTGTTTACTAATAATCCTACTCATGCAGTGTCGGTTTCTACCAAATGGCTAAGATAGCTGTCACTCCCACAATTGTTCTTACAGAGTTCATACTTTTCAGAAAGGTCATTTCATTTAAGAAGGTCAGGAAACTGAACTAATCTCCTAACTCCTTTGTTTGTCCTGCTTTTAACATCATACGTTTGCTGAAAAAACCTTGAAATTTATCGAAAGATGATTCTGTTCATGTCATTGCATTGCAATAATGCAGATTTTGGCTCTGGCTGTCGTATCGGCAGGCGTAGCAGTGGCAACTGTGACAGATTTAGAGTTCAATCTCTTTGGTGCCTTGATTGCAGTTGCATGGATAATCCCAAGTGCCATAAACAAGATTTTATGGTCTAAATTACAGCAGGAAGGCAACTGGACAGCTTTGGCGTAAGTAGCTAACTGCACTCACCACCACCTTCTCATTCTATAGCAAAAATTAAGTTTTGAAGAGCCAGAAGCAGTCAAGCACACGTTTTCTGATTGTAGGTTGATGTGGAAGACAACCCCTGTCACAATTTTCTTCCTCGTACCTTTGATGCCATGGTTAGACCCGCCAGGCGTGCTGTCATTCAGGTGGGACATGAACAACACAGCTGCCATTCTTGTATCTGCTCTGCTTGGCTTCCTCCTACAATGGTCAGGCGCCTTGGCACTCGGGTGAGACTCTCTTTCTTGCACCGTACTCCACTAATTGCAAAAATTAGATAATTGACGATGCACCAACTCAATTTTTTTTTTGTAGTCACCGAGCGATAGTATCTGATTTAAACTGATCTCGTAAATTCAGATACTTCCAACTATGCATCTAAGTACACAAAGAAGATTATGTCATTTTTACTTCCACCACAATGCTTGAGAGTGGCTAACATGACACTGCAAATAATGCAGGGCAACTTCTGCTACTTCTCATGTTGTTTTAGGACAATTTAAAACCTGTGTAATTCTGCTGGGAGGATATCTGATATTCAATTCGGATCCGGGGATTATAAGCATATGTGGGGCTGTTGCTGCTCTCTCCGGAATGTCAGCTTACACATCACTGAACTTGAGAGAATCTCAGGAAAATATGTAGCTTTCAGGACAAAGTTCTCATCGATTGAAAACGAAAGCAACCATTGAAGACGGCGTGGATTCGGATGCAAAAGTTCCCCTTATTGTGGTCTGAATGAGTTGAGCATCAAAACAGTGAGAAAACTTATTGGAATCATTGTGAAATGATACTTGTCTCACACTTTCTTTTTGTCCAGAAAATCAAGTTCAATCCCAATGTATACCATGCATTTTAGTATAAAAATGGATAGCTGACAAGCAAGTGAACTCGGCCAATCAGCATACCCTGAATTTCTTATCTGTCAATTCCCCTTGACTTAGAAGATAGATAAAAACACAATCTTCTATTTCAGGGATCCAAAAATTTTACTGTGGAATTCACAAATTTTATTTTACTGAGACTCATCATTATAATACAAAAATTGAAGGACCCACATTCAGAAGGACGAGCTGAATAAAAATGTTTTGTGAGTGTAGGGATGATGGTAAAAACACACATATTCAGATCTCCGATAACTTTAAATGGACTAATAATTTAAATCTAAGATGGCAATTCATGATTGCATACCTGGTTCGTGTGAGATTGTGTCATTTCATGTTAAATAAATGTTAATAACAATATAATTAATTTCAACCAAACCTAATCCAAATAATAATTATACTGTATTAGATTGATATATTTATTAAACATATTAAGATAGGTCAATTTGTTTAATTTATTTAATGATTTTAAATAATAAATTTTATTTTATAAATATGTTTATCATGTATAATAACTTACTATTTTTCCCTACAAATATTTTTAATCATTAATTAATTAAATACTTTATTGAATTTTTATTATAATTATAGTTTAAATTAAATTTTATATTTTTATTGTATATTAATATTTATAATTTAACTATTAATTATTTCTCATAATATTTTTAAAATTTTAGTATAAATTCTGGACTATCATATTAATTCATTTAATTTTATATCAAGCCAATTCATTTGATATTTATATTAAATATACCAACCCATTTACAACCTAAATCATATAAAGTCAACTCAAACCCATGTCAAGCACCTACTATCCGTGTTAAATTATCGTATCATATAAAAAATTATCACCTTAATCATTATTTTTTTCACTATTTTATTAAAGAAAAATTCTTTGAAATTAAATTTATATGTAACATAGTTATATTTTCTTAAAAATGTATGAATATATTTTCAAATTAGAATGAATGTATTGGCCACTATTAAGACTTTATTTAAATGGGGAGAAAGAAAATAAAAAAGAAAGAAATCTTTGAAATTTTCTCTTTTTTTATTTGGATGAAGAAAAAAAAGAAAAAATATTAAAGATATAATTTTTTAATCAATTAAATTTTAAAAAAAATTATTCTCTATTTTTTCTCAATACAAATTTAAAAAAAAATTCCTCTTTCTTTCATCTTTTCTTTCCAACCAAGGGCAAGAATAATTCTCCTGTATACCGTAAAACCTTGAAATGAGGTCCATAGTCCATGCTGTAAGAGTGTTGACTGTGGATCAGTTAAATAGTCAAAAAGCGATTTAGCCACGTAATCGGACATCAATGATGGTCCCATGTGATTCAAAGGGTACGATGTTCATATTGAAACGAACATGCATGATGATAATGCAATTTTTGAATGACAAAAATGGAAGAATCAGTAATTTTGTTTTACTTTTCTTGGCTGATGGGAAAAATTGGCAATTTTGGATACTATAGTGTCTACACAGAAAGGTTAGAAAACCCAGCAAGCCATAATAAAAGCAACTACTTACTCGAGATTTTTTAATTCAAATGCCGTCCCATATCTCCTCAAAATTTTAAATTTTTCGTTGAAATTTAATATTTGCATGTATATAACTAATGATTTAATCATTTTTATTATTACAAAAAAGAATGGAAAAAAATGGCAATATACACTGCTCAAAATCATTACCAACAATGAGACTTAGCCCCATGCCATTGGAGTAAAAATAAATACAAAGGTCATGATTCTCACATCCCAAATAGGACTATGATTAAATGTCATTTTCTATCAAAATGTAATATACAGGTGAGACATCAGAAAGGAAAAATTGGTAATTCTCACCTACACTATTCAGATATCGGCTTCCTATAATATCACTAAGCATTACTTAAGTTTCTTATAGAACTAGGGCAAAAGAAAACCCGCAATTGCAACTAAGCCCCCCACAAAATCGTTAGCATCAAATATCCCACAAAAGACAGTACGGATTATTTCTCCTTTCTTCTTACCTCTTGGCCGCGTTCATATTTACACTCAAATCAGGCCAGCATTGACATCTTTTAGCACACAATATGCGGTCCAAACTAAAAATTAGAATCCCAACCAATCTGTGGCTGCTGAGGCTGCTGATAAGCACCCAACGGGAGTCGTACAGTATCAACAGTTCCGGCCACAGCCTGGGACTGTTGCAGAAGAGTTGAAGTTGAGGCTACCGTCTGCCCGGGTTGATAGATACTGGTAAATGCACCATGACCGGCCTGTGTTGGTGGAAAGCTAATATGCTGTCCCTGTGGCATAAGATTATACAGAGAATTGACTTGCAAGTTGGATATATCTTGTCCCGGAGCAGGTATCCACACAGCCGACCCTTCACTCTGCAAACAAATCAAACAAACAACATAAAAACCTCGTTTCTCAGGGTAAATGATAGGTTAAAACCTATTGCAGGGAGAAGACCGTCTATAACAGAATATAGTCACCCTGTTATATCAAGAAACAGTAAAGAGAGAAACAAACAAACAATAACAAAGTGAACTAACCGGCTGTCCAGTTGTATAGGTGTGATTTTCCTTTAACTGAGACACTGCAAGTTCTTCATTTCCATTAGGATTTCCTGAATTTGTTGAAGTACTAGGTATATATCCAACAGGAGGGGGAATAAATGATCCAGAAGGTATTCCAATATGGGCAGTGTTTCCTGTATTTGCTCCAGCCTTGAATTGGGGGAGATGGAATTTGACCCCACCAGCTGCTGCAGGTGGTAGATACATATTGCCAGCTGATGGCTGTTGGGCAAAGCCATTGTGGCTCAAATATTGGTGTAGTGGTGACACATAAAAAGGGGGGTAAAAGTGACCATATGGGAAAAAGTTAGCTGGGTAAGGAGGCCTCAAAATAGAAACTTGCTGTGGAGATACTGGTATAGAGCCTGGCAGAGGTGGAGTAGGGCTAGGGCTAGACACAGCCTGAGAATTAACACTCTACAATTCACCAGAGATAATGGAGACATAAGAAAGAATAAAAAGGAAAGCACATAAAAGGGTACAAATACATCAATGATTGCAATTTAAAAAGTCCATAGAAAAATTAATAGAGATGCTCAGAAAATGAACAAAATGCAAAGCCAAACTAGCAAACAACCGAATGGTATCCTTTAAAGAGGGTTTTCCCTAAGCTCCTAGCTCCCTGTCACTTGTCAAGAGTGCATTCCTAAGATATAATGCCCAACTGAATATTGACCAGTGCGAGACAAAAGATCATTCCTATTAACCCGAAACATACAAAATAAAGACATAAAAATTGAATTCTCTTCTTCAATGAATGAACATTAACATCACAGAGCAGTTGTTTAACATTCCCCCATTAATTTGATGAATAAGACACCACTAGTTATAACAGACACCAATTGTCAATCACCATATTATTAACAAAGCTGAAGACATTTAAAAATCAGTGATTGTGAGACTTACAACAAAGTTTGGAAGACGAGATGTTTCTTGTGCCTGTGGCTCAGCTCCCTCAAATGGAAGTTGCTGAGTACCTAACATGGGTGACATGAAATTTAAACCATAGTTTTGAGCATTTTGAACTGTTGGGAACGGAGGGCCCTCTGAAGCTAATAATACCTCCTGCTTTGGCTCATCAGTCACAGTCGGGAATGGAGGGCCCTCTGGAGCTAATAATACCTCCGGCTTTGGCTCATCAGTCTTTAAGTCAACACTTGAGATAGCATTTCCCTCTGAAGATGGTACCTTTTCAATCAGATACAGTGGAGAGTGATGATAATCATGATGATCACCTTCTGCATTCAAGGATGTAGTTTGGTTGCTGCAACCAACCATGAAGAACCATCATACAAAGATTACAGATGCAAACTATTGCCAAATAAGACTTGCAACAGGAAGATAAATCAATCATCTCGAACAGAAAATTCACTGGTAAAAAAAACATAAACCTAGAACAGCTAAGGCAAAGAATAGAAGGATCTTGATACATTTCCCAGAAGGAAATTCTCCATTTTCAAGCATCAATGAGGGACAAGTATCTGAGGAAAAATAAAATGCAACTTTCAATTTGCCCAGAATTATGTTTGGTCATTCACAATGTAATTACAAACCACTGTTAAAGGTGGAAAGGAAAAATGAAGGAGGAGATTCATTTTGATATGCACAGAGACACACAAACAGTGCATGTCTAACTACAAATTGACAATTAGTCAGTCCACGTTACTATGATAACCACAAACCTAAGTTTTGTAGTTTTGTCATTCTCTGGTGAAGAATCAACCGTAGGCAAAGTATTATTATTATTATCACTTGTTTCATTGCTGGATCTTTCCTTGATAGAATCAACTGAATCAAAGCTTCCAAAAGTCAGACCAGTTTTTAAAGCCTCAGGTACTTGGAAATGGCTTGGAAATGTAACATGTTGCCTCAAGTCAGTTGACAATTGAGCACAGACATCAGAATTTGAAAGCTCCAATGTGCTGACTGTTTCAGAAACATAAATAAGAGAACAGACCGAAAAAGAGTTATGATGTAATACATCAGGCATTTTGAAAGAATCAATAAAATACGAACGAGCTTATAAAAACAGAAATTCTTAGTAAGAATATCGTTTTTGTGGAGAAAACAACAAGAAATATTTAACAAGAAAAAATTAACAGTAAAGCCAAGGTCATGGGAGAAGAATCTAAACATGAGTGAATGGGCTCAGTCCAAATTTTAGGCTGGATCAGGGTGCTTCTTGTTTGAAATATATGTAACTTCTAAAATTAGTTATAATATAGTGGTTTTTCTGACTGACTTTTTTTCCCTCAACCTTTAAGATTCTTTTTCCACACTTGTTTTGAGAGGCTTCCCTCCTTCCCTTAATAGGAATGACCTGCACCAGCACCTATTCAGTAAAATTCTTGTTTATCAGAAAACCCCATTTACTATTAAACAACACAGAACAATAAATCTACCTGAAGGTGGCTGGCTAACACAAATGGAAGATGACCTGGTGGTGAAAGAAACATCTGGAGATGAAGTGGAGAACTGTGAGGCGTCAGATAAACAATTCCTTTCAACTTCATTTGTGTTGTTTGGAGTATTAGACCCAGAACTTTTGCTCTCAGATGCTGGTAAATCATTTGCTTCAGGGGAAACAGCATCCTCTCCATTAACATGATTAAATTCAGTAGCCACAGCTTCCCCATTAATTGTGCCATCAACATCAGAATCCCGGGAGATAGATGGTGTTGATGCAGGATTTAAAATGGAGGGATTAATATCAGGAGCAGAAGATGAAGAAGCAGAAGTTGGAAGTTGAATAGCACTTGATATGGACTTTACATGGTCAACTCTGGTAACGGAAGAAAAGGACCTAGTAAGGGAAGAAGTTGCAGCAATATCAGCTTTGGGTTGTGAATTTTCCTCCTTGATAATGTTGATGTCATCTGCAGCTGAATGGATTTTAGTGACAGTAGTCACACTTCCTGCAAAAGAATGCACAGCAGAACTACGACCATGACAAGCACTCCCATTTGATTCATTGGCAGTACCATTAGGTACAACAGCCGAAAACCTAAAATTGAAAACCAACATTAGAGGGGATTCCTTCAACTCAGAAATAAGTGATGGGGCTAAGAAACAACTATTCAACCTATCTTCTGTGACAACTAGAAACTGGAAATGCGCAAAAAATAAAAACAAAGCTAATTTCAATTATTCTTTTCAACATTTTGGACCATAAATTTAGGGAAAACCTTAAGTACATCAAATCTTCCCTGTATAATCACCAAATTTTCTATCCAATATATGAGATTTGATCAGAATTACAGGTTAAAAGGAAAGAAAATGGTATTTGATTATTACCTTTTTCTTCCTTTCCTCTCTTTTTTTTAAATTTTTTCATCACTTATTCTTTGTAATCAAATAAGAAGAAAAATTAAATAATCATTTTCTTTCTACCTTATGTTTACTATGTAAATCTGGCAAGAAAATCAACATAAAGACAAATGAAGAGAATACTGATACCTTGTGGCTTGAGAGGCTCCACTATTTTTTGTTCTCTGCACTGTTGGCTGAATGGAGGGAACATGACCTCTGTCTGTAATGTGACTGACTCCATTTTCCTTATGAATAGCAGCATTTCTCCCACCACCATCTAGCAGAAATACATTCCAAGACAAGATATCATAAAAAATCAAAAAGTAACAGAGTTTGTGATATGCAGGACAGGTCTCTATACAGTTGAAGATTTCAGTCTTAATGGTCACTGTAAAGGCAAAATGCAGGAGATTTAGAACTAAAAAAATAAGGGAGCTACATAAAAGATTTCAACTTGCTAAATCCGAAATGGACTGGGTGTTTGTAACCAAGATCACACATCAGAGATATAAATCTCAAAAATCACCCAACAAAGAATCAATAAATCATAGATATCAGAAAAAGAACATAAAACTGATCATATTATAAGTTTTATGTTAAAGGTGATTTCCAATTGAACCTGTGAGGAAATGGCTCTTGATGAAAAAGATTAGAACAAAGAGGTAATCAGAGCCCAAAATCAAGCATTCCATAAGATGTGAAACGTTACCAGCAAAGTTGGAGGAATGGCCATTCGAAGCACCACGTCTCCCTTTCCCATATCCACTTTGCTTCACCCTAGAATCCTCAGATGCCCAGCTGTTCAGGCCCTGAAATGGCCAATAAAAACAGCCCAGTTGGTGCAAATGAAATTTATGGAAATTGAAGAAAAGGGAGGAATGATCATTTACACATGCAAAACACATATAATTGCAGAAATGACAACCCTTAGCAGATCCACACTCAGTCAACAACATGACCATGCACTCAAAATTTAGGGCAAGAATCACAAAGTAAAACTCAGATGTTGTACTCTTTGCAAAGAGGTATTGTAAGATTACATAATAATAAACAGGAAATTAATCATTAGACAACCAACAAAAGATTAATATACTTTGTCTTATCATGAAAGCATAAACAATACAAGAAACGTGATGAATCTGCTTCAAGAAGTCCAAACCGACTTTTGGGAGCAGCAGTTGTGCACCAATTGAATACACACAAGCACACATGTCAAGTAACATAGAGAAAACAGGCTACACCCTAGAAATGGGATAAACAAAAACAAAAGCTTACCTCCTTCTTCCTGTCGCGTCTCTTCTTTACCTCATGAAAAGTATCTGAAAAAAATTAAACAATATACAAATGGAAAAAAGGAAAAAAAGAGCTCATATTATTTGTAAATAAGAACAAATGGATACAATTTTATAGATGTAATGAAAGCCTTCAGTTTTTAGACACAAAGAAGGATAAAGTCTGTTTTGTGTTTAGGAGTTATAAAAATTTATAAGCCCCTCCCCAACCCACCTGCTTACCCACGCAAACATAGACAAATGACCACCAAAGAAACCCATCAAATTAGGCACTGGGTGTCGATTGAGAAAGAGATCAGGTAAACATTAAAAGAAGGGGAACAACATTAAATTATGCACTTCAGTCATTTCTGTCACAGAGTCTTCCTCTAATCCTCAATGATAAAAACCACGGAGTAGAAGACTCATTTACTTATATTGCATTTTTCATATTTGTTTTTCTGTTTTACTAGGCATTTGGAAAAAAAAAAAAAAAGAAAGTTAAACAAAAATATAAAACAGCAGTAAATGTTGAACAATCACATTCAAATGGCTCCGATGATCCGAACTCAGCTACCATTACCATCTGCCTTGCTAACTCCAGTGAAGTTGCTAACTTGCAACAATTTCTTCATCATCTCAATAACCCAATAAATCTATTCAATCCGGCTAAAAAAATATATACACATAAGGCTATTCAAGCAAATAAAAAATAAAAAAATAGAGGAAAGCCAGAAAATTTACTCGATTATGGATTAAAACAAATCAAACCCAGCCGAGGTTTTCTAAAACAGTGCATGCAAGCATAATTAAAACAGGAAGAGAAAGGTTTAAACTTCAAACCTAAATACATGAGCTTCTGAGCGGTGTCATTGGGATCCATACAACATTCTTTCAAAACA
This sequence comes from Sindora glabra, assembly GCA_020226215.1. Lineage (NCBI taxonomy): Eukaryota > Viridiplantae > Streptophyta > Magnoliopsida > Fabales > Fabaceae > Sindora > Sindora glabra. Next base: position 49,100,183 of record CM035230.1, on the reverse strand, counting down.
GCGTAGATGTCTTCGTCGCTGTGCTGCTTGCCGGTGATCTCCCTAATGTCTTGAATGATTTTGCGTACATTGTTGGGGATTGGAAACCTAGACCCAACGCCGCCGCTCATGTTTTTATGTTTTTTTGCACAGTGTGATGCAAAAGAGAGAGGAGCAAGAGGAGAAGACAAAGACTTCAACCATTTATAGACCCAAATCATACACCAATTTATAATTCCATGGAGCACTGTCTAAAAGGAAAAAAAAATCAATTCCACCAAGAATGGAAATAATTAAAAATCAATTCCACCCGAGAAAAGTGAAACAAATAATATATTTAATAATATATTTATTTTTATTGTAATAACTTGATTTATCTGTCTTTTTAATCATTTTTATTATGATTATTTTTCTGATAACTTTATTAATTTGTCCTTTTTTATCATTTAAAAATTTATCTTGCATTTGAAGGGTTGAACAAAATAACCTGACTTATTCTAGAATTTTTTTTTTGCATATTCTAGATTCTACTAACAAAATATAAATAAATAAATAAATAACCAGATCAAATTTAACTCAAAAAAAATGAATCATCCAAATTAAATTAGGACTATTGAGTATTTATGGGAGTTTGTTGCACGCATTTTTTTTTCCAACAACAATACCTTGGGATGAAAGTAAGTTAGGGAGCTTCTTAGATGCTTATGATTTAACTTATTTATAGTAAAATTTAATCTAGTTTATTTATTTAAATATATTAAATCAAGAGTAGTAAATATGTCTATTTTAGTTTATGTATATAGACCTAATTAGATTATTAGATAATTTTAAATCTTATGAAAGTCTTAACTTATTAGCAAATTTAAAACTTACTTCTTTCAAATAAGTTAATAAATTAGGTTAGACTTCTTTAAAAAAACCAATAATTATATATAAGCTAACAAATTAAATTCAAGCTAATGATTTAGAAAGTAAATTTAGGGTAAAGCCTAACCCAATTCAACATATTTAGACCCTTATATAATTAGTAAAAGCAAGATTTGAAATTAAGTTTGTAGTGTAAATCAAGAGATCTCAATTGAATACAAGATAATTAGATAAATTTGTAAAATTTAATTTAATGAATATAAAAAATTTAAAATTCAATTTTATATCTCACTTCCAATATATAAATATTTTTACTTTTTTTAAAAAAATTGTATCACAAAAATTGTAATTTTTTATGTAGAATTTGAAATAGTAATGATCAGAAAAGTAATTTTATTACTTATTAGCTAGCAAATCATGATCAGAATTTGAAAATTGGTATTTATACATTCATATATTCACTATATGGTTGCGACTTTTTGTTGATGTAAGATGTTATGGGAATTATTTTATCAGGATGTAATTTTATATAGCCTTTTTTAATTTAAAAAAAATGTTTGACTTAGGAAATTTGCTAGTATAATCCCTTTAACACAATATTAAAGTAAAACTTAGGCTTTCCATAATTCAAATGAGGAAATCTACAGTGGTCATGTTTTGTTAAATGTACGTAAATGCATATAGTAAGTGGATAATCTATGTAGAGGCAAAAAAGGTATGACATTCAATAGAGAAATAAGTAAATTAACTTATTGAACTTATAGATAAGTATAAAACTTAAAACATATGATGATAAACATTAGTTAAAATTTAAGTTAAAATTAATGGTAGTAGAAAAACTCCACACACTCCTAGAACAATTGTAAATTTCCCTTTGAATAGAAGATGATAGCAAACACTTGTAAATTTATTTTTTAAATCCTATTTCCAACATTATTTTACATTGTAACTAGAGTTAGATTGATGAATATATATATATAATTTTGTGCCATTATTCATTAAAAACTCTAGATTGTTACATGTGTAGCCAAGGATTCCACCCAAGAAGAAGGTGAATTAGGTGTTAGAATTTTATACACTTCTAAAACAAATTCATTTTTTTTTAAAAAAAAAACTAGTTTTCTAACCCGTGCTTTTAAATAAAAATAAAAATAATAAATATATAATAACAAATTATAAAAATTTTAAAATTTAATTTTGTATGCTTATTTGATAATTAAAATTTTAAATATATAAATAAATAATTTTTAATATGTAATATAAAATTTAAAAAAATATGATATGCATTTAAGTAATTTGATTGAATTAAAATTTTAATTTATTTAAAATATTTTTATAATAAAAAAAATATTTTACATTCATATTATTTAGTGATATTGATGTCTAAATTACAATGAATATTAGTGAACATGAAAATATGAAAAAATGTGTAATGAAGTAGATAAAAGAACAAAAATAATATACGAACAATAAAAAAATTATATTTAATTTGAAATTCAGTTCTTGGAAAATAATATAAAGAAAATATTGATAAAATTTAAATAAATAAATTTAATTTTGATTTATTAATATTTTTATTAAAAAGTATAACATTTAATCATATAATTCAATTAGTACTTTGTAAATTAAAATTGTAAGCTATTTAAAACATTTTCATAATAAAATTAAATAGATCATATTATATATATAATATAGTAATATTAGAATTTAAGTTATAGATAATAGACATAAGCATGAAAAGGGAAAAAAAAGAAAAATATGCAATATAACAAATAAAAAAAGAGAAGTAATGAGTGAATTGAAAAGTAATATAAGAGTTAAAAATAAAATAACTGATTAAATAATTCATTTAAATTAAATGTTTAATTTATTTTAAACAAAATAATAAAAATTAATATACCATTTTATATTTATACTTTTTAATTATATTAGTTTATAAGTTACAAGAGAGGTATTTGAAAAAGAAAAGATAAAAATATAATTAAAAAAATAAATAAATAATGATATGCCTCCAATATTAAGTAATTAAAAGTTAAAAATATAATATATATAGTTACATCAATTAATTACATCAAATCTTTATCTTATATGAAATATTTTTACAATAAAAAATATATTATATTTTATCTGTACTATTTAAAAATATTAGTATATAAAGTTTAAAAGTTATCTACTGGTAGGTTAAATTATTTTAAATTATTAATAAATAAGAAGAAGATATTTCATTAGAAAAAAGTAATAGTAATTACAAAATTTTAATAGTAATAAACAAATTTTCACAATTTTTTTATTAATACAACAATATGTTTGTGAATGGTAATGCCAAGCTGATTTATATTGATAGCAAATTAAATTTAAATTTTAGTATATGATTTGTAAATAATATAAATGAACATGAAAAAAAATGATAACTTAAAGTGAAATAATACATGAATTATAAAATGTCATTAAAATCTTAATTAGTTTTAACTTAAAACACAATGCCTAATAATATTGGGCAATTTTAAATAAATAAAATTAATTTTAATTATTAAATATGTTATTAAACAATAGAATATGTAATTAATTATCTTAATAAAAAAATTTATATTAAATTTTAAAATGATTTACAATATTTTTGTAAAAAATTTAAGTTTATCTTTTTATATATTATTATTTTATGATATTAGTTTCTAAGTGATAAATGGTAATACTAAACATTAAAAAGAAAAATATGCTAAGATAGACTATAAACAAAAAGAAAAGACACAACTGGGGAGTTCTACAATAATATAATAATTAAAAATAAAATATAGAGTTAAGTAATTTAATTAAAATAAATCCATAACTTATTTGAAATAAAATTAGAATATATCTTATTATATCTGTATTAATTAATGGTAATAGCCTTTAAATTATAAATAATAGAAATTGAATATTTAAAAAAAATAAATAATAGAAATCCAACATTAAAAAATATAAAATTAAGTAGCTAAGAAAAAGTGAAATAGTATGCAAGCTTATAACCTTGACAAAACCTTAATTAATATATATTTAATTTATAATTTAGCATTTAAAAATTAATAAGGAGAAAATATTAAAAACTTAAATTAATAAATTTTAATTTTAATTTTTAAATATTTTTACTAAATAATAGATTATGTAACCAATTTTTCAATTATATTTTCTATATTAAAATTTTAACTTATTTGAAATATTTTTATGATAAAATTAAATATATTTTACTTTATTTACCTAATTTATAATATTAAAATTTAATTTATAAATAATAATAATGTTCATAAAAAGTATGTAATAAGCAAATGAAAATAAGAAAAATAATGAGTAAGTTGCAAAAAATATAAAAATTAAAATTAGATTATATAGTTAAGTAATTTAGCTAAATTAAAACTTTAAGTTTATTTAAAATAATTTAAAAAACATAAAATATATCACATTATACATGTATTTTTTTAATGATATTAACCACTCAACCGTAAAACAATAGAAGTAAATATAGAAAAAGAAAAAATACATAATAAAATAAATAAAAATAAAAAAATAAGGGATGAGGTGTAAAATCAATATAAAAATATAAAATAGAATATGGAATTAAGAATTTAATTAAATTAAATATTTATAATTTATTTAAAATATGTTTATAATAAAAATAATATATATTATATTGTTCTATTCGGTATTTAAGATATAAATAACAAAATTGGACATAAAAAAGTATATAATATTATAGATAAAAAAATGAAAGAATGCATGAGTCGTAAAATATTTATAAAATAGCAATTGATGTAATTTAATTTAAAACGTAGCACTCAAAATTTGATATTAAGAAAATAAATACAAAATTAAAGTAAATGAGTTTGATTTTAATTTTTAAATATTTTATTAAATCATTAGTATATCTAGTTAAGTATTTCAATTAATACTTTATGTTTTAAAATTTTAATTTATTTAAAATATTTTATAAAAAAATTAAATATATCATGTTATATTTATATTATTTTATGATATTAATATCTAAATTGTAAGCAATGGTAATTGACATGAAAAAATAAAAAAATATAAATATACAATGAAACAAATTAATAAAAAGAAGAGAAATAATGTATAAATTAAAAATGTTATAAAATTTAAAAGTAGAATATATAGTTAAGTATAATCAACTAAAATAATATTTAAATCATTTCAAATATTTTTATTATTAAAATAAGATATATCATATTACATCTATACTATTCAATAATATCGATGTATGCATTGTAAATAATATAAGTGATCATTAAAAAATTAAAAAAGTTAAAAATAAAATATCTATTTAGGTATAATTAGATTAAATTAATAATTAAATTTTCAAAATATTTTTATATTTAAAATAAAATATATCATCTATATTTTTGTTTAATGATGTTGATATTTGAATTATAAACAAATACATAATAAAGTAGATAAATATATATATATATATATATATATATATATATATATTTGATTTTAGAATAGCACTTAAAAATTGATACAAAGAAATATTGATAAAATTTAAATAAATAAATAAACATTTTAATTTTTCATATATTTAATTATTTTTATTAATTCATTCAATATTAAAATTTTAAATTATTATAATATATTTAAAATAAAATTAAATTTATTATATTGTATCTTTATTTTTTGGCTTAATATCTGAAATATTGTAAACAATATAATAGTGAACATGAAAAAATAAAAGAAGAAAGAAAATAAACAGCAAAGCAAATAAAAGGAAGTGAAACAATTAATAAGCAGTAAAATAACATAAAAGTTAAAAAATATACGTGGTTAGATAATTTAATTAAATCAAATCATTTAACTTATTTAAATTATTTTCATAGAGAAATTAAAATATATACTTCTTATGACATTAGTATTTGAACTGCAATTAATAAGAGCTCACATTATAAAAGAAAAGAAGAAAAATATTTCATGGAGCAAATGAAAAAAACATGTGTAGTAGGTGAGTTATACAATAATATAAGAGCTAATAATAAAAATTAAAAATTTAATTTTAAAATATTTTATAATAAAATAAAATATGTTATGATATATTTATACTACTAAATAACATTCACATTGAGTTATAAATAATGTGAATAAATATAAAAAATATAATAAATTAAACAAGAATAATTTTTATATAATTTAAGGGGTAATGGATAAAAAAATAAAAACTATGTAATAATTTGAAAGCAATAAAAGTGTAAAAAATTTAATTAATATAAATCTTTAACTTATTTAAAATATTTTTATAATAAAATAAAATATATCATGTTATATTTGAAAATTGAGAGGAATAAATATTAAAAGTGTGGAATAAACTAAATAAAATAATTTTTATATATAATGTAAGGAAATAATAGTGTAAATGAAAAAAAATGAAAATTTGCGTAAGGATTTCAAAACAATTAAAGAAAATAGAAGGAAAGGTTTGGTCAAATTATTTGCAACATGTGCCGTTTGATAATAATATTGAAGTCCAAGAACTTGCCTGTTAGTGACAACATTGGCCTATTATTATTCTCAAAAGAAGCAAAAACCAGAAGCAGCTCATTGAAGAGTAAGATGTTGTTTTAGATGTATAGATTTCAATCACTAAACGTTTAAAAACATAAAATAAGCATATAACCACGAAGTACAAGAAATTTAAATCGTACAAATTGACTAACCAACCACATTATAATAATGTATCGCAAATATAATATAAAAAATTAAAGAGATCAAAAAGAGAAAATCAAATGCAATACTTATAGTGGTTTTGCTTTAAAAGTTTAACACTCAAACAATTAAATCTATTATCAAGCCTATTTGACTTGAATTTAGCTAATTCACTATTTTTTCAAATTTGAAATAAGCACTTAAAAATGCTTTTATAAATTCTTCTTGCATTTTTTTTTTTTTGAGTTTTCTTGATCAAAGTATTTACTAATCAATGAATACTTCATTCTTGAGATTTATAAAGATACCCTACCTTAAAAAATATAAACAATGTTAGTTTGGTATAAAGAAATTTGGCACAAAAGTTGAATACACAATGAAGAACTAGGAGAGGGAATTTGAATCTAAAAGTCCAAGAGATTTTTTTTATCATTAGAGAGTAAAAAGATTTGTTTTTTTTGTTAATGGAACATTTTAACTCTTAAAACTAAGTTAAATTCATGTTCTAAAATTTATATAGGATTGGGTGCTTTAAATGTCTATTAGAGAAATAAAAAAAACATTATTAACATGTTAAACTATAATAAATTGATTGATGAATAAATTCATCGTGTTGAAAATTTTGAATTTTCAATTAGTGAATCAATTCACTTTGCATGAGCTTGTTTTTAGATAGGCTAAATTGATTAGAGAATTAATTTTGACCCTCTAGAAGATTATTAAAAGGTGTAAATTAATTAGAGAATTGATTCACCCTATTCCAAAAGCTAATTAGAGGGCATGACTCAATTCATGTTCCTTAAAACCTAATTTTTTGATTTAAAAACATTTTTAAGCTTGTTTTCAAACCATTTCAAATATTATTTTATCCACATTAGCATCAACTCTTATAAAACAAATTTAAGCATAAGAGTTTAATTTTGAAAAATAATTTCTCTAATTTTTTGAATGAAATCTTTTTAAGCCTAATTTCCCTTTTTATAATTGAATCTAATTAAAATAAAATCATAATTTAACGTGTTTGATATTCTTCAAGCTCTATTCAAGTCTAATGTAATAAGTGATTTTTAATTACAATTTAACACATTAAATATTTTATTATCATAAAAATTGATTTTTAAATGGGATTAAGGTTAACAATCTCTCCCTTTTTTATAATAACAAACTATTTTAAGTTTGCTCCGTGGTAAAACAAATCTTCCTTTATAATGACACTAGTTTTGAACTAGTGCGTTGCATGGATAATCCATTATTTTTTTAATATAAAAATAAGAATAATAATTATATAATAAAAAAATTATAAAAATTTATAAATTTATCATATTATTGTATAATTATGCATTCAAATTTATAAATAACAAAAGTTTGAATAATATTATAAAGTTAAAAATTATCATATGTAATTAAGTAATTTAACTTAATTTAATTTTTAAATTAATATTTTTATGATAAAAAATTATATCACATTCATATTATTCAATAATATTCATATCTAAACTATAATGAACAGTAATGAATAAGAAAAAACAAAATGAAATACATAATTAAAAATATAAAAGGAATAATAACAATATGTGTATAGCAAAATATCATATTTAATTTAAAATATAGTATTTTAAAAATTGATATAAAGAAAATATACATAAAAATTTAAATAAAAATTTATTTTAATATCAATTAAAATTTTGAATTTTCTAAATTACTATTGTAATAAAATTAAATATTACACACACACATATATACATACATATATACATACCATTTAGTGATATTAATATTTAAGTTGTAGATAAAAGAAATGGATATAAAAAAATACAATGTAACAAATAAAAAAGAAAAATAATGTGTGAGTTGTAAAGTAATTTAAAAGTTAAAATTATAATAAATAATTAAGTAATTCAAATAAATTAAAATTTTAAATAAAAAATAAAACATATGAATTATATCTATATTTCTTAATGGTATAAATGTATGAATTACAAATAATAATAATATGATGATATTTAAAAAAAGAAAAGAAGATGGAATGAAACAAATAAAAAAATGAATGTGATTCTAATATAAAATAATGTATGAGTTAAAAATATAATATATGGTTAAAAAATTAATTTTTAAATAAAAAAGATAATAACAAAAAGTGAAATAGTGCGTAAGTTATAAAGTCTTGATAAAATCTCAATTATATTTTATATAATTTAAAATATAACAAAATAATGTCAACATAATACATATTAATAAATTTTAAATAAATATTTTTTTTAATTTTAAAAATATTTTATTAAGTAATAGAATATGTGATAAATTATTTCAAGCAAAAAAAAATTTATTGAATTTTTAAACTTATTTGAAATATCTTCAAAAAAATTTAAATTTATCATTTATATCTATAATTACTTTATAATAATAGCATCTATAGAGACAATAAGTGAACTATATAGTAATATAAAAGTTAAAATTAGAAAATATAATTAAATTAAAAATTTTAATTTATTTAAAATAATAAAAAGTGAAATAGTGTGTAAATTATATGCGTAATTAATTATTTCAATTAAAATTTTTTATTAATATTAAAAATATTTCAATATTTTTATAAAAAATTAAAATTATCATTTTTATATCTATAATGCTTTGTAATATTATGATTTAAGTTATTTAAGTTATAAGCAATAGTAATTATATCTATATACTATATAATATATATATATATATATATATATATCTATATATATATATATATCTATATATATATCATATACCAAGAAGATAATAAGTGAAATTATATAATAATATAAGATTTAAAATTGAAAAATATAGTATAATTCAATTGAATTAAAATTTTAATTTATTTAAAATAAAAATAAAATATATCATATTCTATATACAATTTCTATTGATATCCATATCTAAATCATCAATTATACGATTGATGATATAAAAAGTAAAAAAGTAAAATATATAAAGACTAAATAAAAATAAGAGCATATAATTCTTATTGTAAGTAATATAAGAGTTAAAAATAGAATATACTATTAAATATTTTAATTAAAATAAATATTTAAATTATTTACATTATATTATAATTATATTAATTAATGATATTAGCATTTGAATTATAAATAATAGAAATGAAACTTAAAAAAAATGTATATAATAAGGTACCTAAAAAAAGTGAAATAGTGTGATTTAACAGGCTTGATAAAATCTTAATTAATATATATTTAATTTAGAATATAGGACCTAGAAATTGATATCAAGAAAATATTTATAAATTTTATATAAATAAATTTGTTTTTAATTTTTAAATATTTTTATTAACTGATAATATATGTGATTATTTTTTCAATTAGGAGTTTTTTTATTAAAAATTTAAATTATTTAAAATATTTTATAATCAAATTAGATATATCATGGATATCTATATTACATTATAAAATTAGTATATAATTTATAAATAATGGCAATTCACATGAAAAAATGGAAAAAGACCAACATCCAATAAAAATAAACTAATAAAAAGAAGAGAAATAAAGAATAAATTATAAAGTATTATAAGAGTTAAAAATAGAATATATAATTAAGTTATAAATAATTAAAGTGGATATGAAAAATATAATAAAGTTAATAAAAATAATATGTGGATTATAAAATAATAAAGAAGTTAAAAATGAAATTAAAAGATAAATATGCAATTGAATATATATATATATATATATATATATATATATATATATATATATATATATATATATATATATAAAAGAAGAGAAACAATACATGAGATGTAAAATAATACGATAGTTAAATATATGATTTAAATTAATAAAATAAAAATAAGTACATGAAATGAGAAAAAAATAAAATATAAAAATATATAAACTTGCATTAAGTGTTAAAACAAAATCCAAAAAATTTTACAAAAAGGTAGCAAAATTATAATTGAAAAAGTATTTATAAAAGAGGTACTATTGGAAAAAGAAGAATGAGAAGTTTTGGAGAGAAAAAAATTTCATTCAAAGTTGACACTTGTCTCAAAAATAAAAAAAAAAGAAGAAGAAAAGCTTATTTTAGTAATTAAGAAGATATAGATATTTATATTTAGAATCAAAAAAAGTTTGATTTTAATTTTAAATATTTTTGTTAAATAGAATATATAATTAATTGTTTCAATTTATACCTTGTACATTCATTTTTTAACATATATAAAATGTTTTTATAATAAAATTAATTTAGTAATATTAGCATCTAAGTTGTAGGAAAAAATTAAAAAAAAGAAATGGAGCAAACAAAATAAGATAAATAAATTATAAAGTTAAATAAAATTTAAAAATAGAATTTAATTAAATTACATATATAAATAATTTAAATAATTTTATATAAAAATAAAATATATTCTATTATATGTATATTTGTTTGTGAAATTTATATTTGAATTATAAAGAACTGGAGTGAATAGAAAAAAAAGGAGAAGAAAATATGCAATGGATCAAATAAAATGAAGAAAAACAATTATCACGCTAAAAAGAAATATAAGATTTAAAAATACAATTTGTACATAATTAATTCAATTAAAATTTTAAATTATATAAAATATTTTTATAATAAAAATAAAATATATTGTGGTATATATATATATTATCAGTCATATAAAAATAAATAAATAAATAAATTTGATATTAAATTTTAAATATTTTTAAAAAATAAAATATATAATTGATAGATTATAAATAATAAGAGTTGACATAAAAAATATATACATTGAAGTAGATATGAGCATTTAAATTATATATATGCATACCTAATTCATAAAATTATAAAGCAATAGAGTGAATAAACATAAGAGAAAGTACGTAAGAGCTTGAAAATAAAATATATTATAAAGTATATAATCAAAGAATACAATGAAAATAAATTTTAATTTATTTAAAATATTTTTGTACTAATAAAAAATATGTTATATAGTATATACACTATTTAATAATATTAATATATTATATTAATACTAATTAGTATTATTATTATCTAAACTCTAAATAATAAAAGTGAATACAAAAAAATGCAATAAAGTAGATAAAAGGAGGTGAAATAATGCATCAATTATAAAGTATTTATAAAATTTTAGTTAGTTATATATAATTTGAAATGTAACATTTAAAAATTAATATTGAGATAATATTGAAAAAATTGAACAAATAAGTTTGATTTTATTTTTTAAATATTTTAGCTAAATAATATATATACAAAAATAAATTATTTCCATTATTATATTTTATATTAAAATTTTAAGTTATTTTAAATATATATATATAACAAAATTAAATATTTTATAATATATTTATACTATTTTATGATATTAACCTCTATATTGTAAATCATAATGAACATGACAAAAAAATACAGTAAAGCAAATAAAAATAAAAGAAATAATGTGTAAGATGTAAAGTAATATAAAAATGAAAAATAAAATATTTAGTTAAGTATTTTAATTTAATTAAATATTTTTATTTATTTTTAATATTTATGTAACAAAAATAAAGTATAAAACATACAATTGAATAAATTAGTGCTTAAGTCATAAATAATAACTTTATATGTAAAAAATAAGAGGAAAAAATAAAACATACAATTGAATAAATTTTAAAAGAGTGAAACAATAGGTGATTTTTAGAATAACATAAAAAAATTAGAATATATAATTAGGTAATTTAATGAAATTAAAAATCTTCATTTATTTAAAATATTTTCATAAGAAAAATAAAATTCATTTTAGTATATTTATATTAGCATTAAAATGGTAAATAACAAACATGTACATAAAAAAAAAAAAAATAATATATATAATAATATAATAAAATGAAGTAATAAAATAAAAAATTTATATAAAAAGAAACAAATATATATATAAAAGGAAGAATGGTGCCGTTTGAGGAAAAAGATAGAAGCCCAATAACTGCCCCTATTATTATAGCAGAAAACTTACAAGAGATGAGGGCGGGAAAATAAAAATAAAAAGTCGGAGGAATTGACATGTATAAGCAAAAAATAATAAAAAAGAAAAGAAACACTGGTCTGTGTTAAATAAGGCCACGAAAACATTGGCCCATCAAATTGGCCTACAAAGTCTGCTAGGAAATGGCCCGCATCATGGAGAAGTACCAACCCATTACATTAATGCTGGGAAGTTGTCAAGCACAACACAAAGAAGGTGCACTTTAAGCGGGAAATGGGAAAAAGCAAGGCAGCAGAGGCTACAAGTCACAGAGAAATATAATAAAAAAGGGAGAAGAAACAGTGCATTTCAGATTATAATATTAGGGGTCGTTTGGTTCGCAGCAACAACGTGGGAAACTGGAGTTCCAGGAAATAAACTACCATAGAGTTGTTTGATTACGTAAATGGGAGGAAATGGATCTTCTCGGGAACTTGTATTTCTCATAAAACGTAGGAGGTCACTTACCCACTCCCCCTTCGGTAAGTTTTATTGCCTGCGTTTTCAATTAATTTATAGACAAAAATGACCCTGTTATAATTACTTAATACAAATTTTGCCCTTATAATTTGAATATCAGGATTCACTTCTTCGTGTATGCCGTTGTTTCTCGAGCATCTCCTGTCGCCTTTCAACCCTAACAGCAATCTCCGGCAACGGTACTAGCGATTTCTAGTTCTCGAACTCCTGTCATCTCCTCTAAACCCCAGCAACAGTTCCCAGCAACGGCACTAGCAATTTCTGGTAAGCCTTGATGACCTTGCTCATTATATTTTCTCCTTTTGTATTAAGTAAACTACAGCCTCCATATTTGAAAATTGGACTTCCTTCCCGACTTTCCATCAAAGAATAGGAGTTGCATCGTCGGAATACGAACTATTATAAAATAATGTTAGAATTTGACAAAAAAGGGTGTGCTTATGGTTTAGCAAATTAGGATGTTTAATTCAACCCCCACGGCAGAGCTTCTAAGAGGTTCTGAATATGATATCGTTGTTGTTTGCCTGTTGACTACCTTGAAAAAGATTAATAGTATTTGTTGAATTCAAATTACTCAAAGTGGCTGACCATATTTTTATTGCTCTTCTAACTTATAACATTCTTGCATGTAATTTGCCTATGTCATACAGTTATGGCTCGCTTACCGTTGAGTAAAAAGAAGAAGATTGCTACTACATGTATTGTGTTATACACACAGATGATGCTCATGATTTTGGAGGCTATCTCTGAATTCTTGTATCTTGTGTCCTTTTTGGGCATTAATTGACTAAGCCTATATCCTATATATTTGACAGTTGTGTTGAAGAAAGATATTATACTAGGCTTTTAAATCTCAGGCCAATGATTCAAGAAAGTGACTTAGCATGCTTAGACAACCTTAGGATGAATAGAGCCTATTTTTCTAAGTTATGTGATATGCTTAGAGATGTCGGTAAGTTACAAGGAAATAGGAATACTAGTTTAGAGGAGATGGTTGCTTTATTTCTATTCACACTTTCTCATGACATAAAAAATCAAAGAACTCAATTGTATTTTAGAAGAAGTGGTGAGACAATATCTAGGCACTTCAATTCAGTTCTTCTCGCTGTCCTTAGATGCCATGATATTCTACTAAAGAAACCTAAAACGGTGATTGAGAATTGCCAAGATGAGAGGTAGAAATGGTTTAAGGTAAGTTAGAATTTTTAGGAAGATTATATGAATGTGTAAATATTTATAAATATATACAGTATCTATTAACAAGTTATATATATACACATTGCAGAATTACTTAGGTGCTTTGGATGAAGTCATATTAAGGTTCGTATTGGGGATAAAGCTAGAGCTAGAGCTAGATTCAGGAATAGGAAAGGAGAACTCATTACTAATGTGTTAGCTACTTGCACGCGGGATTTGCAATTTATTTATATAATGCCTGGTTGGGAGGGGTCCGCACATAACAATAGAGTCCTTCGAGATGCACTTTCTAGAAAAAATGCTTTGACAGTTCCACAAGGTAACACCATAGATACCTTGACATTGCTCAATTTGAACCAAGGAGCTTATTTGAGATAAAAGTACTTAACACTTATGTTAGTTAATTATAGGCAACTACTATTTGTGTGATGCCGGATACATGAATTGTGAGGATTTTCTAACACCATTTAGAGGCCAGAGATATCATCTAAGTGTGTGGAAGAGTGGTGCTTAACTAGTATCTGCTGAGAATATTTTAATATGAAGCATTCTCAAGCAAGAAATGTTATCGAGAGGTGTTTTGGATTGTTAAAAATGAGATGGGGTATTCTAAGATGTACAACTTGGTACCCTAGGAGAACCGTGGGTAGAATTATATTGGCTTGCGTATTGATGCATAATTTCATTAAACATACATGAGTGTAGATCCCATGGAGCCCTTGCTTATGGATGGTGAGGAAGAAGTCAATGGTGAACTTAATATTGAGATTATGGAATCTAGTGCTACATGGACTACCTTCAAACATGATCTGGCCAATGAGATGTACAATGCATGGTTACATGACACCACATTATTGAACAGGGTTTAGCAAAAATTATGTAGCGTGTTTCACTTGTATTGCATTTATGGATTGGTAGACAATATACACTTTATTCTTGCATTATTTTTATTTGAATTTGTAATAAGACGGGAGTAATGACTTCTTTTTATTGAACTAGTAGTATGATCATCCTAAATTGCTAAATCATGAGCAGAATGCCGTCTTAACGAATTCCTATGTTTCCTCTCTCTCTATCTTTCCTTCTTTACAGATGAGTCAACCAAAAGCTCAAAGAAATGCCAACCAAGGTGGTGAGGGTGCGAACCCATCTAGAGGATGCACAAGATGGGGAAGCGCTGAGGATCGTGCACTAATTAGTGCAATGATGGATCTTGTGGAGCTGGGTGGTTGGAAAACGGACAATGGCCAGTTCAAGAATGGTGCTTATAACAGGTTGGAACAACTTATGGATCAGAAGATTCCTGGGTGTGGTATGAAGGCTAAACCACACATCGAGTCCCGTATCAAGTATTTGAGGAATCAATATAATGCTATTGCAGAGATGCTTGGTCCAGCTGCCAGCGGATTTGGATGGAATGATGAAGAGAAGTTCGTAACTTGCTCAAAATCAGTCTGGGATGAATGGGTGAAGGTAATATTTTATATTATGCTTTTTCTTCTATGCACATAAGTGTGTCTGTGTATATTTCTATTTATTGGTGACAGCTTTTAAAGTTTTACCTTCTCTCATTATGTTTTCCTTTCTTTTATGCTAGAGCCACAAAAATGCTGTGGGGTTAAGAAACAAGCCATTTCCATTTTTTGATGATTTAGCCAAAATATTTGGGAAGGATAGAGCCATTGGAGACGAGGCTGTAAATCCACAAGATGCATTAGAGGGGATAGAAGACGAAGTAAGGGATAGAGAAGAAGAAGAGCAAGAAGAAAATGTTCTGCCTTTTCCGTGGAGGACACTTACCCAGTCCCTCCATGTGCCCCGATGGGAACTTCTTCCTCAACCACCCCAGTAAACCGTAGGTCAAAGAAGGCAAAGATAGAAAATTTAGAAGTTCTGAGAGAATTCTCTTCTAGATTTGCACGAATGAGTGATGTGATGGAGGATGCAAGTAAACATATAGGCCGCTTGGCTTCTTGTTTCCAACATGAATCTGATTCTGCAGGGAGAAGGATGCAAGTGACTAGTGAGATTATGAAGATTGATGGGTTAACTCCTACCCAAGTTATGAATGTGGCAAGAAAAATTGCTCTCAACCCCCTAGAAGTTGATTTCTTTTTTAGCCTTCCAGAAGAGTTCAGAGCTGCTTATGTGCATGGTTTGTTACTTCCAGATCAGTGAAGTTCTAGGAAAACTAGTAGTCAATAGGAGCCAACACACTCACTAAACTCATGCTATGTTGTTGAACTTCTGTATGTGCACCTATTTTTTGGACACTTATCTGACATCGGATCCCATAATGTATTAGATGATGTGGCTTCCGGTTAAATCATGAGCAACTAAACTGGATTTCTTAAAGCTTTTGGTGGAATATAACAATACATTCCTTTTTTTCTCATGGCAATTCCATTGATACTCTTGTAGTACAGCTCAGTCCATTTCGTGCATCATCGAACGCTCATGATTACATATTATCTTGGATGTTACTGTTTTGGACGAAAACAGTAATACAAAGAATGCAACCCGTTGTAGTAAGAGAAACATGTTTATTGCTGGGGGTCTGCGCATTATTAAGTGGTTACTTCGCTTGAGAAAGCAGGCTAACCATCTGCATGTTACTGTTTTAGTCGGAGATAGTAACATCGTTGCGACTGATGGAGAATTGATTCCGGGGGATTACAAGTGGCTGGAATGTAGGTCTAGTTAGTTAATTATGTAACTTGGCGCGTTCATCTCTGGATAAGATTCAACATCTGCCTCTTTGTGGGATGTTACTGTTTTGGACCAAAACAGTAACACCTAAGAATGTGGCTCATGGACTACAGTCGGCTGCACTTCTACTTCTGGGATAGAACCTGTTGTGCATTGGCTACATCGCCCGAGAAAGTAGGCCAATAATTTGCATGTTACTGTATTGGTATGAAACAGTAACATCATCGAGGCTGTTTAGTCCTGAGTCTGAGTGGTTGTTTATGTCACTTGACAAGTCCCTCTCAGAATAAGAAGCAAGAAAATATTATTTATGTGATGTTACTGTTTTGTACGAAAATAATAACATCATCGAGGCTACTTAGTCATGGGCCCTGGAGGTTATGGTTGGTTAGAGGTCGGGTTGGGTGGTTATTCATGAAGCTTGACAGGTTCCTATCCGATTTATATCCAAGAAACGTCTTCATATGTGATGTTACTATTTTGGTCGAAAACAGTAACATCATCGAGGCTGCTGGGTATTGAGCCCTGGAAGTTATGGTTGGCTGGAGGTCGGGTCTGGGTGGTTATCCATGTCACTTGACAGGTTCCTACCCGGATTATATCCAAGTAACGTCTTCATATGGGATGTTACTGTTTTGGACGACAACAGTAACATCATCGAGGCTGCTTAGTCCTGAGACCTGGAGGTTATGGTTGGCTGGAGGTCGGGTCTGGGTGGTTATTCATGAAGCTTGACAGGTTCCTATCCGATTTATATCCAAGAAACGTCTTCATATGTGATGTTACTGTTTTGGTCAAAGACAGTAACATCATCGAGGCTGTTGGGTATTGAGCCCTGGAGGTTATGGTTGGCTGGAGGTTGGGTCTGGGTGGTTATCCATGTCACTTGACAGGTTCCTACCCGGATTATATCCAAGAAACGTCTTCATATGGAATGTTACTGTTTTGGATGATAACAGTAACATCATCGAGGCTGCTTAGTCCTAGGCCCTGGAGATTATGGTTGGCTAGAGGTCGGGTCTGGGTGGTTATTCATGAAGCTTGATAGGTTTCTATCCGATTTATATCCAATAAACATTTTCATATGTGATGTTACTGTTTTGGTCGAAAACAGTAACATCATTGAGGCTGCTGGGTATTGAGCCTTGGAGGTTATGGTTGGCTGGAGGTCAGGTCTGGGTGGTTATTCATGAAGCTTGACAAGTTCCTACCCGGATTATATCCAAGAAACGTCTTCATATGGGATGTTACTGTTTTGGACGACAACAATAACATCATTGAGGCTTCTTAGTCCTGAGTCTGAGTAGTTATTCATGTCACTTGACAAGTTCCTATCCGGATTATATCCAAGAAACGTCTTCATATGGGATGTTACTGTATTGGTTGAAAACAGTAACATCATCGAGACTGCTTAGTCCTGAGTCTGAGTGGTTGTTTGTGTCACTTGACAAGTCCCTCTCAGAATAAGAAGCAAGAAAATACTGTTTATGTGATGTTACTGTTTTGTACGAAAACAGTAACATCATCGAGGCTGCTTAGTCCTGGGCCCTGGAGGTTATGGTTGGCTGGAGGTCGGGTCTGGGTGGTTATTCATGTCACTTGACAGGTTCTTATCCGGATTATATCCAAGAAACGTCTTCATATTTGATGTTACTATTTTGGTCGAAAATAGTAACATCATCGAGGCTGCTGGGTATTGAGCCCTGGAGGTTATGGTTGGCTAGAGGTCGGGTCTAGGTGGTTATTCATGAAGCTTGACAGGTTCCTACCTGAATTATATCCAAGAAACATCTTCATATGGGATGTTACTATTTTGGACGACAACAGTAACATCATCGAGGCTTCTTAGTCCTGAGTCTGAGTGGTTGTGTATGTCACTTGACAAGTTCCTCTCAGGATAAGAACCAAGAAAATACAGTTTGTGTGATGTTACTGTTTTGGTCGAAAATAGTAACACCCAGGAAACTGGTCCGTGTGCGTGTGAGAGGTGCATGTCCATTGCTGATGATTGTTTCAAAGATTGTCCTTCATTCATACTAACATTGGTGGTAGGTCTTAAGAATAGTACTGCACAACTGGATGTTGCTGCATCCGTTAAAAAAAAGTAACATCAACACTGGTGTTCGTAATTCTTATGGCAACCTGATGTCTGAGTGCTAAAATAAACTAGATATAAGATTAAACTGTACAGAAGAATTACATTTACAATTGAGTTATACATACAGTTGAATTTTAAATATTAAGACAATGGTTTAACATGAATTTAGTTTTACATATGTGCATAATAATCAACTTTAGTGTTATATATGTGCATATTAATCAACTTCAACTAGGAAGACTGAAATCCTAGAGGAATTTAGTAACTAATTTTGCTCTATATTGTCTCACTTCCTCCAACGGAAATGGTTCCTGAAATTCTTTATTGCTGAATATATTCTCTATGTGCAAACATACGAATATCCCGCAGTTTTGCTTGGAAAATAGTAACGAGTTAGTTTGGTACCTACTAGACATGTTAACCTTGGATAAGAAAAGAACTTGCTACTTACGACGTTTCTTCCTGTTGAGGTAACCGTTCATATGATATTATCTCAAAAGGTAGACCTGTGGTGGTTGGCTCTACCCTCTTATCCAATCCACCCTGTGCAAGGACTTCATTTATCTTTTTCTCGTAATAGTCCCTCTGTTGTTAGCAAACCAACAAAAATGAAAAATGAAAACTCTGTGCAACTATCTACACTTCTGACTGTAACATCTTGTATTGTTAGGAGTTATTAGTTTTTGTTATGGCAATAGTAAAATCAGCAACAAAAACACATCCACCATATAAATAACCCAATGATGTTTAATTAAAAATTGGAACTCCGAGAAAACAAAGTGTGACTATCTTTATAAGAAACAGAAACATCAACGAATAACAGCTTATCGTTTAATAGAATCACACTTGACATGTTTTCTCCAACAGAAGACTATGAAATGAGCTACATACGAGAGTTAACAACGTTGTCTTATTGTGAGTATGATATGTTACTGTGTCTGATAGAAAGAGTAAGGTCAATAAGATAATAAGGTATTTAATATCACTCACCACCATCGTGGCATCACGAAAGTATGGATCTGGTGTCCCCTCTCTTCTCGGTCGCATCGAGTTATAGTGTGTCCATCTGCGCTCTTTATTATCTAGGATGAGAAGTATGAAGTGGTTAGGTTTGTGAAGTCATTTACGCCCGTGGAGTTCACTGGGAAGATAACAACATCTGCAGCCATTGCCTCTTCCATATATGCATCGAATTTAAATTGTCTAGCTTTCTGGAGTAACTTGACGTCGCTCATAATGTAAGACTGTCAATATAGTTTTAACCTAAGTCAGAATCAATGCTGCCTTCTGTGATTCATATATGGGAAATGGATTCAGAATCTTACCCAGCAATAGCTGTCGAATACAAATATCTTCCTTTCACTGTTCGTGGAAGCCAGGTTCAGAGTGTAGGCATGGCCATCTATGATCTGCATGGATTATTTAGTTCTTGTTAGATGATTGATAAAGGTGGCAAACTTCAAATAATAGGACAAGAATCCACCAATTGAGACAAAAAGAATAATTGTATTTAACTGTTTGCACTCCACACAGTGGAAATAACAATCTTTTTTAGACCGATTAGACATCTCTATTCTTGTTACTGTTTAGGAAAAAAACAGTAACAGGAATAGAGATGTGATTAAAGACAAAACAACAATGCGTTTAAACGATCAGATGATACATACATTATTCGTGATTGACCTCTCCTTCATAACTCCCACCAAATCCTCGAATGTTATGAACAAACCCTGCTTGGGGATTGACCAGACAAAGATACTGCATATGGTGATTTGGCAAAGGGATTAGATTAGGTGATAGGCAAAACTTTCTAGTAAAAGCAAAGCATTCAGAAGAAAATAGGACATGACTTACTGTGGATCTCCTGCCAATTTTAATTGCACCATCTTACTCCTAACATCTTGGGTCAGGTATTTTGCAGTTAGAAACTTTGTAGTACTCGGTGTACGTGAACTCCTCATCCCGTTTTATTTTTCTTAGTTTTTTTTTATATTCATTATCATCGAACGCTGTTTTTGCCTCGTCTATACGTTGCTCATCAGCTCTGGTGGTTTCCACCTCATCTTGTTCAACCACCTGCACAATTTGTTCTGCTAGCTGTGCATTGAGTTGTTTATTATGATTTTCCAAACTATCGTTGACCGCCCTGAGGTTTTCTGCCTCACTTGTTGCTGTGGACAGTTGCTCCTATAGCTGTGCGTTATCGTGTTTGAGTTTGGCATAGTCTCTGCGTTTTCTTCTGTCTGTTGTTCGGACGCCTGAAGTTTATTAGTGAGGGACGTTAATTCATTCTTCAGTTTGAGTATTTCTATGTTTGCACTTAAGAGTTGATCCCTAAGCCGTAGGACTTCATCGTTGTTTTGTTATTGTTGCTCCTTCTGGGACAATGCAATATCAGCAAATTGGTCCAGCTTTGTTGTCCGGGGTTGGATCACGTACTCGACCGATGCTGTCTCAGTATCGCCCTCCAAATCCTCTGATTGGAAGGGTGTGTCATGTGATTTCATTTTGTTAACAAATTCTATTAACCGTAGATTTGTTTCTTCTGTGTAGAGGAGATCATATTCATATACCGTGGGCTCAATTTCTCTATTTACGACCTGAAACATAACATTATTTCCACTGTTAGTGTGGGAAATCGGCATGTTACTGTTTCGGTGAGAAACAGAAACATGAAAATAAAGGACAAAGTCTCAGCGTAACAATAAGTATGGGTAAATTATGAATTATAAAATACAATAAACGCATAAAATAATGTATGGTTAATGGAAAGAAATTGGAATCAAAAGATGTGTCTGTTTCCACTCCAGAACAGGAGAACCCCACAATATGCTACTCTTTTACGTGGAAACCCTAACAGAATGTCAATGAAGGGGAAAAATTGACAAATCGAATATTACTGACTGTTAAAACCGATGAAGGGAGCATGTTACTGTTTTCAGAAAATACAGTAACATGTTGCATTGTGACTATGACATGCTTGTGTTTGTTACGAAACAGCAACACCATGCATAAAACAGAGTAAATTGCTGGAATGAGTATCAAAATAACAATAGAAACTTGGAGAGAAGGACTTGTTACTGTTTCATGTATAAACAGTAACATCTTATTCGATGTTACTATTTCTCATGGAAATAGACAGTAACATATTTTCTTGTACTGACATGTATCGGGCTTCATAATAAGTTGATATTTTCATACTGTTACCTGAAGCTGGCTGATAAGTTAATCCCTCAGTTGGCATGTGAGGAGCTTCAGGTCCCATTTGAAGCATCTTGGAACTCTTTCGATGTGATGCCCGCTCAGCACGCTTGTAATCTCACACAGCCAATACTGTCGACAATAAAACGTACATTTTGTCACGTTGATTTCCTTAGGAGGCTGCATCCAAGACGAAGTAATAAAAAGAGCAAGAATAACTGGAGGTAAACAAATTATTCTTGTACGCAGTCATCAACATGAACCAAAAACTCACAAATAACTGTTAACTAAAATCACATTAACAATCAAAACGCCATAAAACTTTGGGTAACATTCACAGACAAAGCAGGGACTTGTTACTGTTTTAATCTAAAACAGTAACATGAGTCAAGACTTGCGACAAACATATAATAAGGAGATAGGAACATTCACTCAAATGAATGGAAATGAAGACAATGTAAAGGATACGGATACGAAGTAAAAAGCAGTTTTGACATCTTTAACTTACTGGCAATAGCATGACACTACCGGTTACATTGGAGGTGCTGTCCTTTTTGAGAGAATTCATTAGTTGGTCGTGAATGTGTTGTGACCACCCATATTGTGCTATTGCATCTACATCTTCAACGTATTTGATATATGACCAGCCTAATATGTGGGCCTTGTTTGGTACAAAGAGGGTGACTAGAAGCATCAATGTCATGAGGCGGGAGACATCCTGCACATCAGTCTCCGATGTTCCTTGCACTGCTCTTTTGAGTGCGTTGAATATTATTAGTTTACTCATCCGTGCTTTGCCACAGAAACACCTTATGTCAAAGTCTGATAGTGTCCTCTTGCCAAATGTTGTCTGGATGGGCTGGTCTCCATCTCTTATTCTAAAGATCAGCTTCACTGATGTTGGTGTTATTCTGAGATGTTTGCCTCCGATATTGAAATAATTATTCTTTTCTGAGAAGGTACAATTATGGACTGAATTTCAACATCGCTTTTCCGACACATGTTACGATTCAGTTCCTTTGTTATTATTGCATTAATTAGGACCCAAAATGGGTTGTGTCGTAGCACTGTCGTGTGCTTGTCATCCAATTGAAGCTGATTAACCTGCCTAATGCACGCCAACTGATTGGACATATATTGCTGGAATTTTTGAGTTTCTTCATCAGAATCTTCTCCTTGTGTGAGTGCTTTAACGCCTTTCTGCTTAGGTAAACATCAAATCAAGCGTTAAATCAAGCATAAATAGACAAAACGAGGTATGATTAATAATGCAACATCTAATTCTTTCTAGTGTGTTACTATTTCAGCAAGAAAAAGTAACACAATATAAAAAATAAGATATACATGTTTAACAAAACTCTATTGAACAAACAACGAGCAAAAACATGAACGACATTGCAACATCGTGGGTAAGTGCTACTCTATGAGGTATGAATAACAATGCAACATTGTGGTAGTGGTGTGTTACTATTTCACCGAGAAACAGTAACATGAGCCAATAACCGAAATATAACTGTCTTACGGATTTCTACTGCATTGATAACGAGCAATAGGAACATAAGTAGAGAAGATGAGGTGTGATCAATAGTGGAGCTTCCCAGGAATCATGTGTTACTGTTTCACCAAGAAACAGCAACATGAGCCAGAAAATCGAGATATGCGAGTTTGACATCAATCTACTACGTTGAAAAAGAACAAGAACATGTACAAGTGGACAATATAAGGTAGGACTAATAATGCTACCTCGTGGTAGAGATGTGTTACTGTTACACCAAGGAACAGTAACAAGAGCCAAGAGCTGATATATAAATGTTTTATGAATCTCTAATGCATTGTTAACGAACACAGGGAATGTAAGTTAACAAGGTGAGGCATGATTAACAGCGGAGCTTTGAAGGAATTATGTGTTACTGCTTCATCGAGAAACAGTAACATGAGCCAATAATCAAAATATAACTGTCTTATGGATTTCTACTGCGTTGATAACGAGCAATAGGAACATAAGTAGAAAAGGTGAGGTGTGATCAACAGTGGAGCTTCCTAGGAACCATGTGTTACTGTTTCACCAAGAAACAGCAACATGAGCCAGAAAATCGAGATATGCGAGTTTGACATCAATCTACTATGTTGAAAAAGAACAAGAACATGCACAAGTAGTTTCCATGAGATCTGACTAACAATGGAACCTCGTGGTAGAGCTGTGTTGCTGTTTCACCAAGAAACAGTAACATGAGCCAAGATTTGAGAAATAACTATTTTACGAATCTCTACTGCGTTGATAACGAGGAGAAGGAACATAAGTTGACAAAGTGATATATGATTGACGGTGTAACCTACGAGAAATAATGTGTGACTGTTCCAGCACGAAATCGTAACATGAATAAAAAATAAGAGATGCATGTTTAACAAAACTCTCTGGTATTGACAACAATAAAAAAACAACCATGAGCAGGCAAAATGCCGTATAAGTGACAACGAAACCTCGTGGTAGTGGTGTGCTGCTGTTTCACCGAAAAATAGTAACATGAGCCAAGAACTGAGACATAACTATTTTACAAACCTCTACCGTGATGACATGGCAGTGTTTGGTCCGCAAACAGAGACGCCAGCATAAAAAACACAGGATATAGACAAGATGATTCGTGACTAAATGGAAAACCTTGACAAAACTAATGTACTTACCCTATCAAAGACTAATGAAACGAGATGTTATTGTTTCGCTGAGAACAGTAACACCCACCACATTGTGATGTTAAACTTACAGATCAAACGTGATTAAAGGCAATGCCGATGGAAAAGCAAATAGATATTATGTGGAGTGACAGTAACATGCAACAAAATATTTGGCACGTTGTGGTCGTAGTAACTTCTAGGGTTTCCCTTCAACTTACATAGGAATACAAATCCAAGGAAACTGTGACATTTTCATTGCACTTATAACTGAAGTATAATGCTTGTATTAGAGTCAATGCTAAAGAAGAGGTGGGTTTACCTGTGGACGACCCATTTGTGTGGAGTTACTGTTTGATCTTGTTTTAAGCGTCCGATGTCGATAAATGATGTTATCTGGTTGTTCAGGGTCATTTGGTGTCTTTTCTTGCTGTATTTGACGATGATTTGCACAGTGTCTTCCTGCGTCTTGAGATCACTGGTACTGAGCTTTGAGATGAATATGAAGTGTTGTTACTGTTTCGGCCTTTTTGTGCCCACCGAAATGCTCATTGCGTGCGTCGTTTCGTATTCAGGCCATTGCGTTTTGTCACTTCGATGTCGTGTCTTTTCATTTTCCTGCCTCGGAGAATAGTATTTTTCACATAAAAAAATTGAAATCAATTAATATCTATTAATGTATTATTTTGGAGGCTATTATGGTCATTTCATTGTTATATCGTAGGAAATACAAAGTTGAATCAAACAAAAACATAGGAAGTTCTTTAGTGGGAAATGAAACTTACTCCATGTCAACCAAACAAAATTAGAGATATCCTAGGAAGTTCGTACAGGAAATTAACTTCCTGTGAAATTCCATTTCCCATGGGAACTTAGTTCCCGTATGAACCAAACGACCCCTTAGATTTCCCAGAAATTCATGCATGTATTTCAACAATTTTGCCTTAAATAAACTTAACAATTTTAGCTTATAAGGCATGATCTAGTCTCATCAACTCTCTCCTTTTTTTAGTATCATTTAAAAGGATATAAATCAAGGCATAATATGTAACAAATCAATTGAATAATAAATATCCAACAAATGTACAATCATAAACCATTACAAAAATATCCAAAATAACTAAACGAGCTAACGAGATATCTAACAAAGTCCTATGGGGATAATAACCTAGAAGGACTAAAATATATCTAGTTTATTATCTCATCTTTATATCTATTATTGTCATTGTCTCTATCATCATGCATCCCAAAAAGTTATGTTATCATAGCCTTAAGGGTGTTTAACTGACCATGAAGAGACTAGAACTCCATTGAGAACTCAACATGTGTCTCCTGATGCAATTGAATCATGTGATCCATTAAAGCTTGTATATCAAACACAATTGGTGTGGGAATATGACTACCACCACCTCTACCTCTTTCAACAAACTACCATTCTGCCTAAATCTTATGGTAAGACATTTAATGAAGATACTTCTTAGTAAGCTTTCTTATTTCCTTGAATTTGTCCATCTTTACCTCATTATTAACTTGGATTCTTGCTTATTGAAGATGTGAATCAAAATTATCCTATAAGGTAAGAAATCCTTTGTGGCATGCTCATACATGTGATTAAGCATCAAATATGAAAAATTAATTTTAAATTGATTTTGAATCACATACATCATAAATAACTCATTATCATCCACTTGAGTAAAATTTGATCTTTTTGGAAGGATATTTTTGCAATAGTATAATGTAAGAGATGATCTGCCATACTTAAACATATGATTTGAATTTTATAATTTACAACTTTAGGAGGATTATTTGGCTAAAAAAAAATTAAAGGGCATTGAATTTTGTATAAGCTTAGATGTCCTTAGTATTGTGGTGACATTATGCTTAAAGCATTTTAAATTGTGGTAAGTGTAATAATAGTAAAAGAAAAAAAATTAAGCTCAAATGACTAATGTGATTTTTTCTGAATTCATTTAATTGTATGATATTGATACAAGATTTTGAAAAATTTAGGGTGAATAACCCTTCATTTACCCTATTTAAGTTCTGCTACGATAAATAAGCCTAACTTGATTATTAATCTATTTTAAACTTAGAAGGCATTAGTCTATTTGCCTATTTATACACATAGGCTTTTTAATAAACTAACAAGTTAAGTAGTGCAAAAAAAGTGGCTAATCCAATCCAATTCACTTTACATTGCATGGATAAGATCTACTTGAATTAGCTTATTTAAACTTATATTTATACAAACTTATTTTTGTAATCACTAATCCAATGTCATGATAAGTCAAATTGAGTCATAATTAATCTATTTATATATAAAAAATTTAAAATAATAAAATATAAAAGCATTAAATATTGATGTCTTTAATAAATATAGCATACATAATATCATACATTTGTAAAATCAAATTAAAAGTTTACTTTTAGTTCATTTAATTTTTATTAAAATGAATTTATATATTTTGATATATATATATATATATATATATATATATATATATATATATATATATATGTTTAAATATATTTTAAAAAATGGATTAGCTCGCAGGACCCTCAAGTTATTCAACACGACTCCTTGGCTAAAATAAATGAATTTAATTTATGTAAATAATTGATAAATTAGTTAATAGTTAATAAATGATAAATTTATTCCACTTCTCTTTATAATTTTATACAGTTTTGAATTTACTCCTAGTAATTTATTTCTTTCTAATTAGGTGCTTAAAGTTGTATAAAATTTAGAATTGAATCCTTATTAGCAATAAGATGCTAACTTGGTAAGAATATGGCTAACTTGAAAAATGAATCACCTAATTAGAGCTCAATGGTATTGGTCTTGTTAAATTATTGAAGGAGAGATCAATGGTAATATTACTAGGAAAATTCTTGGCAAATAATGGAGGAATAATTCCAACAATCTCTTATTGTAAGAGAGATTCAAGTAACACAAACTTTGGCCTCCAAGATCAACTAGCAAAGAACTATTTTGGCAAAGAGCCATTAAGCATATTGTAGGAGAGATTAAAATAGTGAAGGTTTGGAATCATAAAAAGGTCTTATAATGGTGAACTAAGAAGCTGGCTATGGGGGAGAATTAAGCTTGTCACTTTGAACATGCTTAGAGTAATTAGGTTTCCAAGTTCCTTATTAGTAACTCCATTCTATGAACATAGTATTTCCAGCTCTTTACTAAGAATAGATTTTCTGGAGGATTATAAGAGGATCCCATTTGAATTAAAAGTTGTTAAAGTAAGTAAAAAAATAAGAAAGGAAAGGAAAGCTCTGCACCATAAATGGAGATTCTTGGACTTAAGGCTTGTGATTCTTTAAAATGATAGGACATATCGGAAACTAGCATTGATTGAGTTCCAATTACACTATTCATTTTCTATGTCAACAATATACTTACAAAGTTAACATCCTATTACCAATAAGGATTCAATTCTAAATTTTATACAACTTTAAGTATCCAATTAAAAAGAAATTAATTACAAAGACCAAATTCAAAATCACATGAAATTACAGGGACTAATAGAGTAATTTTACCTAATAAATTATTTGGTAACTGATAAGTTACTTAATAATTAATAAGTTAGTTAATTGTATAAGAAATATTTTATAAAATTAGTTATTAAATTAGTTAAAAATATAAAATGAGATAAATAACATGTTAATATAAATTAATTAATTAATTAATTAAATTAATTCATATTTATTCAAATATCAAATTATATTAATCCATTCATGATATTCAAAATAGAAATAAAATTATCTGAAATTTAATTAATTATATTTTATGATGATACATATTCATTTACTTATATGATTTTATTTAATTATTATTTATAAAAATATAATTACTTAAAATATAATTAATTATATTTTATTACACTTCATTTTCATTAATGTATATATTTTTATATATTTATAGTTTAAAATAAGAATATAATTAATTAAAATTGAATTAATTATAATTTATTATATTATACATTTATTTATTTACTTAGTTATTTTTATTTATTTATATTTTAATGTAATATTATAATTACTTAAAAATTAAAAAATTATAGTTAATAACATCACATATTTATTCATTTATTTACTTAATTAATTTTTATCTATTATATAAAATAAAAATATAATTATTTATTAAGAACATAGGATTTAAATTAATAAAAAATAAAAAAATTAAAAATTATCATATAATTAGTTATAAGTTATTTAAAGTAATTATTAAATTAAAATTTATTTTTTAATAAATTCGTGTAGATATACCTTTAAAAATTATTTTATAATTTATTAATTAAATTAATAAAATATAAATTAACTTATTTATCATATAGAGTATTATAAGCTGACTTGTGAGTTCGAACTTGACTAAACTGTAGGCCTTAGCAACTTATATCCAAAAGGGAATGAATTTGGTATTTTTAAAACTTTTCTTATTTTTGAATTTTTTTAAAAACCCTTTGATTTTAGAAAATTACGAGGATAATCTTAATTCAATTAATTTCAAGAGAGTTTTATGAAGATATTTATTACATTTAAGATATGATAATTCTAAGAATGCGAACTAACTTATTCCACTAAACATGAATAAATTATCAAGAAATCAATCTAAAATAATTTAATAAAGAAGTTTGCACATAAGCATTCAATTCACTTGTACAAAGTAACTCATTCAATTATGTATAAATAAAAATCAAGAAACTAATGCATACATTGATTTCTTTTTTAACTATTGAACTAACAAGATCAACATTGAAGCACAATTCATTTAACAAGTTCATCAACTATGCATAAACAAAATAATAAAGAAGCATGTGCATGGATATACACTCCTTTCAAGCATTCAATCATCTAAGCATCCACATAAGCATTCAAATATAATATATTCAACAAATAGCAACAACAAAATAGAGCATATAGCATAATATGTTAGCAAACAACAATAACAAAATAGAGCATATATAGCCAAAAAAAATAAAGTAAAGTGTAGAAAAATAAAGAGTAAGGGTAAAGAAATCAAACATAAAGATTTATAATGGTTTCTCATTTGGATATCCTCGCTAAAGTGTACATCTATTCTTTAAGCTTTCCAAACTTATGATTTAATCCACTATCCCTTTAAGTTTTAATTGATACTTGAAGAAATCTTACAATCCTGTTGCTTTTCCTTGAGTGAATTTTCCTTTTACAAAGGATACCTTACCTTTTTTAATTCTAAAGTGATACAAGATGAAAATTAATTTATACAAACTCTCTCAAATAATGGATGAAATAAATAAAGCACTTAGAATAAAAAAATATCACAAACTAGAGTTCAAATCATGATTTGATTAATGTTGAGGTTTAAGCTCTCTCTTCTTTGTAATTGATATTTCTTAACTTATATAGGAAGCCTATGGGATATTATAATCATTTGGGATTGTTAAGAATGAAAAGTAGTCGTTATTAACCATTATTCACATACCAGAATAGTCAAAATCGATTACTAAATCGATTCAGAATGTTTAGGGTGCTCTTTGGGTGTATAGAATTGATTCATTTAGATAGAATGGCAGACTCAACTTTAAAAAGTCATGAATTTCTTCATTTTAAGTCCATTTTAAGCAAATGAGCTATTGTTGAAAACAATTTAAGTCTACTTTCAAAAAGGACTTGTTTCATGCTCATATATGATGTCATTTTTTAGATATTTTTAAAACACTGAGAAAAGGTTAGACACGATGAATTGTAAAAATCTGATTTTGATACTCAAATTGTATAATTCATAACTCTTTCATATTTAAGTCATTTTAAGCAAATGACCTATTCATCGAAATTTATTTGAGTCTATTTTCATATAAAAATAATTTCACGCTTATATCATTTGTAATTTCTAAGATATAATTAAAACAATAAGCACATGTCATGAAAGACTAAAATGCAGAAGACTGGTTTCTAAACTTAATTTGAAAAAATTATATCTTTTTCATATACTTATAATTTTAAGTAAATAATATGTCTATGAAAATATATTTGAGTCTATTTTCATACAAAAAATGTTTGACAATTAAATCACAAGTATTTTATGAGATATGATTAAAAAAATGAATAAAGGTTAATATTGAAGACATTAAAATCTCATATCTCATTAATTTTTGAAATGTCCCAATAGGAAATCTTGTAAAAACATGATTATAGGCCATATTTTTAAAATATTTTGATTAAGTTAATATTATGAAAATATGTTTGAGTTAGACATCATAAAATATTCTATCTTACAAGAAAGTCTAAGCCTAAAGTGAGAAACTATACTAATCAAATCTTTATGCCTTTTCTTGATGCTTACAAGCTTTCAAACTCTAATCTTCTTATGTTTCAATGCTTGAATCATATCTTCTTTCTTGTCTTTCTTCCCTTCTTATCTTTCAATGCTTGAATCACATCTTTTTTCTTATCTTTCTTCCTTTGTCTCAAGTTAAGCATAATATGACCTGTCACTCCTTTACTTCAATGCTTACTCTTTTTTCTTTTAGACTTCCCTATATAATAATTATAATTTTTACAAACCATATGGTCAGTCCAATCTAATATGTTAAAATATTGATATGCAAGATTCATATATATAATAAATTAGCATAAGAACATGCATAATCATCATATCATATATCTTGATTAATCATACACTTAATGATGCTTGTATAAAATATGACATTTTTAGCATAACATCAAGCATTGCTATTTTAATCATAATTTAGCATGTTTATTGAAGATTTTATAACACTTTAATATAAAGACATGTAATTTTATTATAATATTTATTTGTCATCATGCATATACAAAAATAAGTATAATCATCATATTATATATATATATATATATATATCAATCATAACATTAGTATTGTATTAATAGTTTATCTATTAATACAATACTATTATAACATTCATTTATTATATCAAAATTTATCACATGAAACCTCAAGGTTAACACAAACTTCT
Source organism: Sindora glabra (assembly GCA_020226215.1). Lineage (NCBI taxonomy): Eukaryota > Viridiplantae > Streptophyta > Magnoliopsida > Fabales > Fabaceae > Sindora > Sindora glabra. The sequence goes on along the minus strand of CM035230.1, from coordinate 49,068,319 downwards.
ATAACACATCTGGCCAGACTAAAATTTTAATTTATTCAAGTCAAGACCAAATCAATATTATAAGAAATAAATTTGATTTATTTAAAGTAAAACCTAATTCAATATACTCTACTTGTATCCTTATTCACCTCTAGGCGTAATTATGCATGCATGTTAAACATTTAAAAAAAAGTTATTTTTAAAAAGCTTAAATACTCAAAGTAAATTAAAGAGACTCCTTCTTATGTTTATTAGAAAATTTTAAATGGCCTAATTTTTTTTAAAAATAAAACTATTGGAAAATATAATAATTAAACATGTCATACACACAGACAAAGGCACAAGCCAAAAAAATATATACAGGATTTAGAATTTTTTATTTTTCAAATATTTATTAAATTTTTTTATCATAGTGTGGTTAATATTTGAGTAAGGCTTGAGCCATGGTTATAAAAATGAATTGATCCGACTCAATTATATAAAATTATTTTTACTAATATAATTAGATATTGTAAAAATAATTATATCAAATTATTTTTAATATAAAAATATTTCATGTGATGTAATTAAATATTTTATATGTATAGATACTTTATTATCATTTTCAATATGTATTGTTTTATTTAAAATATTAATAAAAATAATTGGACTTTTAGATTAAGCCTCAAATTATGTATAATTTTAATTAAATTAGGCTAGAACAAATTTTTTAAAAACTAAATGAGTTAGGCACAAATTATTATATTTTATGTAATTATATATAAAAAGTTTGGTTGAAAACTTGATGATTTAATTATGAACATGTTTGATTAGTGTTTTGGAAATAGAACTTTTTTATTTTATTACTATAACTAGAGCAAAAAATTTCACATTCAATTTTCAACTATTTGACCAATCCTTTAAAATTAGGTTTTTTTATTCAATTCAATACTAAAACTAAAACTTGATCCAAGCATGTTTAGCAAAAAAGAGTGCATATCAATGGCGGGAAGGAAAGGAGCAAAATTACAAGAACCTGTTTCTAAAACTTGAACCTAATTATAATCGTTTGCTTATTTACTTATAATTATACTTATAATTATAATACACTAGTAATTAAAACTATTATTTTTAACTAGTCTTTTCGCACATGCTTAAAGACTTATTTCTTCAAAAAAATTGGAAACTTTATTTATTATTACTAATTACTAATTATTGACTATAATTATTATTTTCATCAACAATATTTTTTTTCAAAAAAACAACATATAGAATTAAATATGTTGTTCACTTCATGCAATTGAATGAAAAGAAATTCTATTACAAATTAGTTTTCATTATAAATTTTAGCCAATGACATTAATTAGTTTCTATTAATTTATTCCATGTCAATTTTACTAATGGTTTTCAAGAATCATCATATAATAGTGTTGATAAAAATTTGAAGGAAGCAAGACTTAATCTTTATAAAATTAAGGATTAAGTAAACAAAAATATGATTTGATTTACAACAAAATATGAAATACTTTAGCTTCATGGAATTATAATCTCCATGTGAGGTTGCCAAAGGCTTTATATAAATTTTTTCTAATAATTTGATTTTCATACTTTCATTATTCCTTTCACATTGTTTATAAGAATTCAAATTTAATCCATTATGGAGACTATAAATAAATTGATTCACAAAAGATATCGACATTCAATTTTCACAATCTAATTTCAAATGTAAGTGATTTGTAGAGCCTAGGGATATCCTATTTTTTTCCAATATCATGTTAAATTCTTTTAAATTCTTTTAATATTTTAATTCAAAAGACATCTTTAGGGCTTAATAAATCTTAAAATCATACTTATATTTATTCTCAATGTTAAAAAAATTTGATTTTATGAAAAGTAAAAAATATTATGTATGAATTTGAACAATAGCCATACAAACAATAACAAATAGATCAGATAAAATAAATAGATTTAAAAGGTACCAAATTAATACTCTTATATGAATTGACTACTTTTGTACCTTTTACAATATATATAATTATGAAGCGATATCTTCATACAATTCATTTTTACTCTACTAGAAAAAGAAAATATATTTTTACTTTACTAAAGAACTCCTATCCCTTATTAAAAATATGTACATGTTGAAAGAGAGAGAAGACACACATTGAAAAAGCAAATAAGAGTTCATGTGAGTGAAAAAAGAATAAAGGAAAATATTGTGTGAGAATTTAATTTTAGAATTTGGTCCATCTTGAGGGAGAAAGAGAATAATCAATTAAAATAAAAAGAGATAATTATAGAAAGTTACTAAATTAAAATAAAGATAAATTTTAATTACTATTATTATTTGAAATAAGTGTGCGAGAGAGAGACAGAGAGCAGAATTAATAGATAATAAATAATTATTAGAAGTTAAAAAATCAAAATAAGAACAATTTTTAATTACTATTATTATTTAGAATAAATACATGAGAGAGAAGAATAGATTAAAATTAGAAAAAAATCAGGCTGATATCGCTTATTGCAATTTATTGCAGTGAGGTACCATATTTATATTCTTTCATTTAAGTGCATCCACATATGAAAATTTATCACAATACCTAAAAGATAAAATGAAATGCTTATAGCACGTTTTAAGAAGACTAAAAGCATTAAAATAAAAATATCTTTTATTATATATTAAAATTATTTTTTTTAATTTTATAAAAATAAAAAAGACTAAAAATTTATAAATATTAAAATTAGAGAATTTTTAAATTTATAAAAATTAAATTAATATAAAATTTTAATTATAAATAAAATTAAAAATTTAATTTTTAAGGATTAAAATAAATTTTTAGTTAAGATAAAAATAAAAATAAAAATAAATAAGAAATTTGAAGTACAAAACCTTATATAAAATTATACAATAGTCTCTTTCTTTTATATTTTTTAAGATAATATTGGATGAATTACTATTTGGAGAATAAACCGTAACATATTATTATTTGATAATTTAGTTAATAATTAGACTTGATTTATCCATTTATTTGAGTTTTTTTTATTAGTGTTACTCTTTTAAAACAAAACAGTAACATCCTTTTTTTTAGTAATTTGATTGTTAATTAGACTTGATTTAACTATTTATTTAAATTTTTTTATTATTATTACTATTTTGAAATGAAACAGTAACATGTTACTATCTGAAGAATAAATAATAATATATTATTATTTGATAATTTAGTTATTAATTTAATTTAATTTATTTATTTGGTATTTTTTATTGGTGTTACTGTTTTGAAATGAAACAGTAACATATTACTATTTAGAGAATAAATAGTAATATATTATTATTTGACAATTTAGTTATTAATTAGACTTGACTTATTCATTTATTTAAAATTTTTGTTAATATTACTATATTGAAATGAAATAATAATATCATCTTTTTTAATAGTTTGGTTATTAATTAGACTTAATTTATTTATTTATTTAGAATTTTTTATTAGTATTACTATTCTGGAATGAAACAATAACATATTACTATTTGGAGAATAAATAGTAACATACTGTTATTTAGTAATTTAGTTGTTAATTAGACTTGATTTATCTATTTATTTAAAGTTTTTTGTTGGTGTTATTATTTTAAAATAAAATACTAATATCCTCTTCTTATCAGTTTTGGTTGTTAATTGGACTTGATTTATTCATTTATTTGGGGTTTTAGTTGGTGTTACTATTTTTAGAAAACAAATAATAACATGTTCTTCTTTGCCAGTTTAGTTATTAATTAGACTTGATTTATCTATTTATTTAAGGTTCTTAGTTAATGTTACTATTTTGAAATGAAATACTAATATTTTCTTCTTTAATAGTTTGATTGTTAATTGCACTTAATTTATCCATTTATTTAGGGTTTTAGTTGGTGTTACTATTATGAAATAAAATAGTAACATCCTATTTTTTAATAATTTGATTGTTAATTAGACTTGATTTATCTATTTATTTGTAATTTTTTGTTAGTATTATTATTTTGAAAAGAAACAGTAACATATTACTATCTGACAGTTTGGTTGTTAATTGAACTCGATTTATCCATTTATTTAAGATTTTTTGTTAGTATTATTATTTTGAAATGAAATAGTAATATTTTCTTATTTGATAATTTAATTATTAATTAGACTTGATTTATCTATTTATTTAAATTTTTTTATTAGTGTTATTATCTTGAAACGAAATAATAACAAAAACAAACAGTAACATATTGTTTGGAGAATAAAGAGTAACATTCTATTATTTAACAATTTAGTTATTAATTAGACTTGATTTATCCATTTATTTAAAATTTTTGATTGGTATTCCTGTTTTAAAATAAAATAGTAACATGTTATTATTTAGTCTATAAATAATAATATATTATTCTTTAGTAGTTTTATTTGTTAAAAAAAATTATTATGACACTACTAGATACCAAAAAAGTTAGGAGCAAAAATTTAATATAGTATTCAGGTGAATTTGAATTGATAAAAATGAGATCAAAGTTAGAAAAATAGAGAAAAATTAAGAAAAGTCATTAAAAAGACTTTTTTTTTCACTAATTAGAGCAAGCAAAACACCTTTGGCTTTTGCAAGTACGTAGATCCCGAAAAGTTATAAGGAATAGAAAAAATTCGCCTAAAACAGACAATCGAGAATAAAGTTATGGTTGTTTAAAATTTTAAATTTAATTTTATACATTTCTAGCTAAGTGGACTCTACCGAACCCCAATTTTCTATAGAAAAATAATGGGAAGAAGAATGAAAACAAGTGGTTATATATAAAGATTGATTAACTAATTAAGGAGTTATACCCTTTCAAAATTCTTAATTCACAACCGCATCCTCATGGTTAAAATTTTTTTTTAAAAATATAATATTAATAATTCATAAAATTGGTGCCTCTTTGAAGTAAAGATTAACGCTAACACATTTTTGAAAGGAAGTTCAAGAAGCAATATTATGATACAATTTACCAATTAAAAAGGATGGATTGATAAAAGATAGTCGTAGTAAATTACAAATTTAAAATAAGAATAATTTTTAAATTATTATTTGAAATAAATGTAAGATTATAAAGTTATCCTCATTTTATCAAATTTGAAATAAATAAATATTATTTTTTTAAAAAAATTGATAAGATATAATTGTGAAAAGTTACAAAATTAAAATAAAGATAATTTTTAATTACAATTTGAAATAATTGCAAGAAGGTGAGAGAGAAGAATATGTTAAAATAAATAAGATGTGATTGTGTAAAGTTACAAATTTAAAATAAGAATAATTTTTTAATTATACTTTGAAATAATTACTAGAGGGGGAAGGGCAGGAGGAAGGGGAGAGAATAAGTAAATTCACTAAATTACAGAATTGTTCTCATAAATTTGAGATTATAAAATTTTCCTCATTTTATTAAATTTGAACTAAATATATATTCATTTTTTTAAAGAAAAAAAGTGGAGTCTAACTACTCCAATCACCTTAATTGTATTAATTGATTAATAGATTATTTATAAAAGTTATTCTCAAATTAGTTAGTTTAGTAGTGTTGTGTTAATATTTTATTTTAAAGATTATGAGTTAAATAATGATATAGAAAAAATAATTTTATTTAGTGTATTAGCGTATTGTTATTTTGCATTTAAAGCAATTAAAATTATTATTTAATCCTTTTACATTTAAAATAAATATATTTTATATTCAATTTTTTGAGAAAAACAAAAAGCTGGACACCAAAAAGAATAATCCCCCCTCACATAATAGTATAGATATGCATGTGCCAAATACCACTTAAATGCATATATATATATATATATATATATATATATATATATATATATATATATATATATATTGATAATAAAAGTGACTAATCCATTAAATATACACATTTAAGAACTTAAGTAAACCTAATATTACTTGAATAATTTTTTTTGATAATACATTCTTTATGTTTTTGATGGAATTTAACATTCATATATTTATATTTAGTTCATAATTAAAAAATAAAAAATGTGGACATTTTAATATTCTCTCAAATTAACATCCCCATCACAAAATGAATTCCCAACATTATTTATGACATAAAAAATGTTATAATTGTATAAAAATATAACTTTTTTTTACTTTTTCATTATTGGTTTATCATCAAACTATTATCGCTTGTTATCATTAATTATTATTATCCCTTATTATCACTCATCATCTATCATTGTTATAAAATGAAAAAATTTCAGATTATTTTTAAAAAATTCACAAGATCCTAAAAAATATATATTAATTAAAATTAAAATATAATTATAAAATTTTTAGGAAATATTTTACTTGTATAAAAAATGCAATATGATGTTTGGAATTCTTACTTTAAGGCCGGGGCAAAAGGCAGTGGTTAATGGGTTGGCTTTGGCTACCTTAAAAATGGGGGTAATTTGCAAAAATTTTACCAACGATTTTGCATTTTTTTAAATAAAACTACACATAGCCATCTTGGAATTTAAAATATTTTCATTAAGAAAAAAAATATAAATTATGTGATCAATTTAATATTCACTTCTAAATTTAATTATTTATTTTCTAAATTTATGACTATTTTTAATTAATAATTTTAAAATTAATTAATTTTTATTATAATTTATTTAATTTTAAATTATTAATGTAAATATATAATTTTTAAATTTATGATTATTATTTTTAATTTAAAATTATTTTAAAATTTTAAAAGCATATTAAAAAAAAAGAAGCAAGAAGTCCACGTATATATTTATGAGCCATAATAGGTGAATTTTAGGACTTAAATTCTTATTTAAAGAATTTGTAATTTTTATCAACCGAACCAATTCAGTTTATGGCTGATATGCCAATGAGGCAGATAGAATCATTTAACCGTTATAGTTTTTAGGAGTTACATTTTGAGTATTTCTGCAAAGAGGGTGGTGGGTAATTAAGAAAAATTTTAATGGAAATGAACGTAATCTGCTAAAAAAAAAAAATGCAAACGATTTAGAGCTTCTCGGATCAAATTAGAATAAGTGATAAAGTTGAGGGACCAAAAATCCTACCGAGCAATTCCGGAAGTTGTTAAACCCTGTACGACGTCGTAAAGGCTACTTGAAGCCTGGAACCGCAAGGTGTTATTGATTCTCTCTCTTCCTAAAATCCCCATCCGGCTGAAGTCCTCTGCTTCTCCGCTCTGTTGGCTGCTACTGTTAATTTGGCGCCGGCAATCTGTGTTATCTCGCCGAGTTAAGTCATGGGGACCGATTTCAAGTACGAGATCTCACAGAATGCCTACATAAAGCTCGTTCTTCACTCTTTGAAGCACAAGACCTCCGCCGTCAACGGCGTCTTGATCGGCCGCATCTCGTCGGCAAACGACGTCGTTGAAATCACCGATGCTGTCCCTCTTTTCCACTCGCACATCGGACTTCTTCCCCAGCTCGAGATCTCTCTAATCCTGGTTTGTGCCTACCGATTTTCCTTTTCTTTTAAATGAACAAACAATGGTATTTGTTTTTTGTGATTTTCTTCCTTTTTTTTGGTTTAAACTACTGGTTTTTATGAATCTTGCTGGATTATTTTTACTCAACATGGGAATGCAAAAATTTGGATTTAGAGTGAAACTTACCAAGACCCTTTGAGCTCTGCTCTTTGAATAACTTGTAAAGGTTTTATTTCGCTTTTGTTTACAGTTGAATTTGAAGTTGTTCAATGCTATTCTCAGTGGTATTTTTCATTTTTATTCTTCAATGAACGATTTGTGAGATTAGATAGAGGAGTATTTTTCTGCTAAAGGGATGAACATCGTCGGCTATTTTCATGCAAATGAGAGGTCTGATGATCATGAACTTGGTGGAATTGCCAAGAATATTGGTGATCATATCTGCCGTTACTTTCCTCAAGCTTCCGTTCTTTTGGTATGTGCTGAAATTTGTATTTGTATTGAGCTGCGAATGGGTTTTAAAGCATCTTTCCATGAACTTGTCTTGGAGTATAATGTCCTTCCTCTCTCTTGAATTTGTGCAGTTAGATAACAAAAAGCTTGAAACCTTAAAAAAGAGCAAGGACCGTAGTGCTGTGATGCAGGTTAGTGCTATTTAGCTTTACGAAGTATACTTATCAAAGAGGTGCTATGAAAGTTATACTTGGTTATGCTTATCATGGTGATTATGATATGGGCCTCTCTAAGAGGTACATAATCCATTTGTCAGAACATATAGAAATTCTTCAGGACATGTGAAAACCTGGTGAAATGCTTCATGTTACTTTGCCTTCCTTAAGGCCAAATGTCAATGTATGTTATTTGTTTTATATAGAATGGAACTTGATTTTTATTTTCTAGTTGTGGGGACATTTTGTTATCCCTCTGTGCATTGGACTATGGGTGGCATACTTTCATTTGTTGCTTTTGTCATGCTACTTTGATGCTTATTGATCTCAATTCATGCATTGTCACAATGCTCATTCATCTTTTCCATTAAGTAGAATCAAATTTGCCAGGATTCAGATCTTTCTAATGCTTCACATGTGCAGCTGCTTCAGGATAATTCATTCCAAAATCATGTTTTGCTTTCTTATTTGAGTGCCTTTGTTTCAGAAAGCTAGGAGTTGAATGTTTCAACAGGACTTTTTTCTTCTGATACTACTTATTAGTATGCATGATTACTTGTATGTATGTGTGCCTGTACATATAGATGCTCATAGCCTCATATTTATGGTTTTGTTGATTTGATAAAGAGGCTTCTTTTGGATTGTTACACCCACCAGAATTTCCTTTTTCTTGTATGGTTTAGCTGTATGTTAGGGATGCATCTAAGAATTGGAAGTTGCAATCAAATGAAAACAATAGATTCACTCTTAAGGAGCCATCAGCAAATATAGTCTTGTTGGACTATATTTCATCCGAGAAATGGAACGACATTGTAGATTTTGATGACCACCTAGATGACATAAGCAAGTAAGCCCATCTTCTGCCTCGATTTTTTCATTCCCTCGACTTTCCTATTAATGCAAATCTGTTTTGATTAACACGGTGTCTTTTATTTCTTAGGGATTGGCTAAACCCAGGACTCTTTAACTGATTCTGGCACCTGCTGTCTCTATTTTTACCATTTAATATGTCTAGCAGATGATGTTCATCGTGGTTCATAGGTTGGATTCTCAAAGGATAAATTTTAGACTTTGACGTGTGATGGTTTATTGAAACTTGTTGGGTTGTAATTTTGACAACTTTAAGAGTCTTCTCTAGTGAAGCACTTTGGTTGCAGGGCCAATTTTATTATCTTGGATGTGGGCATGTCAAATTGAAATTACATGGGAATTAGCTGTTTTCTAATGAACTCAGAGCAGCTTCCATTACTTGAGATGAGATAAACTGTCATTTAGATAGAGTTGTTAGAGTCTACGGCTTGCTGGCTGAGGCAGTTTTTGAAGGAAAGAACTTCTCAATTATGCTCACAGTGGGTTCACTCGTGTGTTTAGCACAACTCCAATCAATATTGTTAGTTGTATTTAATTAAAGACTTACACATAATTCATGCAGCCGCAAAGCTGTATCATGATTTGCTAGAGCATGATATTCCCCTTTCTGCAAGGATTGTAACATGGTGAATGCATTGGCATGGAATCATATGACTCTCGTTCGTTCATCAAGTCATTTTCTTGTTGTTATCAAAGCCTGGGTTATCAAGTAAATGATGGAAGGTACTTACAAAATAAGCACAATTTCAGAGTCTACTGGTGTTGTTATCAACACTTGTGTGCGTGGGCCTTTTTTTTTTCCTTTTTTGGATAGGGGCGGGGGAGGAGGAGTGCCTTATTTTATGTGAATAATATTTTATAACTTATAAATATTTGCATATCTATAAACATGCAGAAGTTTATGTCTCCTCTTCATGATATATATATATATATATATAAACTTGGGGAAGTACCAAATTACTGCATGAAAGCTTACCAAGACATCAAAATTAGTGCTTATAAGATTAGGAAGATATTGAATTAGTATTAGAAGGTGTTATAGCATTAATTTGATATCAATTTTGTAAATTTTAAATTAATTTTGTATCACAATCATTAAATTTTGAATAAATAGTTATTTTCAATTGAAATTTTGATTTAATTAATTTTATACTCATAATTTGATTTATTAATCTATAACAATCAATTTGCTTAGAATACGAGTTATCGTAAAATCCGAGATGAGTGTGACTCCAAATGTTTGATCCTGATCTTTTCTACCTCCAAATCTCGAAAGTATTACCTTATTGTGATAGTGTTAAACAGAAAAAAAAAACCACTCCTCCAAATCTCCAAAGTATTGTGATGGTAAAAGAACTCCTCCAATGAGATTAGATTCTCGAGCTCGGACATACTTACAGGTAAAGCAATTTTAGTATTGGTGGTTTAACTAACCACAGCCTCACCCTTGCTCCGAGCAATCACGAGATCCATACTTCCCATGTAAATGTTTAATTTGCGTTTTATTGATGTTTTTGGACTCTCCACTTGGTTATTTCTTAATTTATCATTTTTATAATGAAATTTAACTTTCATGCCATTCAAAACTTGGTAAACAATTTCAGCAGAAGAGCAAAAAACAGTTTTTAACTTTGATATAAAATTTGTGAAGTTAAATTATTTTTTCGTATTCATTTGATGTTTCTATAATTTTTCGAATATCAATTTACCAATTTACTTCAAATAACATTATTACGTGAACATCTCGAAACTTTAAGTCTTTAAAGCATATGAAATTAATGTTATTGGTTAGATAAGAATATGTAATTTTTTAACATCAAACTAACATACAATTCAAATTTCGCCTCATTATCTCATCAAGGCATGTCAACTCTCTTTTTTAATTTGTATAATTGTATGTGTATTTTTACTTCTTTTTGGTGGATTTTAATTTTTCTTTTTCATACAATTGACAAAAAGTTATTTCCAGGTTTATTCCCTTTTTTTTTGTGGGTAAAATTGAAGAGCGAAGCAATTACCGAATCATCGGATAAAAACGAAAACAGTAACATATATAAAGGGCACTCGCCCGTCGTTCAAAGACTCTGCTATCATTTTGTGATAGAAACAGATGTTCGCAGGTGGGATCCTCAGATAATATTGTGTGTGTCCGAGATTACCACTGCTCACCACTTCATTTCATGTTATCATAGCGTCAGTTTGTTAATGCAATCATTTGTTTCAGGAACAAACTCTGAATCCAGCTTCTGAAATTAATAACACAGAGACATGCTTTCCTCCGTATATCCACCACAAATTCCACCTTCCCAAAATGATTCTCACTCACCCACTTCACAAAACCTCAGAACCCATCTTGTCCAGAACTTCAACTCGCCATCTGAGCTCAAACAAGTTCACACCTTGCTCATCAAAACCAACACTTCTCTCTCTACTCTCCCTCTCATTAGGGTAGGCCTCGTTTGTGCTCTCAATCCCAGTTTTTCTTATGCCCAACAGATTTTCGAGCGAATCGAAAAACCAGATATTGTTGTGTGGAATTCTTGTCTGAAAATCCTAGCTGAAGGAGATTTACCCGTTGATGCCATCTTACTTTTCTACCGCTTGCGCCAGTTTGCTGTTGACCCAGATGAGTTTACTTGCTCTTTTGTTCTGAAGGCGTGTGCAAATTTGTTGGACGTTTCCAATGGCAGAATTGTTCATGGGTATATTGAGAAACTCGGGTTTCAAAAGAATTTGATTTTGCAGAACATGATTGTTCATTTATATGCCTTGTGTGGGGCAATGAGGGATGCTTGGCTTATGTTTGATAAAATGCTGCTTAGAGATGTGGTAACTTGGAATATAATGATAACCCAATCAATAAAAATGGGAGACATCAATGAAGCTTATGGATTATTTTCTCGGATGCCTCAGAGAAATGTAAGGTCATGGACATCAATGATTTCCGGGTTTGTCCAGCGTGGGAAGGCTAAGGAAGCTATTCAATTGTTCTTGGAAATGGAAATGAAAGGTTATAGGCCAAATGAGGTGACGGTAGTGGCTGTTCTTGCAGCTTGTACAGATTTGGGTGCGTTAGAATTGGGCAGAAGTGTTCATGAGTACTCAAACCAAAGCGGGTTTCAGAGAAATGTCCATGTTGGTAACACTTTGATTGATATGTATGTCAAATGTGGATGCTTGAAGGATGCTCTTAGAGTTTTCGATGCAATGCAAGAGCGGACCATTGTTTCATGGTCAGCCATGATTGCGGGGCTTGCAATGCATGGACTAGGACAGGAGGCTTTGGAACTATACAGTGAGATGATTGGATTAGGTATGAAACCCAATGATGTAACTTTTGTAGCAATCCTGCATGCTTGTAGCCACATGGGATTAGTTGAGAAAGGTCGTCAGTTTTTCACTATCATGACTAGAGATTATGGGATACAACCTAAAATTGAGCATTATGGCTGTATGGTCGATCTATTTAGCCGGGCAGGTCGTCTGAAAGAGGCTCACCGGTTTATTCTAGATATGCCAATGGCACCCAATGGGATTATTTGGGGGGCTCTGCTTGGCGGATGCAGAGTTCATAAGAACATTGAATTGGCTGAGGAAGCTATCAGACACATATCTGAATTGGATCCACTCAACGATGGATACTATATTGTTTTGTCCAACATTTATGCAGATGCTGGAAAATGGGAAGAAGTGTCAAAAATCAGGAAGTTGATGAAAAGCCGGGGGGTAAAAAAAACGCCTGGATGGAGTTCGATCACTATAGATGGAGTCGTTCATGAGTTTTCAGCTGGAGATGAAAGCCATCCTCAAGCTCAAGAGATATTTGAGGTTTGGGAAAAACTGCTTGTGAAGATGATGCTGAAAGGATACGTACCAAACACTTCAGTTGTTCTTCTTGATGTAGAAGAGAAAGAGAAGGAGAAATTTCTCTATCGCCATAGTGAGAAATTAGCTCTTGTTTTTGGGTTGATGAATTCACCACCTGGAATGCCAATTAGGATAATGAAGAACCTCCGGGTATGTGAAGACTGCCATGCTGCTTTTAAACTATTATCATCTACCGAGCATCGAGAAATTGTGGTTCGTGATCGGAACCGGTTCCATTGTTTCAAAAATGGAGCCTGTTCTTGTAGGGATTACTGGTAGCTAGGGCTGTTCATACACTAAAATGAAAGGGTTTTACAACAGTTTGTTCAAAGTTCTAACGAATTGCCCCTTCTAATGAATGCTGGAGTTATAATGAAATCTTAATCTTGATTGCTTTGACATCAAGCAACTCAATTTTGAATACCAAACACTAAAGCATGGACTTCATGGGAAACTATATATTCACACATTGAAACTGACTTATATTAAGTTCACTCTACGAAAGGATTGATGGATCCTACTTCCTACAATGTGAGATCGTTGTGAATCAATTTAATTAAGTAACAAACACTTATCATTTTTTCTCTGTGGTCAATATTGTTGATATCAGTATTTGGAATCCAATATAAGTTTTTAAGGCTCCCTTTGTTTGGTGGAATATAATTATAATTTGTTAAAATAGAAAAAAATATTTTATATATTTTATACTAAATATAAGGAATTTGATAAAGACAACTTCCTCTTTTTCAAAGATTAGTTATTGTTCCATTACTATATTTATAAATATAATTTTTTTTATTAATATAAAGATAATATGTTATCCTTTCATGTTTATAAGAATATATGAATTTTTTTAATAAAAAATATCCTCCGATAAAAACAAATGGATTGATGGAAGGCTAAGAACTGAGCAGCCCTTAACTTCACGCCTGGTGTTGCTTGCGTACAAGATGAAGACAAGGCAGTCCGCTTATCCTGTTACACAAAAACCAGAGACATACATTTAATTAGAACTAACTGGAGACAAAGTTATGTAATTTGATTAATTATGAAATTAGACTTTAGAGAGAAGGGGCCAATACTACAAACACGAAGCATGGGCTTCACAGAAATGACAATGTTTTTTCATTCAAAATATTACGTAGAATACAGGAAAAATTTGCCTTAGCAATCTTATTACTTATTTTAGACACAATGAATTTGCATGTACCAATCATGATTGAATGAAAATAATCATGCAGTAAGGCCAAAAAAAAAAAAAAAATGCAGTCAAGGGTCAGAAGTACCAGAAAGACTTGATTGAGCCGTTTGGTTGGAGGTAATTAGAAAAGAGAATTATAGGGTTTCATTCCATTTGTTTTTATTTGATTCAGAAAAAATTTATTTCCTTTTTCGATTTTCAATATGATAATTAATACAATAAATATAATAAAATATTTAATAATACAAAAATATAATAATATTAATAAAATATTAATAATTAAATAAATAATAATTTTATTTTTAATAATAATTATAGTATAATTAAATAATATTTAAATGACAAATAAATAATAAATATTATAATATTATTTAATTATATTAATAATATTAGAATATTTTTAATCATTATTATTTTTAATATTATAATATTTTTAAGTTATTAATAATTAATAATATTAATAAAATAATAATAAATATTAAATAAAATATTAATAATTAATAAATAATAATTAATATTATTATGATAATATTAATTATTATTAAGATATTAATAATAATTGAAATAGTATGAGTAATAATAAAAATAATATTAATAATATATTAATAATTAATATTAAATAATTATGAAGATTATAATATTATTAAATAAAATAAAATGATAAAATGATAAAATAATAATTATAATAATTATTTTAATAATAATTATAAGTAAATTATTTTTAGTGTAATAATTATTAATAAAGTAATTTAAAAATACTTGATTTCTTTTTCTATTTGAACTAAACAGATTGGGTAATCAGGAGCCATTCATTTCCTTTCCTTTCCCCTTAATTCCTTTTCTTGATTCCATTCCCTTTTTCTAATTTAAACCAAACGACCTCTTAGTATATTTAAAATCAAATTTTAAACTTGTGCACTAAATCAATAAGAAAGAAAAATAAAAATGAATGGATTAGTATGTAATAAAAATGATTAAATGTATCAAATTCTTTCAAATTAATCTAAAGGTTAAATATGTGCAACAAACTTCTTGCTTTCTTGTGTTATCACTGATAATAGCTGCATAACTATGTGATTATATTAATGCATGTCACGGATTACAACACAATTTTTTGTTGGTATATTAACGGTAAGGAGGTTAAAACCTAAAACCTTTAACATATTATTTAAGTTCCTCACCACTAACTCACTAGTTAATGATTTGGATTACAACATAATTATATAATATATAGTTGCAATTGTAATATAATTTTATAGTTGCAGCATAATTATGTATGGGTTGCAAAAAATATACTTTTAACTTCTCTTTCAATTAAGAAAAAAATATTGCATAATTATTGAGGTGTTTAGCTAATCTTAAGAGTTTGGAATTGGTTTGTGTAATTATTACATATTACTTAAGTTCCTCACCACTAACTAGTTAATGGTTTGGATTAAAATATGATTATGAAATATATAGTTGCAATTGTAATATGATTTTATAGTTGCAGCATAATTATGTATGGGTTATAAAAAATATATTTTGAACTTCTCTTTCAATTAAGAAAAAAAAAATTGCATGATTATTGAGGTGTTTAGCTAATCTTAGGAGTTTGTAATTGGTTCCACTGGCTCTTCCCCCTTCTAAAATTATACGTAGACACATGAAAAAGTATACATATTTTACACCTAAGAGTTGGAAGCCAAAAATTTATTCTTTTAAACTTATTCTATTTTGAGGATCTTTTCCCAAAGGTAAAATTTTAGGAGACAAAAACATTTCTCAACCTAATTCTTTAGATAAGGAAAATAATATTATAATTTTCTATTGCATTTTTTATATGAACAATTGCAATTTTTTTATATGAAGAATTACAATTTTTTATAAAAAGAATTATAACATTTTGTTTGAAGAATTACAATTTTTTTGGATAATTTTTGTATTGAACTTACATAAAAATTGGTAACTTTTTTCAAGGGTTTAAGGTAATTTTTTTTAGACTAAAATGTTATCTTACTCTCTTAAAGATGTAAGTTTTCTCAATTTTGTTATCATTTAATTTTCATTCCCAATTTGTTTTTAAAAGATGTAATTTGATTCAATTAGATCCTCTTGATTGTTTAACACTAACATTTTTCAACAAAATTGAAGATACAAAAGTTTAAAATTTTATGTGACACTATCCAATATTTGTGTAGCACCTTTTATATTTTGTACTAATTATATGACTTTAATTTTAAAAAATATGTGATAATTCCTTTAATTATGTCATTTATTTTCATTTATTATAATATTATATTCATTTAATTACTAAAATACCTACTCTTATACAAATTATATTTATTATCCATCCAAGCATCAAATAACTTCAAATTAAATTTTGAGCTTCCACAAGTAAATATAATTTGAGGTAGATAGGGAGGACTTAATTAAATAAAGTTGAATCTGTCAAGGATTAAATTAAAAATGAAAATTAAATGAGGAATAAATTGAGAAAATCTGCATTTGTAGTGGATTAAAATAGGGTTATATATATATATATATATATATAGCCGCGAAAAATGCTATCGGGCCCATTCAATTCTTGGGTCATCAGACCATTTGGTTTGCAGGGCCACGAATCACCCACTAGTCTCTAGTCTCTGCACTCCGGCTTCGCAGTCGCGACTTTAAAACGACACCGTGAGAATTTCCGGTCCAAAACCCCTAAACCCTAGTTAATTTTGAATTCACGCGACTGCTGCAATCTATCATTGCAATTGCAATTTCTGTGTTGTTTCCTGAGCTATAATGGCTGCAACATCCATAAGTAAGAAAAAAACCTCAAAGTCACATGAAGCCCCACCTAAGAAGAAGCAGAAGAATGAATTTTTCACCGCTAAAGATGCAAAGGTGAATGAAGTTTCGGATCATTCTGATGCTGAAGATGAAGAAATTGTGGGGCAGGAAGAAGCTGAAGGAGATGATCAAGAACTTGATTCTGGGTCTGCTTCTGAATATTCTTCTGATGGGGATAATCCCATTACTGATGATTTCCTGCAAGGAAGTGATGATGAAGGTATGTGCTTTTAGATTTTTGTGGTTGATATTGCAATGCTATTTAAGTGTCTGATATATATGCTTGTTTGTGTTATGAATTTCAGAGAAAGGCTCAGCTTCAGCTTCAGACTTGGACTCAGATTCTGATGAAGATGATATTGAGAAAAAGTCGAGAGCTCTTGATGAAGAAAGGGCCAGAGAAAAAGAAAATGCAGATGCTGAAATGAAGCTCAACATGATAGAATCTGATGAATTTAGGCTGCCAACGAAGGAGGTTTATATATATTATATAATATTATACTTAGATTTTTAGCTAAATGCTCTGTATTTGAGTTGAAGTGTCGGGTACCATTGTTGTTATGCGTATTTCACAATTCTTTAGGAACTTGAGGAAGAGGCTCTACGTCCACCTGTTCTTCAAAATCTCCAAAGGAGAATTAAGGAGAGTAAGTTATCTTTGTTGCATTCTGCATTTTGAGCTTTTCTTATTTGTCATTCTAACTACTTATAAGAACTTGTGTTTTGTGTTTTCTCAGTTGTTCGAGTTCTTTCCAATTTCAAGTCTTTGAGGTCAGAAGGTTCAACGAGGAAGGATTACATTGAGCAGCTTAAGAAGGATATAGTTTCATACTATGGCTACAATGCGTTTCTAGTGGGGGCTTTAGTGGAGGTTGGAATTATTATATTGAATTGTTACTTCTGATTAATTACCTGTTGCCAGTATAACTTTTTTGTTCACTTTTAATTCTCCACTTTTTTATTTAATCTTATTCCCTTTTACTTGGAGGGAAGAGGAAGAGTTGGCTGGTGGGTGTTAGCATGACAAATTTTGTTTTATATTACAGATGTTTCCAGTTGTTGAACTTATGGAGTTAATTGAAGCCTTTGAGAAGCCTCGGCCTATTTGTCTACGGACTAACACTTTGAAGGTAATGTGACCTTTTATGTCATTTCAGTTTGTCACCTTCATTTCTATTTAGCTCTGTTGGCTGTTGATTTGTTTGCTTCTAATTGATTTACCTTCTGTATATAATTAGACACGCAGACGTGATTTGGCAGATGTTTTGATAAATAGAGGAGTGAATCTTGATCCTTTAAGCAAATGGTCAAAAGTAAGAATTTATGTCCTAATGTTTATTTTATTATTATTTTTACTTTGTTGGATATGAGGCACACTCTATTCGTGTCACAGGTTGGGCTAGTTGTGTATGATTCTCAAGTACCAATTGGTGCCACTCCCGAGTATATGGCTGGTTTTTACATGGTAGGTGGTTTTATTCTATTGTGACACCTTATTACATTTCATTTCATGCTACCTGATGCTCGATAACTAGTTTTTTTTTTTTTTGTTTGCAGCTACAAAGTGCAAGTTCCTTTTTGCCTGTGATAGCATTGGCTCCTCAAGAGAAGGAACGAGTTGTTGATATGGCGTAAGTAATGGTTGATTTTGCACATCTGGTCCAGCTGAACTTTGCATGCAATTCTTTTAGAGAACTTTCATTATTGTGTACTGTTGTTCGAAACCAATCATTCCATCTCCTAATTATGGACCTATTGAATTGACAACTTGTAATTTGTATTAATTCTTCTTGAATAGTTTAGGCTGCATTTCTTTGTTAATTACTTTGGACTTCGGTTGTCAATATGATTTTTCAGTTGCAATATGTCTTGCTAGAGGGACTCAAATAGCACCTGAACCTGCACTTATTTTAAATATTTATAGAAACTTGAGTTTGAGAATATCAATGCTGCAATGTAGTTGGAAACTGATGAGGTTGATGAGAATTGTATATCTGTTTCACAACAGCCCTCTTTCATCTGGCCTAAGTCTGAGCTATGGAGCAATGTTACCTGGATCACAGTATGATTTGATACGCAGTTCAGGACATTTTCCTGTATGGCATAGTTAGGTTGCTATTTAATGATGAAATTCACCTAGGATCAAGTCAATACACATAAAATCTAAACTATTTACTATAATAGTTTAGATTTTACTCATAACATAAAATTCATAAAAAAAAATGCATAAGTCCATTTTCAAACAAAAATTTGACATGATTATGAAATAGCAATTCACTCCTATAATTCAATAGGAAATTGTTTCTTGACTCCAATTCACTTTGGTTCAAACATATTTTATTAGGAATATGAAAGATTAAGTTTTTGGTGTTTTATCAGTAATAGCGAATCTTTTACTTATTTCCAATTTGGATTATGAACTCTTTTTTATACTTTTATTA